>JAUIZM010000033.1:0-702751 GCA_030848705.1 Heracleum sosnowskyi
CACACTCATCCCTGTACCATCTCTATGGTCTATGCATTCAACACTTACTCTGCGCGTCGGTCTCTCTGGAATGATTTCACTACAATTTCTGCCTCGTTTGGTGATGAACCTAAACCATGGTGTGTTATGGGAGATTTTAATATCTACTTAAATGATGATGAATCAAATACGCCTCTGCCAAGAGGACTTACTGGTATCCATGATTTTAGAGACTGTGTTCTCTCCCTTGGCCTCTCTGATCTCCGATTCTCAGGCCCCCTTTTTACTTGGTGGGATTGTAGTATCACCAACCCCACGCACAGGAAACTGGATCGCGTTCTAGTAAATGGTGACTGGTTAAGTACCTTTGATCTATCCTTGGCCAAATTTCTTCCTCGAGGTATTTCAGATCATAGCCCTGCTGTTGTATTTTTGGGCACTGTCCGAGAAAGGATTTATAAGCCGTTCCAAGTGTTCCAGCACATTCTTGACAATGAAAACTTCCTTCCAACTGTGACAGAAGCCTGGCAGTGTACATTTCATGGTGACCCCTGGTATAATCTCACTCAGAAACTTAAGAAATTAAAGCAAGCCCTGAAAGCAATGAATCGTGACCTGGGAAATTTGTATATTTTGGTTGAAAATTCAAGAACAGAACTATACAGTTTCCAATCTCTCATGTCTGATCATTCTTCTTTGACTGAACTTCTTGAGGAAAAGAGATTATGTGATGCTTATGTTCTGGCTTTGGCGAATGAGGAGAAGCTTGTTAAGCAGAAATCCCGGATAAATTGGCTTAAGCATGGAGACAATAATAGTAAGTTCTTCTTTAACTCTTGCAAAAATAGGTGGAATGCCAACAAACTCCTGAGTATTGAAGATGATTTGGGTACTACGCATCGCTCACACTCGAGTATAGCTCGTGTGGCAGTGAATTATTTCACTAACCTGCTTGGTTCTCATACAGAAGTGGATAGTATCTCGCCAGATCTAGATGTGAAAATGCTCTCTAGCTGTGATCAAGCCAATTTGGATCGTCCGTTCACTGATGATGATATCCTCAATGTGTTCAAATCCATGGCCAAAGGTAAAAGCCCAGGTCCTGATGGTCTTACTCCTGAATTCTTCCTATCTTGCTGGAGTATTATAGGGAAGGATGTTATTGCTGCGATTTTGTACTTCTTTGAAAACAATTACATGCCCCGTATGGTCAATTCCACAGCCATTGCTCTCATCCCAAAGGTTGCCAACCCTACCATTATGAGTGATTTTAGACCCATTTCTTGCTGCAACACTATTTACAAGTGCATCACAAAATTGATAGTCTCTCGCATGAAACCGATTTTGAGCACTCTAATCTCTCCTTGCCAAACTGCTTTCGTTCCAGGCCGCAGGATTGGTGATAATGTTCTGCTGGCTCAAGCCTTGTGTAAAGACTACCATCTCAATTACACCTCTGCTCGATGTGCAATCAAACTTGATATAAGGAAAGCGTTTGATACGCTGAATTGGCAATTCATTCTATCTGCACTCCGTATCATGGGTTTCACTGAAAAATTTATTAGCTGGATTCGATGCTGCCTTACCACTAGCATGTTTTCCGTCAAGAATAATGGGGCTTTGGAGGGGTACTTTGCTGGACATACAGGTCTTCGTCAAGGGGATCCCTTATCCCCTTACCTCTTCGTTATTGCAATGGAATTCCTCACGGCTTGCCTAAAAAAGTACACTAGTAGCGAGGTTTTTTCCTATCATTGGAAAACGAAAGAAGCAAGATTATCTCATCTCATATTTGCTGATGATGTTCTACTTTTCTGCAAGGGAGACCGTAACTCAGTTCAATGTCTAATGGATGGGGTAAATGAGTTCACTAGCTTCTCAGGACTTGCCCCAAACCCTTTGAAATGCTCATGTTTTTTTGGCAATGTTCCTGCGGAGATGCAATCTATAATCCTCTCTATCACAGGGTTTGCTCATGGTACTCTACCCATAGTTTACTTGGGGCTTCCTCTCATCTCTGGAAAGCTTAAACAAAGGGATTGTCAGCCTCTTATACAAAAGCTGTGTGACAGAATTGATTCCTGGACTTCGATCTTCCTCAACCAAGGGGGTCGCGTTCAACTTATAAAGTCAGTTCTATTCAACATCCAAGGACATTGGGCTTCTCACCTTTTTCTGCCTAAATGCATTCTTAAAAGGGTTCAAAGCATCCTTGCTCATTTCCTTTGGACTGGTAAGCACAGTGGGCCTTGCCAATTCAAAGTTGCCTGGCACGAGTGTTGTAGACCTAAAGCTGAGGGTGGTCTTGGTTTCAAGAATCTCTTAACCTGGAATAAAGCAGCAGTTCACTTTCAACTATGGCGTATCATTAACAGAGCTGACTCGGTATGGGTCAATTGGTTCCATGTCCACTGGCTATGCAGGAAACCGTTCTGGACAAGTATGACCCCTTCTAGATGCTCTTGGAGTATTAAGAAGATTTATGAATCTCGAAGGGAGGCTATGCAGTTTATTTCTTACAGACCGGGGATTAACTCTAATTTCTTACTCTGGCATGATCCTTGGCCAAATAACATTCCTCTGATTTCCCAGATTGGACTTGACATTATTTCTATTATGGAGTCCTATTCTACTGCACCTTTGGGTGATATTTTATCACTAGGAACATGGCAGAACACTTATTCCAATCATGCACTGGCTATGGAATTTAGACAGATTTGTGCCACAGTAAACTATCAACGACTGGATTGTATATCTTGGGGAAATACCACCTCTGTTCAAGTCAACATTTCTCACATTTGGGACTCCATTAGAGAGACAGCAACTGCCCCTCCTTGGGTAAATCTTCTTTGGCACAATTTTAATGTCCCCAAATACTCTTTAACGTCCTGGTTAGTCATGAAGCAGAGATTGCTTACGAAGGACAGAATGATTCGTTTTGGAATGCAAACTGATCCTCATTGCTCCTTCGGCTTGAATTTCCTAGAAACACATCAACATATTTTCTGCGAATGTGAATACATTCGGAAAATTCTGGATTCATGGGCTCTACAATTCCACTCCAATTGGCTCTCTTTTCTGGATGGGAATTTTCTTGTGCATCGTTCGGATAATTTGAAGAAATACATGTCTCACCTATTTCTAGCGGCTACATTCCATGCGGTTTGGTTGGAAAGAAATAAGAGAAATCATATCCAGGGGCATCAAATGACTTATGATCAGTTGGCTTGTGTTATCAAACGGGCAGTTCGTGAAAAATTATTCATGTGCAAGGTTTTTCAGAGGCGGGTCCGGAGAGACCAAACTTTAGTCCTTTTGTTGTATTAGCAATATCAGTTAATCTGTATTTTTAATTTGGTTTGGTAGTTCTATTCTACTGTAGCAGTCATTGTATTATGACTTTAATTCTTAGTCGAGTGCTATTGCTTGTTATAGACTCTATCTTTTCTCAAAGGGTATGCCCTTTATTTTTGTAACCGTTTTTTTTTCTCTTGGTATAAAAAATTTTTTTAGCAAAAAAAAAAAAAAAAAAAAATTGCAGAAAAGTTCATTTGGGGCTGTCCGTGCCTGAATCGGAGCTGATACCAGGGGACGCCCGATTACGTTACCTCTAAAGGGAGCTATACAAGGAAAATGGGGAAAAATTGAAGCGGGCCGTTTTGTGGATATTTTCTCGTAGTTTAACCCTATGGGTTTATAGAATTGCAGAAAACTTCATTTGCGGCTGTCCGTGCCTGAATCGGAGCAGATACTAGGAGACGCCCGATTACGTTTACCTCTAAAGGAAGCTATACAAGGAAAATGGGGAAAAATTGAAGCGGGCCTTTTTGTTGATATTTTCTCGTAGTTTGACCCTATGGGTTTATAGAGTTGCAGAAAACTTCATTTGCGGCTGTCCGTGCTTGAATCAGAGCAGATACCAGGAGGCGCCCGATTACGTTTACCTCTAAAGGGAGCTATACAAGGAAAATGGGGAAAAATTGAAACGGGCCGTTTGGTGGATATTTTCTCGTAGTTTGACCCTATGGGTTTATAGAATTGCAGAAATCTTCATTTGCGGCTGTTCGTGCCTGAATCGGAGCAGATACCAGGAGACGCTCGATTACGTTTACCTCTAAAGGGAGCTATACTTGGAAAATGGGAAAAAATTGAAGCGGGCCTTTTTGTTGATATTTTCTCGTAGTTTGACCCTGTGGGTTTATAGAATTGCAGAAAACTTCATTTGCGGCTGTCCGTGCCTGAATCGGAGCAGATACCAGGAGGCGCCCGATTATGTTTAACTCTAAAGGGAGCTATACAAGGAAAATGGGGAGAAATTGAAGCGGGCCGTTTTGTGGATATTTTCTCGTAGTTTGACCCTATGGGTTTATAGAATTGCAGAAAAGTTCATTTGGGGCTATCCGTGCCTGAATCGGAGCAGATACTAGGAGATGCTCGATTACGTTTACCTCTAAAGGGAGCTATACAAGGAAAATGGGGAGAAATTGAAGCTGGACGTTTTGTGGATATTTTCTCGTAGTTTGACCCTATGGGTTTATAGAATTGCAGAAAAGTTCATTTGGGGCTGTTCGTGCCTGAATCGGAGCAGATACCAGGGGACGTCCGATTACGTTTACCTCTAAAGGGAGCTATACAAGGAAAATGGGGAAAAATTGACGCGGGCCGTTTTTTGGATATTTTCTCGTAGTTTGACCCTATGGATTTATAGAATTGCAGAAAACTTCATTTGCGGCTGTCCGTGCCTGAATCGGAGCAGATACCAGGAGGCGCCCGATTACGTTTACCTCTAAAGGGAGCTATACAAGGAAAATGGGGAGAAATTGAAGCGGACCGTTTTGTGGATATTTTCTCGTAGTTTGACCCTATGGGTTTATAGAATTGCCGAAAACTTCATTTGCGGCTGTCCGTGCCTGAATCGGAGCAGATACGAGGAGACGCCCGATTACGTTTACCTCTAAAGGGAGCTATACAAGGAAAATGGGGAGAAATTGAAGCGGGCCGTTTTGTGGATATTTTCTCGTAGTTTGACCCTATGGGTTTATCGAATTGCAGAAAAATTCATTTGGGGGTGTCCGTGCCTGAATCGGAGCAGATACCAGGGGACGCCCGATTACGTTTACCTATAAAGGGAGCTATACAAGGAAAATGGAGAAAAATTGAAGCGTGTCGTTTTGTGGATATTTTCTCGTAGTTTGACCCTATGGGTTTATAGAATTGCAGAAAAGATCATTTGGGGCTGTCCGTGCCTGAATCGGAGCAGATACCAGGGGACGCCCGATTACGTTTACCTCTAAAGGGAGCTATACAAGGAATATGGGGAGAAATTGAAGCGGGCCGTTTTGTGGATATTTTCTCGTAGTTTGACTCTATGGGTTAATAGAATTGCAGAAAACTTTATTTGCAGCTGTCCGTGCCTGAATCAGAGAATATACTAGGAGATGCTTGATTACGTTTACCTCTAAAGAGAGCTATACAAGGAAAATGGGGAGAAATTGAAGCTGGCCGTTTTGTGGATATTTTCTCGTAGTTTGACCCTATGGGTTTATAGAATTGCAGAAAAGTTCATTTGGGGCTGTCCGTGCCTGAATCGGAGCAGATACCAGGGGACGCCCGATTACGTTTACCTTTAAAGGGACCTATACAAGGAAAATGGGGAAAAATTGAAGCGGGCCGTTTTTTGGATATTTTCTCGTACTTTGACCCTATGGGTTTATAGAATTGCAGAAAACTTCATTTGCGGCTGTCCGTGACTGAATCGGAGCAGATACCAGGAGGCGCCCGATTACGTTTACCTCTAAAGGGAGCTATACAAGGAATATGGGGAGAAATTGAAGCGGGCCGTTTTGTGGATATTTTCTCGTAGTTTGACCCTATGGGTTTATAGAATTGCAGAAAAGTTCATTTGCGGCTGTCCGTGCCTGAATCAGAGCAGATACCAAGGAACGCCCGATTACGTTTACCTCTAAAGGGAGCTATACAAGGAAAATGGGGAAAAATTGAAGCGGGCCGTTTTGTGGATATTTTCTCGTTGTTTGACCCTATGGGTTTATAGAATTGCAGAAAACTTCATTTGCGGCTGTCCGTGCCTGAATCGGAGCAGATACCAGGAGACGTCCGATTACGTTTACCTCTAAAGGGAGCTATACAAGGAAAATGGGGAAAAATTGAAGCGGGTCGTTTTGTTGATATTTTCTCGTAGTTTGACCCTATGGGTTTATAGAATTGCAGAAAACTTTATTTGCGGCTGTCCGTGCCTGAATCGGAGCAGATACTAGGAGATGCCCAATTACGTTTACATCTAAAGGGAGCTATACAAGGAAAATGGGGAGAAATTGAAGCTGGCCGTTTTGTGGATATTTTCTCGTAGTTTGACCCTATGGGTTTATAGAATTGCAGAAAAGTTCATTTGGGGCTGTTCGTGCCTGAATCGGAGCACATACCAGGCGACGCCCGATTACGTTTACTTCTAAAGGGAGCTATACAAGGAAAATGGGGAAAAATTGAAGCGGGCCGTTTTTTGGATATTTTCTCGTAGTTTGACCCTATGGGTTTATAGAATTGCAGAAAACTTCATTTGCGGCTGTCCGTGCCTGAATCGGAGCAGATACCAGGAGGCGCCCGATTACGTTTACCTCTAAAGGGAGCTATACAAGGAAAATGGGGAGAAATTGAAGCGGGCCGTTTTATGGATATTTTCTCGTAGTTTGACCCTATGGGTTTATCGAATTGCAGAAAAATTCATTTGGGGGTGTCCGTGCCTGAATCGGAGCAGATACCAGGGGACGCCCGATTACGTTTACCTCTAAAGGGAGCTATACAAGGAAAATGGAGAAAAATTGAAGCGTGTCGTTTTGTGGATATTTTCTCGTAGTTTGACCCTATGGGTTTATAGAATTGCAGAAAAGATCATTTGGGGCTGTCCGTGCCTGAATCGGAGCAGATACCAAGGGACGCCCGATTACGTTTACCTCTAAAGGGAGCTATACAAGGAATATGGGGAGAAATTGAAGCGGGCCGTTTTGTGGATATTTTCTCGTAGTTTGACCCTATGGGTTTATAGAATTGCAGAAAAGTTCATTTGCGACTGTTCGTGCCTGAATCAGAGCAGATACCAGGGAACGCCCGATTACGTTTACCTCTAAAGGGAGCTATACAAGGAAAATGGGGAAAAATGGAAGCGGGCCGTTTTTTGGATATTTTCTCGTACTTTGACCCTATGGGTTTATAGAATTGCAGAAAACTTCATTTGCGGCTGTCCGTGACTGAATCAGAGCAGATACCAGGAGGCGCCCGATTACGTTTACCTCTAAAGGGAGCTATACAAGGAATATGGGGAGAAATTGAAGCGGGCCGTTTTGTGGATATTTTCTCGTAGTTTGACCCTATGGGTTTATAGAATTGCAGAAAAGTTCATTTGCGGCTGTCCGTGCCTGAATCGGAGCAGATACCAGGAGACGCCCGATTACGTTTACCTCTAAAGGGAGCTATACAAGGAAAATGGGGAAAAATTGAAGCGGACCGTTTTGTTGATATTTTCTCGTAGTTTGACCCTATGGGTTAATAGAATTGCAGAAAACTTTATTTGCAGCTGTCCGTGCCTGAATCAGAGCATATACTAGGAGATGCTTGATTACGTTTACCTTTAAAGAGAGCTATACAAGGAAAATGGGGAGAAATTGAAGTTGGCCGTTTTGTGGATATTTTCTTGTAGTTTGACCCTGTGGGTTTATAGAATTGCAGAAAAGTTCATTTGGGGCTGTTCGTGCCTGAATTGGAGCACATACCAGGCGACGCCCGATTACGTTTACTTCTAAAGGGAGCTATACAAGGAAAATGGGGAAAAATTGAAGCGGGCCGTTTTTTGGATATTTTCTCGTAGTTTGGGTTTATAGAATTGCAGAAAACTTCATTTGCGGCTGTCCGTGCCTGAATCGGAGCAGATACCAGGAGGCGCCCGATTACGTTTACCTCTAAAGGGATCTATACAAGGAAAATGGGGAGAAATTGAAGCGGGCCGTTTTATGGATATTTTCTCGTAGTTTGACCCTATGGGTTTATAGAATTGCCGAAAACTTCATTTGCGGCTGTCCGTGTCTGAATCAGAGCAGATACGAGGAGACGCCCGATTACGTTTACCTCTAAAGGGAGCTATACAAGGAAAATGGGGAGAAATTGAAGCGGGCCGTTTTGTGGATATTTTCTCGTAGTTTGACCCTATGGGTTTATCGAATTGCAGAAAAATTCATTTGGGGGTGTCCGTGCCTGAATCGGAGCAGATACCAGGGGACGCCCGATTACGTTTACCTCTAAAGGGAGCTATACAAGGAAAATGGGGAGAAATTGAAGCGGGCCGTTTTGTGGATATTTTCTTGTAGTTTGACCCTATGGGTTTATCGAATTGCAGAAAAATTCATTTGGGGGTGTCCGTGCCTGAATCGGAGCAGATACCAGGGGACGCCCGATTACGTTTACCTCTAAAGGGAGCTATACAAGGAAAATGGAGAAAAATTGAAGCGTGTCGTTTTGTGGATATTTTCTCGTAGTTTGACCCTATGGGTTTATAGAATTGCAGAAAAGATCATTTGGGGCTGTCCGTGCCTGAATCGGAGCAGATACCAAGGGACGCCCGATTACGTTTACCTCTAAAGGGAGCTATACAAGGAATATGGGGAGAAATTGAAGCGGGCCGTTTTGTGGATATTTTCTCGTAGTTTGACCCTATGGGTTTATAGAATTGCAGAAAAGTTCATTTGCGACTGTTCGTGCCTGAATCAGAGTAGATACCAGGGAACGCCCGATTACGTTTACCTCTAAAGGGAGCTATACAAGGAAAATGGGGAAAAATTGAAGCGGGCCGTTTTGTGGATATTTTCTCGTTGTTTGACCCTATGGGTTTATAGAATTGCAGAAAACTTCATTTGCGGCTGTCCGTGCCTGAATCGGAGCAGATACCAGGAGACGCCCGATTACGTTTACCTCTAAAGGGAGCTATACAAGGAAAATGGGGAAAAATTGAAGCGGGCCGTTTTGTTGATATTTTTTCGTAGTTTGACCCTATGGGTTAATAGAATTGCAGAAAACTTTATTTGCAGCTATCCGTGCTTGAATCAGAGCAGATACCAGGAGGCGCCCGATTACGTTTACCTCTAAAGGGAGCTATACAAGGAAAATGGGGAGAAATTGAAGCGGGCCGTTTTGTGGATATTTTCTCGTAGTTTGACCCTATGGGTTTATAGAATTGCAGAAAAGTTCATTTGGGGCTATCCGTGCCTGAATCGGAGCAGATACCAGGGGACGCCCGATTACGTTTACCTCTAAAGGGAGCTATACAAGGAAAATGGGGAAAAATTGAAGCGGGCCGTTTTTTGGATATTTTCTCGTACTTTGACCCTATGGGTTTATAGAATTGCAGAAAACTTCATTTGCGGCTGTCCGTGCCTGAATCGGAGAAGATACCAAGAGGCACCCGATTACGTTTACCTCTAAAGGGAACTATACAAGGAAAATGGGGAGAAATTGAAGCTGGCCGTTTTGTGGATATTTTCTCTTAGTTTGACCCTATGGGTTTATAGAATTGCAGAAAAGTTCATTTGTGGTTGTCCGTGCCTGAATCGGAGTAGATACCAGAAGGCGCCCGATTACGTTTACCTCTAAAGTGAGCTATACAAGGAAAATGGGGAGAAATTGAAGCGGGCCGTTTTGTGGATATTTTCTCGTAGTTTGACCCTATGGGTTTATATAGTTGCAGAAAACTTCATTTGCGGCTGTCCGTGCCTGAATCGGAGCAGATGCCAGGAGACGCCCGATTACGTTTACCTCTAAAGGGAACTATACAAGGAAAATGGAGAGAAATTGAAGCGGACCGTTTTGTGGATATTTTCTCGTAGTTTGACCCTATGGGTTTATAGAATTGCTGAAAAGTTCATTTGGGGCTGTCCATGCCTGAATCAGAGCAGATACCAGGGGACGCCCGATTACGTTTACCTCTAAAGGGAGCTATACAAGGAAAATGGGGAAAAATTGAAGCGGGCCGTTTTGTGGATATTTTCTCGTAGTTTGACCCTATGGGTTTATAGAATTGCAGAAATCTTCATTTGCGGCTGTCCGTGCCTGAATCGGAGCAGATACCAGGAGACGCTCGATTACGTTTACCTCTAAAGGGAGCTATACAAGGAAAATGGGGAGAAATTGAAGCGGGTCGTTTTATGGATATTTTCTCGTAGTTTGACCCTATGGGTTTATAGAATTGCCGAAAACTTCATTTGCGGCTGTCCGTGCCTGAATCAGAGCAGATACGAGGAGACGCCCGATTACGTTTACCTCTAAAGGGAGCTATACAAGGAAAATGGGGAGAAATTGAAGCGGGCCGTTTTGTGGATATTTTCTCGTAGTTTGACCCTATGGGTTTATAGAATTGCAGAAAACTTTATTTGCGGCTGTCCGTGCCTGAATCGGAGCAGATACTAGGAGATGCCCAATTACGTTTACATCTAAAGGGAGCTATACAAGGAAAATGGGGAGAAATTGAAGCTGGCCATTTTGTGGATATTTTCTCGTAGTTTGACCCTATGGGTTTATAGAATTGCAGAAAAGTTCATTTGGGGCTGTTCGTGCCTGAATTGGAGCACATACCAGGCGACGCCCGATTACGTTTACTTCTAAAGGGAGCTATACAAGGAAAATGGGGAAAAATTGAAGCGGGCCGTTTTTTGGATATTTTCTCGTAGTTTGACCCTATGGGTTTATAGAATTGCAGAAAACTTCATTTGCGGCTGTCCGTGCCTGAATCGGAGCAGATACCAGGAGGCGCCCGATTACGTTTACCTCTAAAGGGATCTATACAAGGAAAATGGGGAGAAATTGAAGCGGGCCGTTTTATGGATATTTTCTCGTAGTTTGACCCTATGGGTTTATAGAATTGCCGAAAACTTCATTTGCGGCTGTCCGTGCCTGAATCAGAGCAGATACGAGGAGACGCCCGATTACGTTTACCTCTAAAGGGAGCTATACAAGGAAAATGGGGAGAAATTGAAGCGGGCCGTTTTGTGGATATTTTCTCGTAGTTTGACCCTATGGGTTTATAGAATTGCCGAAAACTTCATTTGCGGCTGTCCGTGCCTGAATCAGAGCAGATACGAGGAGACGCCCGATTACGTTTACCTCTAAAGGGAGCTATACAAGGAAAATGGGGAAAAATTGAAGCGGGCCGTTTTGTTGATATTTTCTCGTAGTTTGACCCTATGGGTTTATAGAATTGCAGAAAACTTTATTTGCGGCTGTCCGTGCCTGAATCGGAGCAGATACCAGGAGGCGCCCGATTACGTTTACCTCTAAAGGGATCTATACAAGGAAAATGGGGAGAAATTGAAGCGGGCCGTTTTATGGATATTTTCTCGTAGTTTGACCCTATGGGTTTATAGAATTGCCGAAAACTTCATTTGCGGCTGTCCGTGCCTGAATCAGAGCAGATACGAGGAGACGCTCGATTACGTTTACCTCTAAAGGGAGCTATACAAGGAAAATGGGGAGAAATTGAAGCGGGTCGTTTTATGGATATTTTCTCGTAGTTTGACCCTATGGGTTTATAGAATTGCCGAAAACTTCATTTGCGGCTGTCCGTGCCTGAATCAGAGCAGATACGAGGAGACGCCCGATTACGTTTACCTCTAAAGGGAGCTATACAAGGAAAATGGGGAAAAATTGAAGCGGGCCGTTTTGTTGATATTTTCTCGTAGTTTGACCCTATGAGTTTATAGAATTGCAGAAAACTTTATTTGCGGCTGTCCGTGCCTGAATCGGAGCAGATACTAGGAGATGCCCAATTACGTTTACATCTAAAGGGAGCTATACAAGGAAAATGGGGAGAAATTGAAGCTGGCCGTTTTGTGGATATTTTCTCGTAGTTTGACCCTATGGGTTTATAGAATTGCAGAAAAGTTCATTTGGGGCTGTTCGTGCCTGAATTGGAGCACATACCAGGCGACGCCCGATTACGTTTACTTCTAAAGGGAGCTATACAAGGAAAATGGGGAAAAATTGAAGCGGGCCGTTTTTTGGATATTTTCTCGTAGTTTGACCCTATGGGTTTATAGAATTGCAGAAAACTTCATTTGCGGCTGTCCGTGCCTGAATCGGAGCAGATACCAGGAGGCGCCCGATTACGTTTACCTCTAAAGGGATCTATACAAGGAAAATGGGGAGAAATTGAAGCGGGCCGTTTTATGGATATTTTCTCGTAGTTTGACCCTATGGGTTTATAGAATTGCCGAAAACTTCATTTGCGGCTGTCCGTGCCTGAATCAGAGCAGATACGAGGAGACGCCCGATTACGTTTACCTCTAAAGGGAGCTATACAAGGAAAATGGGGAGAAATTGAAGCGGGCCGTTTTGTGGATATTTTCTCGTAGTTTGACCCTATGGGTTTATCGAATTGCAGAAAAATTCATTTGGGGGTGTCCGTGCCTGAATCGGAGCAGATACCAGGGGACGCCCGATTACGTTTACCTCTAAAGGGAGCTATACAAGGAAAATGGAGAAAAATTGAAGCGTGTCGTTTTGTGGATATTTTCTCGTAGTTTGACCCTATGGGTTTATAGAATTGCAGAAAAGATCATTTGGGGCTGTCCGTGCCTGAATCGGAGCAGATACCAAGGGACGCCCGATTACGTTTACCTCTAAAGGGAGCTATACAAGGAATATGGGGAGAAATTGAAGCGGGCCGTTTTGTGGATATTTTCTCGTAGTTTGACCCTATGGGTTTATATAATTGCAGAAAAGTTCATTTGCGACTGTTCGTGCCTGAATCAGAGTAGATACCAGGGAACGCCCGATTACGTTTACCTCTAAAGGGAGCTATACAAGGAAAATGGGGAAAAATTGAAGCGGGCCGTTTTGTGGATATTTTCTCGTTGTTTGACCCTATGGGTTTATAGAATTGTAGAAAACTTCATTTGCGGCTGTCCGTGCCTGAATCAGAGCAGATACGAGGAGACGCCCGATTACGTTTACCTCTAAAGGGAGCTATACAAGGAAAATGGGGAAAAATTGAAGCGGGCCGTTTTGTTGATATTTTTTCGTAGTTTGACCCTATGGGTTAATAGAATTGCAGAAAACTTTATTTGCAGCTGTCCGTGCTTGAATCAGAGCAGATACCAGGAGGCGCCCGATTACGTTTACCTCTAAAGGGAGCTATACAAGGAAAATGGGGAGAAATTGAAGCGGGCCGTTTTGTGGATATTTTCTCGTAGTTTGACCCTATGGGTTTATAGAATTGCAGAAAAGTTCATTTGGGGCTATCCGTGCCTGAATCGGAGCAGATACCAGGGGACGCCCGATTACGTTTACCTCTAAAGGGAGCTATACAAGGAAAATGGGGCAAAATTGAAGCGGGCCGTTTTTTGGATATTTTCTCGTACTTTGACCCTATGGGTTTATAGAATTGCAGAAAACTTCATTTGCGGCTGACCGTGCCTGAATCGGAGAAGATACCAAGAGGCACCCGATTACGTTTACCTCTAAAGGGAACTATACAAGGAAAATGGGGAGAAATTGAAGCTGGCCGTTTTGTGGATATTTTCTCGTAGTTTGACCCTATGGGTTTATAGAATTGCAGAAAAGTTCATTTGCGGTTGTCCGTGCCTGAATCGAAGCAGATACCAGAAGGCGCCCGATTACGTTTACCTCTAAAGTGAGCTATACAAGGAAAATGGGGAGAAATTGAAGCGGGCCGTTTTGTGGATATTTTCTCGTAGTTTGACCCTATGGGTTTATAGAGTTGCAGAAAACTTCATTTGCGGCTGTCCGTGCCTGAATCGGAGCAGATGCCAGGAGACGCCCGATTACGTTTACCTCTAAAGGGAACTATACAAGGAAAATGGAGAGAAATTGAAGCGGACCGTTTTGTGGATATTTTCTCGTAGTTTGACCCTATGGGTTTATAGAATTGCTGAAAAGTTCATTTGGGGCTGTCCATGCCTGAATCAGAGCAGATACCAGGGGACGCCCGATTACGTTTACCTCTAAAGGGAGCTATACAAGGAAAATGGGGAAAAATTGAAGCGGGCCGTTTTGTGGATATTTTCTCGTAGTTTGACCCTATGGGTTTATAGAATTGCAGAAATCTTCATTTGCGGCTGTCCGTGCCTGAATCGGAGCAGATACCAGGAGACGCTCGATTACGTTTACCTCTAAAGGGAGCTATACAAGGAAAATGGGGAGAAATTGAAGCGGGTCGTTTTATGGATATTTTCTCCTAGTTTGACCCTATGGGTTTATAGAATTGCCGAAAACTTCATTTGCGGCTGTCCGTGCCTGAATCAGAGCAGATACGAGGAGACGCCCGATTACGTTTACCTCTAAAGGGAGCTATACAAGGAAAATGGGGAGAAATTGAAGCGGGCCGTTTTGTGGATATTTTCTCGTAGTTTGACCCTATGGGTTTATCAAATTGCAGAAAAATTCATTTGGGGGTGTCCGTGCCTGAATCGGAGCAGATACCAGGGGACGCCCGATTACGTTTACCTCTAAAGGGAGCTATACAAGGAAAATGGAGAAAAATTGAAGCGTGTCGTTTTATGGATATTTTCTCGTAGTTTGACCCAATGGGTTTATAGAATTGCAGAAAATATCATTTGGGGCTGTCCGTGCCTGAATCGGAGCAGATACCAAGGGACGCCCGATTACGTTTACCTCTAAAGGGAGCTATACAAGGAATATGGGGAGAAATTGAAGCGGGCCGTTTTTTGGATATTTTCTCGTACTTTGACCCTATGGGTTTATAGAATTGCAGAAAACTTCATTTGCGGCTGTCCGTGACTGAATCGGAGCAGATACCAGGAGGCGCCCGATTACGTTTACCTCTAAAGGGAGCTATACAAGGAATATGGGGAGAAATTGAAGCGGGCCGTTTTGTGGATATTTTCTCGTAGTTTGACCCTATGGGTTTATAGTATTGCAGAAAAGTTCATTTGCGGTTGTCCGTGCCTGAATCGGAGCAGATACCAGGAGACGCCCGATTACGTTTACCTCTAAAGGGAGCTATACAAGGAAAATGGGGAAAAATTGAAGCGGACCGTTTTGTTGATATTTTCTCGTAGTTTGACCCTATGGGTTAATAGAATTGCAGAAAACTTTATTTGCAGCTGTCCGTGCCTGAATCAGAGCATATACTAGGAGATGCTTGATTACGTTTACCTCTAAAGAGAGCTATACAAGGAAAATGGGGAGAAATTGAAGCTGGCCGTTTTGTGGATATTTTCTCGTAGTTTGACCCTATGGGTTTATAGAATTGCAGAAAAGTTCATTTGGGGCTGTCCGTGCCTGAATCGGAGCAGATACCAGGGGACGCCCGATTACGTTTACCTTTAAAGGGAGCTATACAAGGAAAATGGGGAAAAATTGAAGCGGGCCGTTTTTTGAATATTTTCTCGTACTTTGACCCTATGGGTTTATAGAATTGCAGAAAACTTCATTTGCGGCTGTCCGTGACTGAATCGGAGCAGATACCAGGAGGCGCGCGATTACGTTTACCTCTAAAGGGAGCTATACAAGGAATATGGGGAGAAATTGAAGCGGGCCGTTTTGTGGATATTTTCTCGTAGTTTGACCCTATGGGTTTATAGAATTGCAGAAACGTTCATTTGCGGCTGTCCGTGCCTGAATCAGAGCAGATACCAAGGAACGCTCGATTACGTTTACCTCTAAAGGGAGCTATACAAGGAAAATGGGGAAAAATTGAAGCGGGCCGTTTTGTGGATATTTTCTCGTTGTTTGACCCTATGGGTTTATAGAATTGCAGAAAACTTCATTTGCGGCTGTCCGTGCCTGAATCGGAGCAGATACCAGGAGACGTCCGATTACGTTTACCTCTAAAGGGAGCTATACAAGGAAAATGGGGAAAAATTGAAGCGGGCCGTTTTGTTGATATTTTCTCGTAGTTTGACCCTATGGGTTTTATAGAATTGCAGAAAACTTTATTTGCGGCTGTCCGTGCCTGAATCGGAGGAGATACTAGGAGATGCCCAATTACGTTTACATCTAAAGGGAGCTATACAAGGAAAATGGGGAGAAATTGAAGCTTGCCGTTTTGTGGATATTTTCTCGTAGTTTGACCCTATGAGTTTATAGAATTGCAGAAAACTTCATTTGCGGCTGTCCGTGCCTGAATCGGAGCAGATACCAGGAGGCGCCCGATTACGTTTACCTCTAAAGGGATCTATACAAGGAAAATGGGGAGAAATTGAAGCGGGCCGTTTTATGGATATTTTCTCGTAGTTTGACCCTATGGGTTTATAGAATTGCCGAAAACTTCATTTGCGGCTGTCCGTGCCTGAATCAGAGCAGATACGAGGAGACGCCCGATTACGTTTACCTCTAAAGGGAGCTATACAAGGAAAATGGGGAGAAATTGAAGCGGGCCGTTTTGTGGATATTTTCTCGTAGTTTGACCCTATGGGTTTATCGAATTGCAGAAAAATTCATTTGGGGGTGTCCGTGCCTGAATCGGAGCAGATACCAGGGGACGCCCGATTACGTTTACCTCTAAAGGGAGCTATACAAGGAAAATGGAGAAAAATTGAAGCGTGTCGTTTTGTGGATATTTTCTCGTAGTTTGACCCTATGGGTTTATAGAATTGCAGAAAAGATCATTTGGGGCTGTCCGTGCCTGAATAGGAGCAGATACCAAGGGACGCCCGATTACGTTTACCTCTAAAGGGAGCTATACAAGGAATATGGGGAGAAATTGAAGCGGGCCGTTTTGTGGATATTTTCTCGTAGTTTGACCCTATGGGTTTATAGAATTGCAGAAAAGTTCATTTGCGACTGTTCGTGCCTGAATCAGAGCAGATACCAGGGAACGCCCGATTACGTTTACCTCTAAAGGGAGCTATACAAGGAAAATGGGGAAAAATTGAAGCGGGCCGTTTTGTGGATATTTTCTCATTGTTTGACCCTATGGGTTTATAGAATTGCAGAAAACTTCATTTGCGGCTGTCCGTGCCTGAATCGGAGCAGATACCAGGAGACGCCCGATTACGTTTACCTCTAAAGGGAGCTATACAAGGAAAATGGGGAAAAATTGAAGCGGGCCGTTTTGTGGATATTTTCTCGTTGTTTGACCCTATGGGTTTATAGAATTGCAGAAAACTTCATTTGCGGCTGTCCGTGCCTGAATCGGAGCAGATACCAGGAGACGCCCGATTACGTTTACCTCTAAAGGGAGCTATACAAGGAAAATGGGGAAAAATTGAAGCGGGCCGTTTTGTTGATATTTTCTCGTAGTTTGACCCTATGGGTTAATAGAATTGCAGAAAACTTTATTTGCAGCTGTCCGTGCTTGAATCAGAGCAGATACCAAGAGGCGCCCGATTACGTTTACCTCTAAAGGGAGCTATACAAGGAAAATGGGGAGAAATTGAAGCGGGCCGTTTTGTGGATATTTTCTCGTAGTTTGACCCTATGGGTTTATAGAATTGCAGAAAAGTTTATTTGGGGCTATCCGTGCCTGAATCGGAGCAGATACCAGGGGACGCCCGATTACGTTTACCTCTAAAGGGAGCTATACAAGGAAAATGGGGAAAAATTGAAGCGGGCCATTTTTTGGATATTTTCTCGTACTTTGACCCTATGGGTTTATAGAATTGCAGAAAACTTCATTTGCGGCTGTCCGTGCCTGAATCGGAGAAGATACCAAGAGGCACCCGATTACGTTTACCTCTAAAGGGAACTATACAAGGAAAATGGGGAGAAATTGAAGCTGGCCGTTTTGTGGATATTTTCTCGTAGTTTGACCCTATGGGTTTATAGAATTGCAGAAAAGTTCATTTGCGGTTGTCCGTGCCTGAATCGGAGCAGATACCAGAAGGCGCCCGATTACGTTTACCTCTAAAGTGAGCTATACAAGGAAAATGGGGAGAAATTGAAGTGGGCCGTTTTGTGGATATTTTCTCGTAGTTTGACCCTATGGGTTTATAGAGTTGCAGAAAACTTCATTTGCGGCTGTCCGTGCCTGAATCGGAGCAGATGCCAGGAGACGCCCGATTACGTTTACCTCTAAAGGGAACTATACAAGGAAAATGGAGAGAAATTGAAGCGGACCGTTTTGTGGATATTTTCTCGTAGTTTGACCCTATGGGTTTATAGAATTGCTGAAAAGTTCTTTTGGGGTTGTCCATGCCTGAATCAGAGCAGATACCAGGGGACGCCCGATTACGTTTACCTCTAAAGGGAGCTATACAAGGAAAATGGGGAAAAATTGAAGCGGGCCGTTTTGTGGATATTTTCTCGTAGTTTGACCCTATGGGTTTATAGAATTGCAGAAATCTTCATTTGCGGCTGTCCG
Organism: Heracleum sosnowskyi; assembly: GCA_030848705.1. Classification (NCBI taxonomy): domain Eukaryota; kingdom Viridiplantae; phylum Streptophyta; class Magnoliopsida; order Apiales; family Apiaceae; genus Heracleum; species Heracleum sosnowskyi. The sequence goes on from JAUIZM010000033.1 coordinate 18,320, forward strand.
TGCCTGAATCGGAGCAGATACCAGGAGACGCTCGATTACGTTTACCTCTAAAGGGAGCTATACTTGGAAAATGGGAAAAAATTGAAGCGGGCCTTTTTGTTGATATTTTCTCGTAGTTTGACCCTGTGGGTTTATAGAATTGCAGAAAACTTCATTTGCGGCTGTCCGTGCCTGAATCGGAGCAGATACTAGGAGGCGCCCGATTATGTTTACCTCTAAAGGGAGCTATACAAGGAAAATTGGGAGAAATTAAAGCGGGCCGTTTTGTGGATATTTTCTCGTAGTTTGACCCTATGGGTTTATAGAATTGCAGAAAAGTTCATTTGGGGCTGTCCGTGCCTGAATCGGAGCTGATACCAGGGGACGCCCGATTACGTTACCTCTAAAGGGAGCTATACAAGGAAAATGGGGAAAAATTTAAGCTGGCCGTTTTGTGGATATTTTCTCGTAGTTTGACCCTATGGGTTTATAGAATTGCAGAAAAGTTCATTTGCGGTTGTCCGTGCCTGAATCGGAGCAGATACCAGAAGGCGCCCGATTACGTTTACCTCTAAAGTGAGCTATACAAGGAAAATGGGGAGAAATTGAAGCGGGCCGTTTTGTGGATATTTTCTCGTAGTTTGACCCTATGGGTTTATAGAGTTGCAGAAAACTTCATTTGCGGCTGTCCGTGCCTGAATCGGAGCAGATACCAGGGGACGCCCGATTACGTTTACCTCTAAAGGGAGCTATACAAGGAAAATGGGGAGAAATTGAAGCGGGCCGTTTTATGGATATTTTCTCGTAGTTTGACCCTATGGGTTTATAGAATTGCAGAAAAGTTCATTTGGGGCTGTCCATGCCTGAATCAGAGCAGATACCAGGGGACGCCCGATTACGTTTACCTCTAAAGGGAGCTATACAAGGAAAATGGGGAAAAATTGAAGCGGGCCGTTTTGTGGATATTTTCTCGTAGTTTGACCCTATGGGTTTATAGAATTGCAGAAATCTTCATTTGCGGCTGTCCGTGCCTGAATCGGAGCAGATACCAGGAGGCGCCCGATTATGTTTACCTCTAAAGGGAGGAAAATGGGGAAAAATTGAAGCGGGCCGTTTTGTGGATATTTTCTCGTAGTTTGACCCTATGGGTTTATAGAATTGCAGAAAACTTCATTTGCGGCTGTCCGTGCCTGAATCGGAGTAGATACCAGGAGACGCCCGATTACGTTTACATCTAAAGGGAGCTATACAAGGAAAATGGGGAAAAATTGAAGCGGGCCTTTTTGTTGATATTTTCTCGTAGTTTGACCCTATGGGTTTACAGAGTTGCAGAAAACTTCATTTGCGGTTGTCCGTGCTTGAATCAGAGCAGATACCAGGAGGCGCCCGATTACGTTTACCTCTAAAGGGAGCTATACAAGGAAAATGGGGAGAAATTGAACCGGGCCGTTTTGTGGATATTTTCACGTAGTTTGACCCAATGGGTTGATAGAATTGCAGAAAAGATCATTTGGGGCTGTCCGTGCCTAAATCGGAGCAGATACCAGGGGACGCCCGATTACGTTTACCTCTAAAGGGAGCTATACAAGGAAAATGGAGAAAAATTGAAGCGTGTCATTTTTTGGATATTTTCTCGTAGTTTGACCCTATGGGTTTATAGAATTGCAGAAAAGATCATTTGGGGCTGTCCGTGCCTGAATCGGAGCAGATAACAGGGGACGCCCGATTACGTTTACCTCTAAAGGGAGCTATACTTGGAAAATGGGAAAAAATTGAAGCGGGCCTTTTTGTTGATATTTTCTCGTAGTTTGACCCTGTGGGTTTATAGAATTGCAGAAAACTTCATTTGCGGCTGTCCGTGCCTGAATCGGAGTAGATACCAGGAGGCGCCCGATTATGTTTACCTCTAAAGGGAGCTATACAAGGAAAATGGGGAGAAATTGAAGCGGGCCGTTTTGTGGATATTTTCTCATAGTTTGACCCTATGGGTTTATAGAATTGCAGAAAAGTTCATTTGGGGCTATCCGTGCCTGAATCGGAGCTGATACCAGGGGACGCCCGATTACGTTACCTCTAAAGGGTAGGAAAATGGGGAAAAATTGAAGCGGGCCGTTTTGTGGATATTTTCTCGTAGTTTGACCCTATGGGTTTATAGAATTGCAGAAATCTTCATTTGCGGCTGTCCGTGCCTGAATCGGAGCAGATACCAGGAGACGCTCGATTACGTTTACCTCTAAAGGGAGCTATACTTGGAAAATGGGAAAAAATTGAAGCGGGCCTTTTTGTTGATATTTTCTCGTAGTTTGACCCTGTGGGTTTATAGAATTGCAGAAAACTTCATTTGCGGTTGTCCGTGCCTGAATCGGAGCAGATACCAGGAGGCGCCCGATTATGTTTACCTCTAAAGGGAGCTATACAAGGAAAATGGGGAGAAATTGAAGCGGGCCGTTTTGTGGATATTTTCTCATAGTTTGACCCTATGGGTTTATAGAATTGCAGAAAAGTTCATTTGGGGCTATCCGTGCCTGAATCGGAGCTGATACCAGGGGACGCCCGATTACGTTACCTCTAAAGGGTAGGAAAATGGGGAAAAATTGAAGCGGGCCGTTTTGTGGATATTTTCTCGTAGTTTGACCCTATGGGTTTATAGAATTGCAGAAAACTTCATTTGCGGCTGTCCGTGCCTGAATCGGAGTAGATACCAGGAGACGCCCGATTACGTTTACCTCTAAAGGGAGCTATACAAGGAAAATGGGGAAAAATTGAAGCGGGCCTTTTTGTTGATATTTTCTCGTAGTTTGACCCTATGGGTTTATAGAGTTGCAGAAAACTTCATTTGCGGCTGTCCGTGCTTGAATCAGAGCAGATACCAGGAGGCGCCCGATTACGTTTACCTCTAAAGGGAGCTATACAAGGAAAATGGGGAGAAATTGAACCGGGCCGTTTTTTGGATATTTTCGCGTAGTTTGACCCAATGGGTTTATAGAATTGCAGAAAAGATCATTTGGGGCTGTCCGTGCCTAAATCGGAGCAGATACCAGGGGACGCCCGATTACGTTTACCTCTAAAGAGAGCTATACAAGGAAAATGGAGAAAAATTGAAGCGTGTCATTTTTTGGATATTTTCTCGTAGTTTGACCCTATGGGTTTATAGAATTGCAGAAAAGATCATTTGGGGCTGTCCGTGCCTGAATCGGAGCAGATACCAGGGGACGCCCGATTACGTTTACCTCTAAAGGGAGCTATACAAGGAATATGGGGAGAAATTGAAGCGGGCCGTTTTGTGGATATTTTCTCGTAGTTTGACCCTATGGGTTTATAGAATTGCAGAAAAGTTCATTTGCGGCTGTCCGTGCCTGAGTCAGAGCAGATACCAGGGAACGCTCGATTACGTTTACCTCTAAAGGGAGCTATACAAGGAAAATGGGGAAAAATTGAAGCGGGCCTTTTTGTGGATATTTTCTCGTTGTTTGACCCTATGGGTTTATAGAATTGCAGAAAACTTCATTTGCGGCTGTCCGTGCCTGAATCGGAGCAGATACCAGGAGACGTCCGATTACGTTTACCTCTAAAGGGAGCTATACAAGGAAAATGGGGAAAAATTGAAGCGGGCCGTTTTGTTGATATTTTCTCGTAGTTTGACCCTATGGGTTTATAGAATTGCACAAAACTTTATTTGCGGCTGTCCGTGCCTGAATCGGAGCAGATACTAGGAGATGCCCGATTACGTTTACCTCTAAACGGAGCTATACAAGGAAAATGGGGAGAAATTGAAGCTGGCCGTTTTGTGGATATTTTCTCGTAGTTTGACCCTATGGGTATATAGAATTGCAGAAAAGTTCATTTGGGGCTGTTCGTGCCTGAATCGGAGCAGATACCAGGGGACGCCCGATTACGTTTACCTCTAAAGGGAGTTATACAAGGAAAATGGGGAAAAATTGAAGCGGGCCGTTTTTGGATATTTTCTCGTAGTTTGACCCTATGGGTTTATAGAATTACAGAAAACTTCATTTGCGGCTGTCCGTGCCTGAATCGGAGCAGATACCAGGAGGCGCCCGATTACGTTTACCTCTAAAGGGAGCTATACAAGGAAAATGGGGAGAAATTGAAGCGGGCCATTTTGTGGATATTTTCTCGTAGTTTGACCCTATGAGTTTATAGAATTGCCGAAAACTTCATTTGCGGCTGTCCGTGCCTGAATCAGAGCAGATACGAGGAGACGCCCGATTACGTTTACCTCTAAAGGGAGCTATACAAGGAAAATGGGGAAAAATTTAAGCGGGCTATTTTGTGGATATTTTCTCGAAGTTTGACCCTATGGGTTTATAGAGTTGCAGAAAACTTCATTTGCGGTTGTCCATGCCTGAATCAGAGCAGATACCAGGGGACGCCCGATTACGTTACCTCTAAAGGGAGCTATACAAGGAAAATGGGGAAAAATTGAAGCGGGCCGTTTTGTGGATATTTTCTCGTAGTTTGACCCTATGGGTTTATAGAATTGCAGAAAACTTCATTTGCGGCTGTCCGTGCCTGAATCGGAGCAGATACCAGGAGACGCCCGATTACGTTTACCTCTAAAGGGAGCTATACAAGGAAAATGGGGAAAAATTGAAGCGGGCCTTTTTGTTGATATTTTCTCGTAGTTTGACCCTATGGATTTATAGAGTTGCAGAAAACTTCATTTGCGGCTGTCCGTGCTTGAATCAGAGCAGATACCAGGAGGCGCCCGATTACGTTTACCTCTAAAGGGAGCTATACAAGGAAAATGGGGAGAAATTGAAGCGGGCCGTTTTGTGGATATTTTCTCGTAGTTTGACCCTATGGGTTTATAGAATTGCAGAAAAGTTCATTTGGGGTTGTCCATGCCTGAATCAGAGCAGATACCAGGGGACGCCCGATTACGTTTACCTCTAAAGGGAGCTATACAAGGAACATGGGAAAAAATTGAAGCGGGCCGTTTTGTGGATATTTTCTCGTAGTTTGACCCTATGGGTTTATAGAATTGCAGAAATCTTCATTTGCGGCTATCCGTGCCTGAATCGGAGCAGATACCAGGAGACGCTCGATTACGTTTACCTCTAAAGGGAGCTATACTTGGAAAATGGGAAAAAATTGAAGCGGGCCTTTTTGTTGATATTTTCTCGTAGTTTGACCCTGTGGGTTTATAGAATTGCAGAAAACTTCATTTGCGGCTGTCCGTGCCTGAATCAGAGTAGATACCAGGAGGCGCCCGATTATGTTTACCTCTAAAGGGAGCTATACAAGGAAAATGTGGAGAAATTGAAGCGGGCCGTTTTGTGGATATTTTCTCATAGTTTGACCCTATGGGTTTATAGAATTGCAGAAAAGTTCATTTGGGGCTATCCGTGCCTGAATCGGAGCTGATACCAGGGGACGCCCGATTACGTTACCTCTAAAGGGTAGGAAAATGGGGAAAAATTGAAGCGGGCCGTTTTGTGGATATTTTCTCGTAGTTTGACCCTATGGGTTTATAGAATTGCAGAAAACTTCATTTGCGGCTGTCCGTGCCTGAATCGGAGTAGATACCAGGAGACGCCCGATTACGTTTACCTCTAAAGGGAGCTATACAAGGAAAATGGGGAAAAATTGAAGCGGGCCTTTTTGTTGATATTTTCTCGTAGTTTGACCCTATGGGTTTATAGAGCTGCAGAAAACTTCATTTGCGGCTGTCCGTGCCTGAATCGGAGCAGATACCAGGAGGCGCCCGATTACGTTTACCTCTAAAGGGAGCTATACAAGGAAAATGGGGAGAAATTGAAGCGGGCCATTTTGTGGATATTTTCTCGTAGTTTGACCCTATGGGTTTATAGAATTGCCGAAAACTTCATTTGCGGCTGTCCATGCCTGAATCAGAGCAGATACGAGGAGACGCCCGATTACGTTTACCTCTAAAGGGAGCTATACAAGGAAAATGGGGAAAAATTTAAGCGGGCTATTTTGTGGATATTTTCTCGAAGTTTGACCCTATGGGTTTATAGAGTTGCAGAAAACTTCATTTGCGGTTGTCCATGCCTGAATCAGAGCAGATACCAGGGGACGCCCGATTACGTTACCTCTAAAGGGAGCTATACAAGGAAAATGGGGAAAAATTGAAGCGGGCCGTTTTGTGGATATTTTCTCGTAGTTTGACCCTATGGGTTAATAGAATTGCAGAAAACTTCATTTGCGGCTGTCCGTGCCTGAATCGGAGCAGATACCAGGAGACGCCCGATTACGTTTACCTCTAAAGGGAGCTATACAAGGAAAATGGGGAAAAATTGAAGCGGGCCTTTTTGTTGATATTTTCTCGTAGTTTGACCCTATGGATTTATAGAGTTGCAGAAAACTTCATTTGCGGCTGTCCGTGCTTGAATCAGAGCAGATACCAGGAGGCGCCCGATTACGTTTACCTCTAAAGGGAGCTATACAAGGAAAATGGGGAGAAATTGAAGCGGGCCGTTTTGTGGATATTTTCTCGTAGTTTGACCCTATGGGTTTATAGAATTGCAGAAAAGTTCATTTGGGGTTGTGCATGCCTGAATCAGAGCAGATACCAGGGGACGCCCGATTACGTTTACCTCTAAAGGGAGCTATACAAGGAACATGGGGAAAAATTGAAGCGGGCCGTTTTGTGGATATTTTCTCGTAGTTTGACCCTATGGGTTTATAGAATTGCAGAAATCTTCATTTGCGGCTATCCGTGCCTGAATCGGAGCAGATACCAGGAGACGCTCGATTACGTTTACCTCTAAAGGGAGCTATACTTGGAAAATGGGAAAAAATTGAAGCGGACCTTTTTGTTGATATTTTCTCGTAGTTTGACCCTGTGGGTTTATAGAATTGCAGAAAACTTCATTTGCGGCTGTCCGTGCCTGAATCGGAGTAGATACCAGGAGGCGCCCGATTATGTTTACCTCTAAAGGGAGCTATACAAGGAAAATGTGGAGAAATTGAAGCGGGCCGTTTTGTGGATATTTTCTCATAGTTTGACCCTATGGGTTTATAGAATTGCAGAAAAGTTCATTTGGGGCTATCCGTGCCTGAATCGGAGCTGATACCAGGGGACGCCCGATTACGTTACCTCAAAAGGGTAGGAAAATGGGGAAAAATTGAAGCGGGCCGTTTTGTGGATATTTTCTCATAGTTTGACCCTATGGGTTTATAGAATTGCAGAAAACTTCATTTGCGGCTGTCCGTGCCTGAATCGGAGTAGATACCAGGAGACGCCCGATTACGTTTACCTCTAAAGGGAGCTATACAAGGAAAATGGGGAAAAATTGAAGCGGGCCTTTTTGTTGATATTTTCTCATAGTTTGACCCTATGGGTTTATAGAGCTGCAGAAAACTTCATTTGCGGCTGTCCGTGCCTGAATCGGAGCAGATACCAGGAGGCGCCCGATTACGTTTACCTCTAAAGGGAGCTATACAAGGAAAATGGGGAGAAATTGAAGCGGGCCATTTTGTGGATATTTTCTCGTAGTTTGACCCTATGGGTTTATAGAATTGCCGAAAACTTCATTTGCGGCTGTCCGTGCCTGAATCAGAGCAGATACGAGGAGACGCCCGATTACGTTTACCTCTAAAGGGAGCTATACAAGGAAAATGGGGAAAAATTTAAGCGGGCTATTTTGTGGATATTTTCTCGAAGTTTGACCCTATGGGTTTATAGAGTTGCAGAAAACTTCATTTGCGGTTGTCCATGCCTGAATCAGAGCAGATACCAGGGGACGCCCGATTACGTTACCTCTAAAGGGAGCTATACAAGGAAAATGGGGAAAAATTGAAGCGGGCCGTTTTGTGGATATTTTCTCGTAGTTTGACCCTATGGGTTTATAGAATTGCAGAAAACTTCATTTGCGGCTGTCCGTGCCTGAATCGGAGCAGATACCAGGAGACGCCCGATTACGTTTACCTCTAAAGGGAGCTATACAAGGAAAATGGGGAAAAATTGAAGCGGGCCTTTTTGTTGATATTTTCTCGTAGTTTGACCCTATGGATTTATAGAGTTGCAGAAAACTTCATTTGCGGCTGTCCGTGCTTGAATCAGAGCAGATACCAGGAGGCGCCCGATTACGTTTACCTCTAAAGGGAGCTATACAAGGAAAATGGGGAGAAATTGAAGCGGGCCGTTTTGTGGATATTTTCTCGTAGTTTGACCCTATGGGTTTATAGAATTGCAGAAAAGTTCATTTGGGGTTGTGCATGCCTGAATCAGAGCAGATACCAGGGGACGCCCGATTACGTTTACCTCTAAAGGGAGCTATACAAGGAACATGGGGAAAAATTGAAGCGGGCCGTTTTGTGGATATTTTCTCGTAGTTTGACCCTATGGGTTTATAGAATTGCAGAAATCCTCATTTGCGGCTATCCGTGCCTGAATCGGAGCAGATACCAGGAGACGCTCGATTACGTTTACCTCTAAAGGGAGCTATACTTGGAAAATGGGAAAAAATTGAAGCGGGCCTTTTTGTTGATATTTTCTCGTAGTTTGACCCTGTGGGTTTATAGAATTGCAGAAAACTTCATTTGCGGCTGTCCGTGCCTGAATCGGAGTAGATACCAGGAGGCGCCCGATTATGTTTACCTCTAAAGGGAGCTATACAAGGAAAATGTGGAGAAATTGAAGCGGGCCGTTTTGTGGATATTTTCTCATAGTTTGACCCTATGGGTTTATAGAATTGCAGAAAAGTTCATTTGGGGCTATCCGTGCCTGAATCGGAGCTGATACCAGGGGACGCCCGATTACGTTACCTCTAAAGGGTAGGAAAATGGGGAAAAATTGAAGCGGGCCGTTTTGTGGATATTTTCTCGTAGTTTGACCCTATGGGTTTATAGAATTGCAGAAAACTTCATTTGCGGCTGTCCGTGCCTGAATCGGAGTAGATACCAGGAGACGCCCGATTACGTTTACCTCTAAAGGGAGCTATACAAGGAAAATGGGGACAAATTGAAGCGGGCCTTTTTGTTGATATTTTCTCGTAGTTTGACCCTATGGGTTTATAGAGCTGCAGAAAACTTCATTTGCGGCTGTCCGTGCTTGAATCAGAGCAGATACCAGGAGGCGCCCGATTACGTTTACCTCTAAAGGGAGCTATACAAGGAAAATGGGGAGAAATTGAACCGGGCCGTTTTGTGGATATTTTCGCGTAGTTTGACCCTATGGGTTTATAGAATTGCAGAAAAGATCATTTGGGGTTGTCCGTGCCTGAATCGGAGCAGATACCAGAGGACGCCCGATTACGTTTACCTCTAAAGGGAGCTATACAAGGAATATGGGGAGAAATTGAAGCGGGCCGTTTTGTGGATATTTTCTCGTAGTTTGACCCTATGGGTTTATAGAATTGCAGAAAAATTCATTTGCGGCTGTCCGTGCCTGAGTCAGAGCAGATACCAGGAGACGCCCGATTACGTTTACCTCTAAAGGGAGCTATACAAGGAAAATGGGGAAAAATTGAAGCGGGCCTTTTTGTAGATATTTTCTCGTAGTTTGACCCTATGGATTTATAGAGTTGCAGAAAACTTCATTTGCGGCTGTCCGTGCTTGAATCAGAGCAGATACCAGGAGGCGCCCGATTACGTTTACCTCTAAAGGGAGCTACACAAGGAAAATGGGGAGAAATTGAAGCGGGCCGTTTTGTGGATATTTTCTCGTAGGTTGACCCTATGGGTTTATAGAATTGCAGAAAAGTTCATTTGGGGTTGTCCATGCCTGAATCAGAGCAGATACCAGGGGACGCCCGATTACGTTTACCTCTAAAGGGAGCTATACAAGGAAAATGGGGAAAAATTGAAGCGGGCCGTTTTGTGGATATTTTCTCGTAGTTTGACCCTATGGGTTTATAGAATTGCAGAAATCTTCATTTGCGGCTATCCGTGCCTGAATCGGAGCAGATACCAGGAGACGCTCGATTACGTTTACCTCTAAAGGGAGCTATACTTGGAAAATGGGAAAAAATTGAAGCGGGCCTTTTTGTTGATATTTTCTCGTAGTTTGACCCTGTGGGTTTATAGAATTGCAGAAAACTTCATTTGCGGCTGTCCGTGCCTGAATCGGAGCAGATACCAGGAGGCGCCCGATTATGTTTACCTCTAAAGGGAGCTATACAAGGAAAATGGGGAGAAATTGAAGCGGGCCGTTTTGTGGATATTTTCTCATAGTTTGACCCTATGGGTTTATAGAATTGCAGAAAAGTTCATTTGGGGCTATCCGTGCCTGAATCGGAGCTGATACCAGGGGACGCCCGATTACGTTACCTCTAAAGGGTAGGAAAATGGGGAAAAATTGAAGCGGGCCATTTTGTGGATATTTTCTCGTAGTTTGACCCTATGGGTTTATAGAATTGCAGAAATCTTCATTTGCGGCTGTCCGTGCCTGAATCGGAGCAGATACCAGGAGACGCTCGATTACGTTTACCTCTAAAGGGAGCTATACTTGGAAAATGGGAAAAAATTGAAGCGGGCCTTTTTGTTGATATTTTCTCGTAGTTTGACCCTGTGGGTTTATAGAATTGCAGAAAACTTCATTTGCGGTTGTCCGTGCCTGAATCGGAGCAGATACCAGGAGGCGCCCGATTATGTTTACCTCTAAAGGCTATACAAGGAAAATGGGGAGAAATTGAAGCGGGCCGTTTTGTGGATATTTTCTCATAGTTTGACCCTATGGGTTTATAGAATTGCAGAAAAGTTCATTTGGGGCTATCCGTGCCTGAATCGGAGCTGATACCAGGGGACGCCCGATTACGTTACCTCTAAAGGGTAGGAAAATGGGGAAAAATTGAAGCGGGCCGTTTTGTGGATATTTTCTCGTAGTTTGACCCTATGGGTTTATAGAATTGCAGAAAACTTCATTTGCGGCTGTCCGTGCCTGAATCGGAGTAGATACCAGGAGACGCCCGATTACGTTTACCTCTAAAGGGAGCTATACAAGGAAAATGGGGAAAAATTGAAGCGGGCCTTTTTGTTGATATTTTCTCGTAGTTTGACCCTATGGGTTTATAGAGTTGCAGAAAACTTCATTTGCGGCTGTCCGTGCTTGAATCAGAGCAGATACCAGGAGGCGCCCGATTACGTTTACCTCTAAAGGGAGCTATACAAGGAAAATGGGGAGAAATTGAACCGGGCCGTTTTTTGGATATTTTCGCGTAGTTTGACCCAATGGGTTTATAGAATTGCAGAAAAGATCATTTGGGGCTGTCCGTGCCTAAATCGGAGCAGATACCAGGGGACGCCCGATTACGTTTACCTCTAAAGAGAGCTATACAAGGAAAATGGAGAAAAATTGAAGCGTGTCATTTTTTGGATATTTTCTCGTAGTTTGACCCTATGGGTTTATAGAATTGCAGAAAAGATCATTTGGGGCTGTCCGTGCCTGAATCGGAGCAGATACCAGGGGACGCCCGATTACGTTTACCTCTAAAGGGAGCTATACAAGGAATATGGGGAGAAATTGAAGCGGGCCGTTTTGTGGATATTTTCTCGTAGTTTGACCCTATGGGTTTATAGAATTGCAGAAAAGTTCATTTGCGGCTGTCCGTGCCGGAGTCAGAGCAGATACCAGGGAACGCTCGATTACGTTTACCTCTAAAGGGAGCTATACAAGGAAAATGGGGAAAAATTGAAGCGGGCCTTTTAGTGGATATTTTCTCGTTGTTTGACCCTATGGGTTTATAGAATTGCAGAAAACTTCATTTGCGGCTGTCCGTGCCTGAATCGGAGCAGATACCAGGAGACGTCCGATTACGTTTACCTCTAAAGGGAGCTATACAAGGAAAATGGGGAAAAATTGAAGCGGGCCGTTTTGTTGATATTTTCTCGTAGTTTGACCCTATGGGTTTATAGAATTGCACAAAACTTTATTTGCGGCTGTCCGTGCCTGAATCGGAGCAGATACTAGGAGATGCCCGATTACGTTTACCTCTAAACGGAGCTATACAAGGAAAATGGGGAGAAATTGAAGCTGGCCGTTGTGTGGATATTTTCTCGTAGTTTGACCCTATGGGTATATAGAATTGCAGAAAAGTTCATTTGGGGCTGTTCGTGCCTGAATCGGAGCAGATACCAGGGGACGCCCGATTACGTTTACCTCTAAAGGGAGTTATACAAGGAAAATGGGGAAAAATTGAAGCGGGCCGTTTTTGGATATTTTCTCGTAGTTTGACCCTATGGGTTTATAGAATTACAGAAAACTTCATTTGCGGCTGTCCGTGCCTGAATCGGAGCAGATACCAGGAGGCGCCCGATTACGTTTACCTCTAAAGGGAGCTATACAAGGAAAATGGGGAGAAATTGAAGCGGGCCATTTTGTGGATATTTTCTCGTAGTTTGACCCTATGGGTTTATAGAATTGCCGAAAACTTCATTTGCGGCTGTCCGTGCCTGAATCAGAGCAGATACGAGGAGACGCCCGATTACGTTTACCTCTAAAGGGAGCTATACAAGAAAAATGGGGAAAAATTTAAGCGGGCTATTTTGTGGATATTTTCTCGAAGTTTGACCCTATGGGTTTATAGAGTTGCAGAAAACTTCATTTGCGGTTGTCCATGCCTGAATCAGAGTAGATACCAGGGGACGCCCGATTACGTTACCTCTAAAGGGAGCTATACAAGGAAAATGGGGAAAAATTGAAGCGGGCCGTTTTGTGGATATTTTCTCGTAGTTTGACCCTATGGGTTTATAGAATTGCAGAAAACTTCATTTGCGGCTGTCCGTGCCTGAATCGGAGCAGATACCAGGAGACGCCCGATTACGTTTACCTCTAAAGGGAGCTATACAAGGAAAATGGGGAAAAATTGAAGCGGGCCTTTTTGTTGATATTTTCTCGTAGTTTGACCCTATGGATTTATAGAGTTGCAGAAAACTTCATTTGCGGCTGTCCGTGCTTGAATCAGAGCAGATACCAGGAGGCGCCCGATTACGTTTACCTCTAAAGGGAGCTATACAAGGAAAATGGGGAGAAATTGAAGCGGGCCGTTTTGTGGATATTTTCTCGTAGTTTGACCCTATGGGTTTATAGAATTGCAGAAAAGTTCATTTGGGGTTGTCCATGCCTGAATCAGAGCAGATACCAGGGGACGCCCGATTACGTTTACCTCTAAAGGGAGCTATACAAGGAACATGGGGAAAAATTGAAGCGGGCCGTTTTGTGGATATTTTCTCGTAGTTTGACCCTATGGGTTTATAGAATTGCAGAAATCTTCATTTGCGGCTATCCGTGCCTGAATCGGAGCAGATACCAGGAGACGCTCGATTACGTTTACCTCTAAAGGGAGCTATACTTGGAAAATGGGAAAAAATTGAAGCGGGCCTTTTTGTTGATATTTTCTCGTAGTTTGACCCTGTGGGTTTATAGAATTGCAGAAAACTTCATTTGCGGCTGTCCGTGCCTGAATCGGAGTAGATACCAGGAGGCGCCCGATTATGTTTACCTCTAAAGGGAGCTATACAAGGAAAATGTGGAGAAATTGAAGCGGGCCATTTTGTGGATATTTTCTCATAGTTTGACCCTATGTGTTTATAGAATTGCAGAAAAGTTCATTTTGGGCTATCCGTGCCTGAATCGGAGCTGATACCAGGGGACGCCCGATTACGTTACCTCTAAAGGGTAGGAAAATGGGGAAAAATTGAAGCGGGCCGTTTTGTGGATATTTTCTCGTAGTTTGACCCTATAGGTTTATAGAATTGCAGAAAACTTCATTTGCGGCTGTCCGTGCCTGAATCGGAGTAGATACCAGGAGACGCCCGATTACGTTTACCTCTAAAGGGAGCTATACAAGGAAAATGGGGAAAAATTGAAGCGGGCCTTTTTGTTGATATTTTCTCGTAGTTTGACCCTATGGGTTTATAGAGCTGCAGAAAACTTCATTTGCGGCTGTCCGTGCTTGAATCAGAGCAGATACCAGGAGGCGCCCGATTACGTTTACCTCTAAAGGGAGCTATACAAGGAAAATGGGGAGAAATTGAACCGGGCCGTTTTGTGGATATTTTCGCGTAGTTTGACCCTATGGGTTTATAGAATTGCAGAAAAGATCATTTGGGGTTGTCCGTGCCTGAATCGGAGCAGATACCAGAGGACGCCCGATTACGTTTACCTCTAAAGGGAGCTATACAAGGAATATGGGGAGAAATTGAAGCGGGCCGTTTTGTGGATATTTTCTCGTAGTTTGACCCTATGGGTTTATAGAATTGCAGAAAAATTCATTTGCGGCTGTCCGTGCCTGAGTCAGAGCAGATACCAGGAGTCGCCCGATTACGTTTACCTCTAAAGGGAGCTATACAAGGAAAATGGGGAAAAATTGAAGCGGGCCTTTTTGTAGATATTTTCTCGTAGTTTGACCCTATGGATTTATAGAGTTGCAGAAAACTTCATTTGCGGCTGTCCGTGCTTGAATCAGAGCAGATACCAGGAGGCGCCCGATTACGTTTACCTCTAAAGGGAGCTATACAAGGAAAATGGGGAGAAATTGAAGCGGGCCGTTTTGTGGATATTTTCTCGTAGGTTGACCCTATGGGTTTATAGAATTGCAGAAAAGTTCATTTGGGGTTGTCCATGCCTGAATCAGAGCAGATACCAGGGGACGCCCGATTACGTTTACCTCTAAAGGGAGCTATACAGGGAAAATGGGGAAAAATTGAAGCGGGCCGTTTTGTGGATATTTTCTCATAGTTTGACCCTATGGGTTTATAGAATTGCAGAAAAGTTCATTTGGGGCTATCCGTGCCTGAATCGGAGCTGATACCAGGGGACGCCCGATTACGTTACCTCTAAAGGGTAGGAAAATGGGGAAAAATTGAAGCGGGCCGTTTTGTGGATATTTTCTCGTAGTTTGACCCTATGGGTTTATAGAATTGCAGAAAACTTCATTTGCGGCTGTCCGTGCCTGAATCGGAGTAGATACCAGGAGACGCCCGATTACGTTTACCTCTAAAGGGAGCTATACCAGGAAAATGGGGAAAAATTGAAGCGGGCCTTTTTGTTGATATTTTCTCGTAGTTTGACCCTATGGGTTTATAGAGTTGCAGAAAACTTCATTTGCGGCTGTCCGTGCTTGAATCAGAGCAGATACCAGGAGGCGCCCGATTACGTTTACCTCTAAAGGGAGCTATACAAGGAAAATGGGGAGAAATTGAACCGGGCCGTTTTGTGGATATTTTCGCGTAGTTTGACCCAATGGGTTTATAGAATTGCAGAAAAGATCATTTGGGGCTGTC
Source organism: Heracleum sosnowskyi (assembly GCA_030848705.1). Taxonomy (NCBI): domain Eukaryota; kingdom Viridiplantae; phylum Streptophyta; class Magnoliopsida; order Apiales; family Apiaceae; genus Heracleum; species Heracleum sosnowskyi. Next base: position 33,506 of record JAUIZM010000033.1, read on the forward strand.
CGTGCCTAAATCGGAGCAGATACCAGGGGACGCCCGATTACGTTTACCTCTAAAGAGAGCTATACAAGGAAAATGGAGAAAAATTGAAGCGTGTCATTTTTTGGATATTTTCTCGTAGTTTGACCCTATGGGTTTATAGAATTGCAGAAAAGATCATTTGGGGCTGTCCGTGCCTGAATCGGAGCAGATACCAGGGGACGCCCGATTACGTTTACCTCTAAAGGGAGCTATACAAGGAAAATGGGGAGAAATTGAAGTGGGCCATTTTGTGGATATTTTCTCGTAGTTTGACCCTATGGGTTTATAGAATTGCAGAAAAGTTCATTTGCGGCTGTCCGTGCCTGAGTCAGAGCAGATACCAGGGAACGCTCGATTACGTTTACCTCTAAAGGGAGCTATACAAGGAAAATGGGGAAAAATTGAAGCGGGCCTTTTTGTGGATATTTTCTCGTTGTTTGACCCTATGGGTTTATAGAATTGCAGAAAACTTCATTTGCGGCTGTCCGTGCCTGAATCGGAGCAGATACCAGGAGACGTCCGATTACGTTTACCTCTAAAGGGATCTATACAAGGAAAATGGGGAAAAATTGAAGCGGGCCGTTTTGTTGATATTTTCTCGTAGTTTGACCCTATGGGTTTATAGAATTGCACAAAACTTTATTTGCGGCTGTCCCTGCCTGAATCGGAGCAGATACTAGGAGATGCCCGATTACGTTTACCTCTAAAGGGAGCTATACAAGGAAAATGGGGAGAAATTGAAGCGGGCCGTTTTATGGATATTTTCTCGTAGTTTGACCCTATGAGTTTATAGAATTGCAGAAAAGTTCATTTAGTGCTGTCTGTGTCGGAATCGGAGCAGATACCAGGGGACGCCCGGTTACGTTTACGTCTAAAGGGAGCTATACAAGGAAAATGGAGAAAAATTGAAGCGGGTCGTTTTGTGGATATTTTCTCGTAGTTTGACCCTATGGGTTTATAGAATTGCAGAAAACTTCATTTGCGGCTGTCCGTGCCTGAATCGGAGCAGATACCAGGAGACGTCCGATTACGTTTACCTCTAAAGGGATCTATACAAGGAAAATGGGGAAAAATTGAAGCGGGCCGTTTTGTTGATATTTTCTCGTAGTTTGACCCTATGGGTTTATAGAATTGCACAAAACTTTATTTGCGGCTGTCCCTGCCTGAATCGGAGCAGATACTAGGAGATGCCCGATTACGTTTACCTATAAACGGAGCTATACAAGGAAAATGGGGAGAAATTGAAGCTGGCCGTTTTGTGGATATTTTCTCGTAGTTTGACCCTATGGGTATATAGAATTGCAGAAAAGTTCATTTGGGGCTGTTCGTGCCTGAATCGGAGCAGATACCAGGGGACGCCCGATTACGTTTACCTCTAAAGGGAGTTATACAAGGAAAATGGGGAAAAATTGAAGCGGGCCGTTTTTGGATATTTTCTCGTAGTTTGACCCTATGGGTTTATAGAATTACAGAAAACTTCATTTGCGGCTGTCCGTGCCTGAATCGGAGCAGATACCAGGAGGCGCCCGATTACGTTTACCTCTAAAGGGAGCTATACAAGGAAAATGGGGAGAAATTGAAGCGGGCCATTTTGTGGATATTTTCTCGTAGTTTGACCCTATGGGTTTATAGAATTGCCGAAAACTTCATTTGCGGCTGTCCGTGCCTGAATCAGAGCAGATACGAGGAGACGCCCGATTACGTTTACCTCTAAAGGGAGCTATACAAGTAAAATGGGGAAAAATTTAAGCGAGCTATTTTGTGGATATTTTCTCGAAGTTTGACCCTATGGGTTTATAGAGTTGCAGAAAACTTCATTTGCGGCTGTCCGTGCCTGAATCGGAGAAGATACCAGGAGGCGCCCGATTACGTTTACCTCTAAAGGGAGCTATACAAGGAAAATGGGGAGAAATTGAAGCGGGCCGTTTTTTGGATATTTTCTCGTAGTTTGACCCTATGGGTTTATCGAATTGCAGAAAACTTCATTTGGGGGTGTCCGTGCCTGAATCGGAGCAGATACCAGGGGACGCCCGATTACGTTTACCTCTAAAGGGAGCTATACAAGGAAAATGGGGAGAAATTGAAGCGGGCCGTTTTATGGATATTTTCTCGTAGTTTGACCCTATGAGTTTATAGAATTGCAGAAAAGTTCATTTAGTGCTGTCTGTGTCGGAATCGGAGCAGATACCAGGGGACGCCCGGTTACGTTTACGTCTAAAGGGAGCTATACAAGGAAAATGGAGAAAAATTGAAGCGGGTCGTTTTGTGGATATTTTCTCGTAGTTTGACCCTATGGGTTTATAGAATTGCAGAAAACTTCATTTGCGGCTGTCCGTGCCTGAATCGGAGAAGATACCAGGAGACGCTCGATTACGTTTACCTCTAAAGGGAGCTAAACTTGGAAAATGGGAAAAAATTGAAGCGGGCCTTTTTGTTGATATTTTCTCGTAGTTTGACCCTGTGGGTTTATAGAATTGCAGAAAACTTCATTTGCGGCTGTCCGTGCCTGAATCGGAGCAGATACCAGGAGGCGCCCGATTATGTTTACCTCTAAAGGGAGCTATACAAGGAAAATGGGGAGAAATTGAAGCGGGCCGTTTTGTGGATATTTTCTCATAGTTTGACCCTATGGGTTTATAGAATTGCAGAAAAGTTCATTTGGGGCTATCCGTGCCTGAATCGGAGCTGATACCAGGGGACGCCCGATTACGTTACCTCTAAAGGGTAGGAAAATGGGGAAAAATTGAAGCGGGCCGTTTTGTGGATATTTTCTCGTAGTTTGACCCTATGGGTTTATAGAATTGTAGAAAACTTCATTTGCGGCTGTCCGTGCCTGAATCGGAGTAGATACCAGGAGACGCCCGATTACGTTTACCTCTAAAGGGAGCTATACAAGGAAAATGGGGAAAAATTGAAGCGGGCCTTTTTGTTGATATTTTCTCGTAGTTTGACCCTATGGGTTTATAGAGTTGCAGAAAACTTCATTTGCGGCTGTCCGTGCTTGAATCAGAGCAGATACCAGGAGGCGCCCGATTACGTTTACCTCTAAAGGGAGCTATACAAGGAAAATGGGGAGAAATTGAACCGGGCCGTTTTGTGGATATTTTCGCGTAGTTTGACCCAATGGGTTTATAGAATTGTAGAAAAGATCATTTGGGGCTGTCCGTGCCTAAATCGGAGCAGATACCAGGGGACGCCCGATTACGTTTACCTCTAAAGGGAGCTATACACGGAAAATGGAGAAAAATTGAAGCGTGTCATTTTTTGGATATTTTCTCGTAGCCCTATGGGTTTATAGAATTGCAGAAAAGATCATTTGGGGCTGTCCGTGCCTGAATCGGAGCAGATACCAGGGGACGCCCGATTACGTTTACCTCTAAAGGGAGCTATACAAGGAATATGGGGAGAAATTGAAGCGGGCCGTTTTGTGGATATTTTCTCGTAGTTTGACCCTATGGGTTTATAGAATTGCAGAAAAGTTCATTTGCGGCTGTCTGTGCCTGAGTCAGAGCAGATACCAGGGAACGCCCGATTACGTTTACCTCTAAAGGGAGCTATACAAGGAAAATGGGGAAAAATTGAAGCGGAACTTTTTGTGGATATTTTCTCGTTGTTTGACCCTATGGGTTTATAGAATTGCAGAAAACTTCATTTGCGGCTGTCCGTGCCTGAATCGGAGCAGATACCAGGAGACGTCCGATTACGTTTACCTCTAAAGGGAGCTATACAAGGAAAATGGGGAAAAATTGAAGCGGGCCGTTTTGTTGATATTTTCTCGTAGTTTGACCCTATGGGTTTATAGAATTGTAGAAAACTTTATTTGCGGCTGTCCGTGCCTGAATCGGAGCAGATACTAGGAGATGCCCGATTACGTTTACCTCTAAAGGGAGCTATACAAGGAAAATGGGGAGAAATTGAAGCTGGCCGTTTTGTGGATATTTTCTCGTAGTTTGACCCTATGGGTATATAGAATTGCAGAAAAGTTCATTTGGGGCTGTTCGTGCCTGAATCGGAGCAGATACCAGGGGACGCCCGATTACGTTTACCTCTAAAGGGGAGTTATACAAGGAAAATGGGGAAAAATTGAAGCGGGGCCGTTTTTTGGATATTTTCTCGTAGTTTGACCCTATGGGTTTATAGAATTACAGAAAACTTCATTTGCGGCTGTCCGTGCCTGAATCGGAGCAGATACCAGGAGGCGCCCGATTACGTTTACCTCTAAAGGGAGCTATACAAGGAAAATGGGGAGAAATTGAAGCAGGCCATTTTGTGGATATTTTCTCGTAGTTTGACCCTATGGGTTTATAGAATTGCCGAAAACTTCATTTGCGGCTGTCCGTGCCAGAATCAGAGCAGATACGAGGAGACGCCCGATTACGTTTACCTCTAAAGGGAGCTATACAAGGGAAAATGGGGAAAAATTTAAGCGGGCTGTTTTGTGGATATTTTCTCGAAGTTTGACCCTATGGGTTTATAGAGTTGCAGAAAACTTCATTTGCGGCTGTCCGTGCCTGAATCAGAGAAGATACCAGGAGGCGCCCGATTACGTTTACCTCTAAAGGGAGCTTTTGTGGATATTTTCTCGTAGTTTGACCCTATGGGTTTGTCGAATTGCAGAAAACTTCATTTGGGGGTGTCCGTGCCTGAATCGGAGCAGATACCAGGGGACGCCCGATTACGTTTACCTCTAAAGGGAGCTATACAAGGAAAATGGGGAGAAATTGAAGCGGGCCGTTTTATGGATATTTTCTCGTAGTTTGACCCTATGAGTTTATAGAATTGCAGAAAAGTTCATTTAGTGCTGTCCATGTCGGAATCGGAGCAGATACCAGGGGACGCCCGGTTACGTTTACGTCTAAAGGGAGCTATACAAGGAAAATGGAGAAAAATTGAAGCAGGTCGTTTTGTGGATATTTTCTCGTAGTTTGACCCTATGGGTTTATAGAATTGCAGAAAACTTCATTTGCGGCTGTCCGTGCCTGAATCGGAGAAGATACCAGGAGACGCTCGATTACGTTTACCTCTAAAGGGAGCTATACTTGGAAAATGGGAAAAAATTGAAGCGGGCCTTTTTGTTGATATTTTTCTCGTAGTTTGACCCTCTGGGTTTGTAGAATTACAGAAAACTTCATTTGCGGCTGTCCGTGCCTGAATCAGAGCAGATACCAGGAGGCGCCCGATTATGTTTACCTCTAAAGGGAGCTATACAAGGAAAATGGGGAGAAATTGAAGCGGGCCGTTTTGTGGATATTTTCTCATAGTTTGACCCTATGGGTTTATAGAATTGCAGAAAAGTTCATTTGGGGCTATCCGTGCCTGAATCGGAGCTGATACCAGGGGACGCCCGATTACGTTACCTCTAAAGGGTAGGAAAATGGGGAAAAATTGAAGCGGGCCGTTTTGTGGATATTTTCTCGTAGTTTGACCCTATGGGTTTATAGAATTGCAGAAAACTTCATTTGCGGCTGTCCGTGCCTGAATCGGAGTAGATACCAGGAGACGCCCGATTACGTTTACCTCTAAAGGGAGCTATACAAAGGAAAATGGGGAAAAATTGAAGCGGGCCTTCTTGTTGATATTTTCTCGTAGTTTGACCCTATGGGTTTATAGAGTTGCAGAAAACTTCATTTTCGGCTGTCCGTGCTTGAATCAGAGCAGATACCAGGAGGCGCCCGATTACGTTTACCTCTAAAGGGAGCTATACAAGGAAAATGGGGAGAAATTGAACCGGGCCGTTTTGTGGATATTTTCGCGTAGTTTGACCCAATGGGTTTATAGAATTGCAGAAAAGATCATTTGGGGCTGTCCGTGCCTAAATCGGAGCAGATACCAGGGGACGCCCGATTACGTTTACCTCTAAAGGGAGCTATACAAGGAAAATGGAGAAAAATTGAAGCGTGTCATTTTTTGGATATTTTCTCGTAGTTTGACCCTATGGGTTTATAGAATTGCAGAAAAGATCATTTGGGGCTGTCCGTGCCTGAATCGGAGCAGATACCAAGGGACGCCCGATTACGTTTACCTCTAAAGGGAGCTATACAAGGAATATGGGGAGAAATTGAAGCGGGCCGTTTTGTGGATATTTTCTCGTAGTTTGACCCTATGGGTTTATAGAATTGCAGAAAAGTTCATTTGCGGCTGTCCGTTCCTGTGTCAGAGCAGATACCAGGGAACGCCCGATTACGTTTACCTCTAAAGGGAGCTATACAAGGAAAATGGGGAAAAATTGAAGCGAGCCTTTTTGTGGATATTTTCTCGTTGTTTGACCCTATGGGTTTATAGAATTGCAAAAAACTTCATTTGCGGCTGTCCGTGCCTGAATCGGAGTAGATACCAGGAGACGCCCGATTACGTTTACCTCTAAAGGGAGCTATACAAGGAAAATGGGGAAAAATTGAAGCGGGCCTTTTTGTTGATATTTTCTCGTAGTTTGACCCTATGGGTTTATAGAGTTGCAGAAAACTTCATTTGCGGCTGTCCGTGCTTGAATCAGAGCAGATACCAGGAGGCGCCCGATTACGTTTACCTCTAAAGGGAGCTATACAAGGAAAATGGGGAGAAATTGAACCGGGCCGTTTTGTGGATATTTTCGCGTAGTTTGACCCAATGGGTTTATAGAATTGCAGAAAAGATCATTTGGGGCTGTCCGTGCCTAAATCGGAGCAGATACCAGGGGACGCCCAATTACGTTTACCTCTAAAGGGAGCTATACAAGGAAAATGGAGAAAAATTGAAGCGTGTCATTTTTTGGATATTTTCTCGTAGTTTGACCTTATGGGTTTATAGAATTGCAGAAAAGATCATTTGGGGCTGTCCGTGCCTGAATCGGAGCAGATACCAGGGGACGCCCGATTACGTTTACCTCTAAAGGGAGCTATACAAGGAATATGGGGAGAAATTGAAGCATGCCGTTTTGTGGATATTTTCTCGTAGTTTGACCCTATGGGTTTATAGAATTGCAGAAAAGTTCATTTGCGGCTGTCCGTGCCTGAGTCAGAGCAGATACCAGGGAACGCCTGATTACGTTTACCTCTAAAGGGAGCTATACAAGGAAAATGGGGAAAAATTGAAGCGGACATTTTTGTGGATATTTTCTCGTTGTTTGACCCTATGGGTTTATAGAATTGCAGAAAACTTCATTTGCGGATGTCCGTGCCTGAATCGGAGCAGATACCAGGAGACGTCCGATTACGTTTACCTCTAAAGGGAGCTATACAAGGAAAATGGGGAAAAATTGAAGCGGGCCGTTTTGTTGATATTTTCTCGTAGTTTGACCCTATGGGTTTATAGAATTGCAGAAAACTTTATTTGCGGCTGTCCGTGCTTGAATCGGAGCAGATACTAGGAGATGCCCGATTACGTTTACCTCTAAAGGGAGCTATACAAGGAAAATGGGGAGAAATTGAAGCTGGCCGTTTTGTGGATATTTTCTCGTAGTTTGACCCTATGGGTATATAGAATTGCAGATAAGTTCATTTGGGGCTGTTCATGCCTGAATCGGAGCAGATACCAGGGGACGCCCGATTACGTTTACCTCTAAAGGGAGTTATACAAGGAAAATGGTTAAAAATTGAAGCGGGCCGTTTTTTGGATATTTTCTCGTAGTTTGACCCTATGGGTTTATAGAATTACAGAAAACTTCATTTGCGGCTGTCCGTGCTTGAATCAGAGCAGATACCAGGGGACGCCCGATTACGTTTACCTCTAAAGGGAGCTATACAAGGAAAATGGGGAGAAATTGAACCGGGCCGTTTTGTGGATATTTTCGCGTAGTTTGACCCAATGGGTTTATAGAATTGTAGAAAAGATCATTTGGGGCTGTCCGTGCCTAAATCGGAGCAGATACCAGGGGACGCCCGATTACGTTTACCTCTAAAGGGAGCTATACAAGGAAAATGGAGAAAAATTGAAGCGTGTCATTTTTTGGATATTTTCTCGTAGCCCTATGGGTTTATAGAATTGCAGAAAAGATCATTTGGGGCTGTCCGTGCCTGAATCGGAGCAGATACCAGGGGACGCCCGATTACGTTTACCTCTAAAGGGAGCTATACAAGGAATATGGGGAGAAATTGAAGCGGGCCGTTTTGTGGATATTTTCTCGTAGTTTGACCCTATGGGTTTATAGAATTGCAGAAAAGTTCATTTGCGGCTGTCTGTGCCTGAGTCAGAGCAGATACCAGGGAACGCCCGATTACGTTTACCTCTAAAGGGAGCTATACAAGGAAAATGGGGAAAAATTGAAGCGGAACTTTTTGTGGATATTTTCTCGTTGTTTGACCCTATGGGTTTATAGAATTGCAGAAAACTTCATTTGCGGCTGTCCGTGCCTGAATCGGAGCAGATACCAGGAGACGTCCGATTACGTTTACCTCTAAAGGGAGCTATACAAGGAAAATGGGGAAAAATTGAAGCGGGCCGTTTTGTTGATATTTTCTCGTAGTTTGACCCTATGGGTTTATAGAATTGCAGAAAACTTTATTTGCGGCTGTCCGTGCCTGAATCGGTGCAGATACTAGGAGATGCCCGATTACGTTTACCTCTAAAGGGAGCTATACAAGGAAAATGGGGAGAAATTGAAGCTGGCCGTTTTGTGGATATTTTCTCGTAGTTTGACCCTATGGGTATATAGAATTGCAGAAAAGTTCATTTGGGGCTGTTCGTGCCTGAATCGGAGCAGATACCAGGGGACGCCCGATTACGTTTACCTCTAAAGGGAGTTATACAAGGAAAATGGGGAAAAATTGAAGCGGGCCGTTTTTTGGATATTTTCTCGTAGTTTGACCCTATGGGTTTATAGAATTACAGAAAACTTCATTTGCGGCTGTCCGTGCTTGAATCGGAGCAGATACCAGGAGGCGCCCGATTACGTTTACCTCTAAAGGGAGCTATACAAGGAAAATGGGGAGAAATTGAAGCAGGCCATTTTGTGGATATTTTCTCGTAGTTTGACCCTATGGGTTTATAGAATTGCCGAAAACTTCATTTGCGGCTGTCCGTGCCAGAATCAGAGCAGATACGAGGAGACGCCCGATTACGTTTACCTCTAAAGGGAGCTATACAAGGAAAATGGGGAAAAATTTAAGCGGGCTGTTTTGTGGATATTTTCTCGAAGTTTGACCCTATGGGTTTATAGAGTTGCAGAAAACTTCATTTGCGGCTGTCCGTGCCTGAATCAGAGAAGATACCAGGAGGCGCCCGATTACGTTTACCTCTAAAGGGAGCTATACAAGGAAAATGGGGAGAAATTGAAGCGGGCCGTTTTGTGGATATTTTCTCGTAGTTTGACCCTATGGGTTTGTCGAATTACAGAAAACTTCATTTGGGGGTGTCCGTGCCTGAATCGGAGCAGATACCAGGGGACGCCCGATTACGTTTACCTCTAAAGGGAGCTATACAAGGAAAATGGGGAGGAATTGAAGCGGGCCGTTTTATGGATATTTTCTCGTAGTTTGACCCTATGAGTTTATAGAATTGCAGAAAAGTTCATTTAGTGCTGTCCGTGTCGGAATCGGAGCAGATACCAGGGGACGCCCGGTTACGTTTACGTCTAAAGGGAGCTATACAAGGAAAATGGAGAAAAATTGAAGCGGGTCGTTTTGTGGATATTTTCTCGTAGTTTGACCCTATGGGTTTATAGAATTGCAGAAAACTTCATTTGCGGCTGTCCGTGTCTGAATCGGAGAAGATACCAGGAGACGCTCGATTACGTTTACCTCTAAAGGGAGCTATACTTGGAAAATGGGAAAAAATTGAAGCGGGCCTTTTTGTTGATATTTTCTCGTAGTTTGACCCTCTGGGTTTATAGAATTACAGAAAACTTCATTTGCGGCTGTCCGTGCCTGAATCAGAGCAGATACCAGGAGGCGCCCGATTATGTTTACCTCTAAAGGCAGCTATACAAGGAAAATGGGGAGAAATTGAAGCGGGCCGTTTTGTGGATATTTTCTCATAGTTTGACCCTATGGGTTTATAGAATTGCAGAAAAGTTCATTTGGGGCTATCCGTGCCTGAATCGGAGCTGATACCAGGGGACGCCCGATTACGTTTACCTCTAAAGGGAGCTATACAAGGAAAATGGAGAAAAATTGAAGCGTGTCATTTTTTGGATATTTTCTCGTAGTTTGACCCTATGGGTTTATAGAATTGCAGAAAAGATCATTTGGGGCTGTCCGTGCCTGAATCGGAGCAGATACCAGGGGACGCCCGATTACGTTTACCTCTAAAGGGAGCTATACAAGGAATATGGGGAGAAATTGAAGCGGGCCGTTTTGTGGATATTTTCTCGTAGTTTGACCCTATGGGTTTATAGAATTGCAGAAAAGTTCATTTGCGGCTGTCCGTTCCTGTGTCAGAGCAGATACCAGGGAACGCCCGATTACGTTTACCTCTAAAGGGAGCTATACAAGGAAAATGGGGAAAAATTGAAGCGGGCCTTTTTGTGGATATTTTCTCGTTGTTTGACCCTATGGGTTTATAGAATTGCAAAAAACTTCATTTGCGGCTGTCCGTGCCTGAATCGGAGTAGATACCAAGAGACGCCCGATTACGTTTACCTCTAAAGGGAGCTATACAAGGAAAATGGGGAAAAATTGAAGCGGGCCTTTTTGTTGATATTTTCTCGTAGTTTGACCCTATGGGTTTATAGAGTTGCAGAAAACTTCATTTGCGGCTGTCCGTGCTTGAATCAGAGCAGATACCAGGAGGCGCCCGATTACGTTTACCTCTAAAGGGAGCTATACAAGGAAAATGGGGAGAAATTGAACCGGGCCGTTTTGTGGATATTTTCGCGTAGTTTGACCCTATGGGTTTATAGAATTGCAGAAAAGTTCATTTGGGGCTGTCCGTGCCTAAATCGGAGCAGATACCAGGGGACGCCCAATTACGTTTACCTCTAAAGGGAGCTATACAAGGAAAATGGAGAAAAATTGAAGCGTGTCATTTTTTGGATATTTTCTCGTAGTTTGACCCTATGGGTTTATAGAATTGCAGAAAAGATCATTTGGGGCTGTCCGTGCCTGAATCGGAGCAGATACCAGGGGACGCCCGATTACGTTTACCTCTAAAGGGAGCTATACAAGGAATATGGGGAGAAATTGAAGCGGGCCGTTTTGTGGATATTTTCTCGTAGTTTGACCCTATGGGTTTATAGAATTACAGAAAAGTTCATTTGCGGCTGTCCGTGCCTGAGTCAGAGCAGATACCAGGGAACGCCCGATTACGTTTACCTCTAAAGGGAACTATACAAGGAAAATGGGGAAAAATTGAAGCGGGCCTTTTTGTGGATATTTTCTCGTTGTTTGACCCTATGGGTTTATAGAATTGCAAAAAACTTCATTTGCGGTTGTCCGTGCCTGAATCGGAGTAGATACCAGGAGACGCCCGATTACGTTTACCTCTAAAGGGAGCTATACAAGGAAAATGGGGAAAAATTGAAGCGGGCCTTTTTGTTGATATTTTCTCGTAGTTTGACCCTATGGGTTTATAGAGTTGCAGAAAACTTCATTTGCGGCTGTCCGTGCTTGAATCAGAGCAGATACCAGGAGGCGCCCGATTACGTTTACCTCTAAAGGGAGCTATACAAGGAAAATGGGGAGAAATTGAACCGGGCCGTTTTGTGGATATTTTCGCGTAGTTTGACCCAATGGGTTTATAGAATTGCAGAAAAGATCATTTGGGGCTGTCCGTGCCTAAATCGGAGCAGATACCAGGGGACGCCCGATTACGTTTACCTCTAAAGGGAGCTATACAAGGAAAATGGAGAAAAATTGAAGCGTGTCATTTTTTGGATATTTTCTCGTAGTTTGACCCTATGGGTTTATAGAATTGCAGAAAAGATCATTTGGGGCTGTCCGTGCCTGAATCGGAGCAGATACCAGGGGACGCCCGATTACGTTTACCTCTAAAGGGAGCTATACAAGGAATATGGGGAGAAATTGAAGCGGGCCGTTTTGTGGATATTTTCTCGTAGTTTGACCCTATGGGTTTATAGAATTGCAGAAAAGTTCATTTGCGGCTGTCCGTTCCTGTGTCAGAGCAGATACCAGGGAACGCCCGATTACGTTTACCTCTAAAGGGAGCTATACAAGGAAAATGGGGAAAAATTGAAGCGGGCCTTTTTGTGGATATTTTCTCGTTGTTTGACCCTATGGGTTTATAGAATTGCAAAAAACTTCATTTGCGGCTGTCCGTGCCTGAATCGGAGTAGATACCAGGAGACGCCCGATTACGTTTACCTCTAAAGGGAGCTATACAAGGAAAATGGGGAAAAATTGAAGCGGGCCTTTTTGTTGATATTTTCTCGTAGTTTGACCCTATGGGTTTATAGAGTTGCAGAAAACTTCATTTGCGGCTGTCCGTGCTTGAATCAGAGCAGATACCAGGAGGCGCCCGATTACGTTTACCTCTAAAGGGAGCTATACAAGGAAAATGGGGAGAAATTGAACCGGGCCGTTTTGTGGATATTTTCGCGTAGTTTGACCCAATGGGTTTATAGAATTGCAGAAAAGATCATTTGGGGCTGTCCGTGCCTAAATCGGAGCAGATACCAGGGGACGCCCAATTACGTTTACCTCTAAAGGGAGCTATACAAGGAAAATGGAGAAAAATTGAAGCGTGTCATTTTTTGGATATTTTCTCGTAGTTTGACCCTATGGGTTTATAGAATTGCAGAAAAGATCATTTGGGGCTGTCCGTGCCTGAATCGGAGCAGATACCAGGGGACGCCCGATTACGTTTACCTCTAAAGGGAGCTATACAAGGAATATGGGGAGAAATTGAAGCGGGCCGTTTTGTGGATATTTTCTCGTAGTTTGACCCTATGGGTTTATAGAATTACAGAAAAGTTCATTTGCGGCTGTCCGTGCCTGAGTCAGAGCAGATACCAGGGAACGCCCGATTACGTTTACCTCTAAAGGGAGCTATACAAGGAAAATGGGGAAAAATTGAAGCGGGCCTTTTTGTGGATATTTTCTCGTTGTTTGACCCTATGGGTTTATAGAATTGCAAAAAACTTCATTTGCGGCTGTCCGTGCCTGAATCGGAGTAGATACCAGGAGACGCCCGATTACGTTTACCTCTAAAGGGAGCTATACAAGGAAAATGGGGAAAAATTGAAGCGGGCCTTTTTGTTGATATTTTCTCGTAGTTTGACCCTATGGGTTTATAGAGTTGCAGAAAACTTCATTTGCGGCTGTCCGTGCTTGAATCAGAGCAGATACCAGGAGGCGCCCGATTACGTTTACCTCTAAAGGGAGCTATACAAGGAAAATGGGGAGAAATTGAACCGGGCCGTTTTGTGGATATTTTCGCGTAGTTTGACCCAATGGGTTTATAGAATTGCAGAAAAGATCATTTGGGGCTGTCCGTGCCTAAATCGGAGCAGATACCAGGGGACGCCCGATTACGTTTACCTCTAAAGGGAGCTATACAAGGAAAATGGAGAAAAATTGAAGCGTGTCATTTTTTGGATATTTTCTCGTAGTTTGACCCTATGGGTTTATAGAATTGCAGAAAAGATCATTTGGGGTTGTCCGTGCCTGAATCGGAGCAGATACCAGGGGACGCCCGATTACGTTTACCTCTAAAGGGAGCTATACAAGGAATATGGGGAGAAATTGAAGCGGGCCGTTTTGTGGATATTTTCTCGTAGTTTGACCCTATGGGTTTATAGAATTGCAGAAAAGTTCATTTGCGGCTGTCCGTGCCTGAGTCAGAGCAGATACCAGGGAACGCCTGATTACGTTTACCTCTAAAGGGAGCTATACAAGGAAAATGGGGAAAAATTGAAGCGGGCATTTTTGTGGATATTTTCTCGTTGTTTGACCCTATGGGTTTATAGAATTGCAGAAAACTTCATTTGCGGATGTCCGTGCCTGAATCGGAGCAGATACCAGGAGACGTCCGATTACGTTTACCTCTAAAGGGAGCTATACAAGGAAAATGGGGAAAAATTGAAGCGGGCCGTTTTGTTGATATTTTCTCGTAGTTTGACCCTATGGGTTTATAGAATTGCAGAAAACTTTATTTGCGACTGTCCGTGCCTGAATCGGAGCAGATACTAGGAGATGCCCGATTACGTTTACCTCTAAAGGGAGCTATACAAGGAAAATGGGGAGAAATTGAAGCTGGCCGTTTTGTGGATATTTTCTCGTAGTTTGACCCTATGGGTATATAGAATTGCAGAAAAGTTCATTTGGGGCTGTTCATGCCTGAATCGGAGCAGATACCAGGGGACGCCCGATTACGTTTACCTCTAAAGGGAGTTATACAAGGAAAATGGTTAAAAATTGAAGCGGGCCGTTTTTTGGATATTTTCTCGTAGTTTGACCCTATGGGCTTATAGAATTACAGAAAACTTCATTTGCGGCTGTCCGTGCCTGAATCGGAGCAGATACCAGGAGGCGCCCGATTACGTTTACCTCTAAAGGGAGCTATACAAGGAAAATGGGGAGAAATTGAAGCGGGCCATTTTGTGGATATTTTCTCGTAGTTTGACCCTATGGGTTTATAGAATTGCCGAAAACTTCATTTGCGGCTGTCCGTGCCTGAATCAGAGCAGATACGAGGAGACGCCCGATTACGTTTACCTCTAAAGGGAGCTATAAAAGGAAAATGGGGAAAAATTTAAGCGGGCTGTTTTGTGGATATTTTCTCGAAGTTTGACCCTATGGGTTTATAGAGTTGCAGAAAACTTAATTTGCGGCTGTCCGTGCCTGAATCGGAGAAGATACCAGGAGGCGCCCGATTACGTTTACCTCTAAAGGGAGCTATACAAGGAAAATGGGGAGAAATTGAAGCGGGCCGTTTTGTGGATATTTTCTCGTAGTTTGACCCTATGGGTTTATCGAATTGCAGAAAACTTCATTTGGGGGTGTCCGTGCCTGAATCGGAGCAGATACCAGGGGACGCCCGATTACGTTTACCTCTAAAGGGAGCTATACAAGGAAAATGGGGAGAAATTGAAGCGGGCCGTTTTATGGATATTTTCTCGTAGTTTGACCCTATGAGTTTATAGAATTGCAGAAAAGTTCATTTAGTGCTGTCCGTGTCGGAATCGGAGTAGATACCAGGGGACGCCCGGTTACGTTTACGTCTAAAGGGAGCTATACAAGGAAAATGGAGAAAAATTGAAGCGGGTCGTTTTGTGGATATTTTCTCGTAGTTTGACCCTATGGGTTTATAGAATTGCAGAAAACTTCATTTGCGGCTGTCCGTGCCTGAATCGGAGAAGATACCAGGAGACGCCCGATTACGTTTACCTCTAAAGGGAGCTATACTTGGAAAATGGGGAAAAATTGAAGCGGGCCTTGTTGTTGATATTTTCTCTATAGGTTTATAGAATTGCAGAAAAGTTCATTTGGGGCTGTCCGTGCCTGAATCGGAGCAGATACCAGGAGGCGCCCGATTACGTTTACCTCTAAAGGGAGCTATACAATGAAAATGGGGAGAAATTGAAGCGCGCCGTTTTGTGGATATTTTCTCGTAGTTTGACCCTATGGGTTTATAGAATTGCAGAAAACTTCATTTGCGGCTGTCCGTGCCTGAATCGGAGCAGATACCAAGAGATGCCCGATTTGGTTTACCTCTAAAGGGATCTATACAAGGAAAATGGGGAAAAATTGAAGCGGGCCGTTTTGTGGATATTTTCTCGTAGTTTGACCCTATGGGTTTATCGAATTGTAGAAAAATTCATTTGGGGGTGTCCGTGCCTGAATCGGAGCAGATACCAGGGGTCGCCCGATTACATTTACCTCTAAAGGGAGCTATACAAGGAAAATGGAGAAAAATTGAAGCGTGTCGTTTTGTGGATATTTTCTCGTAGTTTGACCCTATGGGTTTATAGAATTGCAGAAAAGATCATTTGGCCGTCCGTGCCTGAATCGGAGCAGATACCAGGGGATGCCCGATTACGTTTACCTCTAAAGGGAGCTATACAAGGAATATGGGGAGAAATTGAAGCGGGCCGTTTTGTGGATATTTTCTCGTAGTTTGACCCTATGGGTTTATAGAATTACAGAAAAGTTCATTTGCGGCTGTCCGTGCCTGAGTCAGAGCAGATACCAGGGAACGCCCGATTACGTTTACCTCTAAAGGGAGCTATACAAGGAAAATGGGGAAAAATTGAAGCGGGCCTTTTTGTGGATATTTTCTCGTTGTTTGACCCTATGGGTTTATAGAATTGCAAAAAACTTCATTTGCGGCTGTCCGTGCCTGAATCGGAGTAGATACCAGGAGACGCCCGATTACGTTTACCTCTAAAGGGAGCTATACAAGGAAAATGGGGAAAAATTGAAGCGGGCCTTTTTGTTGATATTTTCTCGTAGTTTGACCCTATGGGTTTATAGAGTTGCAGAAAACTTCATTTGCGGCTGTCCGTGCTTGAATCAGAGCAGATACCAGGAGGCGCCCGATTACGTTTACCTCTAAAGGGAGCTATACAAGGAAAATGGGGAGAAATTGAACCGGGCCGTTTTGTGGATATTTTCGCGTAGTTTGACCCAATGGGTTTATAGAATTGCAGAAAAGGTCATTTGGGGCTGTCCGTGCCTAAATCGGAGCAGATACCAGGGGACGCCCGATTACGTTTACCTCTAAAGGGAGCTATACAAGGAAAATGGAGAAAAATTGAAGCGTGTCATTTTTTGGATATTTTCTCGTAGTTTGACCCTATGGGTTTATAGAATTGCAGAAAAGATCATTTGGGGCTGTCCGTGCCTGAATCGGAGCAGATACCAGGGGACGCCCGATTACGTTTACCTCTAAAGGGAGCTATACAAGGAATATGGGGAGAAATTGAAGCGGGCCGTTTTGTGGATATTTTCTCGTAGTTTGACCCTATGGGTTTATAGAATTGCAGAAAAGTTCATTTGCGGCTGTCCGTTCCTGTGTCAGAGCAGATACCAGGGAACGCCCGATTACGTTTACCTCTAAAGGGAGCTATACAAGGAAAATGGGGAAAAATTGAAGCGGGCCTTTTTGTGGATATTTTCTCGTTGTTTGACCCTATGGGTTTATAGAATTGCAAAAAACTTCATTTGCGGCTGTCCGTGCCTGAATCGGAGTAGATACCAGGAGACGCCCGATTACGTTTACCTCTAAAGGGAGCTATACAAGGAAAATGGGGAAAAATTGAAGCGGGCCTTTTTGTTGATATTTTCTCGTAGTTTGACCCTATGGGTTTATAGAGTTGCAGAAAACTTCATTTGCGGCTGTCCGTGCTTGAATCAGAGCAGATACCAGGAGGCGCCCGATTACGTTTACCTCTAAAGGGAGCTATACAAGGAAAATGGGGAGAAATTGAACCGGGCCGTTTTGTGGATATTTTCGCGTAGTTTGACCCAATGGGTTTATAGAATTGCAGAAAAGATCATTTGGGGCTGTCCGTGCCTAAATCGGAGCAGATACCAGGGGACGCCCAATTACGTTTACCTCTAAAGGGAGCTATACAAGGAAAATGGAGAAAAATTGAAGCGTGTCATTTTTTGGATATTTTCTCGTAGTTTGACCCTATGGGTTTATAGAATTGCAGAAAAGATCATTTGGGGCTGTCCGTGCCTGAATCGGAGCAGATACCAGGGGACGCCCGATTACGTTTACCTCTAAAGGGAGCTATACAAGGAATATGGGGAGAAATTGAAGCGGGCCGTTTTGTGGATATTTTCTCGTAGTTTGACCCTATGGGTTTATAGAATTACAGAAAAGTTCATTTGCGGCTGTCCGTGCCTGAGTCAGAGCAGATACCAGGGAACGCCCGATTACGTTTACCTCTAAAGGGAGCTATACAAGGAAAATGGGGAAAAATTGAAGCGGGCCTTTTTGTGGATATTTTCTCGTTGTTTGACCCTATGGGTTTATAGAATTGCAAAAAACTTCATTTGCGGCTGTCCGTGCCTGAATCGGAGTAGATACCAGGAGACGCCCGATTACGTTTACCTCTAAAGGGAGCTATACAAGGAAAATGGGGAAAAATTGAAGCGGGCCTTTTTGTTGATATTTTCTCGTAGTTTGACCCTATGGGTTTATAGAGTTGCAGAAAACTTCATTTGCGGCTGTCCGTGCTTGAATCAGAGCAGATACCAGGAGGCGCCCGATTACGTTTACCTCTAAAGGGAGCTATACAAGGAAAATGGGGAGAAATTGAACCGGGCCGTTTTGTGGATATTTTCGCGTAGTTTGACCCAATGGGTTTATAGAATTGCAGAAAAGATCATTTGGGGCTGTCCGTGCCTAAATCGGAGCAGATACCAGGGGACGCCCGATTACGTTTACCTCTAAAGGGAGCTATACAAGGAAAATGGAGAAAAATTGAAGCGTGTCATTTTTTGGATATTTTCTCGTAGTTTGACCCTATGGGTTTATAGAATTGCAGAAAAGATCATTTGGGGCTGTCCGTGCCTGAATCGGAGCAGATACCAGGGGACGCCCGATTACGTTTACCTCTAAAGGGAGCTATACAAGGAATATGGGGAGAAATTGAAGCGGGCCGTTTTGTGGAAATTTTCTCGTAGTTTGACCCTATGGGTTTATAGAATTGCAGAAAAGTTCATTTGCGGCTGTCCGTGCCTGAGTCAGAGCAGATACCAGGGAACGCCTGATTACGTTTACCTCTAAAGGGAGCTATACAAGGAAAATGGGGAAAAATTGAAGAGGGCATTTTTGTGGATATTTTCTCGTTGTTTGACCCTATGGGTTTATAGAATTGCAGAAAACTTCATTTGCGGATGTCCGTGCCTGAATCGGAGCAGATACCAGGAGACGTCCGATTACGTTTACCTCTAAAGGGAGCTATACAAGGAAAATGGGGAAAAATTGAAGCGGGCCGTTTTGTTGATATTTTCTCGTAGTTTTACCCTATGGGTTTATAGAATTGCAGAAAACTTTATTTGCGACTGTCCGTGCCTGAATCGGAGCAGATACTAGGAGATGCCCGATTACGTTTACCTCTAAAGGGAGCTATACAAGGAAAATGGGGAGAAATTGAAGCTGGCCGTTTTGTGGATATTTTCTCGTAGTTTGACCCTATGGGTATATAGAATTGCAGAAAAGTTCATTTGGGGCTGTTCATGCCTGAATCGGAGCAGATACCAGGGGACGCCCGATTACGTTTACCTCTAAAGGGAGTTATACAAGGAAAATGGTTAAAAATTGAAGCGGGCCGTTTTTTGGATATTTTCTCGTAGTTTGACCCTATGGGCTTATAGAATTACAGAAAACTTCATTTGCGGCTGTCCGTGCCTGAATCGGAGCAGATACCAGGAGGCGCCCGATTACGTTTACCTCTAAAGGGAGCTATACAAGGAAAATGGGGAGAAATTGAAGCGGGCCATTTTGTGGATATTTTCTCGTAGTTTGACCCTATGGGTTTATAGAATTGCCGAAAACTTCATTTGCGGCTATCCGTGCCTGAATCAGAGCAGATACGAGGAGACGCCCGATTACGTTTACCTCTAAAGGGAGCTATAAAAGGAAAATGGGGAAAAATTTAAGCGGGCTGTTTTGTGGATATTTTCTCGAAGTTTGACCCTATGGGTTTATAGAGTTGCAGAAAACTTCATTTGCGGCTGTCCGTGCCTGAATCGGAGAAGATACCAGGAGGCGCCCGATTACGTTTACCTCTAAAGGGAGCTATACAAGGAAAATGGGGAGAAATTGAAGCGGGCCGTTTTGTGGATATTTTCTCGTAGTTTGACCCTATGGGTTTATCGAATTGCAGAAAACTTCATTTGGGGGTGTCCGTGCCTGAATCGGAGCAGATACCAGGGGACGCCCGATTACGTTTACCTCTAAAGGGAGCTATACAAGGAAAATGGGGAGAAATTGAAGCGGGCCGTTTTATGGATATTTTCTCATAGTTTGACCCTATGAGTTTATAGAATTGCAGAAAAGTTCATTTGCGGCTGTCCGTGCCTGAATCGGAGAAGATACCAGGAGACGCCCGATTACGTTTACCTCTAAAGGGAGCTATACTTGGAAAATGGGGAAAAATTGAAGCGGGCCTTGTTGTTGATATTTTCTCTATAGGTTTATAGAATTGCAGAAAAGTTCATTTGGGGCTGTCCGTGCCTGAATCGGAGCAGATACCAGGAGGCGCCCGATTACGTTTACCTCTAAAGGGAGCTATACAATGAAAATGGGGAGAAATTGAAGCGCGCCGTTTTGTGGATATTTTCTCGTAGTTTGACCCTATGGGTTTATAGAATTGCAGAAAACTTCATTTGCGGCTGTCCGTGCCTGAATCGGAGCAGATACCAAGAGATGCCCGATTTGGTTTACCTCTAAAGGGATCTATACAAGGAAAATGGGGAAAAATTGAAGCGGGCCGTTTTGTGGATATTTTCTCGTAGTTTGACCCTATGGGTTTATCGAATTGTAGAAAACTTCATTTGCGGCTGTCCGTGCTTGAATCAGAGCAGATACCAGGAGGCGCCCGATTACGTTTACCTCTAAAGGGAGCTATACAAGGAAAATGGGGAGAAATTGAACCGGGCCGTTTTGTGGATATTTTCGCGTAGTTTGACCCAATGGGTTTATAGAATTGCAGAAAAGATCATTTGGGGCTGTCCGTGCCTAAATCGGAGCAGATACCAGGGGACGCCCGATTACGTTTACCTCTAAAGGGAGCTATACAAGGAAAATGGAGAAAAATTGAAGCGTGTCATTTTTTGGATATTTTCTCGTAGTTTGACCCTATGGGTTTATAGAATTGCAGAAAAGATCATTTGGGGCTGTCCGTGCCTGAATCGGAGCAGATACCAGGGGACGCCCGATTACGTTTACCTCTAAAGGGAGCTATACAAGGAATATGGGGAGAAATTGAAGCGGGCCGTTTTGTGGAAATTTTCTCGTAGTTTGACCCTATGGGTTTATAGAATTGCAGAAAAGTTCATTTGCGGCTGTCCGTGCCTGAGTCAGAGCAGATACCAGGGAACGCCTGATTACGTTTACCTCTAAAGGGAGCTATACAAGGAAAATGGGGAAAAATTGAAGCGGGCATTTTTGTGGATATTTTCTCGTTGTTTGACCCTATGGGTTTATAGAATTGCAGAAAACTTCATTTGCGGATGTCCGTGCCTGAATCGGAGCAGATACCAGGAGACGTCCGATTACGTTTACCTCTAAAGGGAGCTATACAAGGAAAATGGGGAAAAATTGAAGCGGGCCGTTTTGTTGATATTTTCTCGTAGTTTGACCCTATGGGTTTATAGAATTGCAGAAAACTTTATTTGCGACTGTCCGTGCCTGAATCGGAGCAGATACTAGGAGATGCCCGATTACGTTTACCTCTAAAGGGAGCTATACAAGGAAAATGGGGAGAAATTGAAGCTGGCCGTTTTGTGGATATTTTCTCGTAGTTTGACCCTATGGGTATATAGAATTGCAGAAAAGTTCATTTGGGGCTGTTCATGCCTGAATCGGAGCAGATACCAGGGGACGCCCGATTACGTTTACCTCTAAAGGGAGTTATACAAGGAAAATGGTTAAAAATTGAAGCGGGCCGTTTTTTGGATATTTTCTCGTAGTTTGACCCTATGGGCTTATAGAATTACAGAAAACTTCATTTGCGGCTGTCCGTGCCTGAATCGGAGCAGATACCAGGAGGCGCCCGATTACGTTTACCTCTAAAGGGAGCTATACAAGGAAAATGGGGAGAAATTGAAGCGGGCCATTTTGTGGATATTTTCTCGTAGTTTGACCCTATGGGTTTATAGAATTGCCGAAAACTTCATTTGCGGCTGTCCGTGCCTGAATCAGAGCAGATACGAGGAGACGCCCGATTACGTTTACCTCTAAAGGGAGCTATAAAAGGAAAATGGGGAAAAATTTAAGCGGGCTGTTTTGTGGATATTTTCTCGAAGTTTGACCCTATGGGTTTATAGAGTTGCAGAAAACTTCATTTGCGGCTGTCCGTGCCTGAATCGGAGAAGATACCAGGAGGCGCCCGATTACATTTACCTCTAAAGGGAGCTATACAAGGAAAATGGGGAGAAATTGAAGCGGGCCGTTTTGTGGATATTTTCTCGTAGTTTGACCCTATGGGTTTATCGAATTGCAGAAAACTTCATTTGGGGATGTCCGTGCCTGAATCGGAGCAGATACCAGGGGACGCCCGATTACGTTTACCTCTAAAGGGAGCTATACAAGGAAAATGGGGAGAAATTGAAGCGGGCCGTTTTATGGATATTTTCTCATAGTTTGACCCTATGAGTTTATAGAATTGCAGAAAAGTTCATTTGCGGCTGTCCGTGCCTGAATCGGAGAAGATACCAGGAGACGCCCGATTACGTTTACCTCTAAAGGGAGCTATACTTGGAAAATGGGGAAAAATTGAAGCGGGCCTTGTTGTTGATATTTTCTCTATAGGTTTATAGAATTGCAGAAAAGTTCATTTGGGGCTGTCCGTGCCTGAATCGGAGCAGATACCAGGAGGCGCCCGATTACGTTTACCTCTAAAGGGAGCTATACAATGAAAATGGGGAGAAATTGAAGCGCGCCGTTTTGTGGATATTTTCTCGTAGTTTGACCCTATGGGTTTATAGAATTGCAGAAAACTTCATTTGCGGCTGTCCGTGCCTGAATCGGAGCAGATACCAAGAGATGCCCGATTTGGTTTACCTCTAAAGGGATCTATACAAGGAAAATGGGGAAAAATTGAAGCGGGCCGTTTTGTGGATATTTTCTCGTAGTTTGACCCTATGGGTTTATCGAATTGTAGAAAAATTCATTTGGGGGTGTCCGTGCCTGAATCGGAGCAGATACCAGGGGTCGCCCGATTACATTTACCTCTAAAGGGAGCTATACAAGGAAAATGGAGAAAAATTGAAGCGTGTCGTTTTGTGGATATTTTCTCGTAGTTTGACCCTATGGGTTTATAGAATTGCAGAAAAGATCATTTGGCCGTCCGTGCCTGAATCGGAGCAGATACCAGGGGACGCCCGATTACGTTTACCTCTAAAGGGAGCTATGCAAGGAATATGGGGAGAAATTGAAGCGGGCCGTTTTGTGGATATTTTCTCGTAGTTTGACCCTATGGGTTTATAGAATTGCAGAAAAGTTCATTTGCGGCTGTCCGTTCCTGTGTCAGAGCAGATACCAGGGAACGCCCGATTACGTTTACCTCTAAAGGGAGCTATACAAGGAAAATGGGGAAAAATTGAAGCGGGCCTTTTTGTGGATATTTTCTCGTTGTTTGACCCTATGGGTTTATAGAATTGCAAAAAACTTCATTTGCGGCTGTCCGTGCCTGAATCGGAGTAGATACCAGGAGACGCCCGATTACGTTTACCTCTAAAGGGAGCTATACAAGGAAAATGGGGAAAAATTGAAGCGGACCTTTTTGTTGATATTTTCTCGTAGTTTGACCCTATGGGTTTATAGAGTTGCAGAAAACTTCATTTGCGGCTGTCCGTGCTTGAATCAGAGCAGATACCAGGAGGCGCCCGATTACGTTTACCTCTAAAGGGAGCTATACAAGGAAAATGGGGAGAAATTGAACCGGGCCGTTTTGTGGATATTTTCGCGTAGTTTGACCCAATGGGTTTATAGAATTGCAGAAAAGGTCATTTGGGGCTGTCCGTGCCTAAATCGGAGCAGATACCAGGGGACGCCCGATTACGTTTACCTCTAAAGGGAGCTATACAAGGAAAATGGAGAAAAATTGAAGCGTGTCATTTTTTGGATATTTTCTCGTAGTTTGACCCTATGGGTTTATAGAATTGCAGAAAAGATCATTTGGGGCTGTCCGTGCCTGAATCGGAGCAGATACCAGGGGACGCCCGATTACGTTTACCTCTAAAGGGAGCTATACAAGGAATATGGGGAGAAATTGAAGCGGGCCGTTTTGTGGATATTTTCTCGTAGTTTGACCCTATGGGTTTATAGAATTGCAGAAAAGTTCATTTGCGGCTGTCCGTTCCTGTGTCAGAGCAGATACCAGGGAACGCCCGATTACGTTTACCTCTAAAGGGAGCTATACAAGGAAAATGGGGAAAAATTGAAGCGGGCCTTTTTGTGGATATTTTCTCGTTGTTTGACCCTATGGGTTTATAGAATTGCAAAAAACTTCATTTGCGGCTGTCCGTGCCTGAATCGGAGTAGATACCAGGAGACGCCCGATTACGTTTACCTCTAAAGGGAGCTATACAAGGAAAATGGGGAAAAATTGA
Source organism: Heracleum sosnowskyi (assembly GCA_030848705.1). Classification (NCBI taxonomy): domain Eukaryota; kingdom Viridiplantae; phylum Streptophyta; class Magnoliopsida; order Apiales; family Apiaceae; genus Heracleum; species Heracleum sosnowskyi. The sequence goes on from JAUIZM010000033.1 coordinate 57,685, forward strand.
AGCGGGCCTTTTTGTTGATATTTTCTCGTAGTTTGACCCTATGGGTTTATAGAGTTGCAGAAAACTTCATTTGCGGCTGTCCGTGCTTGAATCAGAGCAGATACCAGGAGGCGCCCGATTACGTTTACCTCTAAAGGGAGCTATACAAGGAAAATGGGGAGAAATTGAACCGGGCCGTTTTGTGGATATTTTCGCGTAGTTTGACCCAATGGGTTTATAGAATTGCAGAAAAGATCATTTGGGGCTGTCCGTGCCTAAATCGGAGCAGATACCAGGGGACGCCCGATTACGTTTACCTCTAAAGGGAGCTATACAAGGAAAATGGAGAAAAATTGAAGCGTGTCATTTTTTGGATATTTTCTCGTAGTTTGACCCTATGGGTTTATAGAATTGCAGAAAAGATCATTTGGGGCTGTCCGTGCCTGAATCGGAGCAGATACCAGGGGACGCCCGATTACGTTTACCTCTAAAGGGAGCTATACAAGGAATATGGGGAGAAATTGAAGCGGGCCGTTTTGTGGAAATTTTCTCGTAGTTTGACCCTATGGGTTTATAGAATTGCAGAAAAGTTCATTTGCGGCTGTCCGTGCCTGAGTCAGAGCAGATACCAGGGAACGCCTGATTACGTTTACCTCTAAAGGGAGCTATACAAGGAAAATGGGGAAAAATTGAAGCGGGCATTTTTGTGGATATTTTCTCGTTGTTTGACCTATGGGTTTATAGAATTGCAGAAAACTTCATTTGCGGATGTCCGTGCCTGAATCGGAGCAGATACCAGGAGACGTCCGATTACGTTTACCTCTAAAGGGAGCTATACAAGGAAAATGGGGAAAAATTGAAGCGGGCCGTTTTGTTGATATTTTCTCGTAGTTTGACCCTATGGGTTTATAGAATTGCAGAAAACTTTATTTGCGACTGTCCGTGCCTGAATCGGAGCAGATACTAGGAGATGCCCGATTACGTTTACCTCTAAAGGGAGCTATACAAGGAAAATGGGGAGAAATTGAAGCTGGCCGTTTTGTGGATATTTTCTCGTAGTTTGACCCTATGGGTATATAGAATTGCAGAAAAGTTCATTTGGGGCTGTTCATGCCTGAATCGGAGCAGATACCAGGGGACGCCCGATTACGTTTACCTCTAAAGGGAGTTATACAAGGAAAATGGTTAAAAATTGAAGCGGGCCGTTTTTTGGATATTTTCTCGTAGTTTGACCCTATGGGCTTATAGAATTACAGAAAACTTCATTTGCGGCTGTCCGTGCCTGAATCGGAGCAGATACCAGGAGGCGCCCGATTACGTTTACCTCTAAAGGGAGCTATACAAGGAAAATGGGGAGAAATTGAAGCGGGCCATTTTGTGGATATTTTCTCGTAGTTTGACCCTATGGGTTTATAGAATTGCCGAAAACTTCATTTGCGGCTGTCCGTGCCTGAATCAGAGCAGATACGAGGAGACGCCCGATTACGTTTACCTCTAAAGGGAGCTATAAAAGGAAAATGGGGAAAAATTTAAGCGGGCTGTTTTGTGGATATTTTCTCGAAGTTTGACCCTATGGGTTTATAGAGTTGCAGAAAACTTCATTTGCGGCTGTCCGTGCCTGAATCGGAGAAGATACCAGGAGGCGCCCGATTACGTTTACCTCTAAAGGGAGCTATACAAGGAAAATGGGGAGAAATTGAAGCGGGCCGTTTTGTGGATATTTTCTCGTAGTTTGACCCTATGGGTTTATCGAATTGCAGAAAACTTCATTTGGGGGTGTCCGTGCCTGAATCGGAGCAGATACCAGGGGACGCCCGATTACGTTTACCTCTAAAGGGAGCTATACAAGGAAAATGGGGAGAAATTGAAGCGGGCCGTTTTATGGATATTTTCTCATAGTTTGACCCTATGAGTTTATATAATTGCAGAAAAGTTCATTTAGTGCTGTCCGTGTCGGAATCGGAGCAGATACCAGGGGACGCCCGGTTACGTTTACGTCTAAAGGGAGCTATACAAGGAAAATGGAGAAAAATTGAAGCGGGTCGTTTTGTGGATATTTTCTCATAGTTTGACCCTATGGGTTTATAGAATTGCAGAAAACTTCATTTGCGGCTGTCCGTGCCTGAATCGGAGAAGATACCAGGAGACGCCCGATTACGTTTACCTCTAAAGGGAGCTATACTTGGAAAATGGGGAAAAATTGAAGCGGGCCTTGTTGTTGATATTTTCTCTATAGGTTTATAGAATTGCAGAAAAGTTCATTTTGGGCTGTCCGTGCCTGAATCGGAGCAGATACCAGGAGGCGCCCGATTACGTTTACCTCTAAAGGGAGCTATACAATGAAAATGGGGAGAAATTGAAGCGCGTCGTTTTGTGGATATTTTCACGTAGTTTGACCCTATGGGTTTATAGAATTGCAGAAAACTTCATTTGCGGCTGTCCGTGCCTGAATCGGAGCAGATACCAAGAGATGCCCGATTTCGTTTACCTCTAAAGGGATCTATACAAGGAAAATGGGGAAAAATTGAAGCGGGCCGTTTTGTGGATATTTTCTCGTAGTTTGACCCTATGGGTTTATCGAATTGCAGAAAAATTCATTTGGGGGTGTCCGTGCCTGAATCGGAGCAGATACCAGGGGACGCCCGATTACATTTACCTCTAAAGGGAGCTATACAAGGAAAATGGAGAAAAATTGAAGCGTGTCGTTTTGTGGATATTTTCTCGTAGTTTGACCCTATGGGTTTATAGAATTGCAGAAAAGATCATTTGGCCGTCCGTGCCTGAATCGGAGCAGATACCAGGGGATGCCCGATTACGTTTACCTCTAAAGGGAGCTATACAAGGAATATGGGGAGAAATTGAAGCGGGCCGTTTTGTGGATATTTTCTCGTAGTTTGACCCTATGGGTTTATAGAATTGCAGAAAAGTTCATTTGGGACTGTCCGTGCCTGAATCGGAGCTGATACCAGGGGACACCCGATTACGTTTACCTCTAAAGGGAGCAATACAAGGAAAATGGGGAGAAATTGAAGCGGGCCGTTTTGTGGATATTTTCTCGTAGTTTGACCCTATGGGTTTATAGAGTTGCAGAAAACTTCATTTGCGGCTGTCCGTGCTTGAATCAGAGCAGATACCAGGAGGCGCCCGATTACGTTTACCTCTAAAGGGAGCAATACAAGGAAAATGGGGAGAAATTGAAGCGGGCCGTTTTGTGGATATTTTCTCGTAGTTTGACCCTATGGGTTTATAGAATTGCAGAAAAGTTCATTTGGGGCTGTCCGTGCCTGAATTGGAGCAGATACCAGGGGATGCCCGATTACGTTTACCTCTAAAGGGAGCTATACAAGGAAAATGGAGAAAAATTGAAGCGTGCCGTTTTGTTGATATTTTCTCGTAGTTTGACCCTATGGGTTTATAGAATTGCAGAAAAGATCATTTGGGGCTGTCCGTGCCTAAATCGGAGCAGATACCAGGGGACGCCCGATTACGTTTACCTTTAAAGGGAGCTATACAAGGAAAATGGAGAAAAATTGAAGCGTGTCGTTTTGTGGATATTTTCTCGTAGTTTGACCCTATGGGTTTATAGAATTGCAGAAAAGATCATTTGGGGCTGTCCGTGCCTGAATCGGAGCAGATACCAGGGGACGCCCGATTACGTTTACCTCTAAAGGGAGCTATACAAGGAATATGGGGAGAAATTGAAGCGGGCCGTTTTGTGGATATTTTCTCGTAGTTTGACCCTATGGGTTTATAGAATTGCAGAAAAGTTCATTTGCGGCTGTCCGTGCCTGAATCAGAGCAGATACCAGGGAACGCCCGATTACGTTTACCTCTAAAGGGAGCTATACAAGGAAAATGGGGAAAAATTGAAGCGGGCCGTTTTGTGGATATTTTCTCGTAGTTTGACCCTATGGGTTAATCGAATTGCAGAAAAATTCATTTGGGGGTGTCCGTGCCTGAATCAGAGCAGATACCAGGGGACGCCCGATTACATTTACCTCTAAAGGGAGCTATACAAGGAAAATGGAGAAAAATTGAAGCGTGTCGTTTTGTGGATATTTTCTCGTAGTTTGACCCTATGGGTTTATAGAATTGCAGAAAAGATTATTTGGGGCTGTCCGTGCCTGAATCGGAGCAGATACCAAGGGACGCCCGATTACGTTTACCTCTAAAGGGAGCTATACAAGGAATATGGGGAGAAATTGAAGCGGGCCGTTTTGTGGATATTTTCTCGTAGTTTGACCCTATGGGTTTATAGAATTGCAGAAAAGTTCATTTGGGGTTGTCCGTGCCTGAATCGGAGCTGATACCAGGGGACACCCGATTACGTTTACCTCTAAAGGGAGCTATACAAGTAAAATGGGGAAAAATTGAAGCGGGCCGTTTTGTGGATATTTTCTCGTAGTTTGACCCTATGGGTTTATAGAATTGCAGAAAACTTCATTTGCGGCTGTCCGTGCCTGAATCGGAGCAGATACCAGGAGACGCCCTATTACGTTTAGCTCTAAAGGGAGCTATACAAGGAAAATGGGGAAAAATTGAAGCGGGCCTTTTTGTTGATATTTTCTCGTAATTTGACCCTATGGGTTTATAGAGTTGCAGAAAACTTCATTTGCGGCTGTCCGTGCTTGAATCAGAGCAGATACCAGGAGGCGCCCGATTACGTTTACCTCTAAAGGGAGCTATACAAGGAAAATGGGGAGAAATTGAAGCGGGCCGTTTTGTTGATATTTTCTCGTAGTTTGACCCTATGGGTTTATAGAATTGCAGAAAAGTTCATTTGGGGCTGTCCGTGCCTGAATCGGAGCAGATACCAGGGGACGCCCGATTACGTTTACCTCTAAAGGGAGCTATACAAGGAAAATGGAGAAAAATTGAAGCGTGCCGTTTTGTTGATATTTTCTCGTAGTTTGACCCTATGGGTTTATAGAATTGCAGAAAAGATCATTTGGGGCTGTCCGTGCCTAAATCGGAGCAGATACCAGGGGACGCCCGATTACGTTTACCTTTAAAGGGAGCTATACAAGGAAAATGGAGAAAAATTGAAGCGTGTCGTTTTGTGGATATTTTCTCGTAGTTTGACCCTATGGGTTTATAGAATTGCAGAAAAGATCATTTGGGGCTGTCCGTGCCTGAATCGGAGCAGATACCAGGGGACGCCCGATTACGTTTACCTCTAAAGGGAGCTATACAAGGAATATGGGGAGAAATTGAAGCGGGCCGTTTTGTGGATATTTTCTCGTAGTTTGACCCTATGGGTTTATAGAATTGCAGAAAAGTTCATTTGCGGCTGTCCGTGCCTGAATCAGAGCAGATACCAGGGAACGCCCGATTACGTTTACCTCTAAAGGGAGCTATACAAGGAAAATGGGGAAAAATTGAAGCGGGCCGTTTTGTGGATATTTTCTCGTAGTTTGACCCTATGGGTTAATCGAATTGCAGAAAAATTCATTTGGGGGTGTCCGTGCCTGAATCAGAGCAGATACCAGGGGACGCCCGATTACATTTACCTCTAAAGGGAGCTATACAAGGAAAATGGAGAAAAATTGAAGCGTGTCGTTTTGTGGATATTTTCTCGTAGTTTGACCCTATGGGTTTATAGAATTGCAGAAAAGATCATTTGGGGCTGTCCGTGCCTGAATCGGAGCAGATACCAGGGGACGCCCGATTACGTTTACCTCTAAAGGGAGCTATACAAGGAATATGGGGAGAAATTGAAGCGGGCCGTTTTGTGGATATTTTCTCGTAGTTTGACCCTATGGGTTTATAGAATTGCAGAAAAGTTCATTTGGGGTTGTCCGTGCCTGAATCGGAGCTGATACCAGGGGACACCCGATTACGTTTACCTCTAAAGGGAGCTATACAAGTAAAATGGGGAAAAATTGAAGCGGGCCGTTTTGTGGATATTTTCTCGTAGTTTGACCCTATGGGTTTATAGAATTGCAGAAAACTTCATTTGCGGCTGTCCGTGCCTGAATCGGAGCAGATACCAGGAGACGCCCTATTACGTTTAGCTCTAAAGGGAGCTATACAAGGAAAATGGGGAAAAATTGAAGCGGGCCTTTTTGTTGATATTTTCTCGTAATTTGACCCTATGGGTTTATAGAGTTGCAGAAAACTTCATTTGCGGCTGTCCGTGCTTGAATCAGAGCAGATACCAGGAGGCGCCCGATTACGTTTACCTCTAAAGGGAGCTATACAAGGAAAATGGGGAGAAATTGAAGCGGGCCGTTTTGTTGATATTTTCTCGTAGTTTGACCCTATGGGTTTATAGAATTGCAGAAAAGTTCATTTGGGGCTGTCCGTGCCTGAATCGGAGCAGATACCAGGGGACGCCCGATTACGTTTACCTCTAAAGGGAGCTATACAAGGAAAATGGAGAAAAATTGAAGCGTGCCGTTTTGTTGATATTTTCTCGTAGTTTGACCCTATGGGTTTATAGAATTGCAGAAAAGATCATTTGGGGCTGTCCCTGCCTAAATCGGTGCAGATGCCAGGGGACGCCCGATTACGTTGACCTCTAAAGGGAGCTATACAAGGAAAATGGAGAAAAATTAAAGCGTGTCGTTTTGTGGATATTTTCTCGTAGTTTGACCCTATGGGTTTATAGAATTGCAGAAAAGATCATTTGGGGCTGTCCGTGCCTGAATCGGAGCAGATACCAGGGGACGCCCGATTACGTTTACCTCTAAAGGGAGCTATACAAGGAATATGGGGATAAATTGAAGCGGGCCGTTTTGTGGATATTTTCTCGTAGTTTGACCCTATGGGTTTATAGAATTGCAGAAAAGTTCATTTGCGGCTGTCCGTGCCTGAATCAGAGCAGATACCAGGGAACGCCCGATTACGTTTACCTCTAAAGGGAGCTATACAAGGAAAATGGGGAAAAATTGAAGCGGGCCGTTTTGTGGATATTTTCTCGTAGTTTGACCCTATGGGTTAATCGAATTGCAGAAAAATTCATTTGGGGGTGTCCGTGCCTGAATCAGAGCAGATACCAGGGGACGCCCGATTACATTTACCTCTAAAGGGAGCTATACAAGGAAAATGGAGAAAAATTGAAGCGTGTCGTTTTGTGGATATTTTCTCGTAGTTTGACCCTATGGGTTTATAGAATTGCAGAAAAGATCATTTGGGGCTGTCCGTGCCTGAATCGGAGCAGATACCAGGGGACGCCCGATTACGTTTACCTCTAAAGGGAGCTATACAAGGAATATGGGGAGAAATTGAAGCGGGCCGTTTTGTGGATATTTTCTCGTAGTTTGACCCTATGGGTTTATAGAATTGCAGAAAAGTTCATTTGGGGTTGTCCGTGCCTGAATCGGAGCTGATACCAGGGGACACCCGATTACGTTTACCTCTAAAGGGAGCTATACAAGTAAAATGGGGAAAAATTGAAGCGGGCCGTTTTGTGGATATTTTCTCGTAGTTTGACCCTATGGGTTTATAGAATTGCAGAAAACTTCATTTGCGGCTGTCCGTGCCTGAATCGGAGCAGATACCAGGAGACGCCCTATTACGTTTAGCTCTAAAGGGAGCTATACAAGGAAAATGGGGAAAAATTGAAGCGGGCCTTTTTGTTGATATTTTCTCGTAATTTGACCCTATGGGTTTATAGAGTTGCAGAAAACTTCATTTGCGGCTGTCCGTGCTTGAATCAGAGCAGATACCAGGAGGCGCCCGATTACGTTTACCTCTAAAGGGAGCTATACAAGGAAAATGGGGAGAAATTGAAGCGGGCCGTTTTGTTGATATTTTCTCGTAGTTTGACCCTATGGGTTTATAGAATTGCAGAAAAGTTCATTTGGGGCTGTCCGTGCCTGAATCGGAGCAGATACCAGGGGACGCCCGATTACGTTTACCTCTAAAGGGAGCTATACAAGGAAAATGGAGAAAAATTGAAGCGTGCCGTTTTGTTGATATTTTCTCGTAGTTTGACCCTATGGGTTTATAGAATTGCAGAAAAGATCATTTGGGGCTGTCCGTGCCTAAATCGGTGCAGATGCCAGGGGACGCCCGATTACGTTGACCTCTAAAGGGAGCTATACAAGGAAAATGGAGAAAAATTAAAGCGTGTCGTTTTGTGGATATTTTCTCGTAGTTTGACCCTATGGGTTTATAGAATTGCAGAAAAGATCATTTGGGGCTGTCCGTGCCTGAATCGGAGCAGATACCAGGGGACGCCCGATTACGTTTACCTCTAAAGGGAGCTATACAAGGAATATGGGGATAAATTGAAGCGGGCCGTTTTGTGGATATTTTCTCGTAGTTTGACCCTATGGGTTTATAGAATTGCAGAAAAGTTCATTTGCGGCTGTCCGTGCCTGAATCAGAGCAGATACCAGGGAACGCCCGATTACGTTTACCTCTAAAGGGAGCTATACAAGGAAAATGGGGAAAAATTGAAGCGGGCCGTTTTGTGGATATTTTCTCGTAGTTTGACCCTATGGGTTAATCGAATTGCAGAAAAATTCATTTGGGGGTGTCCGTGCCTGAATCAGAGCAGATACCAGGGGACGCCCGATTACATTTACCTCTAAAGGGAGCTATACAAGGAAAATGGAGAAAAATTGAAGCGTGTCGTTTTGTGGATATTTTCTCGTAGTTTGACCCTATGGGTTTATAGAATTGCAGAAAAGATCATTTGGGGCTGTCCGTGCCTGAATCGGAGCAGATACCAGGGGACGCCCGATTACGTTTACCTCTAAAGGGAGCTATACAAGGAATATGGGGAGAAATTGAAGCGGGCCGTTTTGTGGATATTTTCTCGTAGTTTGACCCTATGGGTTTATAGAATTGCAGAAAAGTTCATTTGGGGTTGTCCGTGCCTGAATCGGAGCTGATACCAGGGGACACCCGATTACGTTTACCTCTAAAGGGAGCTATACAAGTAAAATGGGGAAAAATTGAAGCGGGCCGTTTTGTGGATATTTTCTCGTAGTTTGACCCTATGGGTTTATAGAATTGCAGAAAACTTCATTTGCGGCTGTCCGTGCCTGAATCGGAGCAGATACCAGGAGACGCCCTATTACGTTTAGCTCTAAAGGGAGCTATACAAGGAAAATGGGGAAAAATTGAAGCGGGCCTTTTTGTTGATATTTTCTCGTAATTTGACCCTATGGGTTTATAGAGTTGCAGAAAACTTCATTTGCGGCTGTCCGTGCTTGAATCAGAGCAGATACCAGGAGGCGCCCGATTACGTTTACCTCTAAAGGGAGCTATACAAGGAAAATGGGGAGAAATTGAAGCGGGCCGTTTTGTTGATATTTTCTCGTAGTTTGACCCTATGGGTTTATAGAATTGCAGAAAAGTTCATTTGGGGCTGTCCGTGCCTGAATCGGAGCAGATACCAGGGGACGCCCGATTACGTTTACCTCTAAAGGGAGCTATACAAGGAAAATGGAGAAAAATTGAAGCGTGCCGTTTTGTTGATATTTTCTCGTAGTTTGACCCTATGGGTTTATAGAATTGCAGAAAAGATCATTTGGGGCTGTCCGTGCCTAAATCGGTGCAGATGCCAGGGGACGCCCGATTACGTTGACCTCTAAAGGGAGCTATACAAGGAAAATGGAGAAAAATTAAAGCGTGTCGTTTTGTGGATATTTTCTCGTAGTTTGACCCTATGGGTTTATAGAATTGCAGAAAAGATCATTTGGGGCTGTCCGTGCCTGAATCGGAGCAGATACCAGGGGACGCCCGATTACGTTTACCTCTAAAGGGAGCTATACAAGGAATATGGGGATAAATTGAAGCGGGCCGTTTTGTGGATATTTTCTCGTAGTTTGACCCTATGGGTTTATAGAATTGCAGAAAAGTTCATTTGCGCCTGTCCGTGCCTGAATCAGAGCAGATACCAGGGAACGCCCGATTACGTTTACCTCTAAAGGGAGCTATACAAGGAAAATGGGGAAAAATTGAAGCGGGCCGTTTTGTGGATATTTTCTCATTGTTTGACCCTATGGGTTTATAGAATTGCAGAAAACTTCATTTGCGGCTGTCCGTGCCTGAATCAGAGCAGATACCAGGAGACGTCCGATTACGTTTACCTCTAAAGGGAGCTATACAAGGAAAATGGGGAAAAATTGAAGCGGGCCGTTTTGTTGATATTTTCTCGTAGTTTGACCCTATGGGTTTATAGAATTGCAGAAAACTTTATTTGCGGCTGTCCGTGCCTGAATCAGAGCAGATACTAGGAGATGCCCGATTACGTTTACCTCTAAAGGGAGCTATACGAGGAAAATGGGGAGAAATTGAAGCTGGCCGTTTTGTGGATATTTTCTCGTAGTTTGACCCTATGGGTTTATAGAATTGCAGAAAAGTTCATTTGGGGCTGTTCGTGCCTGAATCGGAGCAGATACCAGGGGACGCCCGATTACGTTTACCTCTAAAGGGAGCTATACAAGGAAAATGGGGAAAAATTGAAGCGGGCCGTTTTTTGGATATTTTCTCGTAGTTTGACCCTATGGGTTTATAGAATTGCAGAAAACTTCATTTGCGGCTGTCCGTGCCTGAATCGGAGCAGATACTAGGAGGCGCCCCATTACGTTTACCTCTAAAGGGAGCTATACAAGGAAAATGGGGAGAAAATGAAGCGGGCCGTTTTGTGGATATTTTCTCGTAGTTTGACCCTATGGGTTTATAGAATTGCCGAAAACTTCATTTGCGGCTGTCCGTGCCTGAATCAGAGCAGATACGAGGAGACGCCCGATTACGTTTACCTCTAAAGGGAGCTATACAAGGAAAATGGGGAAAAATTTAAGCGGGTTGTTTTGTGGATATTTTCTCGAAGTTTGACCCTATGGGTTTATAGAGTTGCAGAAAACTTCATTTGCGGCTGTCCGTGCCTGAATCGGAGAGGATACCAGGAGGCGCCCGATTACGTTTACCTCTAAAGGGAGCTATACAAGGAAAATGGGGAGAAATTGAAGCTGGCCGTTTTGTGCATATTTTCTCGTAGTTTGACCCTATGGGTTTATAGAATTGCAGAAAAGTTCATTTGCGGCTATCCGTGCCTGAATCGGAGCAGATACCAGAAGGCGCCCGATTACGTTTACCTCTAAAGTGAGCTATACAAGGAAAATGGGGAGAAATTGAAGCGGGCCGTTTTGTGGATATTTTCTCGTAGTTTGACCCTATGGGTTTATAGAGTTACAGAAAACTTCATTTGCGGCTGTCCGTGCCTGAATCGGAGCAGATGCCAGGAGGCGCCCGATTACGTTTACCTCTAAAGGGAACTATACAAGGAAAATGGGGAGAAATTGAAGCGGGCTGTTTTGAGGATATGTTCTCGTAGTTTGACCCTATGGGTTTATAGAATTGCAGAAAAGTTCATTTGGGGCTGTCAATGCCTGAATCAGAGCAGATACCAGGGGACGCCCGATTACGTTTACGTCTAAAGGGAGCTATACAAGGAAAATGGGGAAAAATTGAAGCGGGCCGTTTTGTGGATATTTTCTCGTAGTTTGACCCTATGGGTTTATAGAATTGCAGAAATCTTCATTCGCGGCTGTCCGTGCCTGAATCGGAGCAGATACCAGGAGGCGCTCGATTACGTTTACCTCTAAAGGGAGCTATAGAATTGCAGAAAATTTCATTTGCGGCTGTCCGTGCCTGAATCGGAGCAGATACCAGGAGGCGCCCGATTACGTTTACCTCTAAAGGGAGCTATACAAGGAAAATGGGGAGAAATTGAAGCGGGCCGTTTTGTGGATATTTTCTCGTAATTTGACCCTATGGGTTTATAGAATTGCAGAAAAGTTCATTTGGGGTTGTCCGTGCCTGAATCAGAGCAGATACTAGGAGAAGCCCGATTACGTTTACCTCTAAAGGGAGCTATACAAGGAAAATGGGGAAAAATTGAAGCGGGCCGTTTTTTGGATATTTTCTCGTAGTTTGACCCTATGGGTTTATAGAATTGCAGAAAACTTCATTTGCGGCTGTCCGTGCCTGAATCGGAGCAGATACTAGGAGGCGCCCCATTACGTTTACCTCTAAAGGGAGCTATACAAGGAAAATGGAGAAAAATTGAAGCGTGCCGTTTTGTTGATATTTTCTCGTAGTTTGACCCTATGGGTTTATAGAATTGCAGAAAAGATCATTTGGGGCTGTCCGTGCCTAAATCGGTGCAGATGCCAGGGGACGCCCGATTACGTTGACCTCTAAAGGGAGCTATACAAGGAAAATGGAGAAAAATTAAAGCGTGTCGTTTTGTGGATATTTTCTCGTAGTTTGACCCTATGGGTTTATAGAATTGCAGAAAAGATCATTTGGGGCTGTCCGTGCCTGAATCGGAGCAGATACCAGGGGACGCCCGATTACGTTTACCTCTAAAGGGAGCTATACAAGGAATATGGGGATAAATTGAAGCGGGCCGTTTTGTGGATATTTTCTCGTAGTTTGACCCTATGGGTTTATAGAATTGCAGAAAAGTTCATTTGCGCCTGTCCGTGCCTGAATCAGAGCAGATACCAGGGAACGCCCGATTACGTTTACCTCTAAAGGGAGCTATACAAGGAAAATGGGGAAAAATTGAAGCGGGCCGTTTTGTGGATATTTTCTCATTGTTTGACCCTATGGGTTTATAGAATTGCAGAAAACTTCATTTGCGGCTGTCCGTGCCTGAATCAGAGCAGATACCAGGAGACGTCCGATTACGTTTACCTCTAAAGGGAGCTATACAAGGAAAATGGGGAAAAATTGAAGCGGGCCGTTTTGTTGATATTTTCTCGTAGTTTGACCCTATGGGTTTATAGAATTGCAGAAAACTTTATTTGCGGTTGTCCGTGCCTGAATCGGAGCAGATACTAGGAGATGCCCGATTACGTTTACCTCTAAAGGGAGCTATACGAGGAAAATGGGGAGAAATTGAAGCTGGCCGTTTTGTGGATATTTTCTCGTAGTTTGACCCTATGGGTTTATAGAATTGCAGAAAAGTTCATTTGGGGCTGTTCGTGCCTGAATCGGAGCAGATACCAGGGGACGCCCGATTACGTTTACCTCTAAAGGGAGCTATACAAGGAAAATGGGGAAAAATTGAAGCGGGCCGTTTTTTGGATATTTTCTCGTAGTTTGACCCTATGGGTTTATAGAATTGCAGAAAACTTCATTTGCGGCTGTCCGTGCCTGAATCGGAGCAGATACTAGGAGGCGCCCCATTACGTTTACCTCTAAAGGGAGCTATACAAGGAAAATGGGGAGAAATTGAAGCGGGCCGTTTTGTGGATATTTTCTCGTAGTTTGACCCTATGGGTTTATAGAATTGCCGAAAACTTCATTTGCGGCTGTCCGTGCCTGAATCAGAGCAGATACGAGGAGACGCCCGATTACGTTTACCTCTAAAGGGAGCTATACAAGGAAAATGGGGAAAAATTTAAGCGGGTTGTTTTGTGGATATTTTCTCGAAGTTTGACCCTATGGGTTTATAGAGTTGCAGAAAACTTCATTTGCGGCTGTCCGTGCCTGAATCGGAGAAGATACCAGGAGGCGCCCGATTACGTTTACCTCTAAAGGGAGCTATACAAGGAAAATGGGGAGAAATTGAAGCTGGCCGTTTTGTGCATATTTTCTCGTAGTTTGACCCTATGGGTTTATAGAATTGCAGAAAAGTTCATTTGCGGCTATCCGTGCCTGAATCGGAGCAGATACCAGAAGGCGCCCGATTACGTTTACCTCTAAAGTGAGCTATACAAGGAAAATGGGGAGAAATTGAAGCGGGCCGTTTTGTGGATATTTTCTCGTAGTTTGACCCTATGGGTTTATAGAGTTACAGAAAACTTCATTTGCGGCTGTCCGTGCCTGAATCGGAGCAGATGCCAGGAGGCGCCCGATTACGTTTACCTCTAAAGGGAACTATACAAGGAAAATGGGGAGAAATTGAAGCGGGCTGTTTTGAGGATATGTTCTCGTAGTTTGACCCTATGGGTTTATAGAATTGCAGAAAAGTTCATTTGGGGCTGTCAATGCCTGAATCAGAGCAGATACCAGGGGACGCCCGATTACGTTTACGTCTAAAGGGAGCTATACAAGGAAAATGGGGAAAAATTGAAGCGGGCCGTTTTGTGGATATTTTCTCGTAGTTTGACCCTATGGGTTTATAGAATTGCAGAAATCTTCATTCGCGGCTGTCCGTGCCTGAATCGGAGCAGATACCAGGAGGCGCTCGATTACGTTTACCTCTAAAGGGAGCTATAGAATTGCAGAAAATTTCATTTGCGGCTGTCCGTGCCTGAATCGGAGCAGATACCAGGAGGCGCCCGATTACGTTTACCTCTAAAGGGAGCTATACAAGGAAAATGGGGAGAAATTGAAGCGGGCCGTTTTGTGGATATTTTCTCGTAATTTGACCCTATGGGTTTATAGAATTGCAGAAAAGTTCATTTGGGGTTGTCCGTGCCTGAATCAGAGCAGATACTAGGAGAAGCCCGATTACGTTTACCTCTAAAGGGAGCTATACAAGGAAAATGGGGAAAAATTGAAGCGGGCCGTTTTTTGGATATTTTCTCGTAGTTTGACCCTATGGGTTTATAGAATTGCAGAAAACTTCATTTGCGGCTGTCCGTGCCTGAATCGGAGCAGATACTAGGAGGCGCCCCATTACGTTTACCTCTAAAGGGAGCTATACAAGGAAAATGGGGAGAAATTGAAGCGGGCCGTTTTGTGGATATTTTCTCGTAGTTTGACCCTATGGGTTTATAGAATTGCCGAAAACTTCATTTGCGGCTGTCCGTGCCTGAATCAGAGCAGATACGAGGAGACGCCCGATTACGTTTACCTCTAAAGGGAGCTATACAAGGAAAATGGGGAAAAATTTAAGCGGGCTGTTTTGTGGATATTTTCTCGAAGTTTGACCCTATGGGTTTATAGAGTTGCAGAAAACTTCATTTGCGGCTATCCGTGCCTGAATCGGAGAAGATACCAGGAGGCGCCCGATTACGTTTACCTCTAAAGGGAGCTATACAAGGAAAATGGGGAGAAATTGAAGCTGGCCGTTTTGTGCATATTTTCTCGTAGTTTGACCCTATGGGTTTATAGAATTGCAGAAAAGTTCATTTGCGGCTATCCGTGCCTGAATCGGAGCAGATACCAGAAGGCGCCCGATTACGTTTACCTCTAAAGTGAGCTATACAAGGAAAATGGGGAGAAATTGAAGCGGGCCGTTTTGTGGATATTTTCTCGAAGTTTGACCCTATGAGTTTATAGAGTTGCAGAAAACTTCATGTGCGGCTGTCCGTGCCTGAATCGGAGCAGATACCAGGAGGTGCCCGATTACGTTTACCTCTAAAGGGAACTATACAAGGAAAATGGGGAGAAATTGAAGCGGGCCGTTTTGTGGATATTTTCTCGTAGTTTGACCCTATGGGTTTGTAGAATTGCAGAAAAGTTCATTTGGGGCTGTTCGTGCCTGAATCGGAGCAGATACCAGGGGACGCCGATTACGTTTACCTCTAAAGGGAGCTATACAAGGAAAATGGGGAAAAATTGAAGCGGGCCGTTTTGTGGATATTTTCTCGTAGTTTGACCCTATGGGTTTATAGAGTTGCAGAAAACTTCATTTGCGGCTGTCCGTGCCTGAATCGGAGCAGATACTAGAAGGCGCCCGATTACGTTTACCTCTAAAGTGAGCTATACAAGGAAAATGGGGAGAAATTGAAGCGGGCCGTTTTGTGGATATTTTCTCGAAGTTTGACCCTATGGGTTTATAGAGTTGCAGAAAACTTCATGTGCGGCTGTCCGTGCCTGAATCGGAGCAGATACCAGGAGGTGCCCGATTACGTTTACCTCTAAAGGGAACTATACAAGGAAAATGGGGAGAAATTGAAGCGGGCCGTTTTGTGGATATTTTCTCGTAGTTTGACCCTATGGGTTTGTAGAATTGCAGAAAAGTTCATTTGGGGCTGTTCGTGCCTGAATCGGAGCAGATACCAGGGGACGCCCGATTACGTTTACCTCTAAAGGGAGCTATACAAGGAATATGGGGAGAAATTGAAGCGGGCCGTTTTGTGGATATTTTCTCGTAGTTTGACCCTATGGGTTTATAGAATTGCAGAAAAGTTCATTTGGGGTTGTCCGTGCCTGAATCGGAGCTGATACCAGGGGACACCCGATTACGTTTACCTCTAAAGGGAGCTATACAAGTAAAATGGGGAAAAATTGAAGCTGGCCGTTTTGTGGATATTTTCTCGTAGTTTGACCCTATGGGTTTATAGAATTGCAGAAAACTTCATTTGCGGCTGTCCGTGCCTGAATCGGAGCAGATACCAGGAGACGCCCTATTACGTTTAGCTCTAAAGGGAGCTATACAAGGAAAATGGGGAAAAATTGAAGCGGGCCTTTTTGTTGATATTTTCTCGTAATTTGACCCTATGGGTTTATAGAGTTGCAGAAAACTTCATTTGCGGCTGTCCGTGCTTGAATCAGAGCAGATACCAGGAGGCGCCCGATTACGTTTACCTCTAAAGGGAGCTATACAAGGAAAATGGGGAGAAATTGAAGCGGGCCGTTTTGTTGATATTTTCTCGTAGTTTGACCCTATGGGTTTATAGAATTGCAGAAAAGTTCATTTGGGGCTGTCCGTGCCTGAATCGGAGCAGATACCAGGGGACGCCCGATTACGTTTACCTCTAAAGGGAGCTATACAAGGAAAATGGAGAAAAATTGAAGCGTGCCGTTTTGTTGATATTTTCTCGTAGTTTGACCCTATGGGTTTATAGAATTGCAGAAAAGATCATTTGGGGCTGTCCGTGCCTAAATCGGTGCAGATGCCAGGGGACGCCCGATTACGTTGACCTCTAAAGGGAGCTATACAAGGAAAATGGAGAAAAATTAAAGCGTGTCGTTTTGTGGATATTTTCTCGTAGTTTGACCCTATGGGTTTATAGAATTGCAGAAAAGATCATTTGGGGCTGTCCGTGCCTGAATCGGAGCAGATACCAGGGGACGCCCGATTACGTTTACCTCTAAAGGGAGCTATACAAGGAATATGGGGATAAATTGAAGCGGGCCGTTTTGTGGATATTTTCTCGTAGTTTGACCCTATGGGTTTATAGAATTGCAGAAAAGTTCATTTGCGGCTGTCTGTGCCTGAATCAGAGCAGATACCAGGGAACGCCCGATTACGTTTACCTCTAAAGGGAGCTATACAAGGAAAATGGGGAAAAATTGAAGCGGGCCGTTTTGTGGATATTTTCTCGTAGTTTGACCCTATGGGTTAATCGAATTGCAGAAAAATTCATTTGGGGGTGTCCGTGCCTGAATCAGAGCAGATACCAGGGGACGCCCGATTACATTTACCTCTAAAGGGAGCTATACAAGGAAAATGGAGAAAAATTGAAGCGTGTCGTTTTGTGGATATTTTCTCGTAGTTTGACCCTATGGGTTTATAGAATTGCAGAAAAGATCATTTGGGGCTGTCCGTGCCTGAATCGGAGCAGATACCAGGGGACGCCCGATTACGTTTACCTCTAAAGGGAGCTATACAAGGAATATGGGGAGAAATTGAAGCGGGCCGTTTTGTGGATATTTTCTCGTAGTTTGACCCTATGGGTTTATAGAATTGCAGAAAAGTTCATTTGGGGTTGTCCGTGCCTGAATCGGAGCTGATACCAGGGGACACCCGATTACGTTTACCTCTAAAGGGAGCTATACAAGTAAAATGGGGAAAAATTGAAGCGGGCCGTTTTGTGGATATTTTCTCGTAGTTTGACCCTATGGGTTTATAGAATTGCAGAAAACTTCATTTGCGGCTGTCCGTGCCTGAATCGGAGCAGATACCAGGAGACGCCCTATTACGTTTAGCTCTAAAGGGAGCTATACAAGGAAAATGGGGAAAAATTGAAGCGGGCCTTTTTGTTGATATTTTCTCGTAATTTGACCCTATGGGTTTATAGAGTTGCAGAAAACTTCATTTGCGGCTGTCCGTGCTTGAATCAGAGCAGATACCAGGAGGCGCCCGATTACGTTTACCTCTAAAGGGAGCTATACAAGGAAAATGGGGAGAAATTGAAGCGGGCCGTTTTGTTGATATTTTCTCGTAGTTTGACCCTATGGGTTTATAGAATTGCAGAAAAGTTCATTTGGGGCTGTCCGTGCCTGAATCGGAGCAGATACCAGGGGACGCCCGATTACGTTTACCTCTAAAGGGAGCTATACAAGGAAAATGGAGAAAAATTGAAGCGTGCCGTTTTGTTGATATTTTCTCGTAGTTTGACCCTATGGGTTTATAGAATTGCAGAAAAGATCATTTGGGGCTGTCCGTGCCTAAATCGGTGCAGATGCCAGGGGACGCCCGATTACGTTGACCTCTAAAGGGAGCTATACAAGGAAAATGGAGAAAAATTAAAGCGTGTCGTTTTGTGGATATTTTCTCGTAGTTTGACCCTATGGGTTTATAGAATTGCAGAAAAGATCATTTGGGGCTGTCCGTGCCTGAATCGGAGCAGATACCAGGGGACGCCCGATTACGTTTACCTCTAAAGGGAGCTATACAAGGAATATGGGGATAAATTGAAGCGGGCCGTTTTGTGGATATTTTCTCGTAGTTTGACCCTATGGGTTTATAGAATTGCAGAAAAGTTCATTTGCGCCTGTCCGTGCCTGAATCAGAGCAGATACCAGGGAACGCCCGATTACGTTTACCTCTAAAGGGAGCTATACAAGGAAAATGGGGAAAAATTGAAGCGGGCCGTTTTGTGGATATTTTCTCATTGTTTGACCCTATGGGTTTATAGAATTGCAGAAAACTTCATTTGCGGTTGTCCGTGCCTGAATCAGAGCAGATACCAGGAGACGTCCGATTACGTTTACCTCTAAAGGGAGCTATACAAGGAAAATGGGGAAAAATTGAAGCGGGCCGTTTTGTTGATATTTTCTCGTAGTTTGACCCTATGGGTTTATAGAATTGCAGAAAACTTTATTTGCGGCTGTCCGTGCCTGAATCAGAGCAGATACTAGGAGATGCCCGATTACGTTTACCTCTAAAGGGAGCTATACGAGGAAAATGGGGAGAAATTGAAGCTGGCCGTTTTGTGGATATTTTCTCGTAGTTTGACCCTATGGGTTTATAGAATTGCAGAAAAGTTCATTTGGGGCTGTTCGTGCCTGAATCGGAGCAGATACCAGGGGACGCCCGATTACGTTTACCTCTAAAGGGAGCTATACAAGGAAAATGGGGAAAAATTGAAGCGGGCCGTTTTTTGGATATTTTCTCGTAGTTTGACCCTATGGGTTTATAGAATTGCAGAAAACTTCATTTGCGGCTGTCCGTGCCTGAATCGGAGCAGATACTAGGAGGCGCCCCATTACGTTTACCTCTAAAGGGAGCTATACAAGGAAAATGGGGAGAAATTGAAGCGGGCCGTTTTGTGGATATTTTCTCGTAGTTTGACCCTATGGGTTTATAGAATTGCCGAAAACTTCATTTGCGGCTGTCCGTGCCTGAATCAGAGCAGATACGAGGAGACGCCCGATTACGTTTACCTCTAAAGGGAGCTATACAAGGAAAATGGGGAAAAATTTAAGCGGGTTGTTTTGTGGATATTTTCTCGAAGTTTGACCCTATGGGTTTATAGAGTTGCAGAAAACTTCATTTGCGGCTGTCCGTGCCTGAATCGGAGAAGATACCAGGAGGCGCCCGATTACGTTTACCTCTAAAGGGAGCTATACAAGGAAAATGGGGAGAAATTGAAGCTGGCCGTTTTGTGCATATTTTCTCGTAGTTTGACCCTATGGGTTTATAGAATTGCAGAAAAGTTCATTTGCGGCTATCCGTGCCTGAATCGGAGCAGATACCAGAAGGCGCCCGATTACGTTTACCTCTAAAGTGAGCTATACAAGGAAAATGGGGAGAAATTGAAGCGGGCCGTTTTGTGGATATTTTCTCGTAGTTTGACCCTATGGGTTTATAGAGTTACAGAAAACTTCATTTGCGGCTGTCCGTGCCTGAATCGGAGCAGATGCCAGGAGGCGCCCGATTACGTTTACCTCTAAAGGGAACTATACAAGGAAAATGGGGAGAAATTGAAGCGGGCTGTTTTGAGGATATGTTCTCGTAGTTTGACCCTATGGGTTTATAGAATTGCAGAAAAGTTCATTTGGGGCTGTCAATGCCTGAATCAGAGCAGATACCAGGGGACGCCCGATTACGTTTACGTCTAAAGGGAGCTATACAAGGAAAATGGGGAAAAATTGAAGCGGGCCGTTTTGTGGATATTTTCTCGTAGTTTGACCCTATGGGTTTATAGAATTGCAGAAATCTTCATTCGCGGCTGTCCGTGCCTGAATCGGAGCAGATACCAGGAGGCGCTCGATTACGTTTACCTCTAAAGGGAGCTATAGAATTGCAGAAAATTTCATTTGCGGCTGTCCGTGCCTGAATCGGAGCAGATACCAGGAGGCGCCCGATTACGTTTACCTCTAAAGGGAGCTATACAAGGAAAATGGGGAGAAATTGAAGCGGGCCGTTTTGTGGATATTTTCTCGTAATTTGACCCTATGGGTTTATAGAATTGCAGAAAAGTTCATTTGGGGTTGTCCGTGCCTGAATCAGAGCAGATACTAGGAGAAGCCCGATTACGTTTACCTCTAAAGGGAGCTATACAAGGAAAATGGGGAAAAATTGAAGCGGGCCGTTTTTTGGATATTTTCTCGTAGTTTGACCCTATGGGTTTATAGAATTGCAGAAAACTTCATTTGCGGCTGTCCGTGCCTGAATCGGAGCAGATACTAGGAGGCGCCCCATTACGTTTACCTCTAAAGGGAGCTATACAAGGAAAATGGAGAAAAATTGAAGCGTGCCGTTTTGTTGATATTTTCTCGTAGTTTGACCCTATGGGTTTATAGAATTGCAGAAAAGATCATTTGGGGCTGTCCGTGCCTAAATCGGTGCAGATGCCAGGGGACGCCCGATTACGTTGACCTCTAAAGGGAGCTATACAAGGAAAATGGAGAAAAATTAAAGCGTGTCGTTTTGTGGATATTTTCTCGTAGTTTGACCCTATGGGTTTATAGAATTGCAGAAAAGATCATTTGGGGCTGTCCGTGCCTGAATCGGAGCAGATACCAGGGGACGCCCGATTACGTTTACCTCTAAAGGGAGCTATACAAGGAATATGGGGATAAATTGAAGCGGGCCGTTTTGTGGATATTTTCTCGTAGTTTGACCCTATGGGTTTATAGAATTGCAGAAAAGTTCATTTGCGCCTGTCCGTGCCTGAATCAGAGCAGATACCAGGGAACGCCCGATTACGTTTACCTCTAAAGGGAGCTATACAAGGAAAATGGGGAAAAATTGAAGCGGGCCGTTTTGTGGATATTTTCTCATTGTTTGACCCTATGGGTTTATAGAATTGCAGAAAACTTCATTTGCGGCTGTCCGTGCCTGAATCAGAGCAGATACCAGGAGACGTCCGATTACGTTTACCTCTAAAGGGAGCTATACAAGGAAAATGGGGAAAAATTGAAGCGGGCCGTTTTGTTGATATTTTCTCGTAGTTTGACCCTATGGGTTTATAGAATTGCAGAAAACTTTATTTGCGGCTGTCCGTGCCTGAATCGGAGCAGATACTAGGAGATGCCCGATTACGTTTACCTCTAAAGGGAGCTATACGAGGAAAATGGGGAGAAATTGAAGCTGGCCGTTTTGTGGATATTTTCTCGTAGTTTGACCCTATGGGTTTATAGAATTGCAGAAAAGTTCATTTGGGGCTGTTCGTGCCTGAATCGGAGCAGATACCAGGGGACGCCCGATTACGTTTACCTCTAAAGGGAGCTATACAAGGAAAATGGGGAAAAATTGAAGCGGGCCGTTTTTTGGATATTTTCTCGTAGTTTGACCCTATGGGTTTATAGAATTGCAGAAAACTTCATTTGCGGCTGTCCGTGCCTGAATCGGAGCAGATACTAGGAGGCGCCCCATTACGTTTACCTCTAAAGGGAGCTATACAAGGAAAATGGGGAGAAATTGAAGCGGGCCGTTTTGTGGATATTTTCTCGTAGTTTGACCCTATGGGTTTATAGAATTGCCGAAAACTTCATTTGCGGCTGTCCGTGCCTGAATCAGAGCAGATACGAGGAGACGCCCGATTACGTTTACCTCTAAAGGGAGCTATACAAGGAAAATGGGGAAAAATTTAAGCGGGTTGTTTTGTGGATATTTTCTCGAAGTTTGACCCTATGGGTTTATAGAGTTGCAGAAAACTTCATTTGCGGCTGTCCGTGCCTGAATCGGAGAAGATACCAGGAGGCGCCCGATTACGTTTACCTCTAAAGGGAGCTATACAAGGAAAATGGGGAGAAATTGAAGCTGGCCGTTTTGTGCATATTTTCTCGTAGTTTGACCCTATGGGTTTATAGAATTGCAGAAAAGTTCATTTGCGGCTATCCGTGCATGAATCGGAGCAGATACCAGAAGGCGCCCGATTACGTTTACCTCTAAAGTGAGCTATACAAGGAAAATGGGGAGAAATTGAAGCGGGCCGTTTTGTGGATATTTTCTCGTAGTTTGACCCTATGGGTTTATAGAGTTACAGAAAACTTCATTTGCGGCTGTCCGTGCCTGAATCGGAGCAGATGCCAGGAGGCGCCCGATTACGTTTACCTCTAAAGGGAACTATACAAGGAAAATGGGGAGAAATTGAAGCGGGCTGTTTTGAGGATATGTTCTCGTAGTTTGACCCTATGGGTTTATAGAATTGCAGAAAAGTTCATTTGGGGCTGTCAATGCCTGAATCAGAGCAGATACCAGGGGACGCCCGATTACGTTTACGTCTAAAGGGAGCTATACAAGGAAAATGGGGAAAAATTGAAGCGGGCCGTTTTGTGGATATTTTCTCGTAGTTTGACCCTATGGGTTTATAGAATTGCAGAAATCTTCATTCGCGGCTGTCCGTGCCTGAATCGGAGCAGATACCAGGAGGCGCTCGATTACGTTTACCTCTAAAGGGAGCTATAGAATTGCAGAAAATTTCATTTGCGGCTGTCCGTGCCTGAATCGGAGCAGATACCAGGAGGCGCCCGATTACGTTTACCTCTAAAGGGAGCTATACAAGGAAAATGGGGAGAAATTGAAGCGGGCCGTTTTGTGGATATTTTCTCGTAATTTGACCCTATGGGTTTATAGAATTGCAGAAAAGTTCATTTGGGGTTGTCCGTGCCTGAATCAGAGCAGATACTAGGAGAAGCCCGATTACGTTTACCTCTAAAGGGAGCTATACAAGGAAAATGGGGAAAAATTGAAGCGGGCCGTTTTTTGGATATTTTCTCGTAGTTTGACCCTATGGGTTTATAGAATTGCAGAAAACTTCATTTGCGGCTGTCCGTGCCTGAATCGGAGCAGATACTAGGAGGCGCCCCATTACGTTTACCTCTAAAGGGAGCTATACAAGGAAAATGGGGAGAAATTGAAGCGGGCCGTTTTGTGGATATTTTCTCGTAGTTTGACCCTATGGGTTTATAGAATTGCCGAAAACTTCATTTGCGGCTGTCCGTGCCTGAATCAGAGCAGATACGAGGAGACGTCCGATTACGTTTACCTCTAAAGGGAGCTATACAAGGAAAATGGGGAAAAATTTAAGCGGGCTGTTTTGTGGATATTTTCTCGAAGTTTGACCCTATGGGTTTATAGAGTTGCAGAAAACTTCATTTGCGGCTATCCGTGCCTGAATCGGAGAAGATACCAGGAGGCGCCCGATTACGTTTACCTCTAAAGGGAGCTATACAAGGAAAATGGGGAGAAATTGAAGCTGGCCGTTTTGTGGATATTTTCTCGTAGTTTGACCCTATGGGTTTATAGAATTGCAGAAAAGTTCATTTGCGGCTGTCCGTGCCTGAATCGGAGCAGATACCAGAAGGCGCCCGATTACGTTTACCTCTAAAGTGAGCTATACAAGGAAAATGGGGAGAAATTGAAGCGGGCCGTTTTGTGGATATTTTCTCGTAGTTTGACCCTATGGGTTTATAGAGTTACAGAAAACTTCATTTGCGGCTGTCCGTGCCTGAATCGGTGCAGATGCCAGGAGGCGCCCGATTACGTTTACCTCTAAAGGGAACTATACAAGGAAAATGGGGAGAAATTGAAGCGGGCTGTTTTGAGGATATGTTCTCGTAGTTTGACCCTATGGGTTTATAGAATTGCAGAAAAGTTCATTTGGGGCTGTTAATGCCTGAATCAGAGCAGATACCACGGGACGCCCGATTACGTTTACGTCTAAAGGGAGCTATACAAGGAAAATGGGGAAAAATTGAAGCGGGCCGTTTTGTGGATATTTTCTCGTAGTTTGACCCTATGGGTTTATAGAATTGCAGAAATCTTCATTCGCGGCTGTCCGTGCCTGAATCGGAGCAGATACCAGGAGGCGCTCGATTACGTTTACCTCTAAAGGGAGCTATAGAATTGCAGAAAATTTCATTTGCGGCTGTCCGTGCCTGAATCGGAGCAGATACCAGGAGGCGCCCGATTACGTTTACCTCTAAAGGGAGCTATACAAGGAAAATGGGGAGAAATTGAAGCGGGCCGTTTTGTGGATATTTTCTCGTAATTTGACCCTATGGGTTTATAGAATTGCAGAAAAGTTCATTTGGGGTTGTCCGTGCCTGAATCAGAGCAGATACTAGGAGAAGCCCGATTACGTTTACCTCTATAAAGGGAGCTATACAAGGAAAATCGGGAAAAATTGAAGCGGGCCGTTTTTTGGATATTTTCTCGTAGTTTGACCCTATGGGTTTATCGAATTGCAGAAAACTTCATTTGGGGGTGTCCGTGCCTGAATCGGAGCAGATACCAGGGGACGCCCGATTACGTTTACCTCTAAAGGGAGTTATACAAGGAAAATGGGGAAAAATTGAAGCGGGCCGTTTTGTGGATATTTTCTCGTAGTTTGACCCTATGGGTTTATCGAATTGCAGAAAAATTCATTTGGGGGTGTCCGTGCCTGAATCGGAGCAGATACCAGGGGACGCCCGATTACGTTTACCTCTAAAGGGAGCTATACAAGGAAAATGGAGAAAAATTGAAGCGTGTCGTTTTGTGGATATTTTCTCGTAGTTTGACCCTATGGGTTTATAGAATTGCAGAAAAGATCATTTGGGGCTGTCCGTGCCTGAATCGGAGCAGATACTAGGGGACGCCCGATTACGTTTACCTCTAAAGGGAGCTATACAAGGAATATGGGGAGAAATTGAAGCGGGCCGTTTTATGGATATTTTCTCGTAGTTTGACCCTATGAGTTTATAGAATTGCAGAAAAGATCATTTAGTGCTGTCCGTGTCGGAATCGGAGCAGATACCAGGGGACGCCCGATTACGTTTATGTCTAAAGGGATTTATACAAGGAAAATGGAGAAAAATTGAAGCGGGTCATTTTGTGGATATTTTCTCGTAGCTATGGGTTTATAGAATTGCATAAAACTTCATTTGGGGCTGTCTGTGCCTGAATCGGAGCTAATACCAGGGGACGCCCGATTACGTTTACCTCTAAAGGGAGCTATACAAGGAAAATGGGGAAAAATTGAAGCGGGCCTTTTTGTTGATATTTTCTCGTAGTTTGACCCTATGGGTTTATAGAGTTGCAGAAAACTTCATTTGCGGCAGTCCGTGCCTGAATCGGAGCAGATACAAGGAGGTGCCTGATTACGTTTACCTCTAAAGGGAGCTATACAAGGAAAATGGGGAAAAATTGAAGCGCGCCGTTTTGTGGTTATTTTCTCGTAGTTTGACCTTATGGGTTTATAGAATTGCAGAAAACTTCATTTGCGGTTGTCCGTGCCTGAATCGGAGCAGATACCAGGGGATGCCCGATTACGTTTACCTCTAAAGGGAGTTATACAAGGAAAATGGGGAAAAATTGAAGCGGGCCGTTTTGTGGATATTTTCTCGTAGTTTGACCCTATGGGTTTATCGAATTGCAGAAAAATTCATTTGGGGGTGTCCGTGCCTGAATCGGAGCAGATACCAGGGGACGCCCGATTACGTTTACCTCTAAAGGGAGCTATACAAGGAAAATGGAGAAAAATTGAAGCGTGTCGTTTTGTGGATATTTTCTCGTAGTTTGACCCTATGGGTTTATAGAATTGCAGAAAAGATCATTTGGGGCTGTCCGTGCCTGAATCGGAGCAGATACTAGGGGACGCCCGATTACGTTTACCTCTAAAGGGAGCTATACAAGGAATATGGGGAGAAATTGAAGCGGGCCGTTTTGTGGATATTTTGTCGTAGTTTGACCCTCTGGGTTTATAGAATTGCAGAAAAGTTCATTTGCGGTTGTCCGTGCCTGAATCAGAGCAGATACCTGGGAACGCCCGATTACATTTACCTCTAAAGGGAGCTATACAAGGAAAATGGGGAAAAATTGAAGCGGGCCGTTTTTTGGATATTTTCTCGTAGTTTGACCCTATGGGTTTATAGAATTGCAGAAAACTTCATTTGCGGCACTCCGTGCCTGAATCAGAGCAGATACTAGGAGGCGCCCCATTACGTTTACCTCTAAAGGGAGCTATACAAGGAAAATGGGGAGAAATTGAAGCCGGCCGTTTTGTGGATATTTTCTCGTAGTTTGACCCTATGGGTTTATAGAATTGCCGAAAACTTCATTTGCGGCTGTCCGTGCCTGAATCAGAGCAGATACGAGGAGACGCCCGATTACGTTTACCTCAAAAGGGAGCTATCCAAGGAAAATGGGGAAAAATTTAAGCGGGCTGTTTTGTGGATATTTTCTCGAAGTTTGACCCTATGGGTTTATAGAGTTGCAGAAAACTTCATTTGCGGCTGTCCGTGCCTGAATCGGAGAAGATACCAGGAGGCGCCCGATTACGTTTACCTCTAAAGGGAGCTATACAAGGAAAATGGGGAGAAATTGAAGCTGGCCGTTTTGTGGATATTTTCTCGTAGTTTGACCCTATGGGTTTAAAGAATTGCAGAAAAGTTCATTTGCGGCTGTCCGTGCCTGAATCGGAGCAGATACCAGAAGGCGCCCGATTACGTTTACCTCTAAAGTGAGCTATACAAGGAAAATGGGGAGAAATTGAAGCGGGCCGTTTTGTGGATATTTTCTCGTAGTTTGACCCTATGGGTTTATAGAATTGCAGAAAAGTTCATTTGCGGCTGTCCGTGCCTGAATCAGAGCAGATACCTGGGAACGCCCGATTACATTTACCTCTAAAGGGAGATAGACAAGGAAAATGGGGAAAAATTGAAGCGGGCCGTTTTGTGGATATTTTCTCGTTGTTTGACCCTATGGGTTTATAGAATTGCAGAAAACTTCATTTGCGGCTGTCCGTGCCTGAATCAGAGCAGATACCCGGAGACGTCCGATTACGTTTACCTCTAAAGGGAGCTATACAAGGAAAATGGGGAAAAATTGAAGCAGGCCGTTTTGTTGATATTTTCTCGTAGTTTGACCCTATGGGTTTATAGAATTGCAAAAAACTTTATTTGCGGCTGTCCGTGCCTGAATCGGAGCAGATACTAGGAGATGCCCGATTACGTTTACCTCTAAAGGGAGCTATACAAGGAAAATGGGGAGAAATTGAAGCTAGCCGTTTTGTGGATATTTTCTCGTAGTTTGACCCTATGGGTTTATAGAATTGCAGAAAAGTTCATTTGCGGCTGTCCGTGCCTGAATTGGAGCAGATACCAGGGGACGCCCGATTACGTTTACCTCTAAAGGGAGCTATACAAGGAAAATGGGGAAAAATTGAAGCGGGCCGTTTTTTGGATATTTTCTCGTAGTTTGACCCTATGGGTTTATAGAATTGCAGAAAACTTCATTTGCGGCTGTCAGTGCCTGAATCGGAGCAGATACCAGGAGGCGCCCGATTACGTTTACCTCTAAAGGGAGCTATACAAGGAAAATGGGGAGAAATTGAAGCGGGCCGTTTTATGGATATTTTCTCGTAGTTTGACCCTATGAGTTTATAGAATTGCAGAAAAGTTCATTTAGTGTTGTCCGTGTCGGAATCGGAGCAGATACCAGGGGACGCCCGATTACGTTTACGTCTAAAGGGAGCTATACAAGGAAAATGGAGAAAAATTGAAGTGGGTCGTTTTGTGGATATTTTCTCGTAGTTTGACCCTATGAGTTTATAGAATTGCAGAAAACTTCATTTGCGGCTGTCCGTGCCTGAATCGGAGAAGATACCAGGAGACGCCCGATTACGTTTACCTCAAAAGGGAGCTATACTTGGAATATGGGGAAAAATTGAAGCGGGCCTTTTTGTTGATATTTTCTCGTAGTTTGACCCTATGGGTTTATCGAATTGCAGAAAACTTCATTTGCGGCTGTCCGTGCCTGAATCGGAGCAGATACCAGGAGGCGCCCGATTACGTTTACCTCTAAAGGGAGTTATACAAGGAAAATGGGGAAAAATTGAAGCGGGCCGTTTTGTGGATATTTTCTCGTAGTTTGACCCTATGGGTTTATCGAATTGCAGAAAAATTCATTTGGGGGTGTCCGTGCCTGAATCGGAGCAGATACCAGGGGACGCCCGATTACGTTTACCTCTAAAGGGAGCTATACAAGGAAAATGGAGAAAAATTGAAGCGTGTCGTTTTGTGGATATTTTCTCGTAGTTTGACCCTATGGGTTTATAGAATTGCAGAAAAGATCATTTGGGGCTGTCCGTGCCTGAATCGGAGCAGATACTAGGGTACGCCCGATTACGTTTACCTCTAAAGGGAGCTATACAAGGAATATGGGGAGAAATTGAAGCGGGCCGTTTTATGGATATTTTCTCGTAGTTTGACCCTATGAGTTTATAGAATTACAGAAAAGATCATTTAGTGCTGTCCGTGTCGGAATCGGAGCAGATACCAGGGGACGCCCGATTACGTTTATGTCTAAAGGGATTTATACAAGGAAAATGGAGAAAAATTGAAGCGGGTCATTTTGTGGATATTTTCTCGTAGCTATGGGTTTATAGAATTGCAGAAAACTTCATTTGGGGCTGTCTGTGCCTGAATCGGAGCTAATACCAGGGGACGCCCGATTACGTTTACCTCTAAAGGGAGCTATACAAGGAAAATGGGGAAAAATTGAAGCGGGCCTTTTTGTTGATATTTTCTCGTAGTTTGACCCTATGGGTTTATAGAGTTACAGAAAACTTCATTTGCGGCAGTCCGTGCCTGAATCGGAGCAGATACTAGGAGGTGCCTGATTACGTTTACCTATAAAGGGAGCTATACAAGGAAAATGGGGAAAAAATGAAGCGCGCCGTTTTGTGGTTATTTTCTCGTAGTTTGACCTTATGGGTTTATAGAATTGCAGAAAACTTCATTTGCGGTTGTCCGTGCCTGAATCGGAGCAGATACCAGGGGATGCCCGATTACGTTTACCTCTAAAGGGAGTTATACAAGGAAAATGGGGAAAATTGAAGCGGGCCGTTTTGTGGATATTTTCTCGTAGTTTGACCCTATGGGTTTATCGAATTGCAGAAAAATTCATTTGGGGGTGTCCGTGCCTGAATCGGAGCAGATACCAGGGGACGCCCGATTACGTTTACCTCTAAAGGGAGCTATACAAGGAAAATGGAGAAAAATTGAAGCGTGTCGTTTTGTGGATATTTTCTCGTAGTTTGACCCTATGGGTTTATAGAATTGCAGAAAAGTTCATTTGCGGCTGTCCGTGCCTGAATCGGAGCAGATACCAGAAGGCGCCCGATTACGTTTACCTCTAAAGTGAGCTATACAAGGAAAATGGGGAGAAATTGAAGCGGGCCATTTTGTGGATATTTTCTCGTAGTTTGACCCTATGGGTTTATAGAATTGCAGAAAAGTTCATTTGCGGCTGTCCGTGCCTGAATCAGAGCAGATACCTGGGAACGCCCGATTACATTTACCTCTAAAGGGAGATAGACAAGGAAAATGGGGAAAAATTGAAGCGGGCCGTTTTGTGGATATTTTCTCATTGTTTGACCCTATGGGTTTATAGAATTGCAGAAAACTTCATTTGCGGCTGTCCGTGCCTGAATCAGAGCAGATACCAGGAGACGTCCGATTACGTTTACCTCTAAAGGGAGCTATACAAGGAAAATGGGGAAAAATTGAAGCGGGCCGTTTTGTTGATATTTTATCGTAGTTTGACCCTATGGGTTTAGAGAATTGCAAAAAACTTTATTTGCGGCTGTTCGTGCCTGAATCGGAGCAGATACTAGGAGATGCCCGATTACGTTTACCTCTAAAGGGAGCTATACAAGGAAAATGGGGAGAAATTGAAGCTAGCCATTTTGTGGATATTTTCTCGTAATTTGACCCTATGGGTTTATAGAATTGCAGAAAAGTTCATTTGCGGCTGTCCGTGCCTGAATTGGAGCAGATACCAGGGGACGCCCGATTACGTTTACCTCTAAAGGGAGCTATACAAGGAAAATGGGGAAAACTTGAAGCGGGCCGTTTTTTGGATATTTTCTCGTAGTTTGACCCTATGGGTTTATAGAATTGCAGAAAACTTCATTTGCGGCTGTCCGTGCCTGAATCGGAACAGATACCAGGAGGCGCCCGATTACGTTTACCTCTAAAGGGAGCTATACAAGGAAAATGGGGAGAAATTGAAGCTGGCCGTTTTGTGGATATTTTCTCGTAGTTTGACCCTATGGGTTTAAAGAATTGCAGAAAAGTTCATTTGCGGCTGTCCGTGCCTGAATCGGAGCAGATACCAGAAGGCGCCCGATTACGTTTACCTCTAAAGTGAGCTATACAAGGAAAATTGGGAGAAATTGAAGCGGGCCGTTTTGTGGATATTTTCTCGTAGTTTGACCCTATGGGTTTATAGAATTGCAGAAAAGTTCATTTGCAGCTGTCCGTGCCTGAATCAGAGCAGATACCTGGGAACACCCGATTACATTTACCTCTAAAGGGAGATAGACAAGGAAAATGGGGAAAAATTGAAGCGGGCCATTTTGTGGATATTTTCTCGTTGTTTGACCCTATGGGTTTATAGAATTGCAGAAAACTTCATTTGCGGCTGTCCGTGCCTGAATCAGAGCAGATACCAGGAGACGTCCGATTACGTTTACCTCTAAAGGGAGCTATACAAGGAAAATGGGGAAAAATTGAAGCGGGCCGTTTTGTTGATATTTTCTCGTAGTTTGACCCTATGGGTTTATAGAATTGCAAAAAACTTTATTTGCGGCTGTCCGTGCCTGAATCGGAGCAGATACTAGGAGATGCCCGATTACGTTTACCTCTAAAGGGAGCTATACAAGGAAAATGGGGAGAAATTGAAGCTAGCCGTTTTGTGGATATTTTCTCGTAGTTTGACCCTATGGGTTTATAGAATTGCAGAAAAGTTCATTTGCGGCTGTCCGTGCCTGAATTGGAGCAGATACCAGGGGACGCCCGATTACGTTTACCTCTAAAGGGAGCTATACAAGGAAAATGGGGAAAAATTGAAGCGGGCCGTTTTTTGGATATTTTCTCGTAGTTTGACCCTATGGGTTTATAAAATTGCAGAAAACTTCATTTGCGGCTGTCCGTGCCTGAATCGGAGCAGATACCAGGAGGCGCCCGATTACGTTTACCTCTAAAGGGAGCTATACAAGGAAAATGGGGAGAAATTGAAGCGGGCCGTTTTATGGATATTTTCTCGTAGTTTTACCCTATGAGTTTATAGAATTGCAGAAAAGTTCATTTAGTGTTGTCCGTGTCGGAATCGGAGCAGATACCAGGGGACGCCCGATTACGTTTACGTCTAAAGGGAGCTATACAAGGAAAATGGAGAAAAATTGAAGCGGGTCGTTTTGTGGATATTTTCTCGTAGTTTGACCCTATGAGTTTATAGAATTGCAGAAAACTTCATTTGCGGCTGTCCGTGCCTGAATCGGAGAAGATACCAGGAGACGCCCAATTACGTTTACCTCAAAAGGGAGCTATACTTGGAATATGGGGAAAAATTGAAGCGGGCCTTTTTGTTGATATTTTCTCATAGTTTGACCCTATGGGTTTATCGAATTGCAGAAAACTTCATTTGCGGCTGTCCGTGCCTGAATCGGAGCAGATACCAGGAGGCGCCCGATTACGTTTACCTCTAAAGGGAGTTATACAAGGAAAATGGGGAAAAATTGAAGCGGGCCGTTTTGTGGATATTTTCTCGTAGTTTGACCCTATGGGTTTATCGAATTGCAGAAAAATTCATTTGGGGGTGTCCGTGCCTGAATCGGAGCAGATACCAGGGGACGCCCGATTACGTTTACCTCTAAAGGGAGCTATACAAGGAAAATGGAGAAAAATTGAAGCGTGTCGTTTTGTGGATATTTTCTCGTAGTTTGACCCTATGGGTTTATAGAATTGCAGAAAAGATCATTTGGGGCTGTCCGTGCCTGAATCGGAGCAGATACTAGGGTACGCCCGATTACGTTTACCTCTAAAGGGAGCTATACAAGGAATATGGGGAGAAATTGAAGCGGGCCATTTTATGGATATTTTCTCGTAGTTTGACCCTATGGGTTTAAAGAATTGCAGAAAAGTTCATTTGCGGCTGTCCGTGCCTGAATCGGAGCAGATACCAGAAGGCGCCCGATTACGTTTACCTCTAAAGTGAGCTATACAAGGAAAATGGGGAGAAATTGAAGCGGGCCGTTTTGTGGATATTTTCTCGTAGCTATGGGTTTATAGAATTGCAGAAAACTTCATTTGGGGCTGTCTGTGCCTGAATCGGAGCTAATACCAGGGGACGCCCGATTACGTTTACCTCTAAAGGGAGCTATACAAGGAAAATGGGGAAAAATTGAAGCGGGCCTTTTTGTTGATATTTTCTCGTAGTTTGACCCTTATGGGTTTATAGAGTTGCAGAAAACTTCATTTGCGGCAGTCCGTGCCTGAATCGGAGCAGATACTAGGAGGTGCCTGATTACGTTTACCTCTAAAGGGAGCTATACAAGGAAAATGGGGAAAAATTGAAGCACGCCGTTTTGTGGTTATTTTCTCGTAGTTTGACCTTATGGGTTTATAGAATTGCAGAAAACTTCATTTGCGGTTGTCCGTGCCTGAATCGGAGCAGATACCAGGGGATGCCCGATTACGTTTACCTCTAAAGGGAGTTATACAAGGAAAATGGGGAAAAATTGAAGCGGGCCGTTTTGTGGATATTTTCTCGTAGTTTGACCCTATGGGTTTATCGAATTGCAGAAAAATTCATTTGGGGGTGTCCGTGCCTGAATCGGAGTAGATACCAGGGGACGCCCGATTACGTTTACCTCTAAAGGGAGCTATACAAGGAAAATGGAGAAAAATTGAAGCGTGTCGTTTTGTGGATATTTTCTCGTAGTTTGACCCTATGGGTTTATAGAATTGCAGAAAAGATCATTTGGGGCTGTCCGTGCCTGAATCGGAGCAGATACTAGGGGACGCCCGATTACGTTTACCTCTAAAGGGAGCTATACAAGGAATATGGGGAGAAATTGAAGCGGGCCGTTTTGTGGATATTTTGTCGTAGTTTGACCCTCTGGGTTTATAGAATTGCAGAAAAGTTCATTTGCGGTTGTCCGTGCCTGAATCAGAGCAGATACCTGGGAACGCCCGATTACATTTACCTCTAAAGGGAGCTATACAAGGAAAATGGGGAAAAATTGAAGCGGGCCGTTTTTTGGATATTTTCTCGTAGTTTGACCCTATGGGTTTATAGAATTGCAGAAAACTTCATTTGCGGCTGTCCGTGCCTGAATCAGAGCAGATACTAGGAGGCGCCCCATTACGTTTACCTCTAAAGGGAGCTATACAAGGAAAATGGGGAGAAATTGAAGCCGGCCGTTTTGTGGATATTTTCTCGTAGTTTGACCCTATGGGTTTATAGAATTGCCGAAAACTTCATTTGCGGCTGTCCGTGCCTGAATCAGAGCAGATACGAGGAGATGCCCGATTACGTTTACCTCTAAAGGGAGCTATACAAGGAAAATGGGGAAAAATTTAAGCGGCCTGTTTTGTGGATATTTTCTCGAAGTTTGACCCTATGGGTTTATAGAGTTGCAGAAAACTTCATTTGCGGCTGTCCGTGCCTGAATCGGAGAAGATACCAGGAGGCGCCCGATTACGTTTACCTCTAAAGGGAGCTATACAAGGAAAATGGGGAGAAATTGAAGCTGGCCGTTTTGTGGATATTTTCTCGTAGTTTGACCCTATGGGTTTAAAGAATTGCAGAAAAGTTCATTTGCGGCTGTCCGTGCCTGAATCGGAGCAGATACCAGAAGGCGCCCGATTACGTTTACCTCTAAAGTGAGCTATACAAGGAAAATGGGGAGAACTTGCAGGG
The DNA here is from genome assembly GCA_030848705.1 of Heracleum sosnowskyi. Lineage (NCBI taxonomy): Eukaryota > Viridiplantae > Streptophyta > Magnoliopsida > Apiales > Apiaceae > Heracleum > Heracleum sosnowskyi. Next base: position 91,892 of record JAUIZM010000033.1, read on the forward strand.
CAATGAGAAATTCAAAAATTGTATAGTGGGGACGTTTACCAAAAAAGCTCCACCTTACCATGTTGTTGATGCCTTTGTTAAGAATGTTTGGAGTAGGAAAGGAAAGTGTTTGATGGCACAAAAAAGTAGTTCAGTGTTTTTGTTTAACTTCGAAGATTTGGCTACGATGAATAGTTATCTATCAAGGGGGACTTGGTATGTTGAGGGTAAACCTATGTTGGTTAAAGCTTGGGGGAAAACTGAAGATGCTGCTGTAATCAAGAGCATACCTCTCTGGGTAAAAATTTCTAATATCCCAGATAGCTATTGGACTGCTAAAGGCTTGAGTCGATTAGCTAGTGTAGTTGGCCCTCCAATTTGTGCTGATGCTTTAACTTCAAAATTGGAGGTTCTACCTTTTGCTAGATTTTGTGTTAACCACAGCTTAGGGGTCTCCCTTCCTAACTCGGTTCAGGTGGTTTCTCTTGACCCCTTTTCTGGAGACAAAGTCACTTCGACTGTTCTTTTCTCTTATCCAAACAAACCTCTGATGTGTAACGGCTGCAAATCCCTGGGGCACACTATTGGTGCGTGTCCTTCAGCTACTAGAATCTGGGTTCCTAAAGTCCGGCCAGTAGACATTGTTGAAGAGAAGACCTCACCTTTGACAGATAAGGGGAAGGAGAAGGTGGGGAACCCCCCAAAAATTGCCGTTGAAGTCCCTGTATCTAAATCTACCTCTGAGCCTCTTCCCTCAGATATCCCTGGGACCTCGGTTGATTCTGCAGAAGGAGATTGGCTCACTGTCAAGAAGAAGTCTAAAACTATTTCAGTTGAAGCCTCCTTAGCTGCCCCATCATCTAAAGCCCCTATCTTCTCCTCCATTGCTAAAGCTATTGCGAAGAATCCAAAGAATCCCAAGCAATTGGGTAAGAACCCCCGAAGTAGGGGTTCCGCTTCATAGTAAGTTTTTATTATGATTTTTTGTTCCTACAATACTAGAGGGCTTAATAATAAGATGTCCTTTTACAAGGATTTTATTAGTTTTAACAAATTAGGCCTCATTGCCCTCTTGGAAACTCATGTTAAAAAGGAATCGGCCGTTTTTATTTCTTCGTTTTTATCTCCTCGGTTTAAATGGATTTTCAATTATGATCATCACCACAATGGCCGAATTTGGCTAGGTTGGGACCCTAACATTTGGAATGTTCTTTTGTTATCTGCTAATGCCCAGCATATCTCTTGTTTGGTCTCTCGCATAGGCTCCTCTGATAGTTTTTTGGCTTCTTTTATCTATGCCCTGAATACTCCTGCAGAGAGGAGATCTTTGTGGTCCAGCTTAATTGATTTTAATCATGCTCATGTTTCTGCCTTGAAGCCTTGGGTTGTTCTTGGAGATTTTAATGTTTGCCTTAGTTTGGATGAAATTGAAGGAGGGGCTCGCACTTACAATTCTGGAATGTTTGAGTTCAAGGCCTTCATGAATACAGCAGGGCTTTTGGATCTTAATTTTTCTGGAAAGTCACTCACTTGGTGGGACAGCAACACTTCCTCACCTACCTATAAGAAGCTTGATCGTGTGATTGTCAATGATGTTTGGCTCACCTCTTTTGCTCTTTCAAGGGCCCAGTTCCTTCCTCGAGGTCTTTCTGATCATTGCCCTGCCTTAGTCGGCCTGGGAGTCACTCCTGATCGCATTTTCAGACCTTTCCAGGTTTTTCAGCATCTTATTCATGCGCCTCTCTTCCAGGACATTGTTAGGAATGCTTGGGCCTGTGACATTGTGGGTGATCCTTGGTGGGTGGTGACCTCCAAACTCAAAAGGGTGAAGACAGGTCTAAAAAATATGAATATTGAGGAAGGGAATCTACATTCTAAAGTCATGGAGGCTAGGACTAATCTTTCTATCTTTCAAGACTCTCTCCCTGCAATTCCCTCTACTGATCATTTTGCCGAAGAGGATAGATTATGCACTGTGATGTCGTTAGCCCTTAAACAGGAGGAAATGCTTCTAAAACAAAAGTCCAGGGTAAATTGGCTTCATTTGGGGGATAATAATAATGCCTTCTTTCATAATTCTTGTAAAGGTCGATGGAACACTAACAAGCTTCTTGCTTTAGAAGGGGAAGATGGGGTAGTCTATACCAGTCATAAAGACATCTCCAATATAGCAGTGGATTATTTTCAGTCGATTTTGGGTGCCTCTAGTTCTGTTATCCCTTTGGATAATGATGTTTCTCTTCCTCATATTTCAGATGTTCAGAGTGCTTCCCTTGCCTTGCCCTTTTCCGCGGAAGATGTAAAAATAGCTATGAAAAGCTTGGCGAGAAACAAGTGTCCTGGGCCGGATGGTTTCACTTCTGAGTTCTTTAATGCTGCTTGGGAAACTGTGGGAGGGGATGTCACCAAGGCCATTCTCTACTTCTTTCAGTCATCTCATTTGCCTCGCATTATTAATTCTACTGCAATTGCCCTGATTCCCAAAGTGGAAGGAGCCTCAAGAATCTCCCAATTTCGTCCCATTGCTTGCTGCAACACTGTCTACAAGTGTATATCCAAAATGTTGACGACTAGGCTCAAAGCTATCTTGCCTACATTAATCTCCCCTAATCAGTCGGCCTTTGTGGCTAAACGACGCATAGGAGACAATATCATGCTTGCTCAGGCCTTATGTAGAAACTATCACCGGAATGTGGGAACTCCCAGATGCACTATCAAGGTAGACATTCATAAGGCTTTTGATTCCTTAAATTGGCAGTTTCTGTTTGATGCTATGTCTAGAATGGGTTTTCCTGCAATTTTCACAAATTGGGTTCGAAAATGTGTCTCAAGTGCTATGACTTCTATCAAGATTAATGGGGCTTTAGAAGGTTATTTTCAAAACCATTCTGGGCTGCGCCAAGGAGATCCCCTATCTCCCTTTCTCTTTGTAATTGCTATGGAGGTCCTCTCAGCTTATTTAAATCATGACCTTGTTTCAAATGCCCAATTCTCCTTTCACTGGCGAGCGAAAGAACTTAATCTTACTCACCTCATTTTCGCGGATGACCTGCTCCTTTTCTATAAAGGAGACTCTGATTCTATCTCTGCTATGCTGAACTCGGTTAATCGATTCTTCAATGCTTCTGGTCTAAAGCCAAATCCTCTTAAAAGTGCTTGTTATTTTTGCAATATTGACCAAGACACAGTTCAAAGCACTCTTACTGCTTCTGGGTTCAGTCGAGGTTCTTTCCCTTTTAAATATCTGGGCTTGCCTTTGATAACTGGAAGACTTTCAGCCACTGACTGTAAGGATCTCAATGATAAACTCTGTAACCGCATTGATCATTGGACTTCTAGATTTTTGAGATACTCTGGGCGGCTCCTTCTTCTCAAAACTGTACTTTTCAGCATCCAAGGGTACTGGGCTAGTTATCTATTTCTTCCTAAAGGTGTTCTGAAACACTTGCAGTCTCTCTTTGGTCGGTTTCTCTGGGGAGGAAATGTGAATTCTCGAAGTCAGCATAAAGTCTCTTGGCATGACTGCTGTCTTCCAAAAAGTGAAGGGGGTTTGGGCATTCGGGATCTTACAGAATGGAACCGTGCAGCAATTTTTTATCAAATATGGAGATTATCTAAACCTCACGCAGACTCTCTCTGGATCCTTTGGCTTCATGAATGCCTTTTCAAGCAAAAATCCTTCTGGACTGCTAGCCTTCCTTCTAGTAGCCCATGGTGTCTTAAGGAAATTATGAATCTTCGTCAAGAGGCAAAGCAATACATTTTCTACTCCATTGGGCGTAATTCTGGTTTAAAGCTTTGGCATGACCCCTGGATCAACCATGAGTCCCTTGTGAATCTTTTGGGCCCAGACATTATTTCGATTGAAGGATCTTTCCCTCTTGCCCCGGTTCGTTCTGTTATTGCCAATGGCATTTGGAGCACCAGTCGCTCTAATCACATGCTAGCTATGGATTTGAGACGCCTTATCTCAACTTATACTATCTCGAGGGAGGACAAGGTCTTCTGGCAGAATAGTCATAATCCTAATATTTCGATTATTTGGCATTCTTTTAGAAACTCGGCAGTTCCTCCTCCTTGGGTCCCTATGGTTTGGCATTCACTCTCCATTCAAAAGTGTGCTTTTTTCATGTGGCTTATGCTCAAAAAAAGGTTATTAACTAAAGACAAAATGATCCGGTTTGGATTCAATGTTAATCCAAGGTGTACGCTTTGTTATTGCCATGAGGAAACGGTTCAACACTTATTTGTTGAGTGTCCCTATTCTTATTTGGTTCTTAAGAGTAGCCCAATTCCTCTTATTATTAATTGGGCCGATTGGGAAATTGGCAACTTTATCCAAGGGCAGGTTATTAATCTTCACAAAAGACTAGCCTGGCTGTTTATTTCAGTGGCCATTTATTCGATTTGGAAAGAAAGGAACAATAGACTTCACAATAATGGGCCTGCTTTGAATGTGGACAGGATGATTTATATGGTTAAACTCATGGTAAAGGAGAGGGTATTTTCTTCTAAAGAAATGCGAAGCTATTTCCGAAGGAACCCCAGTTTCTGTAGTGTTCTGTTTTAATCTTTTAGATTTTAATTCAGCAATTGTATTTATTTGGTGGTTTGATGATTTGCGTTAGTTGCTTAGCCTAGCCTAGCTTAGCCTAGCTTATGTTGCTAGCTTTTAGCTTTTGTTTTCTATTCTCTCGCGGGGTATGCCCCTAGATTATGTACCTCTTTGGTCTTAATATATTTTTTCATTTAGCAAAAAAAAAAAAAAAAAAAAAAAATGGGGAGAAATTGAAGCGGGCCATTTTGTGGATATTTTCTCGTAGTTTGACCCTATGGGTTTATAGAATTGCAAAAAAGTTCATTTGCGGCTGTCCGTGCCTGAATCAGAGCAGATACCTGGGAACGCCCGATTACATTTACCTCTAAAGGGAGATAGACAAGGAAAATGGGGAAAAATTGAAGCGGGCCGTTTTGTGGATATTTTCTCGTTGTTTGACCCTATGGGTTTATAGAATTGCAGAAAACTTCATTTGCGGCTGTCCGTGCCTGAATCAGAGCAGATACCAGGAGACGTCCGATTACGTTTACCTCTAAAGGGAGCTATACAAGGAAAATGGGGAAAAATTGAAGCGGGCCGTTTTGTTGATATTTTATCGTAGTTTGACCCTATGGGTTTATAGAATTGCAAAAAACTTTATTTGCGGCTGTCCGTGCCTGAATCGGAGCAGATACTAGGAGATGCCCGATTACGTTTACCTCTAAAGGGAGCTATACAAGGAAAATGGGGAGAAATTGAAGCTAGCCATTTTGTGGATATTTTCTCGTAGTTTGACCCTATGGGTTTATAGAATTGCAGAAAAGTTCATTTGCGGCTGTCCGTGCCTGAATTGGAGCAGATCTACCAGGGGACGCCCGATTACGTTTACCTCTAAAGGGAGCTATACAAGGAAAATGGGGAAAAATTGAAGCGGGCCGTTTTTTGGATATTTTCTAGTAGTTTGACCCTATGGGTTTATAGAATTGCAGAAAACTTCATTTGCGGCTGTCCGTGCCTGAATCGGAGCAGATACCAGGAGGCGCCCGATTACGTTTACCTCTAAAGGGAGCTATACAAGGAAAATGGGGGAGAAATTAAAGCGGGCCGTTTTATGGATATTTTCTCGTAGTTTGACCCTATGAGTTTATAGAATTGCAGAAAAGTTCATTTAGTGTTGTCCGTGTCGGAATCGGAGCAGATACCAGGGGACGCCCGATTACGTTTACGTCTAAAGGGAGCTATACAAGGAAAATGGAGAAAAATTGAAGCGGGTCGTTTTGTGGATATTTTCTCGTAGTTTGACCCTATGAGTTTATAGAATTGCAGAAAACTTCATTTGCGGCTGTCCGTGCCTGAATCGGAGAAGATACCAGGAGACGCCCGATTACGTTTACCTCAAAAGGGAGCTATACTTGGAATATGGGGAAAAATTGAAGCGGGCCTTTTTGTTGATATTTTCTCGTAGTTTGACCCTATGGGTTTATAGAATTGCAGAAAACTTCATTTGCGGCTGTCCGTGCCTGAATCGGAGTAGATACCAGGAGGCGCCCGATTACGTTTACCTCTAAAGGGAGCTATACAATGAAAATGGGGAGAGATTGAAGCGGGCCGTTTTGTGGATATTTTCTCGTAGTTTGACCCTATGGGTTTATAGAATTGCAGAAAACTTTATTTGGGGTTGTCCGTGCCTGAATCGGAGCTGATACCAGGGGACACCCGATTACGTTTACCTCTAAAGGGAGCTATACAAGGAAAATGGGGGAAAATTGAAGCGGGCCTTTTTGTTGATATTTTCTCGTAGTTTGACCCTATGGGTTTATAGAGTTGCAGAAAACTTCATTTGCGGTAGTCCGTGCCTGAATCGGAGCAGATACCAGGAGGTGCCTGATTACGTTTACCTCTAAAGGGAGCTATACAAGGAAAATAGGGAGAAATTGAAGGGCGCCGTTTTGTGCTTATTTTCTGGTAGTTTGACCCTATGGGTTTATAGAATTGCAGAAAACTTCATTTGTGGTTGTCCGTGCCTGAATCGGAGCAGATACCAGGGGATGCCCGATTTCGTTTACCTCTAAAGGGATAGACAAGGAAAATGGGGAAAAATTGAAGCGGGCCGTTTTGTGGATATTTTCTCGTAGTTTGACCCTATGGGTTTATCGAATTGCAGAAAAATTCATTTGGGGGTGTCCGTGCTTGAATCGGAGCAGATACCAGGGGACGCCCGATTACGTTTACCTCTAAAGGGAGCTATACAAGTAAAATGGAGAAAAATTGAAGCGTGTCGTTTTGTGGATATTTTCTCGTAGTTTGACCCTATGGGTTTATAGAATTGCAGAAAAGTTCATTTGCGGCTGTCCGTGCCTGAATTGGAGCAGATACCAGGGGACGCCCGATTACGTTTACCTCTAAAGGGAGCTATACAAGGAAAATGGGGAAAAATTGAAGCGGGCCGTTTTTTGGATATTTTCTAGTAGTTTGACCCTATGGGTTTATAGAATTGCAGAAAACTTCATTTGCGGCTGTCCGTACCTGAATCGGAGCAGATACCAGGAGTCGTCCGATTACGTTTACCTCTAAACGGAGCTATACAAGGAAAATGGGGAAAAATTGAAGCGGGCCGTTTTGTTGATATTTTCTCGTAGTTTGACCCTATGGGTTTATAGAATTGCAGAAAACTTTATTTGCGGCTGTCCGTGCCTGAATCGGAGCAGATACTAGGAGATGCCCGATTACGTTTACCTCTAAAGGGAGCTATACAAGGAAAATGGGCAGAAATTGAAGCTGGCCGTTTTGTGGATATTTTCTCGTAGTTTGACCCTATGGGTTTATAGAATTGCAGAAAAGTTCATTTGGGGCTGTCCGTGCCTGAATCAGAGCAGATACCAGGGGACGCCCGATTACGTTTACCTCTAAAGGGAGCTATACAAGGAAAATGGGGAAAAATTGAAGCGGGCCATTTTTTGGATATTTTCTCGTAGTTTGACCCCATGGGTTTATAGAATTGCAGAAAACTTCATTTGCGGCTGTCCGTGCCTGAATCGGAGCAGATACCAGGAGGCGCCCGATTACGTTTACCTCTAAAGGGAGCTATACAAGGAAAATGGGGAGAAATTGAAGCGGGCCGTTTTGTGGATATTTTCTCGTAGTTTGACCCTATGGGTTTATAGAATTGCCGAAAACTTCATTTGCGGCTGTCCGTGCCTGAATCACAGCAGATACGAGGAGACGCCCGATTACGTTTACCTCTAAAGGGAGCTATACAAGGAAAATGGGAAAAAATTGAAGCGGGCCATTTTGTTGATATTTTCTCGTAGTTTGACCCTATGGGTTTATAGAATTGCAGAAAACTTTATTTGCGGCTGTCCGTGCCTGAATCGGAGCAGATACTAGGAGATGCCCGATTACGTTTACCTCTAAAGGGAGCTATACAAGGAAAATGGGGAGAAATTGAAGCGGGCCGTTTTGTGGATATTTTCTCGTAGTTTGACCCTATGGGTTTATAGAATTGCAGAAAAGTTCATTTGCGGCTGTCCGTGCCTGAATCAGAGCAGATACCAGGGAACGCCCGATTACGTTTACCTCTAAAGGGAGCTATACATGGAAAATGGAGAAAAATTGAAGCGGGTCGTTTTGTGGATATTTTCTCGTAGTTTGACCCTATGGGTTTATAGAATTGCAGAAAACTTCATTTGCGGCTGTCCGTGCTTGAATCGGAGAAGATACCAGGAGACGCCCGATTACGTTTACCTCTAAAGGGAGCTATACTTGGAAAATGGGGAAAAATTCAAGCGGGCCTTTTTGTTGATATTTTCTCGTAGTTTGACCCTATGGGTTTATAGAGTTGCAGAAAACTTCATTTGCGGCAGTCCGTGCCTGAATCGGAGCAGATACCAGGAGGTGCCTGATTACGTTTACCTCTAAAGGGAGCTATACAAGGAAAATGGGGAAAAATTGAAGCGCGCCGTTTTGTGGTTATTTTCTGGTAGTTTGACCCTATGGGTTTATAGAATTGCAGAAAACTTCATTTGCGGCTGTCCGTGCCTGAATCGGAGCAGATACCAGGGGATGCCCGATTTTGTTTACCTCTAAAGGGAGCTATACAAGGAAAATGGGGAAAAATTGAAGCGGGCCGTTTTGTGGATATTTTCTCGTAGTTTGACCCTATGGGTTTATCGAATTGCAGAAAAATTCATTTGGGGGTGTCCGTGCTTGAATCGGAGCAGATACCAGGTGACGCCCGATTACGTTTACCTCTAAAGGGAGCTATACAAGGAAAATGGAGAAATATTGAAGCGTGTCGTTTTGTGGATATTTTCTCGTAGTTTGACCCTATGGGTTTATAGAATTGCAGAAAAGATCATTTGGGGCTGTCCGTTCCTGAATCGGAGCAGATACCAGGGGACGCCCGATTACGTTTACCTCTAAAGGGCGCTATACAAGGAAAATGGGGAAAAATTGAAGCGGGCCGTTTTGTGGATATTTTCTCGTAGTTTGACACTATGGGTTTATAGAATTGCAGAAAACTTCATTTGCGGCTGTCCGTGCCTGAATCGGAGCAGATACCAGGAGACGTCCGATTACGTATACCTCTAAAGGGAGCTATACAAGGAAAATGGGGAAAAATTGAAACGGGCCGTTTTGTGGATATTTTTTCGTAGTTTGACCCTATGGGTTTATAGAATTGCAGAAAAGTTCATTTGCGGCTGTCCGTGCCTGAATCAGAGCAGATACCAGGGAACGCCCGATTACGTTTACCTCTAAAGGGAGCTATACAAGGAAAATGGGGAAAAATTGAAGCGGGCCGTTTTGTGGATATTTTCTCGTTGTTTGACCCTATGGGTTTATAGAATTGCAGAAAACTTCATTTGCGGCTGTCCGTGCCTGAATCGGAGCAGATACCAGGAGTCATCCGATTACGTTTACCTCTAAAGGGAGCTATACAAGGAAAATGGGGAAAAATTGAAGCGGGCCGTTTTGTGGATATTTTCTCGTTGTTTGACCCTATGGGTTTATAGAATTGCAGAAAACTTCATTTGCGGCTGTCCGTGCCTGAATCGGAGCAGATACCAGGAGTCATCCGATTACGTTTACCTCTAAAGGGAGCTATACAAGGAAAATGGGGAAAAATTGAAGCGGGCCGTTTTGTTGATATTTTCTCGTAGTTTGACCCTATGGGTTTATAGAATTGCAGAAAACTTTATTTGCGGCTGTCCGTGCCTGAATCGGAGCAGATACTAGGAGATGCCCGATTACGTTTACCTCTAAAGGGAGCTATACAAGGAAAATGGGGAGAAATTGAAGCTGGCCGTTTTGTGGATATTTTCTCGTAGTTTGACCCTTTGGGTTTATAGAATTGCAGAAAAGTTTATTTGGGGCTGTCCGTGCCTGAATCAGAGCAGATACCAGGGGACGCCCGATTACGTTTACCTCTAAAGGGAGCTATACAAGGAAAATGGGGAAAAATTGAAGCGGGCCGTTTTTTGGATATTTTCTCGTAGTTTGACCCTATGGGTTTATAGAATTGCAGAAAACTTCATTTGCGGCTGTCCGTGCCTGAATCGGAGCAGATACCAGGAGGCGCCCGATTACGTTTACCTCTAAAGGGAGCTATACAAGGAAAATGGGGAGAAATTGAAGCGGGCCGTTTTGTGGATATTTTCTCGTAGTTTGACCCTATGGGTTTATAGAATTGCCGAAAACTTCATTTGCGGCTGTCCGTGCCTGAATCACAGCAGATACGAGGAGACGCCCGATTACGTTTACCTCTAAAGGGAGCTATACAAGGAAAATGGGAAAAAATTGAAGCGGGCCGTTTTGTTGATATTTTCTCGTAGTTTGACCCTATGGGTTTATAGAATTGCAGAAAACTTTATTTGCGGCTGTCCCCGTGCCTGAATCGGAGAAGATACTAGGAGATGCCCGATTACGTTTACCTCTAAAGGGAGCTATACAAGGAAAATGGGGAGAAATTGAAGCGGGCCGTTTTGTGGATATTTTCTCGTAGTTTGACCCTATGGGTTTATAGAATTGCAGAAAAGCTCATTTGCGGCTGTCCGTGCCTGAATCAGAGCAGATACCAGGGAACGCCCGATTACGTTTACCTCTAAAGGGAGCTATACAAGGAAATGGAGAAAAATTGAAGCGGGTCGTTTTGTGGATATTTTCTCGTAGTTTGACCCTATGGGTTTATAGAATTGCAGAAAACTTCATTTGCGGCTGTCCGTGCCTGAATCGGAGAAGATACCAGGAGACGCCCGATTACGTTTACCTCTAAAGGGAGCTATACTTGGAAAATGGGGAAAAATTTAAGCGGGCCTTTTTGTTGATATTTTCTCGTAGTTTGACCCTATGGGTTTATAGAGTTGCAGAAAACTTCATTTGCGGCAGTCCGTGCCTGAATCGGAGCAGATACCAGGAGGTGCCTGATTACGTTTACCTCTAAAGGGAGCTATACAAGGAAAATGGGGAAAAATTGAAGCGCGCCGTTTTGTGGTTATTTTCTGGTAGTTTGACCCTATGGGTTTATAGAATTGCAGAAAAGTTCATTTGCGGCTGTCCGTGCCTGAATCAGAGCAGATACCAGGGAACGCCCGATTACGTTTACCTCTAAAGGGAGCTATACAAGGAAAATGGAGAAAAATTGAAGCGGGTCGTTTTGTGGATATTTTCTCGTAGTTTGACCCTATGGGTTTATAGAATTGCAGAAAACTTCATTTGCGGCTGTCCGTGCCTGAATCGGAGAAGATACCAGGAGACGCCCGATTACGTTTACCTCTAAAGGGAGCTATACTTGGAAAATGGGGAAAAATTGAAGCGGGCCTTTTTGTTGATATTTTCTCGTAGTTTGACCCTATTGGTTTATAGAATTGCAGAAAACTTCATTTGCGGCTGTCCGTGCCTGAATCGGAGAAGATACCAGGAGACGCCCGATTACGTTTACCTCTAAAGGGAGCTATACTTGGAAAATGGGGAAAAATTGAAGCGGGCCTTTTTGTTGATATTTTCTCGTAGTTTGACCCTATGGGTTTATAGAGTTGCAGAAAACTTCATTTGCGGCAGTCCGTGCCTGAATCGGAGCAGATACTAGGAGGTGCCTGATTACGTTTACCTCTAAAGGGAGCTATACAAGGAAAATGGGGAAAAATTGAAGCGCACCGTTTTGTGGTTATTTTCTGGTAGTTTGACACTATGGGTTTATAGAATTGCAGAAAACTTCATTTGCGGCTGTCCGTGCCTGAATCGGAGCAGATACCAGGGGATGCCCGATTTCGTTTACCTCTAAAGGGAGCTATACAAGGAAAATGGGGAAAAATTGAAGCGGGCCGTTTTGTGGATATTTTCTCGTAGTTTGACCCTATGGGTTTATCGAATTGCAGAAAAATTCATTTGGGGGTGTCCGTGCTTGAATCGGAGCAGATACCAGGGGACGCCCGATTACGTTTACCTCTAAAGGGAGCTATACAAGGAAAATGGAGAAAAATTGAAGCGTGTCGTTTTGTGGATATTTTCTCGTAGTTTGACCCTATGGGTTTATAGAATTGCAGAAAAGATCATTTGGGGCTATCCGTTCCTGAATCGGAGCAGATACTAGGGGACGCCCGATTATGTTTACCTCTAAAGGGCGCTATACAAGGAAAATGGGGAAAAATTGATGCGGGCCGTTTTTTGGATATTTTCTCGTAGTTTGACCCTATGGGTTTATAGAATTGCAGAAAACTTCATTTGCGGCTGTCCGTGCCTGAATCGGAGCAGATACCAGGAGGCGCCCGATTACGTTTACCTCTAAAGGGAGCTATACAAGGAAAATGGGGAGAATTTGAAGCGGGCCGTTTTGTGGATATTTTCTCGTAGTTTGACCCTATGGGTTTATAGAATTGCCGAAAACTTCATTTGCGGCTGTCCGTGCCTGAATCACAGCAGATACGAGGAGACGCCCGATTACGTTTACCTCTAAAGGGAGCTATACAAGGAAAATGGGAAAAAATTGAAGCGGGCCGTTTTGTTGATATTTTCTCGTAGTTTGACCCTTTGGGTTTATAGAATTGCAGAAAACTTTATTTGCGGCTGTCCCCGTGCCTGAATCGGAGAAGATACTAGGAGATGCCCGATTACGTTTACCTCTAAAGGGAGCTATACAAGGAAAATGGGGAGAAATTGAAGCGGGCCGTTTTGTGGATATTTTCTCGTAGTTTGACCCTATGGGTTTATAGAATTGCAGAAAAGCTCATTTGCGGCTGTCCGTGCCTGAATCAGAGCAGATACCAGGGAACGCCCGATTACGTTTACCTCTAAAGGGAGCTATACAAGGAAATGGAGAAAAATTGAAGCGGGTCGTTTTGTGGATATTTTCTCGTAGTTTGACCCTATGGGTTTATAGAATTGCAGAAAACTTCATTTGCGGCTGTCCGTGCCTGAATCGGAGAAGATACCAGGAGACGCCCGATTACGTTTACCTCTAAAGGGAGCTATACTTGGAAAATGGGGAAAAATTGAAGCGGGCCTTTTTGTTGATATTTTCTCGTAGTTTGACCCTATGGGTTTATAGAGTTGCAGAAAACTTCATTTGCGGCAGTCCGTGCCTGAATCGGAGCAGATACCAGGAGGTGCCTGATTACGTTTACCTCTAAAGGGAGCTATACAAGGAAAATGGGGAAAAATTGAAGCGCGCCGTTTTGTGGTTATTTTCTGGTAGTTTGACCCTATGGGTTTATAGAATTGCTGAAAAAGTTCATTTGCGGCTGTCCGTGCCTGAATCAGAGCAGATACCAGGGAACGCCCGATTACGTTTACCTCTAAAGGGAGCTATACAAGGAAAATGGAGAAAAATTGAAGCGGGTCGTTTTGTGGATATTTTCTCGTAGTTTGACCCTATGGGTTTATAGAATTGCAGAAAACTTCATTTGCGGCTGTCCGTGCCTGAATCGGAGAAGATACCAGGAGACGCCCTATTACGTTTACCTCTAAAGGGAGCTATACTTGGAAAATGGGGAAAAATTGAAGCGGGCCTTTTTGTTGATATTTTCTCGTAGTTTGACCCTATTGGTTTATAGAATTGCAGAAAACTTCATTTGCGGCTGTCCGTGCCTGAATCGGAGAAGATACCAGGAGACGCCCGATTACGTTTACCTCTAAAGGGAGCTATACTTGGAAAATGGGGAAAAATTGAAGCGGGCCTTTTTGTTGATATTTTCTCGTAGTTTGACCCTATGGGTTTATAGAGTTGCAGAAAACTTCATTTGCGGCAGTCCGTGCCTGAATCGGAGCAGATACTAGGAGGTGCCTGATTACGTTTACCTCTAAAGGGAGCTATACAAGGAAAATGGGGAAAAATTGAAGCGCACCGTTTTGTGGTTATTTTCTGGTAGTTTGACACTATGGGTTTATAGAATTGCAGAAAACTTCATTTGCGGCTGTCCGTGCCTGAATCGGAGCAGATACCAGGGGATGCCCGATTTCGTTTACCTCTAAAGGGAGCTATACAAGGAAAATGGGGAAAAATTGAAGCGGGCCGTTTTGTGGATATTTTCTCGTAGTTTGACCCTATGGGTTTATCGAATTGCAGAAAAATTCATTTGGGGGTGTCCGTGCTTGAATCGGAGCAGATACCAGGGGACGCCCGATTACGTTTACCTCTAAAGGGAGCTATACAAGGAAAATGGAGAAAAATTGAAGCGTGTCGTTTTGTGGATATTTTCTCGTAGTTTGACCCTATGGGTTTATAGAATTGCAGAAAAGATCATTTGGGGCTATCCGTTCCTGAATCGGAGCAGATACTAGGGGACGCCCGATTATGTTTACCTCTAAAGGGCGCTATACAAGGAAAATGGGGAAAAATTGAAGCGGGCCGTTTTGTGGATATTTTCTCGTAGTTTGACCCTATGGGTTTATAGAATTGCAGAAAACTTCATTTGCGGCTGTCCGTGCCTGAATCGGAGCAGATACCAGGAGACGCCCGATTACGTTTACCTCTAAAGGGAGCTATACAAGGAAAATGGGGAAAAATTGAAACGGGCCATTTTGTGGATATTTTCTCGTAGTTTGACCCTATGGGTTTATAGAATTGCAGAAAAGTTTATTTGCGGCTGTCCGTGCCTGAATCAAAGCAGATACCAGGGAACGCCCGATTACGTTTACCTCTAAAGGGAGCTATACAAGGAAAATGGGGAAAAATTGAAGCGGGCCGTTTTGTGGATATTTTCTCGTAGTTTGACCCTATGGGTTTATAGAATTGCAGAAAAGTTCATTTGCGGCTGTCCGTGCCTGAATCAGAGCAGATACCAGGGAACGCCCGATTACGTTTACCTCTAAAGGGAGCTATACAAGGAAAATGGAGAAAAATTGAAGCGGGTCGTTTTGTGGATATTTTCTCGTAGTTTGACCCTATGGGTTTATAGAATTGCAGAAAACTTCATTTGCGGCTGTCCGTGCCTGAATCGGAGAAGATACCAGGAGACGCCCGATTACGTTTACCTCTAAAGGGAGCTATACTTGGAAAATGCGGAAAAATTGAAGCGGGCCTTTTTGTTGATATTTTCTCGTAGTTTGACCCTATGGGTTTATAGAGTTGCAGAAAACTTCATTTGCGGCTGTCCGTGCCTGAATCGGAGCAGATACCAGGGGATGCTCGATTTTGTTTACCTCTAAAGGGAGCTATACAAGGAAAATGGGGAAAAATTGAAGCGGGCCGTTTTGTGGATATTTTCTCGTAGTTTGACCCTATGGGTTTATCGAATTGCAGAAAAATTCATTTGGGGGTGTCCGTGCTTGAATCGGAGCAGATACCAGGTGACGCCCGATTACGTTTACCTCTAAAGGGAGCTATACAAGGAAAATGGAGAAAAATTGAAGCGTGTCGTTTTGTGGATATTTTCTCGTAGTTTGACCCTATGGGTTTATAGAATTGCAGAAAAGATCATTTGGGGCTGTCCGTTCCTGAATCGGAGCAGATACCAGGGGACGCCCGATTACGTTTACCTCTAAAGGGCGCTATACAAGGAAAATGGGGAAAAATTGAAGCGGGCCGTTTTGTGGATATTTTCTCGTAGTTTGACCCTATGGGTTTATAGAATTGCAGAAAACTTCATTTGCGGCTGTCCGTGCCTGAATCGGAGCAGATACCAGGAGACGTCCGATTACGTATACCTCTAAAGGGAGCTATACAAGGAAAATGGGGAAAAATTGAAACGGGCCGTTTTGTGGATATTTTTTCGTAGTTTGACCCTATGGGTTTATAGAATTGCAGAAAAGTTCATTTGCGGCTGTCCGTGCCTGAATCAGAGCAGATACCAGGGAACGCCCGATTACGTTTACCTCTAAAGGGAGCTATACAAGGAAAATGGGGAAAAATTGAAGCGGGCCGTTTTGTGGATATTTTCTCATTGTTTGACCCTATGGGTTTATAGAATTGCAGAAAACTTCATTTGCGGCTGTCCGTGCCTGAATCGGAGCAGATACCAGGAGTCGTCCGATTACGTTTACCTCTAAAGGGAGCTATACAAGGAAAATGGGGAAAAATTGAAGCGGGCCGTTTTGTTGATATTTTCTCATAGTTTGACCCTATGGGTTTATAGAATTGCAGAAAACTTTATTTGCGGCTGTCCGTGCCTGAATCGGAGCAGATACTAGGAGATGCCCGATTACGTTTACCTCTAAAGGGAGCTATACAAGGAAAATGGGGAGAAATTGAAGCTGGCCGTTTTGTGGATATTTTCTCGTAGTTTGACCCTTTGGGTTTATAGAATTGCAGAAAAGTTTATTTGGGGCTGTCCGTGCCTGAATCAGAGCAGATACCAGGGGACGCCCGATTACGTTTACCTCTAAAGGGAGCTATACATGGAAAATGGGGAAAAATTGAAGCGGGCCGTTTTTTGGATATTTTCTCGTAGTTTGACCCTATGGGTTTATAGAATTGCAGAAAACTTCATTTGCGGCTGTCCGTGCCTGAATCGGAGCAGATACCAGGAGGCGCCCGATTACGTTTACCTCTAAAGGGAGCTATACAAGGAAAATGGGGAGAAATTGAAGCGGGCCGTTTTGTGGATATTTTCTCGTAGTTTGACCCTATGGGTTTATAGAATTGCCGAAAACTTCATTTGCGGCTGTCCGTGCCTGAATCACAGCAGATACGAGGAGACGCCCGATTACGTTTACCTCTAAAGGGAGCTATACAAGGAAAATGGGAAAAAATTGAAGCGGGCCGTTTTGTTGATATTTTCTCGTAGTTTGACCCTATGGGTTTATAGAATTGCAGAAAACTTTATTTGCGGCTGTCCCCGTGCCTGAATCGGAGAAGATACTAGGAGATGCCCGATTACGTTTACCTCTAAAGGGAGCTATACAAGGAAAATGGGGAGAAATTGAAGCGGGCCGTTTTGTGGATATTTTCTCGTAGTTTGACCCTATGGGTTTATAGAATTGCAGAAAAGTTCATTTGCGGCTGTCCGTGCCTGAATCAGAGCAGATACCAGGGAACGCCCGATTACATTTACCTCTAAAGGGAGCTATATAAGGAAATGGAGAAAAATTGAAGCGGGTCGTTTTGTGGATATTTTCTCGTAGTTTGACCCTATGGGTTTATAGAATTGCAGAAAACTTCATTTGCGGCTGTCCGTGCCTGAATCGGAGAAGATACCAAGAGACGCCCGATTACGTTTACCTCTAAAGGGAGCTATACTTGGAAAATGGGGAAAAATTGAAGCGGGCCTTTTTGTTGATATTTTCTCGTAGTTTGACCCTATGGGTTTATAGAGTTGCAGAAAACTTCATTTGCGGCAGTCCGTGCCTGAATCGGAGCAGATACCAGGAGGTGTCTGATTACGTTTACCTCTAAAGGGAGCTATACAAGGAAAATGGGGAAAAATTGAAGCGCGCCGTTTTGTGGTTATTTTCTGGTAGTTTGACCCTATGGGTTTATAGACTTGCAGAAAACTTCATTTGCGGCTGTCCGTGCCTGAATCGGAGCAGATACCAGGGGATGCCCGATTTCGTTTACCTCTAAAGGGAGCTATACAAGGAAAATGGGGAAAAATTGAAGCGGGCCGTTTTGTGGATATTTTCTGGTAGTTTGACCCTATGGGTTTATAGAATTGCAGAAAAGTTCATTTGCGGCTGTCCGTGCCTGAATCAGAGCAGATACCAGGGAACGCCCGATTACGTTTACCTCTAAAGGGAGCTATACAAGGAAAATGGAGAAAAATTGAAGCGGGTCGTGTTGTGGATATTTTCTCGTAGTTTGACCCTATGGGTTTATCGAATTGCAGAAAAATTCATTTGGGGGTGTCCGTGCTTGAATCGGAGCAGATACCAGGTGACGCCCGATTACGTTTACCTCTAAAGGGAGCTATACAAGGAAAATGGAGAAAAATTGAAGCGTGTCGTTTTGTGGATATTTTCTCGTAGTTTGACCCTATGGGTTTATAGAATTGCAGAAATGATCATTTGGGGCTGTCCGTTCCTGAATCGGAGCAGATACCAGGGGACGCCCGATTACGTTTACCTCTAAAGGGCGCTATACAAGGAAAATGGGGAAAAATTGAAGCGGGCCGTTTTGTGGATATTTTCTCGTAGTTTGACCCTATGGGTTTATAGAATTGCAGAAAACTTCATTTGCGGCTGTCCGTGCCTGAATCGGAGCAGATACCAGGAGACGTCCGATTACGTATACCTCTAAAGGGAGCTATACAAGGAAAATGGGGAAAAATTGAAACGGGCCGTTTTGTGGATATTTTTTCGTAGTTTGACCCTATGGGTTTATAGAATTGCAGAAAAGTTCATTTGCGGCTGTCCGTGCCTGAATCAGAGCAGATACCAGGGAACGCCCGATTACGTTTACCTCTAAAGGGAGCTATACAAGGAAAATGGGGAAAAATTGAAGCGGGCCGTTTTGTGGATATTTTCTCATTGTTTGACCCTATGGGTTTATAGAATTGCAGAAAACTTCATTTGCGGCTGTCCGTGCCTGAATCGGAGCAGATACCAGGAGTCGTCCGATTACGTTTACCTCTAAAGGGAGCTATACAAGGAAAATGGGGAAAAATTGAAGCGGGCCGTTTTGTTGATATTTTCTCATAGTTTGACCCTATGGGTTTATAGAATTGCAGAAAACTTTATTTGCGGCTGTCCGTGCCTGAATCGGAGCAGATACTAGGAGATGCCCGATTACGTTTACCTCTAAAGGGAGCTATACAAGGAAAATGGGGAGAAATTGAAGCTGGCCGTTTTGTGGATATTTTCTCGTAGTTTGACCCTTTGGGTTTATAGAATTGCAGAAAAGTTTATTTGGGGCTGTCCGTGCCTGAATCAGAGCAGATACCAGGGGACGCCCGATTACGTTTACCTCTAAAGGGAGCTATACAAGGAAAATGGGGAAAAATTGAAGCGGGCCGTTTTTTGGATATTTTCTCGTAGTTTGACCCTATGGGTTTATAGAATTGCAGAAAACTTCATTTGCGGCTGTCCGTGCCTGAATCGGAGCAGATACCAGGAGGCGCCCGATTACGTTTACCTCTAAAGGGAGCTATACAAGGAAAATGGGGAGAAATTGAAGCGGGCCGTTTTGTGGATATTTTCTCGTAGTTTGACCCTATGGGTTTATAGAATTGCCGAAAACTTCATTTGCGGCTGTCCGTGCCTGAATCACAGCAGATACGAGGAGACGCCCGATTACGTTTACCTCTAAAGGGAGCTATACAAGGAAAATGGGAAAAAATTGAAGCGGGCCGTTTTGTTGATATTTTCTCGTAGTTTGACCCTATGGGTTTATAGAATTGCAGAAAACTTTATTTGCGGCTGTCCCCGTGCCTGAATCGGAGAAGATACTAGGAGATGCCCGATTACGTTTACCTCTAAAGGGAGCTATACAAGGAAAATGGGGAGAAATTGAAGCGGGCCGTTTTGTGGATATTTTCTCGTAGTTTGACCCTATGGGTTTATAGAATTGCAGAAAAGTTCATTTGCGGCTGTCCGTGCCTGAATCAGAGCAGATACCAGGGAACGCCCGATTACGTTTACCTCTAAAGGGAGCTATATAAGGAAATGGAGAAAAATTGAAGCGGGTCGTTTTGTGGATATTTTCTCGTAGTTTGACCCTATGGGTTTATAGAATTGCAGAAAACTTCATTTGCGGCTGTCCGTGCCTGAATCGGAGAAGATACCAGGAGACGCCCGATTACGTTTACCTCTAAAGGGAGCTATACTTGGAAAATGGGGAAAAATTGAAGCGGGCCTTTTTGTTGATATTTTCTCGTAGTTTGACCCTATGGGTTTATAGAGTTGCAGAAAACTTCATTTGCGGCAGTCCGTGCCTGAATCGGAGCAGATACCAGGAGGTGTCTGATTACGTTTACCTCTAAAGGGAGCTATACAAGGAAAATGGGGAAAAATTGAAGCGCGCCGTTTTGTGGTTATTTTCTGGTAGTTTGACCCTATGGGTTTATAGACTTGCAGAAAACTTCATTTGCGGCTGTCCGTGCCTGAATCGGAGCAGATACCAGGGGATGCCCGATTTCGTTTACCTCTAAAGGGAGCTATACAAGGAAAATGGGGAAAAATTGAAGCGGGCCGTTTTGTGGATATTTTCTCGTAGTTTGACCCTATGGGTTTATAGAATTGCAGAAAAGTTCATTTGCGGCTGTCCGTGCCTGAATCAGAGCAGATACCAGGGAACGCCCGATTACGTTTACCTCTAAAGGGAGCTATACAAGGAAAATGGAGAAAAATTGAAGCGGGTCGTGTTGTGGATATTTTCTCGTAGTTTGACCCTATGGGTTTATAGAATTGCAGAAAACTTCATTTGCGGCTGTCCGTGCCTGAATCGGAGAAGATACCAGGAGACGCCCGATTACGTTTACCTCTAAAGGGAGCTATACTTGGAAAATGGGGAAAAATTGAAGCGGGCCTTTTTGTTGATATTTTCTCGTAGTTTGACCCTATGGGTTTATAGAGTTGCAGAAAACTTCATTTGCGGCAGTCCGTGCCTGAATCGGAGCAGATACTAGGAGGTGCCTGATTACGTTTACCTCTAAAGGGAGCTATACAAGGAAAATGGGGAAAAATTGAAGCGCACCGTTTTGTGGTTATTTTCTGGTAGTTTGACACTATGGGTTTATCGAATTGCAGAAAACTTCATTTGCGGCTGTCCGTGCCTGAATCGGAGCAGATACCAGGGGATGCCCGATTTCGTTTACCTCTAAAGGGAGCTATACAAGGAAAATGGGGAAAAATTGAAGCGGGCCGTTTTGTGGATATTTTCTCGTAGTTTGACCCTATGGGTTTATCGAATTGCAGAAAAATTCATTTGGGGGTGTCCGTGCTTGAATCGGAGCAGATACCAGGGGACGCCCGATTACGTTTACCTCTAAAGGGAGCTATACAAGGAAAATGGGGAAAAATTGAAGCGGGCCGTTTTGTGGATATTTTCTCGTAGTTTGACCCTATGGGTTTATAAAATTGCAGAAAAGATCATTTGGGGCTGTCCGTGCCTGAATCGGAGCAGATACCAGGGGACGCCCGATTACATTTACCTCTAAAGGGAGCTATACAAGGAAAATGGGGAAAAATTGAAGCGCGCCGTTTTGTGGTTATTTTCTGGTAGTTTGACCCTATGGGTTTATAGACTTGCAGAAAACTTCATTTGCGGCTGTCCGTGCCTGAATCGGAGCAGATACCAGGGGATGCCCGATTTCGTTTACCTCTAAAGGGAGCTATACAAGGAAAATGGGGAAAAATTGAAGCGGGCCGTTTTGTGGATATTTTCTCGTAGTTTGACCCTATGGGTTTATAGAATTGCAGAAAAGTTCATTTGCGGCTGTCCGTGCCTGAATCAGAGCAGATACCAGGGAACGCCCGATTACGTTTACCTCTAAAGGGAGCTATACAAGGAAAATGGAGAAAAATTGAAGCGGGTCGTGTTGTGGATATTTTCTCGTAGTTTGACCCTATGGGTTTATAGAATTGCAGAAAACTTCATTTGCGGCTGTCCGTGCCTGAATCGGAGAAGATACCAGGAGACGCCCGATTACGTTTACCTCTAAAGGGAGCTATACTTGGAAAATGGGGAAAAATTGAAGCGGGCCTTTTTGTTGATATTTTCTCGTAGTTTGACCCTATGGGTTTATAGAGTTGCAGAAAACTTCATTTGCGGCAGTCCGTGCCTGAATCGGAGCAGATACTAGGAGGTGCCTGATTACGTTTACCTCTAAAGGGAGCTATACAAGGAAAATGGGGAAAAATTGAAGCGCACCGTTTTGTGGTTATTTTCTGGTAGTTTGACACTATGGGTTTATCGAATTGCAGAAAACTTCATTTGCGGCTGTCCGTGCCTGAATCGGAGCAGATACCAGGGGATGCCCGATTTCGTTTACCTCTAAAGGGAGCTATACAAGGAAAATGGGGAAAAATTGAAGCGGGCCGTTTTGTGGATATTTTCTCGTAGTTTGACCCTATGGGTTTATCGAATTGCAGAAAAATTCATTTGGGGGTGTCCGTGCTTGAATCGGAGCAGATACCAGGGGACGCCCGATTACGTTTACCTCTAAAGGGAGCTATACAAGGAAAATGGGGAAAAATTGAAGCGGGCCGTTTTGTGGATATTTTCTCGTAGTTTGACCCTATGGGTTTATAGAATTGCAGAAAACTTCATTTGCGGCTGTCCGTGCCTGAATCGGAGCAGATACCACGAGACGCCCGATTACGTTTACCTCTAAAGGGAGCTATACAAGGAAAATGGGGAAAAATTGAAACGGGCCGTTTTGTGGATATTTTCTCGTAGTTTGACCCTATGGGTTTATAGAATTGCATAAAAGTTCATTTGCGGCTGTCCGTGCCTGAATCAGAGCAGATACCAGGGAACGCCCGATTACGTTTACCTCTAAAGGGAGCTATACAAGGAAAATGGGGAAAAATTGAAGCGGGCCGTTTTGTGGATATTTTCTCGTAGTTTGACCCTATGGGTTTATAGAATTGCAGAAAAGTTCATTTGCGGCTGTCCGTGCCTGAATCAGAGCAGATACCAGGGAACGCCCGATTACGTTTACCTCTAAAGGGAGCTATACAAGGAAAATGGAGAAAAATTGA
This sequence comes from Heracleum sosnowskyi, assembly GCA_030848705.1. NCBI lineage: Eukaryota > Viridiplantae > Streptophyta > Magnoliopsida > Apiales > Apiaceae > Heracleum > Heracleum sosnowskyi. Next base: position 114,477 of record JAUIZM010000033.1, read on the forward strand.
AGCGGGTCGTTTTGTGGATATTTTCTCATAGTTTGACCCTATGGGTTTATAGAATTGCAGAAAACTTGATTTGCGGCTGTCCGTGCCTGAATCGGAGAAGATACCAGGAGACGCCCGATTACGTTTACCTCTAAAGGGAGCTATACTTGGAAAATGCGGAAAAATTGAAGTGGGCCTTTTTGTTGATATTTTCTCGTAGTTTGACCCTATGGGTTTATAGAGTTGCAGAAAACTTCATTTGCGGCAGTCCGTGCCTGAATCGGAGCAGATACTAGGAGGTGCCTGATTACGTTTACCTCTAAAGGGAGCTATACAAGGAAAATGGGGAAAAATTGAAGCGCGCCGTTTTGTGGTTATTTTCTGGTAGTTTGACACTATGGGTTTATAGAATTGCAGAAAACTTCATTTGCGGCTGTCCGTGCCTGAATCGGAGCAGATACCAGGGGATGCCCGATTTCGTTTACCTCTAAAGGGAGCTATACAAGGAAAATGGGGAAAAATTGAAGCGGGCCGTTTTGTGGATATTTTCTCGTAGTTTGACCCTATGGGTTTATCGAATTGCAGAAAAATTCATTTGGGCGTGTCCGTGCTTGAATCGGAGCAGATACCAGGGGACGCCCGATTACGTTTACCTCTAAAGGGAGCTATACAAGGAAAATGGAGAAAAATTGAAGCGTGTCGTTTTGTGGATATTTTCTCGTAGTTTGACCCTATGGGTTTATAGAATTGCAGAAAAGATCATTTGGGGCTGTCCGTTCCTGAATCGGAGCAGATACCAGGGGACGCCCGATTATGTTTACCTCTAAAGGGCGCTATACAAGGAAAATGGGGAAAAATTGAAGCGGGCCGTTTTGTGGATATTTTCTCGTAGTTTGACCCTATGGGTTTATAGAATTGCAGAAAACTTCATTTGCGGCTGTCCGTGCCTGAATCGGAGCAGATACCAGGAGATGCCCGATTACGTTTACCTCTAAAGGGAGCTATACTTGGAAAATGCGGAAAAATTGAAGCGGGCCTTTTTGTTGATATTTTCTCGTAGTTTGACCCTATGGGTTTATAGAGTTGCAGAAAACTTCATTTGCGGCAGTCCGTGCCTGAATCGGAGCAGATACTAGGAGGTGCCTGATTACGTTTACCTCTAAAGGGAGCTATACAAGGAAAATGGGGAAAAATTGAAGCGCGCCGTTTTGTGGTTATTTTCTGGTAGTTTGACACTATGGGTTTATAGAATTGCAGAAAACTTCATTTGCGGCTGTCCGTGCCTGAATCGGAGCAGATACCAGGGGATGCCCGATTTCGTTTACCTCTAAAGGGAGCTATACAAGGAAAATGGGGAAAAATTGAAGCGGGCCGTTTTGTGGATATTTTCTCGTAGTTTGACCCTATGGGTTTATCGAATTGCAGAAAAATTCATTTGGGCGTGTCCGTGCTTGAATCGGAGCAGATACCAGGGGACGCCCGATTACGTTTACCTCTAAAGGGAGCTATACAAGGAAAATGGAGAAAAATTGAAGCGTGTCGTTTTGTGGATATTTTCTCGTAGTTTGACCCTATGGGTTTATAGAATTGCAGAAAAGATCATTTGGGGCTGTCCGTTCCTGAATCGGAGCAGATACCAGGGAACGCCCGATTATGTTTACCTCTAAAGGGCGCTATACAAGGAAAATGGGGAAAAATTGAAGCGGGCCGTTTTGTGGATATTTTCTCGTAGTTTGACCCTATGGGTTTATAGAATTGCAGAAAACTTCATTTGCGGCTGTCCGTGCCTGAATCGGAGAAGATACCAGGAGACGCCCGATTACGTTTACCTCTAAAGGGAGCTATACTTGGAAAATGGGGAAAAATTGAAGCGGGCCTTTTTGTTGATATTTTCTCGTAGTTTGACCCTATGGGTTTATAGAGTTGCAGAAAACTTCATTTGCGGCAGTCCGTACCTGAATCGGAGCAGATACTAGGAGGTGCCTGATTACGTTTACCTCTAAAGGGAGCTATACAAGGAAAATGGGGAAAAATTGAAGCGCACCGTTTTGTGGTTATTTTCTGGTAGTTTGACACTATGGGTTTATAGAATTGCAGAAAACTTCATTTGCGGCTGTCCGTGCCTGAATCGGAGCAGATACCAGGGGATGCCCGATTTCGTTTACCTCTAAAGGGAGCTATACAAGGAAAATGGGTAAAAATTGAAGCGGGCCGTTTTGTGGATATTTTCTCGTAGTTTGACCCTATGGGTTTATCGAATTGCAGAAAAATTCATTTGGGGGTGTCCGTGCTTGAATCGGAGCAGATACCAGGGGACGCCCGATTACGTTTACCTCTAAAGGGAGCTATACAAGGAAAATGGGGAGAAATTGAAGCGGGCCGTTTTGTGGATATTTTCTCGTAGTTTGACCCTATGGGTTTATAGAATTGCCGAAAACTTCATTTGCGGCTGTCCGTGCCTGAATCACAGCAGATACGAGGAGACGCCCGATTACGTTTACCTCTAAAGGGAGCTATACAAGGAAAATGGGAAAAAATTGAAGCGGGCCGTTTTGTTGATATTTTCTCGTAGTTTGACCCTATGGGTTTATAGAATTGCAGAAAACTTTATTTGCGGTTGTCCCCGTGCCTGAATCGGAGAAGATACTAGGAGATGCCCGATTACGTTTACCTCTAAAGGGAGCTATACAAGGAAAATGGGGAGAAATTGAAGCGGGCCGTTTTGTGGATATTTTCTCGTAGTTTGACCCTATGGGTTTATAGAATTGCAGAAAAGTTCATTTGCGGCTGTCCGTGCCTGAATCAGAGCAGATACCAGGGAACGCCCGATTACGTTTACCTCTAAAGGGAGCTATATAAGGAAATGGAGAAAAATTGAAGCGGGTCGTTTTGTGGATATTTTCTCGTAGTTTGACCCTATGGGTTTATAGAATTGCAGAAAACTTCATTTGCGGCTGTCCGTGCCTGAATCGGAGAAGATACCAGGAGACGCCCGATTACGTTTACCTCTAAAGGGAGCTATACTTGGAAAATGGGGAAAAATTGAAGCGGGCCTTTTTGTTGATATTTTCTCGTAGTTTGACCCTATGGGTTTATAGAGTTGCAGAAAACTTCATTTGCGGCAGTCCGTGCCTGAATCGGAGCAGATACCAGGAGGTGTCTGATTACGTTTACCTCTAAAGGGAGCTATACAAGGAAAATGGGGAAAAATTGAAGCGCGCCGTTTTGTGGTTATTTTCTGGTAGTTTGACCCTATGGGTTTATAGACTTGCAGAAAACTTCATTTGCGGCTGTCCGTGCCTGAATCGGAGCAGATACCAGGGGATGCCCGATTTCGTTTACCTCTAAAGGGAGCTATACAAGGAAAATGGGGAAAAATTGAAGCGGGCCGTTTTGTGGATATTTTCTCGTAGTTTGACCCTATGGGTTTATAGAATTGCAGAAAAGTTCATTTGCGGCTGTCCGTGCCTGAATCAGAGCAGATACCAGGGAACGCCCGATTACGTTTACCTCTAAAGGGAGCTATACAAGGAAAATGGAGAAAAATTGAAGCGGGTCGTGTTGTGGATATTTTCTCGTAGTTTGACCCTATGGGTTTATAGAATTGCAGAAAACTTCATTTGCGGCTGTCCGTGCCTGAATCGGAGAAGATACCAGGAGACGCCCGATTACGTTTACCTCTAAAGGGAGCTATACTTGGAAAATGGGGAAAAATTGAAGCGGGCCTTTTTGTTGATATTTTCTCGTAGTTTGACCCTATGGGTTTATAGAGTTGCAGAAAACTTCATTTGCGGCAGTCCGTGCCTGAATCGGAGCAGATACTAGGAGGTGCCTGATTACGTTTACCTCTAAAGGGAGCTATACAAGGAAAATGGGGAAAAATTGAAGCGCACCGTTTTGTGGTTATTTTCTGGTAGTTTCACACTATGGGTTTATCGAATTGCAGAAAACTTCATTTGCGGCTGTCCGTGCCTGAATCGGAGCAGATACCAGGGGATGCCCGATTTCGTTTACCTCTAAAGGGAGCTATACAAGGAAAATGGGGAAAAATTGAAGCGGGCCGTTTTGTGGATATTTTCTCGTAGTTTGACCCTATGGGTTTATCGAATTGCAGAAAAATTCATTTGGGGGTGTCCGTGCTTGAATCGGAGCAGATACCAGGGGACGCCCGATTACGTTTACCTCTAAAGGGAGCTATACAAGGAAAATGGGGAAAAATTGAAGCGGGCCGTTTTGTGGATATTTTCTCGTAGTTTGACCCTATGGGTTTATAAAATTGCAGAAAAGATCATTTGGGGCTGTCCGTGCCTGAATCGGAGCAGATACCAGGGGACGCCCGATTACATTTACCTCTAAAGGGAGCTATACAAGGAAAATGGGGAAAAATTGAAGCGCGCCGTTTTGTGGTTATTTTCTGGTAGTTTGACCCTATGGGTTTATAGACTTGCAGAAAACTTCATTTGCGGCTGTCCGTGCCTGAATCGGAGCAGATACCAGGGGATGCCCGATTTCGTTTACCTCTAAAGGGAGCTATACAAGGAAAATGGGGAAAAATTGAAGCGGGCCGTTTTGTGGATATTTTCTCGTAGTTTGACCCTATGGGTTTATAGAATTGCAGAAAAGTTCATTTGCGGCTGTCCGTGCCTGAATCAGAGCAGATACCAGGGAACGCCCGATTACGTTTACCTCTAAAGGGAGCTATACAAGGAAAATGGAGAAAAATTGAAGCGGGTCGTGTTGTGGATATTTTCTCGTAGTTTGACCCTATGGGTTTATAGAATTGCAGAAAACTTCATTTGCGGCTGTCCGTGCCTGAATCGGAGAAGATACCAGGAGACGCCCGATTACGTTTACCTCTAAAGGGAGCTATACTTGCAAAATGGGGAAAAATTGAAGCGGGCCTTTTTGTTGATATTTTCTCGTAGTTTGACCCTATGGGTTTATAGAGTTGCAGAAAACTTCATTTGCGGCAGTCCGTGCCTGAATCGGAGCAGATACTAGGAGGTGCCTGATTACGTTTACCTCTAAAGGGAGCTATACAAGGAAAATGGGGAAAAATTGAAGCGCACCGTTTTGTGGTTATTTTCTGGTAGTTTGACACTATGGGTTTATCGAATTGCAGAAAACTTCATTTGCGGCTGTCCGTGCCTGAATCGGAGCAGATACCAGGGGATGCCCGATTTCGTTTACCTCTAAAGGGAGCTATACAAGGAAAATGGGGAAAAATTGAAGCGGGCCGTTTTGTGGATATTTTCTCGTAGTTTGACCCTATGGGTTTATCGAATTGCAGAAAAATTCATTTGGGGGTGTCCGTGCTTGAATCGGAGCAGATACCAGGGGACGCCCGATTACGTTTACCTCTAAAGGGAGCTATACAAGGAAAATGGGGAAAAATTGAAGCGGGCCGTTTTGTGGATATTTTCTCGTAGTTTGACCCTATGGGTTTATAGAATTGCAGAAAACTTCATTTGCGGCTGTCCGTGCCTGAATCGGAGCAGATACCACGAGACGCCCGATTACGTTTACCTCTAAAGGGAGCTATACAAGGAAAATGGGGAAAAATTGAAACGGGCCGTTTTGTGGATATTTTCTCGTAGTTTGACCCTATGGGTTTATAGAATTGCATAAAAGTTCATTTGCGGCTGTCCGTGCCTGAATCAGAGCAGATACCAGGGAACGCCCGATTACGTTTACCTCTAAAGGGAGCTATACAAGGAAAATGGGGAAAAATTGAAGCGGGCCGTTTTGTGGATATTTTCTCGTAGTTTGACCCTATGGGTTTATAGAATTGCAGAAAAGTTCATTTGCGGCTGTCCGTGCCTGAATCAGAGCAGATACCAGGGAACGCCCGATTACGTTTACCTCTAAAGGGAGCTATACAAGGAAAATGGAGAAAAATTGAAGCGGGTCGTTTTGTGGATATTTTCTCATAGTTTGACCCTATGGGTTTATAGAATTGCAGAAAACTTGATTTGCGGCTGTCCGTGCCTGAATCGGAGAAGATACCAGGAGACGCCCGATTACGTTTACCTCTAAAGGGAGCTATACTTGGAAAATGCGGAAAAATTGAAGTGGGCCTTTTTGTTGATATTTTCTCGTAGTTTGACCCTATGGGTTTATAGAGTTGCAGAAAACTTCATTTGCGGCAGTCCGTGCCTGAATCGGAGCAGATACTAGGAGGTGCCTGATTACGTTTACCTCTAAAGGGAGCTATACAAGGAAAATGGGGAAAAATTGAAGCGCGCCGTTTTGTGGTTATTTTCTGGTAGTTTGACACTATGGGTTTATAGAATTGCAGAAAACTTCATTTGCGGCTGTCCGTGCCTGAATCGGAGCAGATACCAGGGGATGCCCGATTTCGTTTACCTCTAAAGGGAGCTATACAAGGAAAATGGGGAAAAATTGAAGCGGGCCGTTTTGTGGATATTTTCTCGTAGTTTGACCCTATGGGTTTATCGAATTGCAGAAAAATTCATTTGGGCGTGTCCGTGCTTGAATCGGAGCAGATACCAGGGGACGCCCGATTACGTTTACCTCTAAAGGGAGCTATACAAGGAAAATGGAGAAAAATTGAAGCGTGTCGTTTTGTGGATATTTTCTCGTAGTTTGACCCTATGGGTTTATAGAATTGCAGAAAAGATCATTTGGGGCTGTCCGTTCCTGAATCGGAGCAGATACCAGGGGACGCCCGATTATGTTTACCTCTAAAGGGCGCTATACAAGGAAAATGGGGAAAAATTGAAGCGGGCCGTTTTGTGGATATTTTCTCGTAGTTTGACCCTATGGGTTTATAGAATTGCAGAAAACTTCATTTGCGGCTGTCCGTGCCTGAATCGGAGCAGATACCAGGAGATGCCCGATTACGTTTACCTCTAAAGGGAGCTATACTTGGAAAATGCGGAAAAATTGAAGCGGGCCTTTTTGTTGATATTTTCTCGTAGTTTGACCCTATGGGTTTATAGAGTTGCAGAAAACTTCATTTGCGGCAGTCCGTGCCTGAATCGGAGCAGATACTAGGAGGTGCCTGATTACGTTTACCTCTAAAGGGAGCTATACAAGGAAAATGGGGAAAAATTGAAGCGCGCCGTTTTGTGGTTATTTTCTGGTAGTTTGACACTATGGGTTTATAGAATTGCAGAAAACTTCATTTGCGGCTGTCCGTGCCTGAATCGGAGCAGATACCAGGGGATGCCCGATTTCGTTTACCTCTAAAGGGAGCTATACAAGGAAAATGGGGAAAAATTGAAGCGGGCCGTTTTGTGGATATTTTCTCGTAGTTTGACCCTATGGGTTTATCGAATTGCAGAAAAATTCATTTGGGCGTGTCCGTGCTTGAATCGGAGCAGATACCAGGGGACGCCCGATTACGTTTACCTCTAAAGGGAGCTATACAAGGAAAATGGAGAAAAATTGAAGCGTGTCGTTTTGTGGATATTTTCTCGTAGTTTGACCCTATGGGTTTATAGAATTGCAGAAAAGATCATTTGGGGCTGTCCGTTCCTGAATCGGAGCAGATACCAGGGAACGCCCGATTATGTTTACCTCTAAAGGGCGCTATACAAGGAAAATGGGGAAAAATTGAAGCGGGCCGTTTTGTGGATATTTTCTCGTAGTTTGACCCTATGGGTTTATAGAATTGCAGAAAACTTCATTTGCGGCTGTCCGTGCCTGAATCGGAGAAGATACCAGGAGACGCCCGATTACGTTTACCTCTAAAGGGAGCTATACTTGGAAAATGGGGAAAAATTGAAGCGGGCCTTTTTGTTGATATTTTCTCGTAGTTTGACCCTATGGGTTTATAGAGTTGCAGAAAACTTCATTTGCGGCAGTCCGTACCTGAATCGGAGCAGATACTAGGAGGTGCCTGATTACGTTTACCTCTAAAGGGAGCTATACAAGGAAAATGGGGAAAAATTGAAGCGCACCGTTTTGTGGTTATTTTCTGGTAGTTTGACACTATGGGTTTATAGAATTGCAGAAAACTTCATTTGCGGCTGTCCGTGCCTGAATCGGAGCAGATACCAGGGGATGCCCGATTTCGTTTACCTCTAAAGGGAGCTATACAAGGAAAATGGGTAAAAATTGAAGCGGGCCGTTTTGTGGATATTTTCTCGTAGTTTGACCCTATGGGTTTATCGAATTGCAGAAAAATTCATTTGGGGGTGTCCGTGCTTGAATCGGAGCAGATACCAGGGGACGCCCGATTACGTTTACCTCTAAAGGGAGCTATACAAGGAAAATGGAGAAAAATTGAAGCGTGTCGTTTTGTGGATATTTTCTCGTAGTTTGACCCTATGGGTTTATAGAATTGCAGAAAAGATCATTTGGGGCTGTCCGTTCCTGAATCGGAGCAGATACCAGGGGACGCCCGATTATGTTTACCTCTAAAGGGCGCTACACAAGGAAAATGGGGAAAAATTGAAGCGGGCCGTTTTGTGGATATTTTCTCGTAGTTTGACCCTATGGGTTTATAGAATTGCAGAAAACTTCATTTGCGGCTGTCCGTGCCTGAATCGGAGAAGATACCAGGAGACGCCCGATTACGTTTACCTCTAAAGGGAGCTATACTTGGAAAATGGGGAAAAATTGAAGCGGGCCTTTTTGTTGATATTTTCTCATAGTTTGACCCTATGGGTTTATAGAGTTGCAGAAAACTTCATTTGCGGCAGTCCGTGCCTGAATCGGAGCAGATACTAGGAGGTGCCTGATTACGTTTACCTCTAAAGGGAGCTATACAAGGAAAATGGGGAAAAATTGAAGCGCACCGTTTTGTGGTTATTTTCTGGTAGTTTGACACTATGGGTTTATAGAATTGCAGAAAACTTCATTTGCGGCTGTCCGTGCCTGAATCGGAGCAGATACCAGGGGATGCCCGATTTCGTTTACCTCTAAAGGGAGCTATACAAGGAAAATGGGGAAAAATTGAAGCGGGCCGTTTTGTGGATATTTTCTCGTAGTTTGACCCTATGGGTTTATCGAATTGCAGAAAAATTCATTTGGGGGTGTCCGTGCTTGAATCGGAGCAGATACCAGGGGACGCCCGATTACGTTTACCTCTAAAGGGAGCTATACAAGGAAAATGGAGAAAAATTGAAGCGTGTCGTTTTGTGGATATTTTCTCGTAGTTTGACCCTATGGGTTTATAGAATTGCAGAAAAGATCATTTGGGGCTGTCCGTTCCTGAATCGGAGCAGATACCAGGGGACGCCCGATTATGTTTACCTCTAAAGGGCGCTATACAAGGAAAATGGGGAAAAATTGAAGCGGGCCGTTTTGTGGATATTTTCTCGTAGTTTGACCCTATGGGTTTATAGAATTGCAGAAAACTTCATTTGCGGCTGTCTGTGCCTGAATCGGAGCAGATACCAGGAGACGCCCGATTACGTTTACCTCTAAAGGGAGCTATACTTGGAAAATGCGGAAAAATTGAAGCGGGCCTTTTTGTTGATATTTTCTCGTAGTTTGACCCTATGGGTTTATAGAGTTGCAGAAAACTTCATTTGCGGCAGTCCGTGCCTGAATCGGAGCAGATACTAGGAGGTGCCTGATTACGTTTACCTCTAAAGGGAGCTATACAAGGAAAATGGGGAAAAATTGAAGCGCGCCGTTTTGTGGTTATTTTCTGGTAGTTTGACACTATGGGTTTATAGAATTGCAGAAAACTTCATTTGCGGCTGTCCGTGCCTGAATCGGAGCAGATACCAGGGGATGCCCGATTTCGTTTACCTCTAAAGGGAGAGCTATACAAGGAAAATGGGGAAAAATTGAAGCGGGCCGTTTTGTGGATATTTTCTCGTAGTTTGACCCTATGGGTTTATCGAATTGCAGAAAAATTCATTTGGGCGTGTCCGTGCTTGAATCGGAGCAGATACCAGGGGACGCCCGATTACGTTTACCTCTAAAGGGAGCTATACAAGGAAAATGGAGAAAAATTGAAGCGTGTCGTTTTGTGGATATTTTCTCGTAGTTTGACCCTATGGGTTTATAGAATTGCAGAAAAGATCATTTGGGGCTGTCCGTTCCTGAATCGGAGCAGATACCAGGGGACGCCCGATTATGTTTACCTCTAAAGGGCGCTATACAAGGAAAATGGGGAAAAATTGAAGCGGGCCGTTTTGTGGATATTTTCTCGTAGTTTGACCCTATGGGTTTATAGAATTGCAGAAAACTTCATTTGCGGCTGTCCGTGCCTGAATCGGAGAAGATACCAGGAGACGCCCGATTACGTTTACCTCTAAAGGGAGCTATACTTGGAAAATGGGGAAAAATTGAAGCGGGCCTTTTTGTTGATATTTTCTCGTAGTTTGACCCTATGGGTTTATAGAGTTGCAGAAAACTTCATTTGCGGCAGTCCGTGCCTGAATCGGAGCAGATACTAGGAGGTGCCTGATTACGTTTACCTCTAAAGGGAGCTATACAAGGAAAATGGGGAAAAATTGAAGCGCACCGTTTTGTGGTTATTTTCTGGTAGTTTGACACTATGGGTTTATAGAATTGCAGAAAACTTCATTTGCGGCTGTCCGTGCCTGAATCGGAGCAGATACCAGGGGATGCCCGATTTCGTTTACCTCTAAAGGGAGCTATACAAGGAAAATGGGTAAAAATTGAAGCGGGCCGTTTTGTGGATATTTTCTCGTAGTTTGACCCTATGGGTTTATCGAATTGCAGAAAAATTCATTTGGGGGTGTCCGTGCTTGAATCGGAGCAGATACCAGGGGACGCCCGATTACGTTTACCTCTAAAGGGAGCTATACAAGGAAAATGGAGAAAAATTGAAGCGTGTCGTTTTGTGGATATTTTCTCGTAGTTTGACCCTATGGGTTTATAGAATTGCAGAAAAGATCATTTGGGGCTGTCCGTTCCTGAATCGGAGCAGATACCAGGGGACGCCCGATTATGTTTACCTCTAAAGGGCGCTATACAAGGAAAATGGGGAAAAATTGAAGCGGGCCGTTTTGTGGATATTTTCTCGTAGTTTGACCCTATGGGTTTATAGAATTGCAGAAAACTTCATTTGCGGCTGTCCGTGCATGAATCGGAGCAGATACCAGGAGACGCCCGATTACGTTTACCTCTAATGGGAGCTATACAAGGAAAATGGGGAAAAATTGAAACGGGCCGTTTTGTGGATATTTTCTCGTAGTTTGACCCTATGGGTTTATAGAATTGCAGAAAAGTTCATTTGCGGCTGTCCGTGCCTGAATCTGAGCAGATACCAGGGAACGCCCGATTACGTTTACCTCTAAAGGGAGCTATACAAGGAAAATGGGGAAAAATTGAAGCGGGCCGTTTTTTGGATATTTTCTCGTAGTTTGACCCTATGGGTTTATAGAATTGCAGAAAAGTTCATTTGCGGCTGTCCGTGCCTGAATCAGAGCAGATACCAGGGAACGCCCGATTACGTTTACCTCTAAAGGGAGCTATACAAGGAAAATGGGGAAAAATTGAAGCGGGCCTTTTTGTTGATATTTTCTCGTAGTTTGACCCTATGGGTTTATAGAATTACAGAAAAGTTCATTTGCGGCTGTCCGTGCCTGAGTCAGAGCAGATACCAGGGAACGCCCGATTACGTTTACCTCTAAAGGGAGCTATACAAGGAAAATGGGGAAAAATTGAAGCGGGCCGTTTTGTGGATATTTTCTCGTAGTTTGACCCTATGGGTTTATAGAATTGCAGAAAAGTTCATTTGCGGCAGTCCGTGCCTGAATCGGAGCAGATACCAGGGGACGCCCGATTATGTTTACCTCTAAAGGGCGCTATACAAGGAAAATGGGGAAAAATTGAAGCGGGCCGTTTTGTGGATATTTTCTCGTAGTTTGACCCTATGGGTTTATAGAATTGCAGAAAACTTCATTTGCGGCTGTCCGTGCCTGAATCGGAGAAGATACCAGGAGACGCCCGATTACGTTTACCTCTAAAGGGAGCTATACTTGGAAAATGGGGAAAAATTGAAGCGGGCCTTTTTGTTGATATTTTCTCGTAGTTTGACCCTATGGGTTTATAGAGTTGCAGAAAACTTCATTTGCGGCAGTCCGTGCCTGAATCGGAGCAGATACTAGGAGGTGCCTGATTACGTTTACCTCTAAAGGGAGCTATACAAGGAAAATGGGAAAAAATTGAAGCGCACCGTTTTGTGGTTATTTTCTGGTAGTTTGACACTATGGGTTTATAGAATTGCAGAAAACTTCATTTGCGACTGTCCGTGCCTGAATCGGAGCAGATACCAGGGGATGCCCGATTTCGTTTACCTCTAAAGGGAGCTATACAAGGAAAATGGGTAAAAATTGAAGCGGGCCGTTTTGTGGATATTTTCTCGTAGTTTGACCCTATGGGTTTATCGAATTGCAGAAAAATTCATTTGGGGGTGTCCGTGCTTGAATCGGAGCAGATACCAGGGGACGCCCGATTACGTTTACCTCTAAAGGGAGCTATACAAGGAAAATGGAGAAAAATTGAAGCGTGTCGTTTTGTGGATATTTTCTCGTAGTTTGACCCTATGGGTTTATAGAATTGCAGAAAAGATCATTTGGGGCTGTCCGTTCCTGAATCGGAGCAGATACCAGGGGACGCCCGATTATGTTTACCTCTAAAGGGCGCTATACAAGGAAAATGGGGAAAAATTGAAGCGGGCCGTTTTGTGGATATTTTCTCGTAGTTTGACCCTATGGGTTTATAGAATTGCAGAAAACTTCATTTGCGGCTGTCCGTGCCTGAATCGGAGCAGATACCAGGAGACGCCCGATTACGTTTACCTCTAAAGGGAGCTATACAAGGAAAATGGGGAAAAATTGAAACGGGCCGTTTTGTGGATATTTTCTCGTAGTTTGACCCTATGGGTTTATAGAATTGCAGAAAAGTTCATTTGCGGCTGTCCGTGCCTGAATCTGAGCAGATACCAGGGAACGCCCGATTACGTTTACCTCTAAAGGGAGCTATACAAGGAAAATGGGGAAAAATTGAAGCGGGCCGTTTTGTGGATATTTTCTCGTAGTTTGACCCTATGGGTTTATAGAATTGCAGAAAAGTTCATTTGCGGCTGTCCGTGCCTGAATCAGAGCAGATACCAGGGAACGCCCGATTACGTTTACCTCTAAAGGGAGCTATACAAGGAAAATGGGGAAAAATTGAAGCGGGCCTTTTTGTTGATATTTTCTCGTAGTTTGACCCTATGGGTTTATAGAATTACAGAAAAGTTCATTTGCGGCTGTCCGTGCCTGAGTCAGAGCAGATACCAGGGAACGCCCGATTACGTTTACCTCTAAAGGGAGCTATACAAGGAAAATGGGGAAAAATTGAAGCGGGCCGTTTTGTGGATATTTTCTCGTAGTTTGACCCTATGGGTTTATAGAATTGCAGAAAAGTTCATTTGCGGCTGTCCGTGCCTGAATCAGAGCAGATACCAGGGAACGCCCGATTACGTTTACCTCTAAAGGGAGCTATACAAGGAAAATGGAGAAAAATTGAAGCGGGTCGTTTTGTGGATATTTTCTCGTAGTTTGACCCTATGGGTTTATAGAATTGCAGAAAACTTCATTTGCGGCTGTCCGTGCCTGAATCGGAGAAGATACCAGGAGACGCCCGATTACGTTTACCTCTAAAGGGAGCTATACTTGGAAAATGGGGAAAAATTGAAGCGGGCCTTTTTGTTGATATTTTCTCATAGTTTGACCCTATGGGTTTATAGAGTTGCAGAAAACTTCATTTGCGGCAGTCCGTGCCTGAATCAGAGCAGATACTAGGAGGTGCCTGATTACGTTTACCTCTAAAGGGAGCTATACAAGGAAAATGAGGAAAAATTGAAGCGCACCGTTTTGTGGTTATTTTCTGGTAGTTTGACACTATGGGTTTATAGAATTGCAGAAAACTTCATTTGCGGCTGTCCGTGCCTGAATCGGAGCAGATACCAGGGGATGCCCGATTTCGTTTACCTCTAAAGGGAGCTATACAAGGAAAATGGGGAAAAATTGAAGCGGTCCGTTTTGTGGATATTTTCTCGTAGTTTGACCCTATGGGTTTATCGAATTGCAGAAAAATTCATTTGGGGGTGTCCGTGCTTGAATCGGAGCAGATACCAGGGGACGCCCGATTACGTTTACCTCTAAAGGGAGCTATACAAGGAAAATGGAGAAAAATTGAAGCGTGTCGTTTTGTGGATATTTTCTCGTAGTTTGACCCTATGGGTTTATAGAATGGCAGAAAAGATCATTTGGGGCTGTCCGTTCCTGAATCGGAGCAGATACCAGGGGACGCCCGATTATGTTTACCTCTAAAGGGCGCTATACAAGGAAAATGGGGAAAAATTGAAGCGGGCCTTTTTGTGGATATTTTCTCGTAGTTTGACCCTATGGGTTTATAGAATTGCAGAAAACTTCATTTGCGGCAGTCCGTGCCTGAATCAGAGCAGATACTAGGAGGTTCCTGATTACGTTTACCTCTAAAGGGAGCTATACAAGGAAAATGGGGAAAAATTGAAGCGCACCGTTTTGTGGTTATTTTCTGGTAGTTTGACACTATGGGTTTATAGACTTGCAGAAAACTTCATTTGCGGCTGTCCGTGCCTGAATCGGAGCAGATACCAGGGGATGCCCGATTTCGTTTACCTCTAAAGGGAGCTATACAAGAAAAATGGGGAAAAATTGAAGCGGGCCGTTTTGTGGATATTTTCTCGTAGTTTGACCCTATGGGTTTATAGAATTGCAGAAAAGATCATTTGGGGCTGTCCGTTCCTGAATCGGAGCAGATACCAGGGGACGCCCGATTATGTTTACCTCTAAAGGGCGCTATACAAGGAAAATGGGGAAAAATTGAAGCGGGCCGTTTTGTGGATATTTTCTCGTAGTTTGACCCTATGGGTTTATAGAATTGCAGAAAAGTTCATTTGCGGCTGTCCGTGCCTGAATCAGAGCAGATACCAGGGAACGCCCGATTACGTTTACCTCTAAAGGGAGCTATACGAGGAAAATGGAGAAAAATTGAAGCGGGTCGTTTTGTGGATATTTTCTCGTAGTTTGACCCTATGGGTTTATAGAATTGCAGAAAACTTCATTTGCGGCTGTCCGTGCCTGAATCGGAGAAGATACCAGGAGACGCCCGATTACGTTTACCTCTAAAGGGAGCTATACTTGGAAAATGGGGAAAAATTGAAGCGGGCCTTTTTGTTGATATTTTCTCGTAGTTTGACCCTATGGGTTTATAGAGTTGCAGAAAACTTCATTTGCGGCAGTCCGTGCCTGAATCGGAGCAGATACTAGGAGGTGCCTGATTACGTTTACCTCTAAAGGTAGCTATACAAGGAAAATGGGGAAAAATTGAAGCGCACCGTTTTGTGGTTATTTTCTGGTAGTTTGACACTATGGGTTTATAGAATTGCAGAAAACTTCATTTGCGGCTGTCCGTGCCTGAATCGGAGCAGATACCAGGGGATGCCCGATTTCGTTTACCTCTAAAGGGAGCTATACAAGGAAAATGAGGAAAAATTGAAGCGGGCCGTTTTGTGGATATTTTCTCGTAGTTTGACCCTATGGGTTTATCGAATTGCAGAAAAATTCATTTGGGGGTGTCCGTGCTTGAATCGGAGCAGATACCAGGGGACGCCCGATTACGTTTACCTCTAAAGGGAGCAATACAAGGAAAATGGAGAAAAATTGAAGCGTGTCGTTTTGTGGATATTTTCTCGTAGTTTGACCCTATGGGTTTATAGAATTGCAGAAAAGATCATTTGGGGTTGTCCGTTCCTGAATCGGAGCAGATACCAGGGGACGCCCGATTATGTTTACCTCTAAAGGGCGCTATACAAGGAAAATGGGGAAAAATTGAACCGGGCCGTTTTGTGGATATTTTCTCGTAGTTTGACCCTATGGGTTTATAGAATTGCAGAAAACTTCATTTGCGGCTGTCCGTGCCTGAATCGGAGCAGATACCAGGAGACGCCCGATTACGTTTACCTCTAAAGGGAGCTATACAAGGAAAATGGGGAAAAATTGAAACGGGCCGTTTTGTGGATATTTTCTCGTAGTTTGACCCTATGGGTTTATAGAATTGCAGAAAAGTTCATTTGCGGCTGTCCGTGCCTGATTCAGAGCAGATACCAGGGAACGCCCGATTACGTTTACCTCTAAAGGGAGCTATACAAGGAAAATGGGGAAAAATTGAAGCGGGCCGTTTTGTGGATATTTTCTCGTAGTTTGACCCTATGGGTTTATAGAATTGCAGAAAAGTTCATTTGCGGCTGTCCGTGCCTGAATCAGAGCAGATACCAGGGAACGCCCGATTACGTTTACCTCTAAAGGGAGCTATACAAGGAAAATGGAGAAAGATTGAAGCGGGTCGTTTTGTGGATATTTTCTCATAGTTTGACCCTATGGGTTTATAGAATTGCAGAAAAGATCATTTGGGGTTGTCCGTTCCTGAATCGGAGCAGATACCAGGGGACGCCCGATTATGTTTACCTCTAAAGGGCGCTATACAAGGAAAATGGGGAAAAATTGAACCGGGCCGTTTTGTGGATATTTTCTCGTAGTTTGACCCTATGGGTTTATCGAATTGCAGAAAAATTCATTTGGGGGTGTCCGTGCTTGAATCGGAGCAGATACCAGGGGACGCCCGATTACGTTTACCTCTAAAGGGAGCAATACAAGGAAAATGGAGAAAAATTGAAGCGTGTCGTTTTGTGGATATTTTCTCGTAGTTTGACCCTATGGGTTTATAGAATTGCAGAAAAGATCATTTGGGGTTGTCCGTTCCTGAATCGGAGCAGATACCAGGGGACGCCCGATTATGTTTACCTCTAAAGGGCGCTATACAAGGAAAATGGGGAAAAATTGAACCGGGCCGTTTTGTGGATATTTTCTCGTAGTTTGACCCTATGGGTTTATAGAATTGCAGAAAACTTCATTTGCGGCTGTCCGTGCCTGAATCGGAGCAGATACCAGGAGACGCCCGATTACGTTTACCTCTAAAGGGAGCTATACAAGGAAAATGGGGAAAAATTGAAACGGGCCGTTTTGTGGATATTTTCTCGTAGTTTGACCCTATGGGTTTATAGAATTGCAGAAAAGTTCATTTGCGGCTGTCCGTGCCTGATTCAGAGCAGATACCAGGGAACGCCCGATTACGTTTACCTCTAAAGGGAGCTATACAAGGAAAATGGGGAAAAATTGAAGCGGGCCGTTTTGTGGATATTTTCTCGTAGTTTGACCCTATGGGTTTATAGAATTGCAGAAAAGTTCATTTGCGGCTGTCCGTGCCTGAATCAGAGCAGATACCAGGGAACGCCCGATTACGTTTACCTCTAAAGGGAGCTATACAAGGAAAATGGAGAAAGATTGAAGCGGGTCGTTTTGTGGATATTTTCTCGTAGTTTGACCCTATGGGTTTATAGAATTGCAGAAAAGATCATTTGGGGTTGTCCGTTCCTGAATCGGAGCAGATACCAGGGGACGCCCGATTATGTTTACCTCTAAAGGGCGCTATACAAGGAAAATGGGGAAAAATTGAACCGGGCCGTTTTGTGGATATTTTCTCGTAGTTTGACCCTATGGGTTTATAGAATTGCAGAAAACTTCATTTGCGGCTGTCCGTGCCTGAATCAGAGCAGATACCAGGGAACGCCCGATTACGTTTACCTCTAAAGGGAGCTATACAAGGAAAATGGAGAAAGATTGAAGCGGGTCGTTTTGTGGATATTTTCTCGTAGTTTGACCCTATGGGTTTATAGAATTGCAGAAAAGATCATTTGGGGTTGTCCGTTCCTGAATCGGAGCAGATACCAGGGGACGCCCGATTATGTTTACCTCTAAAGGGCGCTATACAAGGAAAATGGGGAAAAATTGAACCGGGCCGTTTTGTGGATATTTTCTCGTAGTTTGACCCTATGGGTTTATAGAATTGCAGAAAACTTCATTTGCGGCTGTCCGTGCCTGAATCGGAGAAGATACCAGGAGACGCCCGATTACGTTTACCTCTAAAGGGAGCTATACTTGGAAAATGGGGAAAAATTGAAGCGGGCCTTTTTGTTGATATTTTCTCGTAGTTTGACCCTATGGGTTTATAGAGTTGCAGAAAACTTCATTTGCGGCAGTCCGTGCCTGAATCGGAGCAGATACTAGGAGGTGCCTGATTACGTTTACCTCTAAAGGTAGCTATACAAGGAAAATGGGGAAAAATTGAAGCGCACCGTTTTGTGGTTATTTTCTGGTAGTTTGACACTATGGGTTTATAGAATTGCAGAAAACTTCATTTGCGGCTGTCCGTGCCTGAATCGGAGCAGATACCAGGGGATGCCCGATTTCGTTTACCTCTAAAGGGAGCTATACAAGGAAAATGAGGAAAAATTGAAGCGGGCCGTTTTGTGGATATTTTCTCGTAGTTTGACCCTATGGGTTTATCGAATTGCAGAAAAATTCATTTGGGGGTGTCCGTGCTTGAATCGGAGCAGATACCAGGGGACGCCCGATTACGTTTACCTCTAAAGGGAGCAATACAAGGAAAATGGAGAAAAATTGAAGCGTGTCGTTTTGTGGATATTTTCTCGTAGTTTGACCCTATGGGTTTATAGAATTGCAGAAAAGATCATTTGGGGTTGTCCGTTCCTGAATCGGAGCAGATACCAGGGGACGCCCGATTATGTTTACCTCTAAAGGGCGCTATACAAGGAAAATGGGGAAAAATTGAACCGGGCCGTTTTGTGGATATTTTCTCGTAGTTTGACCCTATGCGTTTATAGAATTGCAGAAAACTTCATTTGCGGCTGTCCGTGCCTGAATCGGAGCAGATACCAGGAGACGCCCGATTACGTTTACCTCTAAAGGGAGCTATACAAGGAAAATGGGGAAAAATTGAAACGGGCCGTTTTGTGGATATTTTCTCGTAGTTTGACCCTATGGGTTTATAGAATTGCAGAAAAGTTCATTTGCGGCTGTCCGTGCCTGATTCAGAGCAGATACCAGGGAACGCCCGATTACGTTTACCTCTAAAGGGAGCTATACAAGGAAAATGGGGAAAAATTGAAGCGGGCCGTTTTGTGGATATTTTCTCGTAGTTTGACCCTATGGGTTTATAGAATTGCAGAAAAGTTCATTTGCGGCTGTCCGTGCCTGAATCAGAGCAGATACCAGGGAACGCCCGATTACGTTTACCTCTAAAGGGAGCTATACAAGGAAAATGGAGAAAGATTGAAGCGGGTCGTTTTGTGGATATTTTCTCGTAGTTTGACCCTATGGGTTTATAGAATTGCAGAAAAGATCATTTGGGGTTGTCCGTTCCTGAATCGGAGCAGATACCAGGGGACGCCCGATTATGTTTACCTCTAAAGGGCGCTATACAAGGAAAATGGGGAAAAATTGAACCGGGCCGTTTTGTGGATATTTTCTCGTAGTTTGACCCTATGGGTTTATCGAATTGCAGAAAAATTCATTTGGGGGTGTCCGTGCTTGAATCGGAGCAGATACCAGGGGACGCCCGATTACGTTTACCTCTAAAGGGAGCAATACAAGGAAAATGGAGAAAAATTGAAGCGTGTCGTTTTGTGGATATTTTCTCGTAGTTTGACCCTATGGGTTTATAGAATTGCAGAAAAGATCATTTGGGGTTGTCCGTTCCTGAATCGGAGCAGATACCAGGGGACGCCCGATTATGTTTACCTCTAAAGGGCGCTATACAAGGAAAATGGGGAAAAATTGAACCGGGCCGTTTTGTGGATATTTTCTCGTAGTTTGACCCTATGGGTTTATAGAATTGCAGAAAAGATCATTTGGGGTTGTCCGTTCCTGAATCGGAGCAGATACCAGGGGACGCCCGATTATGTTTACCTCTAAAGGGCGCTATACAAGGAAAATGGGGAAAAATTGAACCGGGCCGTTTTGTGGATATTTTCTCGTAGTTTGACCCTATGGGTTTATAGAATTGCAGAAAACTTCATTTGCGGCTGTCCGTGCCTGAATCGGAGCAGATACCAGGAGACGCCCGATTACGTTTACCTCTAAAGGGAGCTATACAAGGAAAATGGGGAAAAATTGAAACGGGCCGTTTTGTGGATATTTTCTCGTAGTTTGACCCTATGGGTTTATAGAATTGCAGAAAAGTTCATTTGCGGCTGTCCGTGCCTGATTCAGAGCAGATACCAGGGAACGCCCGATTACGTTTACCTCTAAAGGGAGCTATACAAGGAAAATGGGGAAAAATTGAAGCGGGCCGTTTTGTGGATATTTTCTCGTAGTTTGACCCTATGGGTTTATAGAATTGCAGAAAAGTTCATTTGCGGCTGTCCGTGCCTGAATCAGAGCAGATACCAGGGAACGCCCGATTACGTTTACCTCTAAAGGGAGCTATACAAGGAAAATGGAGAAAGATTGAAGCGGGTCGTTTTGTGGATATTTTCTCGTAGTTTGACCCTATGGGTTTATAGAATTGCAGAAAAGATCATTTGGGGTTGTCCGTTCCTGAATCGGAGCAGATACCAGGGGACGCCCGATTATGTTTACCTCTAAAGGGCGCTATACAAGGAAAATGGGGAAAAATTGAACCGGGCCGTTTTGTGGATATTTTCTCGTAGTTTGACCCTATGGGTTTATAGAATTGCAGAAAAGTTCATTTGCGGCTGTCCGTGCCTGAATCAGAGCAGATACCAGGGAACGCCCGATTACGTTTACCTCTAAAGGGAGCTATACAAGGAAAATGGAGAAAGATTGAAGCGGGTCGTTTTGTGGATATTTTCTCGTAGTTTGACCCTATGGGTTTATAGAATTGCAGAAAAGATCATTTGGGGTTGTCCGTTCCTGAATCGGAGCAGATACCAGGGGACGCCCGATTATGTTTACCTCTAAAGGGCGCTATACAAGGAAAATGGGGAAAAATTGAACCGGGCCGTTTTGTGGATATTTTCTCGTAGTTTGACCCTATGGGTTTATAGAATTGCAGAAAACTTCATTTGCGGCTGTCCGTGCCTGAATCGGAGAAGATACCAGGAGACGCCCGATTACGTTTACCTCTAAAGGGAGCTATACTTGGAAAATGGGGAAAAATTGAAGCGGGCCTTTTTGTTGATATTTTCTCGTAGTTTGACCCTATGGGTTTATAGAGTTGCAGAAAACTTCATTTGCGGCAGTCCGTGCCTGAATCGGAGCAGATACTAGGAGGTGCCTGATTACGTTTACCTCTAAAGGTAGCTATACAAGGAAAATGGGGAAAAATTGAAGCGCACCGTTTTGTGGTTATTTTCTGGTAGTTTGACACTATGGGTTTATAGAATTGCAGAAAACTTCATTTGCGGCTGTCCGTGCCTGAATCGGAGCAGATACCAGGGGATGCCCGATTTCGTTTACCTCTAAAGGGAGCTATACAAGGAAAATGAGGAAAAATTGAAGCGGGCCGTTTTGTGGATATTTTCTCGTAGTTTGACCCTATGGGTTTATCGAATTGCAGAAAAATTCATTTGGGGGTGTCCGTGCTTGAATCGGAGCAGATACCAGGGGACGCCCGATTACGTTTACCTCTAAAGGGAGCAATACAAAGAAAATGGAGAAAAATTGAAGCGTGTCGTTTTGTGGATATTTTCTCGTAGTTTGACCCTATGGGTTTATAGAATTGCAGAAAAGATCATTTGGGGTTGTCCGTTCCTGAATCGGAGCAGATACCAGGGGACGCCCGATTATGTTTACCTCTAAAGGGCGCTATACAAGGAAAATGGGGAAAAATTGAACCGGGCCGTTTTGTGGATATTTTCTCGTAGTTTGACCCTATGGGTTTATAGAATTGCAGAAAACTTCATTTGCGGCTGTCCGTGCCTGAATCGGAGCAGATACCAGGAGACGCCCGATTACGTTTACCTCTAAAGGGAGCTATACAAGGAAAATGGGGAAAAATTGAAACGGGCCGTTTTGTGGATATTTTCTCGTAGTTTGACCCTATGGGTTTATAGAATTGCAGAAAAGTTCATTTGCGGCTGTCCGTGCCTGATTCAGAGCAGATACCAGGGAACGCCCGATTACGTTTACCTCTAAAGGGAGCTATACAAGGAAAATGGGGAAAAATTGAAGCGGGCCGTTTTGTGGATATTTTCTCGTAGTTTGACCCTATGGGTTTATAGAATTGCAGAAAAGTTCATTTGCGGCTGTCCGTGCCTGAATCAGAGCAGATACCAGGGAACGCCCGATTACGTTTACCTCTAAAGGGAGCTATACAAGGAAAATGGAGAAAGATTGAAGCGGGTCGTTTTGTGGATATTTTCTCGTAGTTTGACCCTATGGGTTTATAGAATTGCAGAAAAGATCATTTGGGGTTGTCCGTTCCTGAATCGGAGCAGATACCAGGGGACGCCCGATTATGTTTACCTCTAAAGGGCGCTATACAAGGAAAATGGGGAAAAATTGAACCGGGCCGTTTTGTGGATATTTTCTCGTAGTTTGACCCTATGGGTTTATAGAATTGCAGAAAAGTTCATTTGCGGCTGTCCGTGCCTGAATCAGAGCAGATACCAGGGAACGCCCGATTACGTTTACCTCTAAAGGGAGCTATACAAGGAAAATGGAGAAAGATTGAAGCGGGTCGTTTTGTGGATATTTTCTCGTAGTTTGACCCTATGGGTTTATAGAATTGCAGAAAAGATCATTTGGGGTTGTCCGTTCCTGAATCGGAGCAGATACCAGGGGACGCCCGATTATGTTTACCTCTAAAGGGCGCTATACAAGGAAAATGGGGAAAAATTGAACCGGGCCGTTTTGTGGATATTTTCTCGTAGTTTGACCCTATGGGTTTATAGAATTGCAGAAAACTTCATTTGCGGCTGTCCGTGCCTGAATCGGAGAAGATACCAGGAGACGCCCGATTACGTTTACCTCTAAAGGGAGCTATACTTGGAAAATGGGGAAAAATTGAAGCAGGCCTTTTTGTTGATATTTTCTCGTAGTTTGACCCTATGGGTTTATAGAGTTGCAGAAAACTTCATTTGCGGCAGTCCGTGCCTGAATCGGAGCAGATACTAGGAGGTGCCTGATTACGTTTACCTCTAAAGGTAGCTATACAAGGAAAATGGGGAAAAATTGAAGCGCACCGTTTTGTGGTTATTTTCTGGTAGTTTGACACTATGGGTTTATAGAATTGCAGAAAACTTCATTTGCGGCTGTCCGTGCCTGAATCGGAGCAGATACCAGGGGATGCCCGATTTCGTTTACCTCTAAAGGGAGCTATACAAGGAAAATGAGGAAAAATTGAAGCGGGCCGTTTTGTGGATATTTTCTCGTAGTTTGACCCTATGGGTTTATCGAATTGCAGAAAAATTCATTTGGGGGTGTCCGTGCTTGAATCGGAGCAGATACCAGGGGACGCCCGATTACGTTTACCTCTAAAGGGAGCAATACAAGGAAAATGGAGAAAAATTGAAGCGTGTCGTTTTGTGGATATTTTCTCGTAGTTTGACCCTATGGGTTTATAGAATTGCAGAAAAGATCATTTGGGGTTGTCCGTTCCTGAATCGGAGCAGATACCAGGGGACGCCCGATTATGTTTACCTCTAAAGGGCGCTATACAAGGAAAATGGGGAAAAATTGAACCGGGCCGTTTTGTGGATATTTTCTCGTAGTTTGACCCTATGGGTTTATAGAATTGCAGAAAACTTCATTTGCGGCTGTCCGTGCCTGAATCGGAGCAGATACCAGGAGACGCCCGATTACGTTTACCTCTAAAGGGAGCTATACAAGGAAAATGGGGAAAAATTGAAACGGGCCGTTTTGTGGATATTTTCTCGTAGTTTGACCCTATGGGTTTATAGAATTGCAGAAAAGTTCATTTGCGGCTGTCCGTGCCTGATTCAGAGCAGATACCAGGGAACGCCCGATTACGTTTACCTCTAAAGGGAGCTATACAAGGAAAATGGGGAAAAATTGAAGCGGGCCGTTTTGTGGATATTTTCTCGTAGTTTGACCCTATGGGTTTATAGAATTGCAGAAAAGTTCATTTGCGGCTGTCCGTGCCTGAATCAGAGCAGATACCAGGGAACGCCCGATTACGTTTACCTCTAAAGGGAGCTATACAAGGAAAATGGAGAAAGATTGAAGCGGGTCGTTTTGTGGATATTTTCTCGTAGTTTGACCCTATGGGTTTATAGAATTGCAGAAAAGATCATTTGGGGTTGTCCGTTCCTGAATCGGAGCAGATACCAGGGGACGCCCGATTATGTTTACCTCTAAAGGGCGCTATACAAGGAAAATGGGGAAAAATTGAACCGGGCCGTTTTGTGGATATTTTCTCGTAGTTTGACCCTATGGGTTTATCGAATTGCAGAAAAATTCATTTGGGGGTGTCCGTGCTTGAATCGGAGCAGATACCAGGGGACGCCCGATTACGTTTACCTCTAAAGGGAGCAATACAAGGAAAATGGAGAAAAATTGAAGCGTGTCGTTTTGTGGATATTTTCTCGTAGTTTGACCCTATGGGTTTATAGAATTGCAGAAAAGATCATTTGGGGTTGTCCGTTCCTGAATCGGAGCAGATACCAGGGGACGCCCGATTATGTTTACCTCTAAAGGGCGCTATACAAGGAAAATGGGGAAAAATTGAACCGGGCCGTTTTGTGGATATTTTCTCGTAGTTTGACCCTATGGGTTTATAGAATTGCAGAAAAGATCATTTGGGGTTGTCCGTTCCTGAATCGGAGCAGATACCAGGGGACGCCCGATTATGTTTACCTCTAAAGGGCGCTATACAAGGAAAATGGGGAAAAATTGAACCGGGCCGTTTTGTGGATATTTTCTCGTAGTTTGACCCTATGGGTTTATAGAATTGCAGAAAACTTCATTTGCGGCTGTCCGTGCCTGAATCGGAGCAGATACCAGGAGACGCCCGATTACGTTTACCTCTAAAGGGAGCTATACAAGGAAAATGGGGAAAAATTGAAACGGGCCGTTTTGTGGATATTTTCTCGTAGTTTGACCCTATGGGTTTATAGAATTGCAGAAAAGTTCATTTGCGGCTGTCCGTGCCTGATTCAGAGCAGATACCAGGGAACGCCCGATTACGTTTACCTCTAAAGGGAGCTATACAAGGAAAATGGGGAAAAATTGAAGCGGGCCGTTTTGTGGATATTTTCTCGTAGTTTGACCCTATGGGTTTATAGAATTGCAGAAAAGTTCATTTGCGGCTGTCCGTGCCTGAATCAGAGCAGATACCAGGGAACGCCCGATTACGTTTACCTCTAAAGGGAGCTATACAAGGAAAATGGAGAAAGATTGAAGCGGGTCGTTTTGTGGATATTTTCTCGTAGTTTGACCCTATGGGTTTATAGAATTGCAGAAAAGATCATTTGGGGTTGTCCGTTCCTGAATCGGAGCAGATACCAGGGGACGCCCGATTATGTTTACCTCTAAAGGGCGCTATACAAGGAAAATGGGGAAAAATTGAACCGGGCCGTTTTGTGGATATTTTCTCGTAGTTTGACCCTATGGGTTTATAGAATTGCAGAAAAGTTCATTTGCGGCTGTCCGTGCCTGAATCAGAGCAGATACCAGGGAACGCCCGATTACGTTTACCTCTAAAGGGAGCTATACAAGGAAAATGGAGAAAGATTGAAGCGGGTCGTTTTGTGGATATTTTCTCGTAGTTTGACCCTATGGGTTTATAGAATTGCAGAAAAGATCATTTGGGGTTGTCCGTTCCTGAATCGGAGCAGATACCAGGGGACGCCCGATTATGTTTACCTCTAAAGGGCGCTATACAAGGAAAATGGGGAAAAATTGAACCGGGCCGTTTTGTGGATATTTTCTCGTAGTTTGACCCTATGGGTTTATAGAATTGCAGAAAACTTCATTTGCGGCTGTCCGTGCCTGAATCGGAGAAGATACCAGGAGACGCCCGATTACGTTTACCTCTAAAGGGAGCTATACTTGGAAAATGGGGAAAAATTGAAGCGGGCCTTTTTGTTGATATTTTCTCGTAGTTTGACCCTATGGGTTTATAGAGTTGCAGAAAACTTCATTTGCGGCAGTCCGTGCCTGAATCGGAGCAGATACTAGGAGGTGCCTGATTACGTTTACCTCTAAAGGTAGCTATACAAGGAAAATGGGGAAAAATTGAAGCGCACCGTTTTGTGGTTATTTTCTGGTAGTTTGACACTATGGGTTTATAGAATTGCAGAAAACTTCATTTGCGGCTGTCCGTGCCTGAATCGGAGCAGATACCAGGGGATGCCCGATTTCGTTTACCTCTAAAGGGAGCTATACAAGGAAAATGAGGAAAAATTGAAGCGGGCCGTTTTGTGGATATTTTCTCGTAGTTTGACCCTATGGGTTTATCGAATTGCAGAAAAATTCATTTGGGGGTGTCCGTGCTTGAATCGGAGCAGATACCAGGGGACGCCCGATTACGTTTACCTCTAAAGGGAGCAATACAAGGAAAATGGAGAAAAATTGAAGCGTGTCGTTTTGTGGATATTTTCTCGTAGTTTGACCCTATGGGTTTATAGAATTGCAGAAAAGATCATTTGGGGTTGTCCGTTCCTGAATCGGAGCAGATACCAGGGGACGCCCGATTATGTTTACCTCTAAAGGGCGCTATACAAGGAAAATGGGGAAAAATTGAACCGGGCCGTTTTGTGGATATTTTCTCGTAGTTTGACCCTATGGGTTTATAGAATTGCAGAAAACTTCATTTGCGGCTGTCCGTGCCTGAATCGGAGCAGATACCAGGAGACGCCCGATTACGTTTACCTCTAAAGGGAGCTATACAAGGAAAATGGGGAAAAATTGAAACGGGCCGTTTTGTGGATATTTTCTCGTAGTTTGACCCTATGGGTTTATAGAATTGCAGAAAAGTTCATTTGCGGCTGTCCGTGCCTGATTCAGAGCAGATACCAGGGAACGCCCGATTACGTTTACCTCTAAAGGGAGCTATACAAGGAAAATGGGGAAAAATTGAAGCGGGCCGTTTTGTGGATATTTTCTCGTAGTTTGACCCTATGGGTTTATAGAATTGCAGAAAAGTTCATTTGCGGCTGTCCGTGCCTGAATCAGAGCAGATACCAGGGAACGCCCGATTACGTTTACCTCTAAAGGGAGCTATACAAGGAAAATGGAGAAAGATTGAAGCGGGTCGTTTTGTGGATATTTTCTCGTAGTTTGACCCTATGGGTTTATAGAATTGCAGAAAAGATCATTTGGGGTTGTCCGTTCCTGAATCGGAGCAGATACCAGGGGACGCCCGATTATGTTTACCTCTAAAGGGCGCTATACAAGGAAAATGGGGAAAAATTGAACCGGGCCGTTTTGTGGATATTTTCTCGTAGTTTGACCCTATGGGTTTATCGAATTGCAGAAAAATTCATTTGGGGGTGTCCGTGCTTGAATCGGAGCAGATACCAGGGGACGCCCGATTACGTTTACCTCTAAAGGGAGCAATACAAGGAAAATGGAGAAAAATTGAAGCGTGTCGTTTTGTGGATATTTTCTCGTAGTTTGACCCTATGGGTTTATAGAATTGCAGAAAAGATAATTTGGGGTTGTCCGTTCCTGAATTGGAGCAGATACCAGGGGACGCCCGATTATGTTTACCTCTAAAGGGCGCTATACAAGGAAAATGGGGAAAAATTGAACCGGGCCGTTTTGTGGATATTTTCTCGTAGTTTGACCCTATGGGTTTATAGAATTGCAGAAAACTTCATTTGCGGCTGTCCGTGCCTGAATCGGAGCAGATACCAGGAGACGCCCGATTACGTTTACCTCTAAAGGGAGCTATACAAGGAAAATGGGGAAAAATTGAAACGGGCCGTTTTGTGGATATTTTCTCGTAGTTTGACCCTATGGGTTTATAGAATTGCAGAAAAGTTCATTTGCGGCTGTCCGTGCCTGATTCAGAGCAGATACCAGGGAACGCCCGATTACGTTTACCTCTAAAGGGAGCTATACAAGGAAAATGGGGAAAAATTGAAGCGGGCCGTTTTGTGGATATTTTCTCGTAGTTTGACCCTATGGGTTTATAGAATTGCAGAAAAGTTCATTTGCGGCTGTCCGTGCCTGAATCAGAGCAGATACCAGGGAACGCCCGATTACGTTTACCTCTAAAGGGAGCTATACAAGGAAAATGGAGAAAGATTGAAGCGGGTCGTTTTGTGGATATTTTCTCGTAGTTTGACCCTATGGGTTTATAGAATTGCAGAAAAGATCATTTGGGGTTGTCCGTTCCTGAATCGGAGCAGATACCAGGGGACGCCCGATTATGTTTACCTCTAAAGGGCGCTATACAAGGAAAATGGGGAAAAATTGAACCGGGCCGTTTTGTGGATATTTTCTCGTAGTTTGACCCTATGGGTTTATAGAATTGCAGAAAACTTCATTTGCGGCTGTCCGTGCCTGAATCGGAGCAGATACCAGGAGACGCCCGATTACGTTTACCTCTAAAGGGAGCTATACAAGGAAAATGGGGAAAAATTGAAACGGGCCGTTTTGTGGATATTTTCTCGTAGTTTGACCCTATGGGTTTATAGAATTGCAGAAAAGTTCATTTGCGGCTGTCCGTGCCTGATTCAGAGCAGATACCAGGGAACGCCCGATTACGTTTACCTCTAAAGGGAGCTATACAAGGAAAATGGGGAAAAATTGAAGCGGGCCGTTTTGTGGATATTTTCTCGTAGTTTGACCCTATGGGTTTATAGAATTGCAGAAAAGTTCATTTGCGGCTGTCCGTGCCTGAATCAGAGCAGATACCAGGGAACGCCCGATTACGTTTACCTCTAAAGGGAGCTATACAAGGAAAATGGAGAAAGATTGAAGCGGGTCGTTTTGTGGATATTTTCTCGTAGTTTGACCCTATGGGTTTATAGAATTGCAGAAAACTTCATTTGCGGCTGTCCGTGCCTGAATCGGAGAAGATACCAGGAGACGCCCGATTACGTTTACCTCTAAAGGGAGCTATACTTGGAAAATGGGGAAAAATTGAAGCGGGCCTTTTTGTTGATATTTTCTCGTAGTTTGACCCTATGGGTTTATAGAGTTGCAGAAAACTTCATTTGCGGCAGTCCGTGCCTGAATCAGAGCAGATACTAGGAGGTGCCTGATTACGTTTACCTCTAAAGGGAGCTATACAAGGAAAATGGGGAAAAATTGAAGCGCACCGTTTTGTGGTTATTTTCTGGTAGTTTGACACTATGGGTTTATAGAATTGCAGAAAACTTCATTTGCGGCTGTCCGTGCCTGAATCGGAGCAGATACCAGGGGATGCCCGATTTCGTTTACCTCTAAAGGGAGCTATACAAGGAAAATGGGGAAAAATTGAAGCGGGCCGTTTTGTGGATATTTTCTCGTAGTTTGACCCTATGGGTTTATAGAATTGCAGAAAAGTTCATTTGCGGCTGTCCGTGCCTGAATCAGAGCAGATACCAGGGAACGCCCGATTACGTTTACCTCTAAAGGGAGCTATACAAGGAAAATGGAGAAAAATTGAAGCGTGTCGTTTTGTGGATATTTTCTCGTAGTTTGACCCTATGGGTTGATAGAATTGCAGAAAAGATCATTTGGGGCTGTCCGTTCCTGAATCGGAGCAGATACCAGGGGACGCCCGATTATGTTTACCTCTAAAGGGCGCTATACAAGGAAAATGGGGAAAAATTGAAGCGGGCCGTTTTGTGGATATTTTCTCGTAGTTTGACCCTATGGGTTTATAGAATTGCAGAAAACTTCATTTGCGGCTGTCCGTGCCTGAATCGGAGCAGATACCAGGAGACGCCCGATTACGTTTACCTCTAAAGGGAGCTATACAAGGAAAATGGGGAAAAATTGAAACGGGCCGTTTTGTGGATATTTTCTCGTAGTTTGACCCTATGGGTTTATAGAATTGCAGAAAAGTTCATTTGCGGCTGTCCGTGCCTGAATCAGAGCAGATACCAGGGAACGCCCGATTACGTTTACCTCTAAAGGGAGCTATACAAGGAAAATGGGGAAAAATTGAAGCGGGCCGTTTTGTGGATATTTTCTCGTAGTTTGACCCTATGGGTTTATAGAATTGCAGAAAAGTTCATTTGCGGCTGTCCGTGCCTGAATCAGAGCAGATACCAGGGAACGCCCGATTACGTTTACCTCTAAAGGGAGCTATACAAGGAAAATGGAGAAAAATTGAAGCGGGTCGTTTTGTAGATATTTTCTCGTAGTTTGACCCTATGGGTTTATAGAATTGCAGAAAACTTCATTTGCGGTTGTCCGTGCCTGAATCGGAGAAGATACCAGGAGACGCCCGATTACGTTTACCTCTAAAGGGAGCTATACTTGGAAAATGGGGAAAAATTGAAGCGGGCCTTTTTGTTGATATTTTCTCGTATTTTGACCCTATGGGTTTATAGAGTTGCAGAAAACTTCATTTGCGGCAGTCCGTGCCTGAATCGGAGCAGATACTAGGAGGTGCCTGATTACGTTTACCTCTAAAGGGAGCTATACAAGGAAAATGGGGAAAAATTGAAGCGCCGTTTTGTGGTTATTTTCTGGTAGTTTGACACTATGGGTTTATAGAATTGCAGAAAACTTCATTTGCGGCTGTCCGTGCCTGAATCGGAGCAGATACCAGGGGATGCCCGATTTCGTTTACCTCTAAAGGGAGCTATACAAGGAAAATGGGGAAAAATTGAAGCGGGCCGTTTTGTGGATATTTTCTCGTACTTTGACCCAATGGGTTTATCGAATTGCAGAAAAATTCATTTGGGGGTGTCCGTGCTTGAATCGGAGCAGATACCAGGGGACGCCCGATTACGTTTACCTCTAAAGGGAGCTATACAAGGAAAATGGAGAAAAATTGAAGCGTGTCGTTTTGTGGATATTTTCTCGTAGTTTGACCCTATGGGTTTATAGTATTGCAGAAAAGATCATTTGGGGTTGTCCGTTCCTGAATCGGAGCAGATACCAGGGGACGCCCGATTATGTTTACCTCTAAAGGGCGCTATACAAGGAAAATGGGGAAAAATTGAAGCGGGCCGTTTTGTGGATATTTTCTCGTAGTTTGACCCTATGGGTTTATAGAATTGCAGAAAACTTCATTTGCGGCTGTCCGTGCCTGAATCGGAGCAGATACCAGGAGACGCCCGATTACGTTTACCTCTAAAGGGAGCTATACAAGGAAAATGGGGAAAAATTGAAACGGGCTGTTTTGTGGATATTTTCTCGTAGTTTGACCCTATGGGTTTATAGAATTGCAGAAAAGTTCATTTGCGGCTGTCCATGCCTGAATCAGAGCAGATACCAGGGAACGCCCGATTACGTTTACCTCTAAAGGGAGCTATACAAGGAATATGGGTAAAAATTGAAGCGGGCCGTTTTGTGGATATTTTCTCGTAGTTTGACCCTATGGGTTTATCGAATTGCAGAAAAATTCATTTGGGGGTGTCCGTGCTTGAATCGGAGCAGATACCAGGGGACGCCCGATTACGTTTACCTCTAAAGGGAGCTATACAAGGAAAATGGAGAAAAATTGAAGCGTGTCGTTTTGTGGATATTTTCTCGTAGTTTGACCCTATGGGTTTATAGAATTGCAGAAAAGATCATTTGGGGCTGTCCGTTCCTGAATCGGAGCAGATACTAGGGGACGCCCGATTATGTTTACCTCTAAAGGGCGCTATACAAGGAAAATGGGGAAAAATTGAAGCGGGCCGTTTTGTGGATATTTTCTCGTAGTTTGACCCTATGGGTTTATAGAATTGCAGAAAACTTCATTTGCGGCTGTCCGTGCCTGAATCGGAGCAGATACCAGGAGACGCCCGATTACGTTTACCTCTAAAGGGAGCTATACAAGGAAAATGGGGAAAAATTGAAACGGGCCGTTTTGTGGATATTTTCTCGTAGTTTGACCCTATGGGTTTATAGAATTGCAGAAAAGTTCATTTGCGGCTGTCCGTGCCTGAATCGGAGCAGATACCAGGAGACGCCCGATTACGTTTACCTCTAAAGGGCGCTATACAAGGAAAATGGGGAAAAATTGAAGCGGGCCGTTTTGTGGATATTTTCTCGTAGTTTGACCCTATGGGTTTATAGAATTGCAGAAAACTTCATTTGCGGCTGTCCGTGCCTGAATCGGAGCAGATACCAGGAGACGCCCGATTACGTTTACCTCTAAAGGGAGCTATACAAGGAAAATGGGGAAAAATTGAAGCGGGTCGTTTTGTGGATATTTTCTCGTAGTTTGACCCTATGGGTTTATAGAATTGCAGAAAACTTCATTTGCGGCTGTCCGTGCCTGAATCGGAGAAGATACCAGGAGACGCCCGATTACGTTTACCTCTAAAGGGAGCTATACTTGGAAAATGGGGAAAAATTGAAGCGGGCCTTTTTGTTGATATTTTCTCGTAGTTTGACCCTATGGGTTTATAGAGTTGCAGAAAACTTCATTTGCGGCAGTCCGTGCCTGAATCAGAGCAGATACTAGGAGGTGCCTGATTACGTTTACCTCTAAAGGGAGCTATACAAGGAAAATGGGGAAAAATTGAAGCGCACCGTTTTGTGGTTATTTTCTGGTAGTTTGACACTATGGGTTTATAGAATTGCAGAAAACTTCATTTGCGGCTGTCCGTGCCTGAATCGGAGCAGATACCAGGGGATGCCCGATTTCGTTTACCTCTAAAGGGAGCTATACAAGGAAAATGGGGAAAAATTGAAGCCGGCCGTTTTGTGGATATTTTCTCGTAGTTTGACCCTATGGGTTTATAGAATTGCAGAAAAGTTCATTTGCGGCTGTCCGTGCCTGAATCAGAGCAGATACCAGGGAACGCCCGATTACGTTTACCTCTAAAGGGAGCTATACAAGGAAAATGGAGAAAAATTGAAGCGTGTCGTTTTGTGGATATTTTCTCGTAGTTTGACCCTATGGGTTTATAGAATTGCAGAAAAGATCATTTGGGGCTGTCCGTTCCTGAATCGGAGCAGATACCAGGGGACGCCCGATTATGTTTACCTCTAAAGGGCGCTATACAAGGAAAATGGGGAAAAATTGAAGCGGGCCGTTTTGTGGATATTTTCTCGTAGTTTGACCCTATGGGTTTATAGAATTGCAGAAAACTTCATTTGCGGCTGTCCGTGCCTGAATCGGAGCAGATACCAGGAGACGCCCGATTACGTTTACCTCTAAAGGGAGCTATACAAGGAAAATGAGGAAAAATTGAAACGGGCCGTTTTGTGGATATTTTCTCGTAGTTTGACCCTATGGGTTTATAGAATTGCAGAAAAGTTCATTTGCGGCTGTCCGTGCCTGAATCAGAGCAGATACCAGGGAACGCCCGATTACGTTTACCTCTAAAGGGAGCTATACAAGGAAAATGGGGAAAAATTGAAGCGGGCCGTTTTGTGGATATTTTCTCGTAGTTTGACCCTATGGGTTTATAGAATTGCAGAAAAGTTCATTTGCGGCTGTCCGTGCCTGAATCGGAGCAGATACCAGGGAACGCCCGATTACGTTTACCTCTAAAGGGAGCTATACAAGGAAAATGGGGAAAAATTGAAGCGGGCCGTTTTGTGGATATTTTCTCGTAGTTTGACCCTATGGGTTTATAGAATTGCAGAAAAGTTCATTTGCGGCTGTCCGTGCCTGAATCAGAGCAGATACCAGGGAACGCCCGATTACGTTTACCTCTAAAGGGAGCTATACAAGGAAAATGGAGAAAAATTGAAGCGGGTCGTTTTGTAGATATTTTCTCGTAGTTTGACCCTATGGGTTTATAGAATTGCAGAAAACTTCATTTGCGGTTGTCCGTGCCTGAATCGGAGAAGATACCAGGAGACGCCCGATTACGTTTACCTCTAAAGGGAGCTATACTTGGAAAATGGGGAAAAATTGAAGCGGGCCTTTTTGTTGATATTTTCTCGTAGTTTGACCCTATGGGTTTATAGAGTTGCAGAAAACTTCATTTGCGGCAGTCCGTGCCTGAATCGGAGCAGATACTAGGAGGTGCCTGATTACGTTTACCTCTAAAGGGAGCTATACAAGGAAAATGGGGAAAAATTGAAGCGCCGTTTTGTGGTTATTTTCTGGTAGTTTGACACTATGGGTTTATAGAATTGCAGAAAACTTCATTTGCGGCTGTCCGTGCCTGAATCGGAGCAGATACCAGGGGATGCCCGATTTCGTTTACCTCTAAAGGGAGCTATACAAGGAAAATGGGGAAAAATTGAAGCGGGCCGTTTTGTCGATATTTTCTCGTAGTTTGACCCTATGGGTTTATCGAATTGCAGAAAAATTCATTTGGGGGTGTCCGTGCTTGATTCGGAGCAGATACCAGGGGACGCCCGATTACGTTTACCTCTAAAGGGAGCTATACAAGGAAAATGGAGAAAAATTGAAGCGTGTCGTTTTGTGGATATTTTCTCGTAGTTTGACCCTATGGGTTTATAGTATTGCAGAAAAGATCATTTGGGGTTGTCCGTTCCTGAATCGGAGCAGATACCAGGGGACGCCCGATTATGTTTACCTCTAAAGGGCGCTATACAAGGAAAATGGGGAAAAATTGAAGCGGGCCGTTTTGTGGATATTTTCTCGTAGTTTGACCCTATGGGTTTATAGAATAGCAGAAAACTTCATTTGCGGCTGTCCGTGCCTGAATCGGAGCAGATACCAGGAGACGCCCGATTACGTTTACCTCTAAAGGGAGCTATACAAGGAAAATGGGGAAAAATTGAAACGGGCCGTTTTGTGGATATTTTCTCGTAGTTTGACCCTATGGGTTTATAGAATTGCAGAAAAGTTCATTTGCGGCTGTCAATGCCTGAATCAGAGCAGATACCAGGGAACGCCCGATTACGTTTACCTCTAAAGGGAGCTATACAAGGAATATGGGTAAAAATTGAAGCGGGCCGTTTTGTGGATATTTTCTCGTAGTTTGACCCTATGGGTTTATCGAATTGCAGAAAAATTCATTTGGGGGTGTCCGTGCTTGAATCGGAGCAGATACCAGGGGGCGTCCGATTACGTTTACCTCTAAAGGGAGCTATACAAGGAAAATGGAGAAAAATTGAAGCGTGTCGTTTTGTGGATATTTTCTCGTAGTTTGACCCTATGGGTTTATAGTATTGCAGAAAAGATCATTTGGGGTTGTCCGTTCCTGAATCGGAGCAGATACCAGGGGACGCCCGATTATGTTTACCTCTAAAGGGCGCTATACAAGGAAAATGGGGAAAAATTGAAGCGGGCCGTTTTGTGGATATTTTCTCGTAGTTTGACCCTATGGGTTTATAGAATTGCAGAAAACTTCATTTGCGGCTGTCCGTGCCTGAATCGGAGCAGATACCAGGAGACGCCCGATTACGTTTACCTCTAAAGGGAGCTATACAAGGAAAATGGGGAAAAATTGAAACGGGCTGTTTTGTGGATATTTTCTCGTAGTTTGACCCTATGGGTTTATAGAATTGCAGAAAAGTTCATTTGCGGCTGTCCATGCCTGAATCAGAGCAGATACCAGGGAACGCCCGATTACGTTTACCTCTAAAGGGAGCTATACAAGGAATATGGGTAAAAATTGAAGTGGGCCGTTTTGTGGATATTTTCTCGTAGTTTGACCCTATGGGTTTATCGAATTGCAGAAAAATTCATTTGGGGGTGTCCGTGCTTGAATCGGAGCAGATACCAGGGGACGCCCGATTACGTTTACCTCTAAAGGGAGCTATACAAGGAAAATGGGGAAAAATTGAAGCGGGCCGTTTTGTTGATATTTTCTCGTAGTTTGACCCTATGGGTTTATAGAATTGCAGAAAACTTTATTTGCGGCTGTCCGTGCCTGAATCGGAGCAGATACTAGGAGATGCCCGATTACGTTTACCTCTAAAGGGAGCTATACAAGGAAAATGGGGAGAAATTGAAGCTGGCCGTTTTGTGGATATTTTCTCGTAGTTTGACCCTATGGGTTTATAGAATTGCAGAAAAGTTCATTTGGGGCTGTCCGTGCCTGAATCAGAGCAGATACCAGGGGACGCCCGATTACGTTTACCTCTAAAGGGAGCTATACAAGGAAAATGCGGAAAAATTGAAGCGGGCCGTTTTTTGGATATTTTCTCGTAGTTTGACCCTATGGGTTTATAGAATTGCAGAAAACTTCATTTGCGGCTGTCTGTGCCTGAATCGGAGCAGATACCAGGAGGCGCCCGATTACGTTTACCTCTAAAGGGAGCTATACAAGGAAAATGGGGAGAAATTGAAGCGGGCCGTTTTGTGGATATTTTCTCGTAGTTTGACCCTATGGGTTTATAGAATTGCCGAAAATTTCATTTGCGGCTGTCCGTGCTTAAATCACAGCAGATACGAGGAGACGCCCGATTACGTTTACCTCTAAAGGGAGCTATACAAGGAAAATGGGGAAAAATTGAAGCGGGCCGTTTTGTGGATATTTTCTCGTAGTTTGACCCTATGGGTTTATAGAATTGCAGAAAAGTTCATTTGCGGCTGTCCGTGCCTGAATCGGAGCAGATACTAGGAGATGCCCGATTACGTTTACCTCTAAAGGGAGCTATACAAGGAAAATGGGGAGAAATTGAAGCTGGCCGTTTTGTGGATATTTTCTCGTAGTTTGACCCTATGGGTTTATAGAATTGCAGAAAAGTTCATTTGGGGCTGTCCGTGCCTGAATCAGAGCAGATACCAGGGGACGCCCGATTACGTTTACCTCTAAAGGGAGCTATACAAGGAAAATGCGGAAAAATTGAAGCGGGCCGTTTTTTGGATATTTTCTCGTAGTTTTTTTTTTTGCTAAAGTTAAGAAGTATATAAAGAAGCAAAAATACATATCTAGGGGCATACCCCGCGAGAAACAACAAGAAACAAAAGCAAGAAAACGGCTAGTACAACTCCTGCAACAACATAAATAACATGTTCAGAACTACTACATGGAAACAGTAAAGGCTCCTAATACAATAATGAAATTAAATTGTTATCTCCCCTAGCTGCTCTTTGAAAACTTTTACAAGTAAACACCTTTTCCCGTATCATACGTTTGACAAGCGATGATATTTGGTTTGAAGTCCTGTTGCCTTTCAAGTGCATCCTCGAGTTCCGTTCTTGCCAAACATGGTAAACTACCACCGCTAAAACAAGGTACGCCAAAGTCTTTTCCATATGCGAACTAGGTCCCAAGAGAATCAGACCATTTAAATAACTACTCCAGCAATGAGAGAAATTGAACTTGAAATTTGACATTATAGATAAGGTGAAACTGCAAGAACTGAAAAGATGTTCATTGGTCTCAATGGCAGCCGTGCACAATACACATCTATCATCTGTTTGCATTCCAAATTGCAACATACGGGCCTTTGTAAGCAATCTATTTCTCAAAGCAAGCCAAAGCATAAACGAACACTTGTTAATTGCCAACTGGTGCCAAAGAATCTTAACCCATGCTGGAGACGGGTGCCCTGTACGGATAGAGTTCCAAATGGTAGAGATATTGATAAACCTGGCAGGCTGGCCATCCCAAAGGATATCATCACGATTACCCACATTGATACCATTAACCATTCCCCGAAGCTCAATAACCCAATGGTGATTAGATGTAGGCAGATTCCAAAGGGAATCTCGAAGGTAATCACCAACCTTAGCATCAATGTTCAACTCAGAAATTGAAATAGTTGCAGGGTGGAATATAGTAGAGAGGATTTTACCATTGACCCAGGGGTCATGCCAGAAGGAAAACTGCGAGAGAGGACCAACATTATACTGGATGAAACGCCTAGCTTCAAGACGAGCAGTGAGAATTTTTTTAATACACCAAGATGCGCCTGGAGGAATTGGCATTGTCCAGAAATTTTTATGACGGAGAACTGTGGTTTTAAACCATTGGACCCATAAAGAGCTACTCTCAGGCTGGATGATACGCCAGAGATGATACAAATACGCAGCCCTGCTCCATTCACACAAGTCTCGCAGGCCAAGACCCCCCTCCAATTTTGGCTTGCAACAATCATGCCAAGCTACCTTAACTTGCTTCGAGTTAGAAGAGGACCCGCCCCACAGAAAATTAACAAAGAGGGATTGAATATCCTTAAGCACCGAGACCAGGAGAGCTAGATGAGTGGACCAGAAACTCTGAATACCGAACAAATTCTCGTAGTTTGACCCTATGGGTTTATAGAATTGCAGAAAACTTCATTTGCGGCTGTCCGTGCCTGAATCGGAGCAGATACCCAGGAGGCGCCCGATTACGTTTACCTCTAAAGGGAGCTATACAAGGAAAATGGGGAGAAATTGAAGCGGGCCATTTTGTGGATATTTTCTCGTAGTCTGACCCTATGGGTTTATAGAATTGCCGAAAACTTCATTTGCGGCTGTCCGTGACTGAATCACAGCAGATACGAGGAGACGCCCGATTACGTTTACCTCTAAAGGGAGCTATACAAGGAAAATGGGAAAAAATTGAAGCGGGCCGTTTTGTTGATATTTTCTCGTAGTTTGACCCTATGGGTTTATAGAATTGCAGAAAACTTTATTTGCGGCTGTCCGTGCCTGAATCGGAGCAGATACTAGGAGATGCCCGATTACGTTTACCTCTAAAGGGAGCTATACAAGGAAAATGGGGAGAAATTGAAGCGGGCCATTTTGTGGATATTTTCTCGTAGTTTGACCCTATGGGTTTATAGAATTGCAGAAAAGTTCATTTGGGGCTGTCCGTGCCTGAATCAGAGCAGATACCAGGGGACGCCCGATTACGTTTACCTCTAAAGGGAGCTATACAAGGAAAATGCGGAACAATTGAAGCGGGCCGTTTTTTGGATATTTTCTCGTAGATTGACCCTATCATTTGCGGCTGTCCGTGACTGAATTGGAGCAGATACCAGGAGGCGCCCGATTACGTTTACCTCTAAAGGGAGCTATACAAGGAATATGGGGAGAAATTGAAGCGGGCCGTTTTGTGGATATTTTCTCGTAGTTTGACCCTATGGGTTTATAGAATTGCAGAAAAGTTCATTTGCGGCTGTCCGTGCCTGAATCAGAGCAGATACCAAGGAACGCCCGATTACGTTTACCTCTAAAGGGAGCTATACAAGGAAAATGGGGAAAAATTGAAGCGGGCCGTTTTGTGGATATTTTCTCGTTGTTTGACCCTATGGGTTTATAGAATTGCAGAACACTTCATTTGCGGCTGTCCGTGCCTGAATCGGAGCAGATACCAGGAGACGTCCGATTACGTTTACCTCTAAAGGGAGCTATACAAGGAAAATGGGGAAAAATTGAAGCGGGCCGTTTTGTTGATATTTTCTCGTAGTTTGACCCTATGGGTTTATAGAATTGCAGAAAACTTTATTTGCGGCTGTCCGTGCCTGAATCGGAGCAGATACTAGGAGATGCCCGATTACGTTTACATCTAAAGGGAGCTATACAAGGAAAATGGGGAGAAATTGAAGCTGGCCGTTTTGTGGATATTTTCTCGTAGTTTGACCCTATGGGTTTATAGAATTGCAGAAAAGTTCATTTGGGGCTGTTCGTGCCTGAATCGGAGCAGATACCAGGCGACGCCCGATTACGTTTACTTCTAAAGGGAGCTATACAAGGAAAATGGGGAAAAATTGAAGCGGGCCGTTTTTTGGATATTTTCTCGTAGTTTGACCCTATGGGTTTATAGAATTGCAGAAAACTGCATTTGCGGCTGTCCGTGCCTGAATCGGAGCAGATACCAGGAGGCGCCCGATTACGTTTACCTCTAAAGGGAGCTATACAAGGAAAATGGGGAGAAATTGAAGCGGGCCGTTTTGTGGATATTTTCTCGTAGTTTGACCCTATGGGTTTATAGAATTGCCGAAAACTTCATTTGCGGCTGTCCGTGCCTGAATCAGAGCAGATACGAGGAGACGCCCGATTACGTTTACCTCTAAAGGGAGCTATACAAGGAAAATGGGGAGAAATTGAAGCGGGCCGTTTTGTGGATATTTTCTCGTAGTTTGACCCTATGGGTTTATCGAATTGCAGAAAAATTCATTTGGGGGTGTCCGTGCCTGAATCGGAGCAGATACCAGGCGACGCCCGATTACGTTTACTTCTAAAGGGAGCTATACAAGGAAAATGGGGAAAAATTGAAGCGGGCCGTTTTTTGGATATTTTCTCGTAGTTTGACCCTATGGGTTTATAGAATTGTAGAAAACTGCATTTGCGGCTGTCCGTGCCTGAATCGGAGCAGATACCAGGAGGCGCCCGATTACGTTTACCTCTAAAGGGAGCTATACAAGGAAAATGGGGAGAAATTGAAGCGGGCCGTTTTGTGGATATTTTCTCGTAGTTTGACCCTATGGGTTTATAGAATTGCCGAAAACTTCATTTGCGGCTGTCCGTGCCTGAATCAGAGCAGATACGAGGAGACGCCCGATTACGTTTACCTCTAAAGGGAGCTATACAAGGAAAATGGGGAGAAATTGAAGCGGGCCGTTTTGTGGATATTTTCTCGTAGTTTGACCCTATGGGTTTATCGAATTGCAGAAAAATTCATTTGGGGGTGTCCGTGCCTGAATCGGAGCAGATACCAGGGGACGCCCGATTACGTTTACCTCTAAAGGGAGCTATACAAGGAAAATAGAGAAAAATTGAAGCGTGTCGTTTTGTGGATATTTTCTCGTAGTTTGACCCTATGGGTTTATAGAATTGCAGAAAAGATCATTTGGGGCTGTCCGTGCCTGAATCGGAGCAGATACCAGGGGACGCCCGATTACGTTTACCTCTAAAGGGAGCTATACAAGGAAAATGGGGAAAAATTGAAGCGGGCCGTTTTGTGGATATTTTCTCGTAGTTTGACCCTATGGGTTTATAGAATTGCAGAAAAGTTCATTTGCGGCTGTCCGTGCCAGAATCGGAGCAGATACTAGGAGATGCCCGATTACGTTTACCTCTAAAGGGAGCTATACAAGGAAAATGGGGAGAAATTGAAGCTGGCCGTTTTGTGGATATTTTCTCGTAGTTTGACCCTATGGGTTTATAGAATTGCAGAAAAGTTCATTTGGGGCTGTCCGTGCCTGAATCAGAGCAGATACCAGGGGACGCCCGATTACGTTTACCTCTAAAGGGAGCTATACATGGAAAATGCGGAACAATTGAAGCGGGCCGTTTTTTGGATATTTTCTCGTAGTTTGACCCTATCATTTGCGGCTGTCCGTGACTGAATCAGAGCAGATACCAGGAGGCGCCCGATTACGTTTACCTCTAAAGGGAGCTATACAAGGAAAATGGGGAAAAATTGAAGCGGGCCGTTTTTTGGATATTTTCTCGTAGTTTGACTATGGGTTTATAGAATTGCAGAAAACTGCATTTGCGGCTGTCCGTGCCTGAATCGGAGCAGATACCAGGAGGCACCCGATTACGTTTACCTCTAAAGGGAGCTATACAAGGAAAATGGGGAGAAATTGAAGCGGGCCGTTTTGTGGATATTTTCTCGTAGTTTGACCCTATGGGTTTATAGAATTGCCGAAAACTTCATTTGCGGCTGTCCGTGCCTGAATCAGAGCAGATACGAGGAGACGCCCGATTACGTTTACCTCTAAAGGGGGCTATACAAGGAAAATGGGGAGAAATTGAAGCGGGCCGTTTTGTGGATATTTTCTCGTAGTTTGACCCTATGGGTTTATCGAATTGCAGAAAAATTCATTTGGGGGTGTCCGTGCCTGAATTGGAGCAGATACCAGGGGACGCCCGATTCCGTTTACCTCTAAAGGGAGCTATACAAGGAAAATGGAGAAAAATTGAAGCGTGTCGTTTTGTGGATATTTTCTCGTAGTTTGACCCTATGGGTTTATAAAATTGCAGAAAAGATCATTTGGGGCTGTCCGTGCCTGAATCGGAGCAGATACCAGGGGACGCCCGATTACATTTACCTCTAAAGGGAGCTATACAAGGAATATGGGGAGAAATTCAAGCGGGCCGTTTTGTGGATATTTTCTCGTAGTTTGACCCTATGGGTTTATAGAATTGCAGAAAACTTCATTTGCGGCTGTCCGTGCCTGAATCGGAGCAGATACCAGGAGACGTCCGATTACGTTTACCTCTAAAGGGAGCTATACAAGGAAAATGGGGAAAAATTGAAGCGGGCCGTTTTGTTGATATTTTCTCGTAGTTTGACCCTATGGGTTTATAGAATTGCAGAAAACTTTATTTGCGGCTGTTCGTGCCTGAATCGGAGCAGATACTAGGAGATGCCCGATTACGTTTACATCTAAAGGGAGCTATACAAGGAAAATGGGGAGAAATTGAAGCTGGCCGTTTTGTGGATATTTTCTCGTAGTTTGACCCTATGGGTTTATAGAATTGCAGAAAAGTTCATTTGGGGCTGTTCGTGCCTGAATCGGAGCAGATACCAGGCGACGCCCGATTACGTTTACTTCTAAAGGGAGCTATACAAGGAAAATGGGGAAAAATTGAAGCGGGCCGTTTTTTGGATATTTTCTCGTAGTTTGACCCTATGGGTTTATAGAATTGCAGAAAACTTCATTTGTGGCTGTCCGTGCCTGAATCGGAGCAGAAACCAGGAGGCGCCCGATTACGTTTACCTCTAAAGGGAGCTATACAAGGAAAATGGGGAGAAATTGAAGCGAGCCGTTTTGTGGATATTTTCTCGTAGTTTGACCCTATGGGTTTATAGAATTGCCGAAAACTTCATTTGCGGCTGTCCGTGCCTGAATCAGAGCAGATAAGAGGAGACGCCCGATTACGTTTACCTCTAAAGGGAGCTATACAAGGAAAATGGGGAGAAATTGAAGGGGGCCGTTTTGTGGATATTTTCTCGTAGTTTGACCCTATGGGTTTATCGAATTGCAGAAAAATTCATTTGGGGGTGTCCGTGCCTGAATCGGAGCAGATACCAGGGGACGCCCGATTACGTTTACCTCTAAAGGGAGCTATACAAGGAAAATGGAGAAAAATTGAAGCGTGTCGTTTTGTGGATATTTTCTCGTAGTTTGACCCTATGGGTTTATAGAATTGCAGAAAAGATCATTTGGGGCTGTCTGTGCCTGAATCGGAGCAGATACCAGGGGACGCCCGATTACGTTTACCTCTAAAGGGAGCTATACAAGGAATATGGGGAGAAATTGAAGCGGGCCGTTTTGTGGATATTTTCTCGTAGTTTGACCCTATGGGTTTATAGAATTGCAAAAAAGTTCATTTGCGACTGTTCGTGCCTGAATCAGAGCAGATACCAGGGAACGCCCGATTACGTTTACCTCTAAAGGGAGCTATACAAGGAAAATGGGGAAAAATTGAAGCGGGCCGTTTTGTGGATATTTTCTCGTTGTTTGACCCTATGGGTTTATAGAATTGCAGAAAACTTCATTTGCGGCTGTCCGTGCCTGAATCGGAGCAGATACCAGGAGACGCCCGATTACGTTTATCTCTAAAGGGAGCTATACAAGGAAAATGGGGAAAAATTGAAGCGGGCCGTTTTGTTGATATTTTCTCGTAGTTTGACCCTATGGGTTAATAGAATTGCAGAAAACTTTATTTGCAGCTGACCGTGCTTGAATCAGAGCAGATACCAGGAGGCGCCCGATTACGTTTACCTTTAAAGGGAGCTATACAAGGAAAATGGGGAGAAATTGCAGCGGGCCATTTTGTGGATATTTTCTCGTAGTTTGACCCTATGGGTTTATCGAATTGCAGAAAAATTCATTTGGGGGTGTCCGTGCCTGAATCGGAGCAGATACCAGGGGACGCCCGATTACGTTTACCTCTAAAGCGAGCTATACAAGGAAAATAGAGAAAAATTGAAGCGTGTCGTTTTGTGGATATTTTCTCGTAGTTTGACCCTATGGGTTTATAGAATTGCAGAAAAGATCATTTGGGGCTGTCCGTGCCTGAATCGGAGCAGATACCAGGGGACGCCCGATTACGTTTACCTCTAAAGGGAGCTATACAAAGAAAATGGGGAAAAATTGAAGCGGGCCGTTTTGTGGATATTTTCTCGTAGTTTGACCCTATGGGTTTATAGAATTGCAGAAAAGTTCATTTGCGGCTGTCCGTGCCAGAATCGGAGCAGATACTAGGAGATGCCCGATTACGTTTACCTCTAAAGGGAGCTATACAAGGAAAATGGGG
This sequence comes from Heracleum sosnowskyi, assembly GCA_030848705.1. Taxonomy (NCBI): domain Eukaryota; kingdom Viridiplantae; phylum Streptophyta; class Magnoliopsida; order Apiales; family Apiaceae; genus Heracleum; species Heracleum sosnowskyi. The sequence continues at coordinate 158,457 of JAUIZM010000033.1, forward strand.
AGAAATTGAAGCTGGCCGTTTTGTGGATATTTTCTCGTAGTTTGACCCTATGGGTTTATAGAATTGCAGAAAAGTTCATTTGGGGCTGTCCGTGCCTGAATCAGAGCAGATACCAGGGGACGCCCGATTACGTTTACCTCTAAAGGGAGCTATACATGGAAAATGCGGAACAATTGAAGCGGGCCGTTTTTTGGATATTTTCTCGTAGTTTGACCCTATCATTTGCGGCTGTCCGTGACTGAATCAGAGCAGATACCAGGAGGCGCCCGATTACGTTTACCTCTAAAGGGAGCTATACAAGGAAAATGGGGAAAAATTGAAGCGGGCCGTTTTTTGGATATTTTCTCGTAGTTTGACTATGGGTTTATAGAATTGCAGAAAACTGCATTTGCGGCTGTCCGTGCCTGAATCGGAGCAGATACCAGGAGGCACCCGATTACGTTTACCTCTAAAGGGAGCTATACAAGGAAAATGGGGAGAAATTGAAGCGGGCCGTTTTGTGGATATTTTCTCGTAGTTTGACCCTATGGGTTTATAGAATTGCCGAAAACTTCATTTGCGGCTGTCCATGCCTGAATCAGAGCAGATACGAGGAGACGCCCGATTACGTTTACCTCTAAAGGGAGCTATACAAGGAAAATGGGGAGAAATTGAAGCGGGCCGTTTTGTGGATATTTTCTCGTAGTTTGACCCTATGGGTTTATCGAATTGCAGAAAAATTCATTTGGGGGTGTCCGTGCCTGAATCGGAGCAGATACCAGGGGACGCCCGATTACGTTTACCTCTAAAGGGAGCTATACAAGGAAAATGGAGAAAAATTGAAGCGTGTCATTTTGTGGATATTTTCTCGTAGTTTGACCCTATGGGTTTATAAAATTGCAGAAAAGATCATTTGGGGCTGTCCGTGCCTGAATCGGAGCAGATACCAGGGGACGCCCGATTACATTTACCTCTAAAGGGAGCTATACAAGGAATATGGGGAGAAATTCAAGCGGGCCGTTTTGTGGATATTTTCTCGTAGTTTGACCCTATGGGTTTATAGAATTGCAGAAAACTTCATTTGCGGCTGTCCGTGCCTGAATCGGAGCAGATACCAGGAGACGTCCGATTACGTTTACATCTAAAGGGAGCTATACAAGGAAAATGGGGAGAAATTGAAGCTGGCCGTTTTGTGGATATTTTCTCGTAGTTTGACCCTATGGGTTTATAGAATTGCAGAAAAGTTCATTTGGGGCTGTTCGTGCCTGAATCGGAGCAGATACCAGACGACGCCCGATTACGTTTACTTCTAAAGGGAGCTATACAAGGAAAATGGGGAAAAATTGAAGCGGGCCGTTTTTTGGATATTTTCTCGTAGTTTGACCCTATGGGTTTATAGAATTGCAGAAAACTTCATTTGTGGCTGTCCGTGCCTGAATCGGAGCAGATACCAGGAGGCGCCCGATTACGTTTACCTCTAAAGGGAGCTATACAAGGAAAATGGGGAGAAATTGAAGCGAGCCGTTTTGTGGATATTTTCTCGTAGTTTGACCCTATGGGTTTATAGAATTGCCGAAAACTTCATTTGCGGCTGTCCGTGCCTGAATCAGAGCAGATAAGAGGAGACGCCCGATTACGTTTACCTCTAAAGGGAGCTATACAAGGAAAATGGGGAGAAATTGAAGGGGGCCGTTTTGTGGATATTTTCTCGTAGTTTGACCCTATGGGTTTATCGAATTGCAGAAAAATTCATTTGGGGGTGTCCGTGCCTGAATCGGAGCAGATACCAGGGGACGCCCGATTACGTTTACCTCTAAAGGGAGCTATACAAGGAAAATAGAGAAAAATTGAAGCGTGTCGTTTTGTGGATATTTTCTCGTAGTTTGACCCTATGGGTTTATAGAATTGCAGAAAAGATCATTTGGGGCTGTCCGTGCCTGAATCGGAGCAGATACCAGGGGACGCCCGATTACGTTTACCTCTAAAGGGAGCTATACAAGGAATATGGGGAGAAATTGAAGCGGGCCGTTTTGTGGATATTTTCTCGTAGTTTGACCCTATGGGTTTATAGAATTGCAAAAAAGTTCATTTGCGACTGTTCGTGCCTGAATCAGAGCAGATACCAGGGAACGCCCGATTACGTTTACCTCTAAAGGGAGCTATACAAGGAAAATGGGGAAAAATTGAAGCGGGCCGTTTTGTGGATATTTTCTCGTTGTTTGACCCTATGGGTTTATAGAATTGCAGAAAACTTCATTTGCGGCTGTCCGTGCCTGAATCGGAGCAGATACCAGGAGACGCCCGATTACGTTTATCTCTAAAGGGAGCTATACAAGGAAAATGGGGAAAAATTGAAGCGGGCCGTTTTGTTGATATTTTCTCGTAGTTTGACCCTATGGGTTAATAGAATTGCAGAAAACTTTATTTGCAGCTGACCGTGCTTGAATCAGAGCAGATACCAGGAGGCGCCCGATTACGTTTACCTTTAAAGGGAGCTATACAAGGAAAATGGGGAGAAATTGAAGCGGGCCATTTTGTGGATATTTTCTCGTAGTTTGACCCTATGGGTTTATAGAATTGCAGAAAAGTTCATTTGGGGCTATCCGTGCCTGAATCGGAGCAGATACCAGGGGACGCCCGATTACGTTTACCTCTAAAGGGAGCTATACAAGGAAAATGGGGAAAAATTGAAGCGGGCCGTTTTTTGGATATTTTCTCGTACTTTGACCCTATGGGTTTATAGAATTGCAGAAAACTTCATTTGCGGCTGTCCGTGCCTGAATCGGAGAAGATACCAAGAGGCACCCGATTACGTTTACCTCTAAAGGGAACTATACAAGGAAAATGGGGAGAAATTGAAGCTGGCCGTTTTGTGGATATTTTCTCGTAGTTTGACCCTATGGGTTTATAGAATTGCAGAAAAGTTCATTTGCGGTTGTCCGTGCCTGAATCGGAGCAGATACCAGAAGGCGCCCGATTACGTTTACCTCTAAAGTGAGCTATACAAGGAAAATGGGGAGAAATTGAAGCGGGCCGTTTTGTGGATATTTTCTCGTAGTTTGACCCTATGGGTTTATAGAGTTGCAGAAAACTTCATTTGCGGCTGTCCGTGCCTGAATCGGAGCAGATGCCAGGAGACGCCCGATTACGTTTACCTCTAAAGGGAACTATACAAGGAAAATGGGGAGAAATTGAAGCGGACCGTTTTGTGGATATTTTCTCGTAGTTTGATCCTATGGGTTTATAGAATTGCTGAAATGTTCATTTGGGGCTGTCCATGCCTGAATCAGAGCAGATACCAGGGGACGCCCGATTACGTTTACCTCTAAAGGGAGCTATACAAGGAAAATGGGGAAAAATTGAAGCGAGCCGTTTTGTGGATATTTTCTCGTAGTTTGACCCTATGGGTTTATAGAATTGCAGAAATCTTCATTTGCGGCTGTCCGTGCCGGAATCGGAGCAGATACCAGGAGACGCTCGATTACGTTTACCTCTAAAGGGAGCTATACTTGGAAAATGGGAAAAAATTGAAGCGGGCCTTTTTGTTGATATTTTCTCGTAGTTTGACCCTGTGGGTTTATAGAATTGCAGAAAACTTCATTTGCGGCTGTCCGTGCCTGAATCGGAGCAGATACCAGGAGGCGCCCGATTATGTTTACCTCTAAAGGGAGCTATACAAGGAAAATTAGGAGAAATTGAAGCGGGCCGTTTTGTGGATATTTTCTCGTAGTTTGACCCTATGGGTTTATAGAATTGCAGAAAAGTTCATTTGGGGCTGTCCGTGCCTGAATCGGAGTTGATACCAGGGGACGCCCGATTACGTTACCTCTAAAGGGAGCTATACAAGGAAAATGGGGAAAAATTGAAGCGGGCCGTTTTGTGGATATTTTCTCGTAGTTTGACCCTATGGGTTTATAGAATTGCAGAAAACTTCATTTGCGGCTGTCCGTGCCTGAATCGGAGCAGATACCAAGAGACGCCCGATTACGTTTACCTCTAAAGGGAGCTATACAAGGAAAATGGGGAAAAATTGAAGCGGGCCTTTTTGTTGATATTTTCTCGTAGTTTGACCCTATGGATTTATAGAGTTGCAGAAAACTTCATTTGCGGCTGTCCGTGCTTGAATCAGAGCAGATACCAGGAGGCGCCCGATTACGTTTACCTCTAAAGGGAGCTATACAAGGAAAATGGGGAGAAATTGAAGCGGGCCGTTTTGTGGATATTTTCTCGTAGTTTGACCCTATGGGTTTATAGAATTGCAGAAAAGTTCATTTGGGGCTGTCCGTGCCTGAATCAGAGCAGATACGAGGAGACGCCCGATTACGTTTACCTCTAAAGGGAGCTATACAACGAAAATGGGGAGAAATTGAAGCGGGCCGTTTTGTGGATATTTTCTCGTAGTTTGACCCTATGGGTTTATCGAATTGCAGAAAAATTCATTTGGGGGTGTCCGTGCCAGAATCGGAGCAGATACCAGGGGACGCCCGATTACGTTTACCTCTAAAGGGATCTATACAAGGAAAATGGAGAAAAATTGAAGCGTGTCATTTTGTGGATATTTTCTCGTAGTTTGACCCTATGGATTTATAGAGTTGCAGAAAACTTCATTTGCGGCTGTCCGTGCTTGAATCAGAGCAGATACCAGGAGGCGCCCGATTACGTTTACCTCTAAAGGGAGCTATACAAGGAAAATGGGGAGAAATTGAAGCGGGCCGTTTTGTGGATATTTTCTCGTAGTTTGACCCTATGGGTTTATAGAATTGCAGAAAAGTTCATTTGGGGCTGTCCGTGCCTGAATCAGAGCAGATACGAGGAGACGCCCGATTACGTTTACCTCTAAAGGGAGCTATACAACGAAAATGGGGAGAAATTGAAGCGGGCCGTTTTGTGGATATTTTCTCGTAGTTTGACCCTATGGGTTTATCGAATTGCAGAAAAATTCATTTGGGGGTGTCCGTGCCTGAATCGGAGCAGATACCAGGGGACGCCCGATTACGTTTACCTCTAAAGGGAGCTATACAAGGAAAATGGAGAAAAATTGAAGCGTGTCGTTTTGTGGATATTTTCTCGTAGTTTGCCCCTATGGGTTTATAGAATTGCAGAAAAGATCATTTGGGGCTGTCCGTGCCTGAATCGGAGCAGATACCAGGGGACGCCCGATTACGTTTACCTCTAAAGGGAGCTATACAAGGAATATGGGGAGAAATTGAAGCGGGCCGTTTTGTGGATATTTTCTCGTAGTTTGACCCTATGGGTTTATAGAATTGCAGAAAAGTTCATTTGCGACTGTTCGTGCCTGAATCAGAGCAGATACCAGGGAACGCCCGATTACGTTTACCTCAAAAGGGAGCTATACAAGGAAAATGGGGAAAAATTGAAGCGGGCCGTTTTGTGGATATTTTCTCGTTGTTTGACCCTATGGGTTTATAGAATTGCAGAAAACTTCATTTGCGGCTGTCCGTGCCTGAATCGGAGCAGATACCAGGAGACGCCCGATTACGTTTACCTCTAAAGGGAGCTATACAAGGAAAATGGGGAAAAATTGAAGCGGGCCGTTTTGTTGATATTTTCTCGTAGTTTGACCCTATGGGTTAATAGAATTGCAGAAAACTTTATTTGCAGCTGTCCGTGCTTGAATCAGAGCAGATACCAGGAGGCGCCCGATTACGTTTACCTTTAAAGGGAGCTATACAAGGAAAATGGGGAGAAATTGAAGCGGGCCGTTTTGTGGATATTTTCTCGTAGTTTGACCCTATGGGTTTATAGAATTGCAGAAAAGTTCATTTGGGGCTATCCGTGCCTGAATCGGAGCAGATACCAGGGGACGCCCGATTACGTTTACCTCTAAAGGGAGCTATACAAGGAAAATGGGGAAAAATTGAAGCGGGCCGTTTTTTGGATATTTTCTCGTACTTTGACCCTATGGGTTTATAGAATTGCAGAAAACTTCATTTGCGGCTGTTCGTGCCTGAATCGGAGAAGATACCAAGAGGCACCCGATTACGTTTACCTCTAAAGGGAACTATACAAGGAAAATGGGGAGAAATTGAAGCTGGCCGTTTTGTGGATATTTTCTCGTAGTTTGACCCTATGGGTTTATAGAATTGCAGAAAAGTTCATTTGCGGTTGTCCGTGCCTGAATCGGAGCAGATACCAGAAGGCGCCCGATTACGTTTACCTCTAAAGTGAGCTATACAAGGAAAATGGGGAGAAATTGAAGCGGGCCGTTTTATGGATATTTTCTCGTAGTTTGACCCTATGGGTTTATAGAGTTGCAGAAAACTTCATTTGCGGCTGTCCGTGCCTGAATCGGAGCAGATGCCAGGAGACGCCCGATTACGTTTACCTCTAAAGGGAACTATACAAGGAAAATGGGGAGAAATTGAAGCGGACCATTTTGTGGATATTTTCTCGTAGTTTGACCCTATGGGTTTATAGAATTGCTGAAAAGTTCATTTGGGGCTGTCCATGCCTGAATCAGAGCAGATACCAGGGGACGCCCGATTACGTTTACCTCTAAAGGGAGCTATACAAGGAAAATGGGGAAAAATTGAAGCGAGCCGTTTTGTGGATATTTTCTCGTAGTTTGACCCTATGGGTTTATAGAATTGCAGAAATCTTCATTTGCGGCTGTCCGTGCCGGAATCGGAGCAGATACCAGGAGACGCTCGATTACGTTTACCTCTAAAGGGAGCTATACTTGGAAAATGGGAAAAAATTGAAGCGGGCCTTTTTGTTGATATTTTCTCGTAGTTTGACCCTGTGGGTTTATAGAATTGCAGAAAACTTCATTTGCGGCTGTCCGTGCCTGAATCGGAGCAGATACCAGGAGGCGCCCGATTATGTTTACCTCTAAAGGGAGCTATACAAGGAAAATTGGGAGAAATTGAAGCGGGCCGTTTTGTGGATATTTTCTCGTAGTTTGACCCTATGGGTTTATAGAATTGCAGAAAAGTTCATTTGGGGCTGTCCGTGCCTGAATCGGAGCTGATACCAGGGGACGCCCGATTACGTTACCTCTAAAGGGAGCTATACACGGAAAATGGGGAAAAATTGAAGCGGGCCGTTTTGTGGATATTTTCTCGTAGTTTGACCCTATGGGTTTATAGAATTGCAGAAAACTTCATTTGCGGCTGTCCGTGCCTGAATCGGAGCAGATACCAAGAGACGCCCGATTACGTTTACCTCTAAAGGGAGCTATACAAGGAAAATGGGGAAAAATTGAAGCGGGCCTTTTTGTTGATATTTTCTCGTAGTTTGACCCTATGGATTTATAGAGTTGCAGAAAACTTCATTTGCGGCTGTCCGTGCTTGAATCAGAGCAGATACCAGGAGGCGCCCGATTACGTTTACCTCTAAAGGGAGCTATACAAGGAAAATGGGGAGAAATTGAAGCGGGCCGTTTTGTGGATATTTTCTCGTAGTTTGACCCTATGGGTTTATAGAATTGCAGAAAAGTTCATTTGGGGCTGTCCGTGCCTGAATCAGAGCAGATACGAGGAGACGCCCGATTACGTTTACCTCTAAAGGGAGCTATACAACGAAAATGGGGAGAAATTGAAGCGGGCCGTTTTGTGGATATTTTCTCGTAGTTTGACCCTATGGGTTTATCGAATTGCAGAAAAATTCATTTGGGGGTGTCCGTGCCTGAATCGGAGCAGATACCAGGGGACGCCCGATTACGTTTACCTCTAAAGGGAGCTATACATGGAAAATGGAGAAAAATTGAAGCATGTCGTTTTGTGGATATTTTCTCGTAGTTTGACCCTATGGGTTTATCGAATTGCAGAAAAGATCATTTGGGGCTGTTCGTGCCTGAATTGGAGCAGATACCAGGGGACGCCCGATTACGTTTACCTCTAAAGGGAGCTATACAAGGAATATGGGGAGAAATTGAAGCGGGCCGTTTTGTGGATATTTTCTCGTAGTTTGACCCTATGGGTTTATAGAATTGCAGAAAAGTTCATTTGCGACTGTTCGTGCCTGAATCAGAGCAGATACCAGGGAACGCCCGATTACGTTTACCTCTAAAGGGAGCTATACAAGGAAAATGGGGAAAAAATGAAGCGGGCCGTTTTGTGGATATTTTCTCGTTGTTTGACCCTATGGGTTTATAGAATAGCAGAAAACTTCATTTGCGGCTGTCCGTGCCTGAATCGGAGCAGATACCAGGAGACGCCCGATTACGTTTACCTCTAAAGGGAGCTATACAAGGAAAATGGGGAAAAATTGAAGCGGGCCGTTTTGTTGATATTTTCTCGTAGTTTGACCCTATGGGTTAATAGAATTGCAGAAAACTTTATTTGCAGCTGTCCGTGCTTGAATCAGAGCAGATACCAGGAGGCGCCCGATTACGTTTACCTTTAAAGGGAGCTATACAAGGAAAATGGGGAGAAATTGAAGCGGGCCGTTTTGTGGATATTTTCTCGTAGTTTGACCCTATGGGTTTATAGAATTGCAGAAAAGTTCATTTGGGGCTATCCGTGCCTGAATCGGAGCAGATACCAGGGGACGCCCGATTACGTTTACCTCTAAAGGGAGCTATACAAGGAAAATGGGGAGAAATTGAAGCTGGCCGTTTTGAGGATATTTTCTCGTAGTTTGACCCTATGGGTTTATAGAATTGCAGAAAAGTTCATTTGCGGTTGTCCGTGCCTGAATCGGAGCAGATACCAGAAGGCGCCCGATTACGTTTACCTCTAAAGTGAGCTATACAAGGAAAATGGGGAGAAATTGAAGCGGGCCGTTTTGTGGATATTTTCTCGTAGTTTGACCCTATGGGTTTATGGAGTTGCAGAAAACTTCATTTGCGGCTGTCCGTGCCTGAATCGGAGCAGATGCCAGGAGACGCCCGATTACGTTTACCTCTAAAGGGAACTATACAAGGAAAATGGGGAGAAATTGAAGCGGACCGTTTTGTGGATATTTTCTCGTAGTTTGACCCTATGGGTTTATAGAATTGCTGAAAAGTTCATTTGGGGCTGTCCATGCCTGAAACAGAGCAGATACCAGGGGACGCCCGATTACGTTTACCTCTAAAGGGAGCTATACAAGGAAAATGGGGAAAAATTGAAGCGAGCCGTTTTGTGGATATTTTCTCGTAGTTTGACCCTATGGGTTTATAGAATTGCAGAAATCTTCATTTGGGGCTGTCCGTGCCGGAATCGGAGCAGATACCAGGAGACGCTCGATTACGTTTACCTCTAAAGGGAGCTATACTTGGAAAATGGGAAAAAATTGAAGCGGGCCTTTTTGTTGATATTTTCTCGTAGTTTGACCCTGTGGGTTTATAGAATTGCAGAAAACTTCATTTGCGGCTGTCCGTGCCTGAATCGGAGAAGATACCAAGAGGCACCCGATTACGTTTACCTCTAAAGGGAAATATACAAGGAAAATGGGGAGAAATTGAAGCTGGCCGTTTTGAGGATATTTTCTCGTAGTTTGACCCTATGGGTTTATAGAATTGCAGAAAAGTTCATTTGCGGTTGTCCGTGCCTGAATCGGAGCAGATACCAGAAGGCGCCCGATTACGTTTACCTCTAAAGTGAGCTATACAAGGAAAATGGGGAGAAATTGAAGCGGGCCGTTTTGTGGATATTTTCTCGTAGTTTGACCCTATGGGTTTATGGAGTTGCAGAAAACTTCATTTGCGGCTGTCCGTGCCTGAATCGGAGCAGATGCCAGGAGACGCCCGATTACGTTTACCTCTAAAGGGAACTATACAAGGAAAATGGGGAGAAATTGAAGCGGACCGTTTTGTGGATATTTTCTCGTAGTTTGACCCTATGGGTTTATAGAATTGCTGAAAAGTTCATTTGGGGCTGTCCATGCCTGAAACAGAGCAGATACCAGGGGACGCCCGATTACGTTTACCTCTAAAGGGAGCTATACAAGGAAAATGGGGAAAAATTGAAGCGAGCCGTTTTGTGGATATTTTCTCGTAGTTTGACCCTATGGGTTTATAGAATTGCAGAAATCTTCATTTGGGGCTGTCCGTGCCGGAATCGGAGCAGATACCAGGAGACGCTCGATTACGTTTACCTCTAAAGGGAGCTATACTTGGAAAATGGGAAAAAATTGAAGCGGGCCTTTTTGTTGATATTTTCTCGTAGTTTGACCCTGTGGGTTTATAGAATTGCAGAAAACTTCATTTGCGGCTGTCCGTGCCTGAATCGGAGCAGATACCAGGAGGCGCCCGATTACGTTTACCTCTAAAGGGAGCTATACAAGGAAAATTGGGAGAAATTGAAGCGGGCCGTTTTGTGGATATTTTCTCGTAGTTTGACCCTATGGGTTTATAGAATTGCAGAAAAGTTCATTTGGGGCTGTCCGTGCCTGAATCGGAGCTGATACCAGGGGACGCCCGATTACGTTACCTCTAAAGGGAGCTATACAAGGAAAATGGGGAAAAATTGAAGCGGGCCGTTTTGTGGATATTTTCTCGTAGTTTGACCCTATGGGTTTATAGAATTGCAGAAAACTTCATTTGCGGCTGTCCGTGCCTGAATTGGAGCAGATACCAGGAGACGCCCGATTACGTTTACCTCTAAAGGGAGCTATACAAGGAAAATGGGGAAAAATTGAAGCGGGCCTTTTTGTTGATATTTTCTCGTAGTTTGACCCTATGGATTTATAGAGTTGCAGAAAACTTCATTTGCGGCTGTCCGTGCTTGAATCAGAGCAGATACCAGGAGGCGCCCGATTACGTTTACCTCTAAAGGGAGCTATACAAGGAAAATGGGGAGAAATTGAAGCGGGCCGTTTTGTGGATATTTTCTCGTAGTTTGACCCTATGGGTTTATAGAATTGCAGAAAAGTTCATTTGGGGCTGTCCATGCCTGAATTAGAGCAGATACCAGATGGGTTTATAGAATTGCAGAAATCTTCATTTGCGGCTGTCCGTGCCTGAATCGGAGCAGATACCAGGAGACGTCCGATTACGTTTACCTCTAAAGGGAGCTATACAAGGAAAATGGGGAAAAATTGAAGAGGGTCGTTTTGTTGATATTTTCTCGTAGTTTGACCCTATGGGTTTATAGAATTGTAGAAAACTTTATTTGCGGCTGTCCGTCCCTGAATCGGAGCAGATACTAGGAGATGCCTGATTATGTTTACCTCTAAAGGGAGCTATACAAGGAAAATGGGCAGAAATTGAAGCTGGCCGTTTTGTGGATATTTTCTCGTAGTTTGACCCTATGGGTTTATAGAATTGCAGAAAAGTTCATTTGGGGCTATCGGTGCCTGAATCGGAGCTGATACCAGGGGACGCCCGATTACGTTACCTCTAAAGGGTAGGAAAATGGGGAAAAATTGAAGCGGGCCGTTTTGTGGATATTTTCTCGTAGTTTGACCCTATGGGTTTATAGAATTGCAGAAAACTTCATTTGCGGCTGTCCGTGCCTGAATCGGAGTAGATACCAGGAGACGCCCGATTACGTTTACCTCTAAAGGGAGCTATACAAGGAAAATGGGGAAAAATTGAAGCGGGCCTTTTTGTTGATATTTTCTCGTAGTTTGACCCTATGGGTTTATAGAGTTGCAGAAAACTTCATTTGCGGCTGTCCGTGCTTGAATCAGAGCAGATACCAGGAGGCGCCCGATTACTTTTACCTCTAAAGGGAGCTATACAAGGAAAATGGGGAGAAATTGAACCGGGCCGTTTTGTGGATATTTTCGCGTAGTTTGACCCAATGGGTTTATAGAATTACAGAAAAGATCATTTGGGGCTGTCCGTGCCTAAATCGGAGCAGATACTAGGGGACGCCCGATTACGTTTACCTCTAAAGGGAGCTATACAAGGAAAATGGAGAAAAATTGAAGCGTGTCATTTTTTGGATATTTTCTCGTAGTTTGACCCTATGGGTTTATAGAATTACAGAAAAGTTCATTTGCGGCTGTCCGTGCCTGAGTCAGAGCAGATACCAGGGAACGCCCGATTACGTTTACCTCTAAAGGGAGCTATACAAGGAAAATGGGGAGAAATTGAAGCGGGCCGTTTTGTGGATATTTTCTCATAGTTTGACCCTATGGGTTTATGGAGTTGCAGAAAACTTCATTTGCGGCTGTCCGTGCCTGAATCGGAGCAGATGCCAGGAGACGCCCGATTACGTTTACCTCTAAAGGGAACTATACAAGGAAAATGGGGAGAAATTGAAGCGGACCGTTTTGTGGATATTTTCTCGTAGTTTGACCCTATGGGTTTATAGAATTGCTGAAAAGTTCATTTGGGGCTGTACATGCCTGAATCAGAGCAGATACCAGGGGACGCCCGATTACGTTTACCTCTAAAGGGAGCTATACAAGGAAAATGGGGAAAAATTGAAGCGAGCCGTTTTGTGGATATTTTCTCGTAGTTTGACCCTATGGGTTTATAGAATTGCAGAAATCTTCATTTGCGGCTGTCCGTGCCGGAATCGGAGCAGATACCAGGAGACGCTCGATTACGTTTACCTCTAAAGGGAGCTATACTTGGAAAATGGGAAAAAATTGAAGCGGGCCTTTTTGTTGATATTTTCTCGTTGTTTGACCCTGTGGGTTTATAGAATTGCAGAAAACTTCATTTGCGGCTGTCCGTGCCTGAATCGGAGCAGATACCAGGAGGCGCCCGATTACGTTTACCTCTAAAGGGAGCTATACAAGGAAAATTGGGAGAAATTGAAGCGGGCCGTTTTGTGGATATTTTCTCGTAGTTTGACCCTATGGGTTTATAGAATTGCAGAAAAGTTCATTTGGGGCTGTCCGTGCCTGAATCGGAGCTGATACCAGGGGACGCCCGATTACGTTACCTCTAAAGGGAGCTATACAAGGAAAATGGGGAAAAATTGAAGCGGGCCGTTTTGTGGATATTTTCTCGTAGTTTGACCCTATGGGTTTATAGAATTGCAGAAAACTTCATTTGCGGCTGTCCGTGCCTGAATCGGAGCAGATACCAGGAGACGCCCGATTACGTTTACCTCTAAAGGGAGCTATACAAGGAAAATGGGGAAAAATTGAAGCGGGCCTTTTTGTTGATATTTTTTCGTAGTTTGACCCTATAGATTTATAGAGTTGCAGAAAACTTCATTTGCGGCTGTCCGTGCTTGAATCAGAGCAGATACCAGGAGGCGCCCGATTACGTTTACCTCTAAAGGGAGCTATACAAGGAAAATGGGGAGAAATTGAAGCGGGCCGTTTTGTGGATATTTTCTCGTAGTTTGACCCTATGGGTTTATAGAATTGCAGAAAAGTTCATTTGGGGCTGTCCATGCCTGAATCAGAGCAGATACTAGGGGACGCCCGATTACGTTTACCTCTAAAGGGAGCTATACAAAGAAAATGGGGAAAAATTGAAGCGGGCCGTTTTGTGGATATTTTCTCGTAGTTTGACCCTATGGGTTTATAGAATTGCAGAAATCTTCATTTGCGGCTGTCCGTGCCTGAATCGGAGCAGATACCAGGAGACGCTCGATTACGTTTACCTCTAAAGGGAGCTATACTTGGAAAATGGGAAAAAATTGAAGCAGGCCTTTTTGTTGATATTTTCTCGTAGTTTGACCCTGTGGGTTTATAGAATTGCAGAAAAGTTCATTTGCGGCTGTCCGTGCCTGAATTAGAGCAGATACCAGGGAACGCCCGATTACGTTTACCTCTAAAGGGAGCTATAAAAGGAAAATGGGGAAAAATTGAAGTGGGCCGTTTTGTGGATATTTTCTCGTTGTTTGACCCTATGGGTTTATAGAATTGCAGAAAACTTCATTTGCGGCTGTCCGTGCCTGAATCGGAGCAGATACCAGGAGACGTCCGATTACGTTTACCTCTAAAGGGAGCTATACAAGGAAAATGGGGAAAAATTGAAGAGGGTCGTTTTGTTGATATTTTCTCGTAGTTTGACCCTATGGGTTTATAGAATTGTAGAAAACTTTATTTGCGGCTGTCCGTCCCTGAATCGGAGCAGATACTAGGAGATGCCTGATTATGTTTACCTCTAAAGGGAGCTATACAAGGAAAATGGGCAGAAATTGAAGCTGGCCGTTTTGTGGATATTTTCTCGTAGTTTGACCCTATGGGTTTATAGAATTGCAGAAAAGTTCATTTGGGGCTATCGGTGCCTGAATCGGAGCTGATACCAGGGGACGCCCGATTACGTTACCTCTAAAGGGTAGGAAAATGGGGAAAAATTGAAGCGGGCCGTTTTGTGGATATTTTCTCGTAGTTTGACCCTATGGGTTTATAGAATTGCAGAAAACTTCATTTGCGGCTGTCCGTGCCTGAATCGGAGTAGATACCAGGAGACGCCCGATTACGTTTACCTCTAAAGGGAGCTATACAAGGAAAATGGGGAAAAATTGAAGCGGGCCTTTTTGTTGATATTTTCTCGTAGTTTGACCCTATGGGTTTATAGAGTTGCAGAAAACTTCATTTGCGGCTGTCCGTGCTTGAATCAGAGCAGATACCAGGAGGCGCCCGATTACTTTTACCTCTAAAGGGAGCTATACAAGGAAAATGGGGAGAAATTGAACCGGGCCGTTTTGTGGATATTTTCGCGTAGTTTGACCCAATGGGTTTATAGAATTACAGAAAAGATCATTTGGGGCTGTCCGTGCCTAAATCGGAGCAGATACTAGGGGACGCCCGATTACGTTTACCTCTAAAGGGAGCTATACAAGGAAAATGGAGAAAAATTGAAGCGTGTCATTTTTTGGATATTTTCTCGTAGTTTGACCCTATGGGTTTATAGAATTACAGAAAAGTTCATTTGCGGCTGTCCGTGCCTGAGTCAGAGCAGATACCAGGGAACGCCCGATTACGTTTACCTCTAAAGGGAGCTATACAAGGAAAATGGGGAGAAATTGAAGCGGGCCGTTTTGTGGATATTTTCTCATAGTTTGACCCTATGGGTTTATGGAGTTGCAGAAAACTTCATTTGCGGCTGTCCGTGCCTGAATCGGAGCAGATGCCAGGAGACGCCCGATTACGTTTACCTCTAAAGGGAACTATACAAGGAAAATGGGGAGAAATTGAAGCGGACCGTTTTGTGGATATTTTCTCGTAGTTTGACCCTATGGGTTTATAGAATTGCTGAAAAGTTCATTTGGGGCTGTACATGCCTGAATCAGAGCAGATACCAGGGGACGCCCGATTACGTTTACCTCTAAAGGGAGCTATACAAGGAAAATGGGGAAAAATTGAAGCGAGCCGTTTTGTGGATATTTTCTCGTAGTTTGACCCTATGGGTTTATAGAATTGCAGAAATCTTCATTTGCGGCTGTCCGTGCCGGAATCGGAGCAGATACCAGGAGACGCTCGATTACGTTTACCTCTAAAGGGAGCTATACTTGGAAAATGGGAAAAAATTGAAGCGGGCCTTTTTGTTGATATTTTCTCGTTGTTTGACCCTGTGGGTTTATAGAATTGCAGAAAACTTCATTTGCGGCTGTCCGTGCCTGAATCGGAGCAGATACCAGGAGGCGCCCGATTACGTTTACCTCTAAAGGGAGCTATACAAGGAAAATTGGGAGAAATTGAAGCGGGCCGTTTTGTGGATATTTTCTCGTAGTTTGACCCTATGGGTTTATAGAATTGCAGAAAAGTTCATTTGGGGCTGTCCGTGCCTGAATCGGAGCTGATACCAGGGGACGCCCGATTACGTTACCTCTAAAGGGAGCTATACAAGGAAAATGGGGAAAAATTGAAGCGGGCCGTTTTGTGGATATTTTCTCGTAGTTTGACCCTATGGGTTTATAGAATTGCAGAAAACTTCATTTGCGGCTGTCCGTGCCTGAATCGGAGCAGATACCAGGAGACGCCCGATTACGTTTACCTCTAAAGGGAGCTATACAAGGAAAATGGGGAAAAATTGAAGCGGGCCTTTTTGTTGATATTTTTTCGTAGTTTGACCCTATAGATTTATAGAGTTGCAGAAAACTTCATTTGCGGCTGTCCGTGCTTGAATCAGAGCAGATACCAGGAGGCGCCCGATTACGTTTACCTCTAAAGGGAGCTATACAAGGAAAATGGGGAGAAATTGAAGCGGGCCGTTTTGTGGATATTTTCTCGTAGTTTGACCCTATGGGTTTATAGAATTGCAGAAAAGTTCATTTGGGGCTGTCCATGCCTGAATCAGAGCAGATACTAGGGGACGCCCGATTACGTTTACCTCTAAAGGGAGCTATACAAAGAAAATGGGGAAAAATTGAAGCGGGCCGTTTTGTGGATATTTTCTCGTAGTTTGACCCTATGGGTTTATAGAATTGCAGAAATCTTCATTTGCGGCTGTCCGTGCCTGAATCGGAGCAGATACCAGGAGACGCTCGATTACGTTTACCTCTAAAGGGAGCTATACTTGGAAAATGGGAAAAAATTGAAGCAGGCCTTTTTGTTGATATTTTCTCGTAGTTTGACCCTGTGGGTTTATAGAATTGCAGAAAAGTTCATTTGCGGCTGTCCGTGCCTGAATTAGAGCAGATACCAGGGAACGCCCGATTACGTTTACCTCTAAAGGGAGCTATACAAGGAAAATGGGGAAAAATTGAAGTGGGCCGTTTTGTGGATATTTTCTCGTTGTTTGACCCTATGGGTTTATAGAATTGCAGAAAACTTCATTTGCGGCTGTCCGTGCCTGAATCGGAGCAGATACCAGGAGACGCCCGATTACGTTTACCTCTAAAGGGAGCTATACAAGGAAAATGGGGAAAAATTGAAGAGGGTCGTTTTGTTGATATTTTCTCGTAGTTTGACCCTATGGGTTTATAGAATTGTAGAAAACTTTATTTGCGGCTGTCCGTCCCTGAATCGGAGCAGATACTAGGAGATGCCTGATTATGTTTACCTCTAAAGGGAGCTATACAAGGAAAATGGGCAGAAATTGAAGCTGGCCGTTTTGTGGATATTTTCTCGTAGTTTGACCCTATGGGTTTATAGAATTGCAGAAAAGTTCATTTGGGGCTATCGGTGCCTGAATCGGAGCTGATACCAGGGGACGCCCGATTACGTTACCTCTAAAGGGTAGGAAAATGGGGAAAAATTGAAGCGGGCCGTTTTGTGGATATTTTCTCGTAGTTTGACCCTATGGGTTTATAGAATTGCAGAAAACTTCATTTGCGGCTGTCCGTGCCTGAATCGGAGTAGATACCAGGAGACGCCCGATTACGTTTACCTCTAAAGGGAGCTATACAAGGAAAATGGGGAAAAATTGAAGCGGGCCTTTTTGTTGATATTTTCTCGTAGTTTGACCCTATGGGTTTATAGAGTTGCAGAAAACTTCATTTGCGGCTGTCCGTGCTTGAATCAGAGCAGATACCAGGAGGCGCCCGATTACTTTTACCTCTAAAGGGAGCTATACAAGGAAAATGGGGAGAAATTGAACCGGGCCGTTTTGTGGATATTTTCGCGTAGTTTGACCCAATGGGTTTATAGAATTACAGAAAAGATCATTTGGGGCTGTCCGTGCCTAAATCGGAGCAGATACTAGGGGACGCCCGATTACGTTTACCTCTAAAGGGAGCTATACAAGGAAAATGGAGAAAAATTGAAGCGTGTCATTTTTTGGATATTTTCTCGTAGTTTGACCCTATGGGTTTATAGAATTACAGAAAAGTTCATTTGCGGCTGTCCGTGCCTGAGTCAGAGCAGATACCAGGGAACGCCCGATTACGTTTACCTCTAAAGGGAGCTATACAAGGAAAATGGGGAGAAATTGAAGCGGGCCGTTTTGTGGATATTTTCTCATAGTTTGACCCTATGGGTTTATGGAGTTGCAGAAAACTTCCTTTGCGGCTGTCCGTGCCTGAATCGGAGCAGATGCCAGGAGACGCCCGATTACGTTTACCTCTAAAGGGAACTATACAAGGAAAATGGGGAGAAATTGAAGCGGACCGTTTTGTGGATATTTTCTCGTAGTTTGACCCTATGGGTTTATAGAATTGCTGAAAAGTTCATTTGGGGCTGTACATGCCTGAATCAGAGCAGATACCAGGGGACGCCCGATTACGTTTACCTCTAAAGGGAGCTATACAAGGAAAATGGGGAAAAATTGAAGCGAGCCGTTTTGTGGATATTTTCTCGTAGTTTGACCCTATGGGTTTATAGAATTGCAGAAATCTTCATTTGCGGCTGTCCGTGCCGGAATCGGAGCAGATACCAGGAGACGCTCGATTACGTTTACCTCTAAAGGGAGCTATACTTGGAAAATGGGAAAAAATTGAAGCGGGCCTTTTTGTTGATATTTTCTCGTTGTTTGACCCTGTGGGTTTATAGAATTGCAGAAAACTTCATTTGCGGCTGTCCGTGCCTGAATCGGAGCAGATACCAGGAGGCGCCCGATTACGTTTACCTCTAAAGGGAGCTATACAAGAAAAATTGGGAGAAATTGAAGCGGGCCGTTTTGTGGATATTTTCTCGTAGTTTGACCCTATGGGTTTATAGAATTGCAGAAAAGTTCATTTGGGGCTGTCCGTGCCTGAATCGGAGCTGATACCAGGGGACGCCCGATTACGTTACCTCTAAAGGGAGCTATACAAGGAAAATGGGGAAAAATTGAAGCGGGCCGTTTTGTGGATATTTTCTCGTAGTTTGACCCTATGGGTTTATAGAATTGCAGAAAACTTCATTTGCGGCTGTCCGTGCCTGAATCGGAGCAGATACCAGGAGACGCCCGATTACGTTTACCTCTAAAGGGAGCTATACAAGGAAAATGGGGAAAAATTGAAGCGGGCCTTTTTGTTGATATTTTTTCGTAGTTTGACCCTATAGATTTATAGAGTTGCAGAAAACTTCATTTGCGGCTGTCCGTGCTTGAATCAGAGCAGATACCAGGAGGCGCCCGATTACGTTTACCTCTAAAGGGAGCTATACAAGGAAAATGGGGAGAAATTGAAGCGGGCCGTTTTGTGGATATTTTCTCGTAGTTTGACCCTATGGGTTTATAGAATTGCAGAAAAGTTCATTTGGGGCTGTCCATGCCTGAATCAGAGCAGATACTAGGGGACGCCCGATTACGTTTACCTCTAAAGGGAGCTATACAAAGAAAATGGGGAAAAATTGAAGCGGGCCGTTTTGTGGATATTTTCTCGTAGTTTGACCCTATGGGTTTATAGAATTGCAGAAATCTTCATTTGCGGCTGTCCGTGCCTGAATCGGAGCAGATACCAGGAGACGCTCGATTACGTTTACCTCTAAAGGGAGCTATACTTGGAAAATGGGAAAAAATTGAAGCAGGCCTTTTTGTTGATATTTTCTCGTAGTTTGACCCTGTGGGTTTATAGAATTGCAGAAAAGTTCATTTGCGGCTGTCTGTGCCTGAATTAGAGCAGATACCAGGGAACGCCCGATTACGTTTACCTCTAAAGGGAGCTATACAAGGAAAATGGGGAAAAATTGAAGTGGGCCGTTTTGTGGATATTTTCTCGTTGTTTGACCCTATGGGTTTATAGAATTGCAGAAAACTTCATTTGCGGCTGTCCGTGCCTGAATCGGAGCAGATACCAGGAGACGTCCGATTACGTTTACCTCTAAAGGGAGCTATACAAGGAAAATGGGGAAAAATTGAAGAGGGTCGTTTTGTTGATATTTTCTCGTAGTTTGACCCTATGGGTTTATAGAATTGTAGAAAACTTTATTTGCGGCTGTCCGTCCCTGAATTGGAGCAGATACTAGGAGATGCCTGATTATGTTTACCTCTAAAGGGAGCTATACAAGGAAAATGGGCAGAAATTGAAGCTGGCCGTTTTGTGGATATTTTCTCGTAGTTTGACCCTATGGGTTTATAGAATTGCAGAAAAGTTCATTTGGGGCTGTCCGTGCCTGAATCAGAGCAGATACCAGGGGACGCCCGATTACGTTTACCTCTAAAGGGAGCTATACAAGGAAAATGGGGAGAAATTGAAGCGGGCCGTTTTGTGGATATTTTCTCGTAGTTTGACCCTATGGGTTTATAGAATTGCAGAAAAGTTCATTTGGGGCTGTCCATGCCTGAATCAGAGCAGATACTAGGGGACGCCCGATTACGTTTACCTCTAAAGGGAGCTATACAAAGAAAATGGGGAAAAATTGAAGCGGGCCGTTTTGTGGATATTTTCTCGTAGTTTGACCCTATGGGTTTATAGAATTGCAGAAATCTTCATTTGCGGCTGTCCGTGCCTGAATCGGAGCAGATACCAGGAGACGCTCGATTACGTTTACCTCTAAAGGGAGCTATACTTGGAAAATGGGAAAAAATTGAAGCAGGCCTTTTTGTTGATATTTTCTCGTAGTTTGACCCTGTGGGTTTATAGAATTGCAGAAAAGTTCAT
Source organism: Heracleum sosnowskyi (assembly GCA_030848705.1). Taxonomy (NCBI): domain Eukaryota; kingdom Viridiplantae; phylum Streptophyta; class Magnoliopsida; order Apiales; family Apiaceae; genus Heracleum; species Heracleum sosnowskyi. The sequence goes on from JAUIZM010000033.1 coordinate 178,703, forward strand.
TTGCGGCTGTCTGTGCCTGAATTAGAGCAGATACCAGGGAACGCCCGATTACGTTTACCTCTAAAGGGAGCTATACAAGGAAAATGGGGAAAAATTGAAGTGGGCCGTTTTGTGGATATTTTCTCGTTGTTTGACCCTATGGGTTTATAGAATTGCAGAAAACTTCATTTGCGGCTGTCCGTGCCTGAATCGGAGCAGATACCAGGAGACGTCCGATTACGTTTACCTCTAAAGGGAGCTATACAAGGAAAATGGGGAAAAATTGAAGAGGGTCGTTTTGTTGATATTTTCTCGTAGTTTGACCCTATGGGTTTATAGAATTGTAGAAAACTTTATTTGCGGCTGTCCGTCCCTGAATCGGAGCAGATACTAGGAGATGCCTGATTATGTTTACCTCTAAAGGGAGCTATACAAGGAAAATGGGCAGAAATTGAAGCTGGCCGTTTTGTGGATATTTTCTCGTAGTTTGACCCTATGGGTTTATAGAATTGCAGAAAAGTTCATTTGGGGCTGTCCGTGCCTGAATCAGAGCAGATACCAGGGGACGCCCGATTACGTTTACCTCTAAACGGAGCTATACAAGGAAAATGGGGAGAAATTGAAGCGGGCCGTTTTGTGGATATTTTCTCGTAGTTTGACCTTATGGGTTTATCGAATTGCAGAAAAATTCATTTGGGGGTGTCCGTGCCTGAATCGGAGCAGATACCAGGGGACGCCCGATTACGTTTACCTCTAAAGGGAGCTATACAAGGAAAATGGAGAAAAATTGAAGCGTGTCGTTTTGTGGATATTTTCTCGTAGTTTGACCCTATGGGTTTATAGAATTGCAGAAAACTTCATTTGCGGCTGTCCGTGCCTGAATCGGAGCAGATACCAGGAGACGCCCGATTACGTTTACCTCTAAAGGGAGCTATACAAGGAAAATGGGGAAAAATTGAAGCGGGCCTTTTTGTTGATATTTTCTCATAGTTTGACCCTATGGATTTATAGAGTTGCAGAAAACTTCATTTGCGGCTGTCCGTGCTTGAATCAGAGCAGATACTAGGAGGCGCCCGATTACGTTTACCTCTAAAGGGAGCTATACAAGGAAAATGGGGAGAAATTGAAGCGGGCCGTTTTGTGGATATTTTCTCGTAGTTTGACCCTATGGGTTTATAGAATTGCAGAAAAGTTCATTTGGGGCTGTCCATGCCTGAATCAGAGCAGATACTAGGGGACGCCCGATTACGTTTACCTCTAAAGGGAGCTATACAAAGAAAATGGGGAAAAATTGAAGCGGGCCGTTTTGTGGATATTTTCTCGTAGTTTGACCCTATGGGTTTATAGAATTGCAGAAATCTTCATTTGCGGCTGTCCGTGCCTGAATCGGAGCAGATACCAGGAGACGCTCGATTACGTTTACCTCTAAAGGGAGCTATACTTGGAAAATGGGAAAAAATTGAAGCAGGCCTTTTTGTTGATATTTTCTCGTAGTTTGACCCTGTGGGTTTATAGAATTGCAGAAAACTTCATTTGCGGCTGTCCGTGCCTGAATCGGAGCAGATACCAGGAGGCGCCCGATTATGTTTACCTCTAAAGGGAGCTATACAAGGAAAATGGGGAGAAATTGATGCGGGCCGTTTTGTGGATATTTTCTCATAGTTTGACCCTATGGGTTTATAGAATTGCAGAAAAGTTCATTTGGGGCTATCGGTGCCTGAATCGGAGCTAATACCAGGGGACGCCCGATTACGTTACCTCTAAAGGGTAGGAAAATGGGGAAAAATTGAAGCGGGCCGTTTTGTGGATATTTTCTCGTAGTTTGACCCTATGGGTTTATAGAATTACAGAAAACTTCATTTGCGGCTGTCCGTGCTTGAATCGGAGTAGATACCAGGAGACGCCCGATTACGTTTACCTCTAAAGGGAGCTATACAAGGAAAATGGGGAAAAATTGAAGCGGGCCTTTTGTTGATATTTTCTCGTAGTTTGACCCTATGGGTTTATAGAGTTGCAGAAAACTTCATTTGCGGCTGTCCGTGCTTGAATCAGAGCAGATACCAGGAGGCGCCCGATTACGTTTACCTCTAAAGGGAGCTATACAAGGAAAATGGGGAGAAATTGAACCGGGCCGTTTTGTGGATATTTTCGCGTAGTTTGACCCAATGGGTTTATAGAATTGCAGAAAAGATCATTTGGGGCTGTCCGTGCCTAAATCGGAGCAGATACTAGGGGACGCCCGATTACGTTTACCTCTAAAGGGAGCTATACAAGGAAAATGGAGAAAAATTGAAGCGTGTCATTTTTTGGATATTTTCTCGTAGTTTGACCCTATGGGTTTATAGAATTGCAGAAAAGTTCATTTGCGGCTGTCCGTGCCTGAGTCAGAGCAGATACCAGGGAACGCCCGATTACGTTTACCTCTAAAGGGAGCTATACAAGGAAAATGGGGAAAAATTGAAGCGAGCCGTTTTGTGGATATTTTCTCGTAGTTTGACCCTATGGGTTTATAGAATTGCAGAAATCTTCATTTGCGGCTGTCCGTGCCGGAATCGGAGCAGATACCAGGAGACGCTCGATTACGTTTACCTCTAAAGGGAGCTATACTTGGAAAATGGGAAAAAATTGAAGCGGGCCTTTTTGTTGATATTTTCTCGTAGTTTGACCCTGTGGGTTTATAGAATTGCAGAAAACTTCATTTGCGGCTGTCCGTGCCTGAATCGGAGCAGATACCAGGAGGCGCCCGATTACGTTTACCTCTAAAGGGAGCTATACAAGAAAAATTGGGAGAAATTGAAGCGGGCCGTTTTGTGGATATTTTCTCGTAGTTTGACCCTATGGGTTTATAGAATTGCAGAAAAGTTCATTTGGGGCTGTCCGTGCCTGAATCGGAGCTGATACCAGGGGACGCCCGATTACGTTACCTCTAAAGGGAGCTATACAAGGAAAATGGGGAAAAATTGAAGCGGGCCGTTTTGTGGATATTTTCTCGTAGTTTGACCCTATGGGTTTATAGAATTGCAGAAAACTTCATTTGCGGCTGTCCGTGCCTGAATCGGAGCAGATACCAGGAGACGCCCGATTACGTTTACCTCTAAAGGGAGCTATACAAGGAAAATGGGGAAAAATTGAAGCGGGCCTTTTTGTTGATATTTTCTCGTAGTTTGACCCTATAGATTTATAGAGTTGCAGAAAACTTCATTTGCGGCTGTCCGTGCTTGAATCAGAGCAGATACCAGGAGGCGCCCGATTACGTTTACCTCTAAAGGGAGCTATACAAGGAAAATGGGGAGAAATTGAAGCGGGCCGTTTTGTGGATATTTTCTTGTAGTTTGACCCTATGGGTTTATAGAATTGCAGAAAAGTTCATTTGGGGCTGTCCATGCCTGAATCAGAGCAGATACTAGGGGACGCCCGATTACGTTTACCTCTAAAGGGAGCTATACAAAGAAAATGGGGAAAAATTGAAGCGGGCCGTTTTGTGGATATTTTCTCGTAGTTTGACCCTATGGGTTTATAGAATTGCAGAAATCTTCATTTGCGGCTGTCCGTGCCTGAATCGGAGCAGATACCAGGAGACGCTCGATTACGTTTACCTCTAAAGGGAGCTATACTTGGAAAATGGGAAAAAATTGAAGCAGGCCTTTTTGTTGATATTTTCTCGTAGTTTGACCCTGTGGGTTTATAGAATTGCAGAAAAGTTCATTTGCGGCTGTCCGTGCCTGAATTAGAGCAGATATCAGGGAACGCCCGATTACGTTTACCTCTAAAGGGAGCTATACAAGGAAAATGGGGAAAAATTGAAGCGGGCCGTTTTGTGGATATTTTCTCGTTGTTTGACCCTATGGGTTTATAGAATTGCAGAAAACTTCATTTGCGGCTGTCCGTGCCTGAATCGGAGCAGATACCAGGAGACGTTCGATTACGTTTACCTCTAAAGGGAGCTATACAAGGAAAATGGGGAAAAATTGAAGAGGGTCGTTTTGTTGATATTTTCTCGTAGTTTGACCCTATGGGTTTATAGAATTGTAGAAAACTTTATTTGCGGCTGTACGTCCCTGAATCGGAGCAGATACTAGGAGATGCCTGATTATGTTTACCTCTAAAGGGAGCTATACAAGGAAAATGGGCAGAAATTGAAGCTGGCCGTTTTGTGGATATTTTCTCATAGTTTGACCCTATGGGTTTATAGAATTGCAGAAAAGTTCATTTGGGGCTGTCCGTGCCTGAATCAGAGCAGATACCAGGGGACGCCCGATTACGTTTACCTCTAAAGGGAGCTATACAAGGAAAATGGGGAGAAATTGAAGCGGGCCGTTTTGTGGATATTTTCTCGTAGTTTGACCTTATGGGTTTATCGAATTGCAGAAAAATTCATTTGGGGGTGTCCGTGCCTGAATCGGAGCAGATACCAGGGGACGCCCGATTACGTTTACCTCTAAAGGGAGCTATACAAGGAAAATGGAGAAAAATTGAAGCGTGTCATTTTGTGGATATTTTCTCGTAGTTTGACCCTATGGGTTTATAGAATTGCAGAAAACTTCATTTGCGGCTGTCCGTGCCTGAATCGGAGCAGATACCAGGAGACGCCCGATTACGTTTACCTCTAAAGGGAGCTATACAAGGAAAATGGGGAAAAATTGAAGCGGGCCTTTTTGTTGATATTTTCTCGTAGTTTGACCCTATGGATTTATAGAGTTGCAGAAAACTTCATTTGCGGCTGTCCGTGCTTGAATCAGAGCAGATACCAGGAGGCGCCCGATTACGTTTACCTCTAAAGGGAGCTATACAAGGAAAATGGGGAGAAATTGAAGCGGGCCGTTTTGTGGATATTTTCTCGTAGTTTGACCCTATGGGTTTATAGAATTGCAGAAAAGTTCATTTGGGGCTGTCCATGCCTGAATCAGAGCAGATACTAGGGGACGCCCGATTACGTTTACCTCTAAAGGGAGCTATACAAAGAAAATGGGGAAAAATTGAAGCGGGCCGTTTTGTGGATATTTTCTCGTAGTTTGACCCTATGGGTTTATAGAATGGCAGAAATCTTCATTTGCGGCTGTCCGTGCCTGAATCGGAGCAGATACCAGGAGACGCTCGATTACGTTTACCTCTAAAGGGAGCTATACTTGGAAAATGGGAAAAAATTGAAGCAGGCCTTTTTGTTGATATTTTCTCGTAGTTTGACCCTGTGGGTTTATAGAATTGCAGAAAACTTCATTTGCGGCTGTCCGTGCCTGAATCGGAGCAGATACCAGGAGGCGCCCGATTATGTTTACCTCTAAAGGGAGCTATACAAGGAAAATGGGGAGAAATTGATGCGGGCCGTTTTGTGGATATTTTCTCATAGTTTGACCCTATGGGTTTATAGAATTGCAGAAAAGTTCATTTGGGGCTATCGGTGCCTGAATCGGAGCTGATACCAGGGGACGCCCGATTACGTTACCTCTAAAGGGTAGGAAAATGGGGAAAAATTGAAGCGGGCCATTTTGTGGATATTTTCTCGTAGTTTGACCCTATGGGTTTATAGAATTACAGAAAACTTCATTTGCGGCTGTCCGTGCTTGAATCGGAGTAGATACCAGGAGACGCCCGATTACGTTTACCTCTAAAGGGAGCTATACAAGGAAAATGGGGAAAAATTGAAGCGGGCCTTTTTGTTGATATTTTCTCGTAGTTTGACCCTATGGGTTTATAGAGTTGCAGAAAACTTCATTTGCGGCTGTCCGTGCTTGAATCAGAGCAGATACCAGGAGGCGCCCGATTACGTTTACCTCTAAAGGGAGCTATACAAGGAAAATGGGGAGAAATTGAACCGGGCCGTTTTGTGGATATTTTCGCGTAGTTTGACCCAATGGGTTTATAGAATTGCAGAAAAGATCATTTGGGGCTGTCCGTGCCTAAATCGGAGCAGATACTAGGGGACGCCCGATTACGTTTACCTCTAAAGGGAGCTATACAAGGAAAATGGAGAAAAATTGAAGCGTGTCATTTTTTGGATATTTTCTCGTAGTTTGACCCTATGGGTTTATAGAATTGCAGAAAAGTTCATTTGCGGCTGTCCGTGCCTGAGTCAGAGCAGATACCAGGGAACGCCCGATTACGTTTACCTCTAAAGGGAGCTATACAAGGAAAATGGGGAAAAATTGAAGCGGGCCTTTTTGTGGATATTTTCTCGTTGTTTGACCCTATGGGTTTATAGAATTGCAGAAAACTTCATTTGCGGCTGTCCGTGCCTGAATCGGAGCAGATACCAGGAGACGTCCGATTACGTTTACCTCTAAAGGGAGCTATACAAGGAAAATGGGGAAAAATTGAAGCGGGCCGTTTTGTTGATATTTTCTCGTAGTTTGACCCTATGGGTTTATAGAATTGCAGAAAAGTTCATTTGCGGCTGTCCGTGCCTGAATCGGAGCAGATACCAGGAGACGTCCGATTACGTTTACCTCTAAAGGGAGCTATACAAGGAAAATGGGGAGAAATTGAAGCGGGCCGTTTTGTGGATATTTTCTCGTAGTTTGACCTTATGGGTTTATCGAATTGCAGAAAAATTCATTTGGGGGTGTCCGTGCCTGAATCGGAGCAGATACCAGGGGACGCCCGATTACGTTTACCTCTAAAGGGAGCTATACAAGGAAAATGGAGAAAAATTGAAGCGTGTCGTTTTGTGGATATTTTCTCGTAGTTTGACCCTATGGGTTTATAGAATTGCAGAAAACTTCATTTGCGGCTGTCCGTGCCTGAATCGGAGCAGATACCAGGAGACGCCCGATTACGTTTACCTCTAAAGGGAGCTATACAAGGAAAATGGGGAAAAATTGAAGCGGGCCTTTTTGTTGATATTTTCTCGTAGTTTGACCCTATGGATTTATAGAGTTGCAGAAAACTTCATTTGCGGCTGTCCGTGCTTGAATCAGAGCAGATACCAGGAGGCGCCCGATTACGTTTACCTCTAAAGGGAGCTATACAAGGAAAATGGGGAGAAATTGAAGCGGGCCGTTTTGTGGATATTTTCTCGTAGTTTGACCCTATGGGTTTATAGAATTGCAGAAAAGTTCATTTGGGGCTGTCCATGCCTGAATCAGAGCAGATACTAGGGGACGCCCGATTACGTTTACCTCTAAAGGGAGCTATACAAAGAAAATGGGGAAAAATTGAAGCGGGCCGTTTTGTGGATATTTTCTCGTAGTTTGACCCTATGGGTTTATAGAATGGCAGAAATCTTCATTTGCGGCTGTCCGTGCCTGAATCGGAGCAGATACCAGGAGACGCTCGATTACGTTTACCTCTAAAGGGAGCTATACTTGGAAAATGGGAAAAAATTGAAGCAGGCCTTTTTGTTGATATTTTCTCGTAGTTTGACCCTGTGGGTTTATAGAATTGCAGAAAACTTCATTTGCGGCTGTCCGTGCCTGAATCGGAGCAGATACCAGGAGGCGCCCGATTATGTTTACCTCTAAAGGGAGCTATACAAGGAAAATGGGGAGAAATTGATGCGGGCCGTTTTGTGGATATTTTCTCATAGTTTGACCCTATGGGTTTATAGAATTGCAGAAAAGTTCATTTGGGGCTATCGGTGCCTGAATCGGAGCTGATACCAGGGGACGCCCGATTACGTTACCTCTAAAGGGTAGGAAAATGGGGAAAAATTGAAGCGGGCCGTTTTGTGGATATTTTCTCATAGTTTGACCCTATGGGTTTATAGAATTACAGAAAACTTCATTTGCGGCTGTCCGTGCTTGAATCGGAGTAGATACCAGGAGACGCCCGATTACGTTTACCTCTAAAGGGAGCTATACAAGGAAAATGGGGAAAAATTGAAGCGGGCCTTTTTGTTGATATTTTCTCGTAGTTTGACCCTATGGGTTTATAGAGTTGCAGAAAACTTCATTTGCGGCTGTCCGTGCTTGAATCAGAGCAGATACCAGGAGGCGCCCGATTACGTTTACCTCTAAAGGGAGCTATACAAGGAAAATGGGGAGAAATTGAACCGGGCCGTTTTGTGGATATTTTCGCGTAGTTTGACCCAATGGGTTTATAGAATTGCAGAAAAGATCATTTGGGGCTGTCCGTGCCTAAATCGGAGCAGATACTAGGGGACGCCCGATTACGTTTACCTCTAAAGGGAGCTATACAAGGAAAATGGAGAAAAATTGAAGCGTGTCATTTTTTGGATATTTTCTCGTAGTTTGACCCTATGGGTTTATAGAATTGCAGAAAAGTTCATTTGCGGCTGTCCGTGCCTGAGTCAGAGCAGATACCAGGGAACGCCCGATTACGTTTACCTCTAAAGGGAGCTATACAAGGAAAATGGAGAAAAATTGAAGCGTGTCATTTTTTGGATATTTTCTCGTAGTTTGACCCTATGGGTTTATAGAATTGCAGAAAAGTTCATTTGCGGCTGTCCGTGCCTGAATCGGAGCAGATACCAGGAGACGTCCGATTACGTTTACCTCTAAAGGGAGCTATACAAGGAAAATGGGGAGAAATTGAAGCGGGCCGTTTTGTGGATATTTTCTCGTAGTTTGACCTTATGGGTTTATCGAATTGCAGAAAAATTCATTTGGGGGTGTCCGTGCCTGAATCGGAGCAGATACCAGGGGACGCCCGATTACGTTTACCTCTAAAGGGAGCTATACAAGGAAAATGGAGAAAAATTGAAGCGTGTCGTTTTGTGGATATTTTCTCGTAGTTTGACCCTATGGGTTTATAGAATTGCAGAAAACTTCATTTGCGGCTGTCCGTGCCTGAATCGGAGCAGATACCAGGAGACGCCCGATTACGTTTACCTCTAAAGGGAGCTATACAAGGAAAATGGGGAAAAATTGAAGCGGGCCTTTTTGTTGATATTTTCTCGTAGTTTGACCCTATGGATTTATAGAGTTGCAAAAAACTTCATTTGCGGCTGTCCGTGCTTGAATCAGAGCAGATACCAGGAGGCGCCCGATTACGTTTACCTCTAAAGGGAGCTATACAAGGAAAATGGGGAGAAATTGAAGCGGGCCGTTTTGTGGATATTTTCTCGTAGTTTGACCCTATGGGTTTATAGAATTGCAGAAAAGTTCATTTGGGGCTGTCCATGCCTGAATCAGAGCAGATACTAGGGGACGCCCGATTACGTTTACCTCTAAAGGGAGCTATACAAAGAAAATGGGGAAAAATTGAAGCGGGCCGTTTTGTGGATATTTTCTCGTAGTTTGACCCTATGGGTTTATAGAATGGCAGAAATCTTCATTTGCGGCTGTCCGTGCCTGAATCGGAGCAGATACCAGGAGACGCTCGATTACGTTTACCTCTAAAGGGAGCTATACTTGGAAAATGGGAAAAAATTGAAGCAGGCCTTTTTGTTGATATTTTCTCGTAGTTTGACCCTGTGGGTTTATAGAATTGCAGAAAACTTCATTTGCGGCTGTCCGTGCCTGAATCGGAGCAGATACCAGGAGGCGCCCGATTATGTTTACCTCTAAAGGGAGCTATACAAGGAAAATGGGGAGAAATTGATGCGGGCCGTTTTGTGGATATTTTCTCATAGTTTGACCCTATGGGTTTATAGAATTGCAGAAAAGTTCATTTGGGGCTATCGGTGCCTGAATCGGAGCTGATACCAGGGGACGCCCGATTACGTTACCTCTAAAGGGTAGGAAAATGGGGAAAAATTGAAGCGGGCCGTTTTGTGGATATTTTCTCGTAGTTTGACCCTATGGGTTTATAGAATTACAGAAAACTTCATTTGCGGCTGTCCGTGCTTGAATCAGAGTAGATACCAGGAGACGCCCGATTACGTTTACCTCTAAAGGGAGCTATACAAGGAAAATGGGGAAAAATTGAAGCGGGCCTTTTTGTTGATATTTTCTCGTAGTTTGACCCTATGGGTTTATAGAGTTGCAGAAAACTTCATTTGCGGCTGTCCGTGCTTGAATCAGAGCAGATACCAGGAGGCGCCCGATTACGTTTACCTCTAAAGGGAGCTATACAAGGAAAATGGGGAGAAATTGAAGCGGGCCGTTTTGTGGATATTTTCTCGTAGTTTGACCCTATGGGTTTATAGAATTGCAGAAAAGTTCATTTGGGGCTGTCCATGCCTGAATCAGAGCAGATACTAGGGGACGCCCGATTACGTTTACCTCTAAAGGGAGCTATACAAAGAAAATGGGGAAAAATTGAAGCGGGCCGTTTTGTGGATATTTTCTCGTAGTTTGACCCTATGGGTTTATAGAATGGCAGAAATCTTCATTTGCGGCTGTCCGTGCCTGAATCGGAGCAGATACCAGGAGACGCTCGATTACGTTTACCTCTAAAGGGAGCTATACTTGGAAAATGGGAAAAAATTGAAGCAGGCCTTTTTGTTGATATTTTCTCGTAGTTTGACCCTGTGGGTTTATAGAATTGCAGAAAACTTCATTTGCGGCTGTCCGTGCCTGAATCGGAGCAGATACCAGGAGGCGCCCGATTATGTTTACCTCTAAAGGGAGCTATACAAGGAAAATGGGGAGAAATTGATGCGGGCCGTTTTGTGGATATTTTCTCATAGTTTGACCCTATGGGTTTATAGAATTGCAGAAAAGTTCATTTGGGGCTATCGGTGCCTGAATCGGAGCTGATACCAGGGGACGCCCGATTACGTTACCTCTAAAGGGTAGGAAAATGGGGAAAAATTGAAGCGGGCCGTTTTGTGGATATTTTCTCGTAGTTTGACCCTATGGGTTTATAGAATTACAGAAAACTTCATTTGCGGCTGTCCGTGCTTGAATCGGAGTAGATACCAGGAGACGCCCGATTACGTTTACCTCTAAAGGGAGCTATACAAGGAAAATGGGGAAAAATTGAAGCGGGCCTTTTTGTTGATATTTTCTCGTAGTTTGACCCTATGGGTTTATAGAGTTGCAGAAAACTTCATTTGCGGCTGTCCGTGCTTGAATCAGAGCAGATACCAGGAGGCGCCCGATTACGTTTACCTCTAAAGGGAGCTATACAAGGAAAATGGGGAAAAATTGAAGCGGGCCTTTTTGTGGATATTTTCTCGTTGTTTGACCCTATGGGTTTATAGAATTGCAGAAAACTTCATTTGCGGCTGTCCGTGCCTGAATCGGAGCAGATACCAGGAGACGTCCGATTACGTTTACCTCTAAAGGGAGCTATACAAGGAAAATGGGGAAAAATTGAAGCGGGCCGTTTTGTTGATATTTTCTCGTAGTTTGACCCTATGGGTTTATAGAATTGCAGAAAAGTTCATTTGCGGCTGTCCGTGCCTGAATCGGAGCAGATACCAGGAGACGTCCGATTACGTTTACCTCTAAAGGGAGCTATACAAGGAAAATGGGGAGAAATTGAAGCGGGCCGTTTTGTGGATATTTTCTCGTAGTTTGACCTTATGGGTTTATCGAATTGCAGAAAAATTCATTTGGGGGTGTCCGTGCCTGAATCGGAGCAGATACCAGGGGACGCCCGATTACGTTTACCTCTAAAGGGAGCTATACAAGGAAAATGGAGAAAAATTGAAGCGTGTCGTTTTGTGGATATTTTCTCGTAGTTTGACCCTATGGGTTTATAGAATTGCAGAAAACTTCATTTGCGGCTGTCCGTGCCTGAATCGGAGCAGATACCAGGAGACGCCCGATTACGTTTACCTCTAAAGGGAGCTATACAAGGAAAATGGGGAAAAATTGAAGCGGGCCTTTTTGTTGATATTTTCTCGTAGTTTGACCCTATGGATTTATAGAGTTGCAGAAAACTTCATTTGCGGCTGTCCGTGCTTGAATCAGAGCAGATACCAGGAGGCGCCCGATTACGTTTACCTCTAAAGGGAGCTATACAAGGAAAATGGGGAGAAATTGAAGCGGGCCGTTTTGTGGATATTTTCTCGTAGTTTGACCCTATGGGTTTATAGAATTGCAGAAAAGTTCATTTGGGGCTGTCCATGCCTGAATCAGAGCAGATACTAGGGGACGCCCGATTACGTTTACCTCTAAAGGGAGCTATACAAAGAAAATGGGGAAAAATTGAAGCGGGCCGTTTTGTGGATATTTTCTCGTAGTTTGACCCTATGGGTTTATAGAATTGCAGAAATCTTCATTTGCGGCTGTCCGTGCCTGAATCGGAGCAGATACCAGGAGACGCTCGATTACGTTTACCTCTAAAGGGAGCTATACTTGGAAAATGGGAAAAAATTGAAGCAGGCCTTTTTGTTGATATTTTCTCGTAGTTTGACCCTGTGGGTTTATAGAATTGCAGAAAACTTCATTTGCGGCTGTCCGTGCCTGAATCGGAGCAGATACCAGGAGGCGCCCGATTATGTTTACCTCTAAAGGGAGCTATACAAGGAAAATGAGGAGAAATTGATGCGGGCCGTTTTGTGGATATTTTCTCATAGTTTGACCCTATGGGTTTATAGAATTGCAGAAAAGTTCATTTGGGGCTATCGGTGCCTGAATCGGAGCTAATACCAGGGGACGCCCGATTACGTTACCTCTAAAGGGTAGGAAAATGGGGAAAAATTGAAGCGGGCCGTTTTGTGGATATTTTCTCGTAGTTTGACCCTATGGGTTTATAGAATTACAGAAAACTTCATTTGCGGCTGTCCGTGCTTGAATCGGAGTAGATACCAGGAGACGCCCGATTACGTTTACCTCTAAAGGGAGCTATACAAGGAAAATGGGGAAAAATTGAAGCGGGCCTTTTTGTTGATATTTTCTCGTAGTTTGACCCTATGGGTTTATAGAGTTGCAGAAAACTTCATTTGCGGCTGTCCGTGCTTGAATCAGAGCAGATACCAGGAGGCGCCCGATTACGTTTACCTCTAAAGGGAGCTATACAAGGAAAATGGGGAGAAATTGAACCGGGCCGTTTTGTGGATATTTTCGCGTAGTTTGACCCAATGGGTTTATAGAATTGCAGAAAAGATCATTTGGGGCTGTCCGTGCCTAAATCGGAGCAGATACTAGGGGACGCCCGATTACGTTTACCTCTAAAGGGAGCTATACAAGGAAAATGGAGAAAAATTGAAGCGTGTCATTTTTTGGATATTTTCTCGTAGTTTGACCCTATGGGTTTATAGAATTGCAGAAAAGTTCATTTGCGGCTGTCCGTGCCTGAGTCAGAGCAGATACCAGGGAACGCCCGATTACGTTTACCTCTAAAGGGAGCTATACAAGGAAAATGGGGAAAAATTGAAGCGAGCCGTTTTGTGGATATTTTCTCGTAGTTTGACCCTATGGGTTTATAGAATTACAGAAATCTTCATTTGCGGCTGTCCGTGCCGGAATCGGAGCAGATACCAGGAGACGCTCGATTACGTTTACCTCTAAAGGGAGCTATACTTGGAAAATGGGAAAAAATTGAAGCGGGCCTTTTTGTTGATATTTTCTCGTAGTTTGACCCTGTGGGTTTATAGAATTGCAGAAAACTTCATTTGCGGCTGTCCGTGCCTGAATCGGAGCAGATACCAGGAGGCGCCCGATTACGTTTACCTCTAAAGGGAGCTATACAAGGAAAATTGGGAGAAATTGAAGCGGGCCGTTTTGTGGATATTTTCTCGTAGTTTGACCCTATGGGTTTATAGAATTGCAGAAAAGTTCATTTGGGGCTGTCCGTGCCTGAATCGGAGCTGATACCAGGGGACGCCCGATTACGTTACCTCTAAAGGGAGCTATACAAGGAAAATGGGGAAAAATTGAAGCGGGCCTTTTTGTGGATATTTTCTCGTAGTTTGACCCTATGGGTTTATAGAATTGCAGAAAACTTCATTTGCGGTTGTCCGTGCCTGAATCGGAGCAGATACCAGGAGACGCCCGATTACGTTTACCTCTAAAGGGAGCTATACAAGGAAAATGGGGAAAAATTGAAGCGGGCCTTTTTGTTGATATTTTCTCGTAGTTTGACCCTATAGATTTATAGAGTTGCAGAAAACTTCATTTGCGGCTGTCCGTGCTTGAATCAGAGCAGATACCAGGAGGCGCCCGATTACGTTTACCTCTAAAGGGAGCTATACAAGGAAAATGGGGAGAAATTGAAGCGGGCCGTTTTGTGGATATTTTCTTGTAGTTTGACCCTATGGGTTTATAGAATTGCAGAAAAGTTCATTTGGGGCTGTCCATGCCTGAATCAGAGCAGATACTAGGGGACGCCCGATTACGTTTACCTCTAAAGGGAGCTATACAAAGAAAATGGGGAAAAATTGAAGCGGGCCGTTTTGTGGATATTTTCTCGTAGTTTGACCCTATGGGTTTATAGAATTGCAGAAATCTTCATTTGCGGCTGTCCGTGCCTGAATCGGAGCAGATACCAGGAGACGCTCGATTACGTTTACCTCTAAAGGGAGCTATACTTGGAAAATGGGAAAAAATTGAAGCAGGCCTTTTTGTTGATATTTTCTCGTAGTTTGACCCTGTGGGTTTATAGAATTGCAGAAAAGTTCATTTGCGGCTGTCCGTGCCTGAATTAGAGCAGATATCAGGGAACGCCCGATTACGTTTACCTCTAAAGGGAGCTATACAAGGAAAATGAGGAAAAATTGAAGCGGGCCGTTTTGTGGATATTTTCTCGTTGTTTGACCCTATGGGTTTATAGAATTGCAGAAAACTTCATTTGCGGCTGTCCGTGCCTGAATCGGAGCAGATACCAGGAGACGTTCGATTACGTTTACCTCTAAAGGGAGCTATACAAGGAAAATGGGGAAAAATTGAAGAGGGTCGTTTTGTTGATATTTTCTCGTAGTTTGACCCTATGGGTTTATAGAATTGTAGAAAACTTTATTTGCGGCTGTCCGTCCCTGAATCGGAGCAGATACTAGGAGATGCCTGATTATGTTTACCTCTAAAGGGAGCTATACAAGGAAAATGGGCAGAAATTGAAGCTGGCCGTTTTGTGGATATTTTCTCGTAGTTTGACCCTATGGGTTTATAGAATTGCAGAAAAGTTCATTTGGGGCTGTCCGTGCCTGAATCAGAGCAGATACCAGGGGACGCCCGATTACGTTTACCTCTAAAGGGAGCTATACAAGGAAAATGGGGAGAAATTGAAGCGGGCCGTTTTGTGGATATTTTCTCGTAGTTTGACCTTATGGGTTTATCGAATTGCAGAAAAATTCATTTGGGGGTGTCCGTGCCTGAATCGGAGCAGATACCAGGGGACGCCCGATTACGTTTACCTCTAAAGGGAGCTATACAAGGAAAATGGAGAAAAATTGAAGCGTGTCATTTTGTGGATATTTTCTCGTAGTTTGACCCTATGGGTTTATAGAATTGCAGAAAACTTCATTTGCGGCTGTCCGTGCCTGAATCGGAGCAGATACCAGGAGACGCCCGATTACGTTTACCTCTAAAGGGAGCTATACAAGGAAAATGGGGAAAAATTGAAGCGGGCCTTTTTGTTGATATTTTCTCGTAGTTTGACCCTATGGATTTATAGAGTTGCAGAAAACTTCATTTGCGGCTGTCCGTGCTTGAATCAGAGCAGATACCAGGAGGCGCCCGATTACGTTTACCTCTAAAGGGAGCTATACAAGGAAAATGGGGAGAAATTGAAGCGGGCCGTTTTGTGGATATTTTCTCGTAGTTTGACCCTATGGGTTTATAGAATTGCAGAAAAGTTCATTTGGGGCTGTCCATGCCTGAATCAGAGCAGATACTAGGGGACGCCCGATTACGTTTACCTCTAAAGGGAGCTATACAAAGAAAATGGGGAAAAATTGAAGCGGGCCGTTTTGTGGATATTTTCTCGTAGTTTGACCCTATGGGTTTATAGAATGGCAGAAATCTTCATTTGCGGCTGTCCGTGCCTGAATCGGAGCAGATACCAGGAGACGCTCGATTACGTTTACCTCTAAAGGGAGCTATACTTGGAAAATGGGAAAAAATTGAAGCAGGCCTTTTTGTTGATATTTTCTCGTAGTTTGACCCTGTGGGTTTATAGAATTGCAGAAAACTTCATTTGCGGCTGTCCGTGCCTGAATCGGAGCAGATACCAGGAGGCGCCCGATTATGTTTACCTCTAAAGGGAGCTATACAAGGAAAATGGGGAGAAATTGATGCGGGCCGTTTTGTGGATATTTTCTCATAGTTTGACCCTATGGGTTTATAGAATTGCAGAAAAGTTCATTTGGGGCTATCGGTGCCTGAATCGGAGCTGATACCAGGGGACGCCCGATTACGTTACCTCTAAAGGGTAGGAAAATGGGGAAAAATTGAAGCGGGCCGTTTTGTGGATATTTTCTCGTAGTTTGACCCTATGGGTTTATAGAATTACAGAAAACTTCATTTGCGGCTGTCCGTGCTTGAATCGGAGTAGATACCAGGAGACGCCCGATTACGTTTACCTCTAAAGGGAGCTATACAAGGAAAATGGGGAAAAATTGAAGCGGGCCTTTTTGTTGATATTTTCTCGTAGTTTGACCCTATGGGTTTATAGAGTTGCAGAAAACTTCATTTGCGGCTGTCCGTGCTTGAATCAGAGCAGATACCAGGAGGCGCCCGATTACGTTTACCTCTAAAGGGAGCTATACAAGGAAAATGGGGAGAAATTGAACCGGGCCGTTTTGTGGATATTTTCGCGTAGTTTGACCCAATGGGTTTATAGAATTGCAGAAAAGATCATTTGGGGCTGTCCGTGCCTAAATCGGAGCAGATACTAGGGGACGCCCGATTACGTTTACCTCTAAAGGGAGCTATACAAGGAAAATGGAGAAAAATTGAAGCGTGTCATTTTTTGGATATTTTCTCGTAGTTTGACCCTATGGGTTTATAGAATTGCAGAAAAGTTCATTTGCGGCTGTCCGTGCCTGAGTCAGAGCAGATACCAGGGAACGCCCGATTACGTTTACCTCTAAAGGGAGCTATACAAGGAAAATGGGGAAAAATTGAAGCGGGCCTTTTTGTGGATATTTTCTCGTTGTTTGACCCTATGGGTTTATAGAATTGCAGAAAACTTCATTTGCGGCTGTCCGTGCCTGAATCGGAGCAGATACCAGGAGACGTCCGATTACGTTTACCTCTAAAGGGAGCTATACAAGGAAAATGGGGAAAAATTGAAGCGGGCCGTTTTGTTGATATTTTCTCGTAGTTTGACCCTATGGGTTTATAGAATTGCAGAAAAGTTCATTTGCGGCTGTCCGTGCCTGAATTAGAGCAGATACCAGGGAACGCCCGATTACGTTTACCTCTAAAGGGAGCTATACAAGGAAAATGGGGAAAAATTGAAGCGGGCCGTTTTGTGGATATTTTCTCGTTGTTTGACCCTATGGGTTTATAGAATTGCAGAAAACTTCATTTGCGGCTGTCCGTGCCTGAATCGGAGCAGATACCAGGAGACGTCCGATTACGTTTACATCTAAAGGGAGCTATACAAGGAAAATGGGGAAAAATTGAAGAGGGCCGTTTTGTTGATATTTTCTCGTAGTTTGACCCTATGGGTTTATAGAATTGTAGAAAACTTTATTTGCGGCTGTCCGTCCCTGAATCGGAGCAGATACTAGGAGATGCCTGATTATGTTTACCTCTAAAGGGAGCTATACAAGGAAAATGGGCAGAAATTGAAGCTGGCCGTTTTGTGGATATTTTCTCGTAGTTTGACCCTATGGGTTTATAGAATTGCAGAAAAGTTCATTTGGGGCTGTCCGTGCCTGAATCAGAGCAGATACCAGGGGACGCCCGATTACGTTTACCTCTAAAGGGAGCTATACAAGGAAAATGGGGAGAAATTGAAGCGGGCCGTTTTGTGGATATTTTCTCGTAGTTTGACCTTATGGGTTTATCGAATTGCAGAAAAATTCATTTGGGGGTGTCCGTGCCTGAATCGGAGCAGATACCAGGGGACGCCCGATTACGTTTACCTCTAAAGGGAGCTATACAAGGAAAATGGAGAAAAATTGAAGCGTGTCGTTTTGTGGATATTTTCTCGTAGTTTGACCCTATGGGTTTATAGAATTGCAGAAAAGATCATTTGGGACTGTCCGTGCCTGAATCGGAGCAGATACCAGGGGACGCCCGATTACGTTTACCTCTAAAGGGAGCATACAAGGAATATGGAGAAAAATTGAAGCGGGCCGTTTTGTGGATATTTTCTCGTAGTTTGACCCTATGGGTTTATATAATTGCAGAAAACTTCATTTGCGGTTGTCCGTGCCTGAATCGGAGCAGATACCAGGAGACGCCCGATTACGTTTACCTCTAAAGGGAGCTATATAAGGAAAATGGGGAAAAATTGAAGCGGACCGTTTTGTTGATATTTTCTCGTAGTTTGACCCTATGGGTTTATAGAATTGCAGAAAACTTTATTTGCAGCTGTCCGTGCCTGAATCAGAGCATATACTAGGAGATACTTGATTACGTTTACCTCTAAAGAGAGCTATACAAGGAAAATGGGGAGAAATTGAAGCTGGCCGTTTTGTGGATATTTTCTCGTAGTTTGACCCTATGGGTTTATAGAATTGCAGAAAAGTTCATTTGGGGCTGTCCGTGCCAGAATCGGAGCAGATACCAGGGGACGCCCGATTACGTTTACCTTTAAAGGGAGCTATACAAGGAAAATGGGGAAAAATTGAAGCGGGCCGTTTTTTGTATATTTTCTCGTACTTTGACCCTATGGGTTTATAGAATTGCAGAAAACTTCATTTGCGGCTGTCCGTGACTGAATCGGAGCAGATACCAGGAGGCGCCCGATTACGTTTACCTCTAAAGGGAGCTATACAAGGAATATGGGGAGAAATTGAAGCGGGCCGTTTTGTGGATATTTTCTCGTAGTTTGACCCTATGGGTTTATAGAATTGCAGAAAAGTTCATTTGCGGCTGTCCGTGCCTGAATCAGAGCAGATACCAAGGAACGTCCGATTACGTTTACCTCTAAAGGAACTATACAAGGAAAATGGGGAAAAATTGAAGCGGGCCGTTTTGTTGATATTTTCTCGTAGTTTGACCCTATGGGTTTATAGAATTGCAGAAAACTTTATTTGCGGCTGTCCGTGCCTGAATCGGAGCAGATACTAGGAGATGCCCGATTACGTTTACATCTAAAGGGAGCTATACAAGGAAAATGGGGAGAAATTGAAGCTGGCCGTTTTGTGGATATTTTCTCGTAATTTGACCCTATGGGTTTATAGAATTGCAGAAAAGTTCATTTGGGGCTGTTCGTGCCTGAATCGGAGCAGATACCAGGCGACGCCCGATTACGTTTACTTCTAAAGGGAGCTATACAAGGAAAATGGGGAAAAATTGAAGCGGGCCATTTTTTGGATATTTTCTCGTAGTTTGACCCTATGGGTTTATAGAATTGCAGAAAACTTCATTTGCGGCTGTCCGTGCCTGAATCGGAGCAGATACCAGGAGGCGCCCGATTACGTTTACCTCTAAAGGGAGCTATACAAGGAAAATGGGGAGAAAATGAAGCGGGCCATTTTGTGGATATTTTCTCGTAGTTTGACCCTATGGGTTTATAGAATTGCCGAAAACTTCATTTGCGGCTGTCCGTGCCTGAATCAGAGCAGATACGAGGAGACGCCCGATTACGTTTACCTCTAAAGGGAGCTATACAAGGAAAATGGGGAGAAATTGAAGCGGGCCGTTTTGTGGATATTTTCTCGTAGTTTGACCCTATGGGTTTATCGAATTGCAGAAAAATTCATTTGGGGGTGTCCGTGCCTGAATCGGAGCAGATACCAGGGGACGCCCGATTACGTTTACCTCTAAAGGGAGCTATACAAGGAAAATGGAGAAAAATTGAAGCGTGTCGTTTTGTGGATATTTTCTCGTAGTTTGACCCTATGGGTTTATAGAATTGCAGAAAAGATCATTTGGGGCTGTCCGTGCCTGAATCGGAGCAGATACCAGGGGACGCCCGATTACGTTTACCTCTAAAGGGAGCTATACAAGGAATATGGGGAGAAATTGAAGCGGGCCGTTTTGTGGATATTTTCTCGTAGTTTGACCCTATGGGTTTATAGAATTGTAGAAAACTTCATTTGCGGCTGTCCGTGCCTGAATCGGAGCAGATACCAGGAGACGTCTGATTACGTTTACCTCTAAAGGGAGCTATACAAGGAAAATGGGGAAAAATTGAAGCGGGCCGTTTTGTTGATATTTTCTCGTAGTTTGACCCTATGGGTTTATAGAATTGCAGAAAACTTTATTTGCGGCTGTCCGTGCCTGAATCGGAGCAGATACTAGGAGATGCCAGATTACGTTTACATCTAAAGGGAGCTATACAAGGAAAATGGGGAGAAATTGAAGCTGGCCGTTTTGTGGATATTTTCTCGTAGTTTGACCCTATGGGTTTATAGAATTGCAGAAAAGTTCATTTGGGGCTGTTCGTGCCTGAATCGGAGCAGATACCAGGCGACGCCCGATTACGTTTACTTCTAAAGGGAGCTATACAAGGAAAATGGGGAGAAATTGAAGCGGGCCGTTTTTTGGATATTTTCTCGTAGTTTGACCCTATGGGTTTATAGAATTGCAGAAAACTTCATTTGCGGCTGTCCGTGCCTGAATCAGAGCAGATACGAGGAGACGCCGGATTACGTTTACCTCTAAAGGGAGCTATACATGGAAAATGGGGAGAAATTGAAGCGGGCCGTTTTGTGGATATTTTCTCGTAGTTTGACCCTATGGGTTTATCGAATTGCAGAAAAATTCATTTGGGGGTGTCCGTGCCTGAATCGGAGCAGATACCAGGGGACGCCCGATTACGTTTACCTCTAAAGGGAGCTATACAAGGAAAATGGAGAAAAATTGAAGCGTGTCGTTTTGTGGATATTTTCTCGTAGTTTGACCCTATGGGTTTATAGAATTGCAGAAAAGATCATTTGGGGCTGTCCGTGCCTGAATCGGAGCAGATACCAGGGGACGCCCGATTACGTTTACCTCTAAAGGGAGCTATACAAGGAATATGGGGAGAAATTGAAGCGGGCCGTTTTGTGGATATTTTCTCATAGTTTGACCCTATGGGTTTATAGAATTGCAGAAAAGTTCATTTGCGACTGTTCGTGCCTGAATCAGAGCAGATACCAGGGAACGCCCGATTACGTTTACCTCTAAAGGGAGCTATACAAGGAAAATGGGGAAAAATTGAAGCGGGCCGTTTTGTGGATATTTTCTCATTGTTTGACCCTATGGGTTTATAGAATTGCAGAAAACTTCATTTGCGGCTGTCCGTGCCTGAATCAGAGCAGATACCAGGAGACGCCCGATTACGTTTACCTCTAAAGGGAGCTATACAAGGAAAATGGGGAAAAATTGAAGCGGGCCGTTTTGTTGATATTTTCTCGTAGTTTGACCCTATGGGTTAATAGAATTGCAGAAAACTTTATTTGCAGCTGTCCGTGCTTGAATCAGAGCAGATACCAGGAGGCGCCCGATTACGTTTACCTTTAAAGGGAGCTATACAAGGAAAATGGGGAGAAATTGAAGCGGGCCGTTTTGTGGATATTTTCTCGTAGTTTGACCCTATGGGTTTATCGAATTGCAGAAAAATTCATTTGGGGGTGTCCGTGCCTGAATCGGAGCAGATACCAGGGGACGCCCGATTACGTTTACCTCTAAAGGGAGCTATACAAGGAAAATGGAGAAAAATTGAAGCGTGTCGTTTTGTGGATATTTTCTCGTAGTTTGACCCTATGGGTTTATAGAATTGCAGAAAAGATCAATTGGGGCTGTCCGTGCCTGAATCGGTGCAGATACCAGGGGACGCCCGATTACGTTTACCTCTAAAGGGAGCTATACAAGGAATATGGGGAGAAATTGAAGCGGGCCGTTTTGTGGATATTTTCTCATAGTTTGACCCTATGGGTTTATAGAATTGCAGAAAAGTTCATTTGTGACTGTTCGTGCCTGAATCAGAGCAGATACCAGGGAACGCCCGATTACGTTTACCTCTAAAGGGAGCTATACAAGGAAAATGGGGAAAAATTGAAGCGGGCTGTTTTGTGGATATTTTCTCATTGTTTGACCCTATGGGTTTATAGAATTGCAGAAAACTTCATTTGCGGCTGTCCGTGCCTGAATCAGAGCAGATACCAGGAGACGCCCGATTACGTTTACCTCTAAAGGGAGCTATACAAGGAAAATGGGGAAAAATTGAAGCGGGCCGTTTTGTTGATATTTTCTCGTAGTTTGACCCTATGGGTTAATAGAATTGCAGAAAACTTTATTTGCAGCTGTCCGTGCTTGAATCAGAGCAGATACCAGGAGGCGCCCGATTACGTTTACCTTTAAAGGGAGCTATACAAGGAAAATGGGGAGAAATTGAAGCGGGCCGTTTTGTGGATATTTTCTCGTAGTTTGACCCTATGGGTTTATCGAATTGCAGAAAAATTCATTTGGGGGTGTCCGTGCCTGAATCGGAGCAGATACCAGGGGACGCCCGATTACGTTTACCTCTAAAGGGAGCTATACAAGGAAAATGGAGAAAAATTGAAGCGTGTCGTTTTGTGGATATTTTCTCGTAGTTTGACCCTATGGGTTTATGGAATTGCAGAAAAGATCATTTGGGGCTGTCCGTGCCTGAATCGTAGCAGATACCAGGGGACGCCCGATTACGTTTACCTCTAAAGGGAGCTATACAAGGAATATGGGGAGAAATTGAAGCGGGCCGTTTTGTGGATATTTTCTCGTAGTTTGACCCTATGGGTTTATAGAATTGCAGAAAACTTCATTTGCGGCTGTCCGTGCCTGAATCGGAGCAGATACCAGGAGACGTCCGATTACGTTTACCTCTAAAGGGAGCTATACAAGGAAAATGGGGAAAAATTGAAGCGGGCCGTTTTGTTGATATTTTCTCGTAGTTTGACCCTATGGGTTTATAGAATTGCAGAAAACTTTATTTGCGGCTGTCCGTGCCTGAATCGGAGCAGATACTAGGAGATGCCAGATTACGTTTACATCTAAAGGGAGCTATACAAGGAAAATGGGGAGAAATTGAAGCTGGCCGTTTTGTGGATATTTTCTCGTAGTTTGACCCTATGGGTTTATAGAATTGCAGAAAAGCTCATTTGGGGCTGTTCGTGCCTGAATCGGAGCAGATACCAGGCGACGCCCGATTACGTTTACTTCTAAAGGGAGCTATACAAGGAAAATGGGGAGAAATTGAAGCGGGCCATTTTTTGGATATTTTCTCGTAGTTTGACCCTATGGGTTTATAGAATTGCAGAAAACTTCATTTGCGGCTGTCCGTGCCTGAATCGGAGCAGATACCAGGAGGCGCCCGATTACGTTTACCTCTAAAGGGAGCTATACAAGGAAAATGGGGAGAAATTGAAGCGGGCCGTTTTGTGGATATTTTCTCGTAGTTTGACCCTATGGGTTTATAGAATTGCCGAAAACTTCATTTGCGGCTGTCCGTGCCTGAATCAGAGCAGATACGAGGAGACGCCCGATTACGTTTACCTCTAAAGGGAGCTATACATGGAAAATGGGAGAAATTGAAGCGGGCCGTTTTGTGGATATTTTCTCGTAGTTTGACCCTATGGGTTTATCGAATTGCAGAAAAATTCATTTGGGGGTGTCCGTGCCTGAATCGGAGCAGATACCAGGGGACGCCCGATTACGTTTACCTCTAAAGGGAGCTATACAAGGAAAATGGAGAAAAATTGAAGCGTGTCGTTTTGTGGATATTTTCTCGTAGTTTGACCCTATGGGTTTATGGAATTGCAGAAAAGATCATTTGGGGCTGTCCGTGCCTGAATCGTAGCAGATACCAGGGGACGCCCGATTACGTTTACCTCTAAAGGGAGCTATACAAGGAATATGGGGAGAAATTGAAGCGGGCCGTTTTGTGGATATTTTCTCGTAGTTTGACCCTATGGGTTTATAGAATTGCAGAAAACTTCATTTGCGGCTGTCCGTGCCTGAATCGGAGCAGATACCAGGAGACGTCCGATTACGTTTACCTCTAAAGGGAGCTATACAAGGAAAATGGGGAAAAATTGAAGCGGGCCGTTTTGTGGATATTTTCTCGTTGTTTGACCCTATGGGTTTATAGAATTGCAGAAAACTTCATTTGCGGCTGTCCGTGCCTGAATCGGAGCAGATACCAGGAGACGCCCGATTACGTTTACCTCTAAAGGGAGCTATACAAGGAAAATGGGGAAAAATTGAAGCGGGCCGTTTTGTTGATATTTTCTCGTAGTTTGACCCTATGGGTTAATAGAATTGCAGAAAACTTTATTTGCAGCTGTCCGTGCTTGAATCAGAGCAGATACCAGGAGGCGCCCGATTACGTTTACCTTTAAAGGGAGCTATACAAGGAAAATGGGGAGAAATTGAAGCGGGCCGTTTTGTGGATATTTTCTCGTAGTTTGACCCTATGGGTTTATAGAATTGCAGAAAAGTTCATTTGGGGCTATCCGTGCCTGAATCGGAGCAGATACCAGGAGACGCCCGATTACGTTTACCTCTAAAGGGAGCTATACAAGGAAAATGGGGAAAAATTGAAGCGGGCCGTTTTTTGGATATTTTCTCGTACTTTGACCCTATGGGTTTATAGAATTGCAGAAAACTTCATTTGCGGCTGTCCGTGCCTGAATCGGAGAAGATACCAAGAGGCACCCGATTACGTTTACCTCTAAAGGGAACTATACAAGGAAAATGGGGAGAAATTGAAGCTGGCCGTTTTGTGGATATTTTCTCGTAGTTTGACCCTATGGGTTTATAGAATTGCAGAAAAGTTCATTTGCGGTTGTCCGTGCCTGAATCGGAGCAGATACCAGAAGGCGCCCGATTACGTTTACCTCTAAAGTGAGCTATACAAGGAAAATGGGGAGAAATTGAAGCGGGCCGTTTTGTGGATATTTTCTCGTAGTTTGACCCTATGGGTTTATAGAGTTGCAGAAAACTTCATTTGCGGCTGTCCGTGCCTGAATCGGAGCAGATGCCAGGAGACGCCCGATTACGTTTACCTCTAAAGGGAACTATACAAGGAAAATGGGGAGAAATTGAAGCGGACCGTTTTGTGGATATTTTCTCGTAGTTTGACCCTATGGGTTTATAGAATTGCTGAAAAGTTCATTTGGGGCTGTCCATGCCTGAATCAGAGCAGATACCAGGGGACGCCCGATTACGTTTACCTCTAAAGGGAGCTATACAAGGAAAATGGGGAAAAATTGAAGCGAGCCGTTTTGTGGATATTTTCTCGTAGTTTGACCCTATGGGTTTATAGAATTGCAGAAATCTTCATTTGCGGCTGTCCGTGCCGGAATCGGAGCAGATACCAGGAGACGCTCGATTACGTTTACCTCTAAAGGGAGCTATACTTGGAAAATGGGAAAAAATTGAAGCGGGCCTTTTTGTTGATATTTTCTCGTAGTTTGACCCTGTGGGTTTATAGAATTGCAGAAAACTTCATTTGCGGCTGTCCGTGCCTGAATCGGAGCAGATACCAGGAGGCGCCCGATTATGTTTACCTCTAAAGGGAGCTATACAAGGAAAATTGGGAGAAATTGAAGCGGGCCGTTTTGTGGATATTTTCTCGTAGTTTGACCCTATGGGTTTATAGAATTGCAGAAAAGTTCATTTGGGGCTGTCCGTGCCTGAATCGGAGCTGATACCAGGGGACGCCCGATTACGTTACCTCTAAAGGGAGCTATACAAGGAAAATGGGGAAAAATTGAAGCGGGCCGTTTTGTGGATATTTTCTCGTAGTTTGACCCTATGGGTTTATAGAATTGCAGAAAACTTCATTTGCGGCTGTCCGTGCCTGAATCGGAGCAGATACCAGGAGACGCCCGATTACGTTTACCTCTAAAGGGAGCTATACAAGGAAAATGGGGAAAAATTGAAGCGGGCCTTTTTGTTGATATTTTCTCGTAGTTTGACCCTATGGATTTATAGAGTTGCAGAAAACTTCATTTGCGGCTGTCCGTGCTTGAATCAGAGCAGATACCAGGAGGCGCCCGATTACGTTTACCTCTAAAGGGAGCTATACAAGGAAAATGGGGAGAAATTGAAGCGGGCCGTTTTGTGGATATTTTCTCGTAGTTTGACCCTATGGGTTTATAAAATTGCAGAAATCTTCATTTGCGGCTGTCCGTGCCTGAATCGGAGCAGATACCAGGAGACGCTCGATTACGTTTACCTCTAAAGGGAGCTATACTTGGAAAATGGGAAAAAATTGAAGCGGGACTTTTTGTTGATATTTTCTCATAGTTTGACCCTGTGGGTTTATAGAATTGCAGAAAACTTCATTTGGGGCTGTCCATGCCTGAATCAGAGCAGATACCAGGGGACGCCCGATTACGTTTACCTCTAAAGGGAGCTATACAAAGAAAATGGGGAAAAATTGAAGCGGGCCGTTTTGTGGATATTTTCTCGTAGTTTGACCCTATGGGTTTATAGAATTGCAGAAATCTTCATTTGCGGCTGTCCGTGCCTGAATCGGAGCAGATACCAGGAGACGCTCGATTACGTTTACCTCTAAAGGGAGCTATACTTGGAAAATGGGAAAAAATTGAAGCGGGACTTTTTGTTGATATTTTCTCATAGTTTGACCCTGTGGGTTTATAGAATTGCAGAAAACTTCATTTGCGGCTGTCCGTGCCTGAATCGGAGCAGATACCAGGAGGCGCCCGATTATGTTTACCTCTAAAGGGAGCTATACAAGGAAAATGGGGAGAAATTGAAGCGGGCCGTTTTGTGGATATTTTCTCATAGTTTGACCCTATGGGTTTATAGAATTGCAGAAAAGTTCATTTGGGGCTATCGGTGCCTGAATCGGAGCTGATACCAGGGGACGCCCGATTACGTTACCTCTAAAGGGTAGGAAAATGGGGAAAAATTGAAGCGGGCCGTTTTGTGGATATTTTCTCGTAGTTTGACCCTATGGGTTTATAGAATTGTAGAAAACTTCATTTGCGGCTGTCCGTGCCTGAATCGGAGTAGATACCAGGAGACGCTCGATTACGTTTACCTCTAAAGGGAGCTATACAAGGAAAATGGGGAAAAATTGAAGCGGGCCTTTTTGTTGATATTTTCTCGTAGTTTGACCCTATGGGTTTATAGAGTTGCAGAAAACTTCATTTGCGGCTGTCCGTGCTTGAATCAGAGCAGATACCAGGAGGCGCCCGATTACGTTTACCTCTAAAGGGAGCTATACAAGGAAAATGGGGAGAAATTGAACCGGGCCATTTTGTGGATATTTTCACGTAGTTTGACCCAATGGGTTTATAGAATTGCAGAAAAGATCATTTGGGGCTGTCCGTGCCTAAATCGGAGCAGACGCCCGATTACGTTTACCTCTAAAGGGAGCTATACAAGGAAAATGGAGAAAAATTGAAGCGTGTCATTTTTTGGATATTTTCTCGTAGTTTGACCCTATGGGTTTATAGAAATGCAGAAAAGATCATTTGGGGCTGTCCGTGCCTGAATCGGAGCAGATACCAGGGGACGCCCGATTACGTTTACCTCTAAAGGGAGCTATACAAGGAATATGGGGAGAAATTGAAGCCGGCCGTTTTGTGGATATTTTCTCGTAGTTTGACCCTATGGGTTTATAGAATTGCAGAAAAGTTCATTTGCGGCTGTCCGTGCCTGAGTCAGAGCAGATACCAGGGAACGCCCGATTACGTTTACCTCTAAAGGGAGCTATACAAGGAAAATGGGGAAAAATTGAAGCGGGCCTTTTTGTGGATATTTTCTCGTTGTTTGACCCTATGGGTTTATAGAATTGCAGAAAACTTCATTTGCGGCTGTCCGTGCCTGAATCGGAGCGGATACCAGGAGACGTCCGATTACGTTTACCTCTAAAGGGAGCTATACAAGGAAAATGGGGAAAAATTGAAGCGGGCCGTTTTGTTGATATTTTCTCGTAGTTTGACCCTATGGGTTTATAGAATTGCAGAAAACTTTATTTGCGTCTGTCCGTGCCTGAATCGGAGCAGATACTAGGAGATGCCCGATTACGTTTACCTCTAAAGGGAGCTATACAAGGAAAATGGGGAGAAATTGAAGCTGCCCGTTTTGTGGATATTTTCTCGTAGTTTGACCCTATGGGTATATAGAATTGCATAAAAGTTCATTTGGGGCTGTTCGTGCCTGAATCGGAGCAGATACCAGGGGACGCCCGATTACGTTTACCTCTAAAGGGAGTTATACAAGGAAAATGGGGAAAAATTGAAGCGGGCCGTTTTTTGGATATTTTCTCGTAGTTTGACCCTATGGGTTTATAGAATTGCCGAAAACTTCATTTGCGGCTGTCCGTGCCTGAATCAGAGCAGATACGAGGAGACGCCCGATTACGTTTACCTCTAAAGGGAGCTATACAAGGAAAATGGGGAAAAATTTAAGCGGACTGTTTTGTGGATATTTTCTCGAAGTTTGACCCTATGGGTTTATAGAGTTGCAGAAAACTTCATTTGCGGCTGTCCGTGCCTGAATCGGAGAAGATACTAGGAGGCGCCCGATTACGTTTACCTCTAAAGGGAGCTATACAAGGAAAATGGGGAGAAATTGAAGCGGGCCGTTTTGTGGATATTTTCTCGTAGTTTGACCCTATGGGTTTATCGAATTGCAGAAAACTTCATTTGGGGGTGTCCGTGCCTGAATCGGAGCAGATACCAGGGGACGCCCGATTACGTTTACCTCTAAAGGGAGCTATACAAGGAAAATGGGGAGAAATTGAAGCGGGCCGTTTTATGGATATTTTCTCGTAGTTTGACCCTATGAGTTTATAGAATTGCAGAAAAGTTCATTTAGTGCTGTCCGTGTCGGAATCGGAGCAGATACCAGGGGACGCCCGGTTACGTTTACGTCTAAAGGGAGCTATACAAGGAAAATGGAGAAAAATTGAAGCGGGTCATTTTGTGGATATTTTCTCGTAGTTTGACCCTATGGGTTTATAGAATTGCAGAAAACTTCATTTGCGGCTGTCCGTGCCTGAATCGGAGCAGATACCAGGAGGCGCCCGATTACGTTTACCTCTAAAGGGATCTATACAAGGAAAATGTGAAGAAATTGAAGCGGGCCATTTTGTGGATATTTTCTCGTAGTTTGACCCTATGGGTTTATAGAATTGCCGAAAACTTCATTTGCGGCTGTCCGTGCCTGAATCAGAGCAGATACGAGGAGACGCCCGACTACGTTTACCTCTAAAGGGAGCTATACAAGGAAAATGGGGAAAAATTTAAGCGGGCTGTTTTGTGGATATTTTCTCGAAGTTTGACCCTATGGGTTTATAGAGTTGCAGAAAACTTCATTTGCGGCTGTCCGTGCCTGAATCGGAGAAGATACCAGGAGGCGCCCGATTACGTTTACCTCTAAAGGGAGCTATACAATGAAAATGGGGAGAAATTGAAGCGGGCCGTTTTGTGGATATTTTCTCGTAGTTTGACCCTATGGGTTTATCGAATTGCAGAAAACTTCATTTGCGGCTGTCCGTGCCTGAATCGGAGTAGATACCAGGAGACGCCCGATTACGTTTACCTCTAAAGGGAGCTATACAAGGAAAATGGGGAAAAATTGAAGCGGGCCTTTTTGTTGATATTTTCTCGTAGTTTGACCCTATGGGTTTATAGATTTGCAGAAAACTTCATTTGCGGCTGTCCGTGCTTGAATCAGAGCAGATACCAGGAGGCGCCCGATTACGTTTACCTCTAAAGGGAGCTATAGAAGGAAAATGGGGAGAAATTGAACCGGGCCATTTTGTGGATATTTTCGCGTAGTTTGACCCAATGGGTTTATAGAATTGCATAAAAGATCATTTGGGGCTGTCCGTGCCTAAATCGGAGCAGATACTTGGGGACGCCCGATTACGTTTACCTCTAAAGGGAGCTATACAAGGAAAATGGAGAAAAATTGAAGCGTGTCATTTTTTGGATATTTTCTCGTAGTTTGACCCTATGGGTTTATAGAATTGCAGAAAAGATCATTTGGGGCTGTCCGTGCCTGAATCGGAGCAGATACCAGGGGACGCCCGATTACGTTTACCTCTAAAGGGAGCTATACAAGGAATATGGGGAGAAATTGAAGCGGGCCGTTTTGTGGATATTTTCTCGTAGTTTGACCCTATGGGTTTATAGAATTACAGAAAAGTTCATTTGTGGCTGTCCGTGCCTGAGTCAGAGCAGATACCAGGGAACGCCCGATTACGTTTACCTCTAAAGGGAGCTATACAAGGAAAATGGGGAAAAATTGAAGCGGGCCTTTTTGTGGATATTTTCTCGTTGTTTGACCCTATGGGTTTATAGAATTGCAGAAAACTTCATTTGCGGCTGTCCGTGCCTGAATCGGAGCAGATACCAGGAGACGTCCGATTACGTTTACCTCTAAAGGGAGCTATACAAGGAAAATGGGGAAAAATTGAAGCGGGCCGTTTTGTTGATATTTTCTCGTAGTTTGACCCTATGGGTTTATAGAATTGCAGAAAACTTTATTTGCGTCTGTCCGTGCCTGAATCGGAGCAGATACTAGGAGATGCCCGATTACGTTTACCTCTAAAGGGAGCTATACAAGGAAAATGGGGAGAAATTGAAGCTGCCCGTTTTGTGGATATTTTCTCGTAGTCTGACCCTATGGGTATATAGAATTGCAGAAAAGTTCATTTGGGGCTGTTCGTGCCTGAATCGGAGCAGATACCAGGGGACGCCCGATTACGTTTACCTCTAAAGGGAGTTATACAAGGAAAATGGGGAAAAATTGAAGCGGGCCGTTTTTTGGATATTTTCTCGTAGTTTGACCCTATGGGTTTATAGAATTGCCGAAAACTTCATTTGCGGCTGTCCGTGCCTGAATCAGAGCAGATACGAGGAGACGCCCGATTACGTTTACCTCTAAAGGGAGCTATACAAGGAAAATGGGGAAAAATTTAAGCGGACTGTTTTGTGGATATTTTCTCGAAGTTTGACCCTATGGGTTTATAGAGTTGCAGAAAACTTCATTTGCGGCTGTCCGTGCCTGAATCGGAGAAGATACCAGGAGGCGCCCGATTACGTTTACCTCTAAAGGGAGCTATACAAGGAAAATGGGGAGAAATTGAAGCGGGCCGTTTTGTGGATATTTTCTCGTAGTTTGACCCTATGGGTTTATCGAATTGCAGAAAACTTCATTTGGGGGTGTCCGTGCCTGAATCGGAGCAGATACCAGGGGACGCCCGATTACGTTTACCTCTAAAGGGAGCTATACAAGGAAAATGGGGAGAAATTGAAGCGGGCCGTTTTATGGATATTTTCTCGTAGTTTGACCCTATGAGTTTATAGAATTGTAGAAAAGTTCATTTAGTGCTGTCCGTGTCGGAATCGGAGCAGATACCAGGGGACGCCCGGTTACGTTTAGGTCTAAAGGGAGCTATACAAGGAAAATGGAGAAAAATTGAAGCGGGTCATTTTGTGGATATTTTCTCGTAGTTTGACCCTATGGGTTTATAGAATTGCAGAAAACTTCATTTGCGGCTGTCCGTGCCTGAATCGGAGCAGATACCAGGAGGCGCCCGATTACGTTTACCTCTAAAGGGATCTATACAAGGAAAATGGGGAGAAATTGAAGCGGGCCATTTTGTGGATATTTTCTCGTAGTTTGACCCCATGGGTTTATAGAATTGCCGAAAACTTCATTTGCGGCTGTCCGTGCCTGAATCAGAGCAGATACGAGGAGACGCCCGACTACGTTTACCTCTAAAGGGAGCTATACAAGGAAAATGGGGAAAAATTTAAGCGGGCTGTTTTGTGGATATTTTCTCGAAGTTTGACCCTATGGGTTTATAGAGTTGCAGAAAACTTCATTTGCGGCTGTCCGTGCCTGAATCGGAGAAGATACCAGGAGGCGCCCGATTACGTTTACCTCTAAAGGGAGCTATACAAGGAAAATGGGGAGAAATTGAAGCGGGCCGTTTTGTGGATATTTTCTCGTAGTTTGACCCTATGGGTTTATCGAATTGCAGAAAACTTCATTTGCGGCTGTCCGTGCCTGAATCGGAGTAGATACCAGGAGACGCCCGATTACGTTTACCTCTAAAGGGAGCTATACAAGGAAAATGGGGAAAAATTGAAGCGGGCCTTTTTGTTGATATTTTCTCGTAGTTTGACCCTATGGGTTTATAGAGTTGCAGAAAACTTCATTTGCGGCTGTCCGTGCTTGAATCAGAGCAGATACCAGGAGGCGCCCGATTACGTTTACCTCTAAAGGGAGCTATACAAGGAAAATGGGGAGAAATTGAACCGGGCCATTTTGTGGATATTTTCGCGTAGTTTGACCCAATGGGTTTATAGAATTGCATAAAAGATCATTTGGGGCTGTCCGTGCCTAAATCGGAGCAGATACTTGGGGACGCCCGATTACGTTTACCTCTAAAGGGAGCTATACAAGGAAAATGGAGAAAAATTGAAGCGTGTCATTTTTTGGATATTTTCTCGTAGTTTGACCCTATGGGTTTATAGAATTGCAGAAAAGATCATTTGGGGCTGTCCGTGCCTGAATCGGAGCAGATACCAGGGGACGCCCGATTACGTTTACCTCTAAAGGGAGCTATACAAGGAATATGGGGAGAAATTGAAGCGGGCCGTTTTGTGGATATTTTCTCGTAGTTTGACCCTATGGGTTTATAGAATTACAGAAAAGTTCATTTGTGGCTGTCCGTGCCTGAGTCAGAGCAGATACCAGGGAACGCCCGATTACGTTTACCTCTAAAGGGAGCTATACAAGGAAAATGGGGAAAAATTGAAGCGGGCCTTTTTGTGGATATTTTCTCGTTGTTTGACCCTATGGGTTTAT
The DNA here is from genome assembly GCA_030848705.1 of Heracleum sosnowskyi. NCBI lineage: Eukaryota > Viridiplantae > Streptophyta > Magnoliopsida > Apiales > Apiaceae > Heracleum > Heracleum sosnowskyi. The sequence goes on from JAUIZM010000033.1 coordinate 211,354, forward strand.
AGAATTGCAGAAAACTTCATTTGCGGCTGTCCGTGCCTGAATCGGAGCAGATACCAGGAGACGTCCGATTACGTTTACCTCTAAAGGGAGCTATACAAGGAAAATGGGGAAAAATTGAAGCGGGCCGTTTTGTTGATATTTTCTCGTAGTTTGACCCTATGGGTTTATAGAATTGCAGAAAACTTTATTTGCGTCTGTCCGTGCCTGAATCGGAGCAGATACTAGGAGATGCCCGATTACGTTTACCTCTAAAGGGAGCTATACAAGGAAAATGGGGAGAAATTGAAGCTGCCCGTTTTGTGGATATTTTCTCGTAGTCTGACCCTATGGGTATATAGAATTGCAGAAAAGTTCATTTGGGGCTGTTCGTGCCTGAATCGGAGCAGATACCAGGGGACGCCCGATTACGTTTACCTCTAAAGGGAGTTATACAAGGAAAATGGGGAAAAATTGAAGCGGGCCGTTTTTTGGATATTTTCTCGTAGTTTGACCCTATGGGTTTATAGAATTGCCGAAAACTTCATTTGCGGCTGTCCGTGCCTGAATCAGAGCAGATACGAGGAGACGCCCGATTACGTTTACCTCTAAAGGGAGCTATACAAGGAAAATGGGGAAAAATTTAAGCGGACTGTTTTGTGGATATTTTCTCGAAGTTTGACCCTATGGGTTTATAGAGTTGCAGAAAACTTCATTTGCGGCTGTCCGTGCCTGAATCGGAGAAGATACCAGGAGGCGCCCGATTACGTTTACCTCTAAAGGGAGCTATACAAGGAAAATGGGGAGAAATTGAAGCGGGCCGTTTTGTGGATATTTTCTCGTAGTTTGACCCTATGGGTTTATCGAATTGCAGAAAACTTCATTTGGGGGTGTCCGTGCCTGAATCGGAGCAGATACCAGGGGACGCCCGATTACGTTTACCTCTAAAGGGAGCTATACAAGGAAAATGGGGAGAAATTGAAGCGGGCCGTTTTATGGATATTTTCTCGTAGTTTGACCCTATGAGTTTATAGAATTGCAGAAAAGTTCATTTAGTGCTGTCCGTGTCGGAATCGGAGCAGATACCAGGGGACGCCCGGTTACGTTTAGGTCTAAAGGGAGCTATACAAGGAAAATGGAGAAAAATTGAAGCGGGTCATTTTGTGGATATTTTCTCGTAGTTTGACCCTATGGGTTTATAGAATTGCAGAAAACTTCATTTGCGGCTGTCCGTGCCTGAATCGGAGCAGATACCAGGAGGCGCCCGATTACGTTTACCTCTAAAGGGATCTATACAAGGAAAATGGGGAGAAATTGAAGCGGGCCATTTTGTGGATATTTTCTCGTAGTTTGACCCCATGGGTTTATAGAATTGCCGAAAACTTCATTTGCGGCTGTCCGTGCCTGAATCAGAGCAGATACGAGGAGACGCCCGACTACGTTTACCTCTAAAGGGAGCTATACAAGGAAAATGGGGAAAAATTTAAGCGGGCTGTTTTGTGGATATTTTCTCGAAGTTTGACCCTATGGGTTTATAGAGTTGCAGAAAACTTCATTTGCGGCTGTCCGTGCCTGAATCGGAGAAGATACCAGGAGGCGCCCGATTACGTTTACCTCTAAAGGGAGCTATACAAGGAAAATGGGGAGAAATTGAAGCGGGCCGTTTTGTGGATATTTTCTCGTAGTTTGACCCTATGGGTTTATCGAATTGCAGAAAACTTCATTTGCGGCTGTCCGTGCCTGAATCGGAGTAGATACCAGGAGACGCCCGATTACGTTTACCTCTAAAGGGAGCTATACAAGGAAAATGGGGAAAAATTGAAGCGGGCCTTTTTGTTGATATTTTCTCGTAGTTTGACCCTATGGGTTTATAGAGTTGCAGAAAACTTCATTTGCGGCTGTCCGTGCTTGAATCAGAGCAGATACCAGGAGGCGCCCGATTACGTTTACCTCTAAAGGGAGCTATACAAGGAAAATGGGGAGAAATTGAACCGGGCCATTTTGTGGATATTTTCGCGTAGTTTGACCCAATGGGTTTATAGAATTGCATAAAAGATCATTTGGGGCTGTCCGTGCCTAAATCGGAGCAGATACTTGGGGACGCCCGATTACGTTTACCTCTAAAGGGAGCTATACAAGGAAAATGGAGAAAAATTGAAGCGTGTCATTTTTTGGATATTTTCTCGTAGTTTGACCCTATGGGTTTATAGAATTGCAGAAAAGATCATTTGGGGCTGTCCGTGCCTGAATCGGAGCAGATACCAGGGGACGCCCGATTACGTTTACCTCTAAAGGGAGCTATACAAGGAATATGGGGTGAAATTGAAGCGGGCCGTTTTGTGGATATTTTCTCGTAGTTTGACCCTATGGGTTTATAGAATTACAGAAAAGTTCATTTGTGGCTGTCCGTGCCTGAGTCAGAGCAGATACCAGGGAACGCCCGATTACGTTTACCTCTAAAGGGAGCTATACAAGGAAAATGGGGAAAAATTGAAGTGGGCCTTTTTGTGGATATTTTCTCGTTGTTTGACCCTATGGGTTTATAGAATTGCAGAAAACTTCATTTGCGGCTGTCCGTGCCTGAATCGGAGCAGATACCAGGAGACGTCCGATTACGTTTACCTCTAAAGGGAGCTATACAAGGAAAATGGGGAAAAATTGAAGCGGGCCGTTTTGTTGATATTTTCTCGTAGTTTGACCCTATGGGTTTATAGAATTGCAGAAAACTTTATTTGCGTCTGTCCGTGCCTGAATCGGAGCAGATACTAGGAGATGCCCGATTACGTTTACCTCTAAAGGGAGCTATACAAGGAAAATGGGGAGAAATTGAAGCTGCCCGTTTTGTGGATATTTTCTCGTAGTTTGACCCTATGGGTATATAGAATTGCAGAAAAGTTCATTTGGGGCTGTTCGTGCCTGAATCGGAGCAGATACCAGGGGACGCCCGATTACGTTTACCTCTAAAGGGAGTTATACAAGGAAAATGGGGAAAAATTGAAGCGGGCCGTTTTTTGGATATTTTCTCGTAGTTTGACCCTATGGGTTTATAGAATTGCCGAAAACTTCATTTGCGGCTGTCCGTGCCTGAATCAGAGCAGATACGAGGAGACGCCCGATTACGTTTACCTCTAAAGGGAGCTATACAAGGAAAATGGGGAAAAATTTAAGCGGGCTGTTTTGTGGATATTTTCTCGAAGTTTGACCCTATGGGTTTATAGAGTTGCAGAAAACTTCATTTGCGGCTGTCCGTGCCTGAATCGGAGAAGATACCAGGAGGCGCCCGATTACGTTTACCTCTAAAGGGAGCTATACAAGGAAAATGGGGAGAAATTGAAGCGGGCCATTTTATGGATATTTTCTCGTAGTTTGACCCTATGGGTTTATCGAATTGCAGAAAACTTCATTTGGGGGTGTCCGTGCCTGAATCGGAGCAGATACGAGGGGACGCCCGATTACGTTTACCTCTAAAGGGAGCTATACAAGGAAAATGGGGAGAAATTGAAGCGGGCCGTTTTATGGATATTTTCTCGTAGTTTGACCCTATGAGTTTATAGAATTGCAGAAAAGTTCATTTAGTGCTGTCCGTGTCGGAATCGGAGCAGATACCAGGGGACGCCCGGTTACGTTTACGTCTAAAGGGAGCTATACAAGGAAAATGGAGAAAAATTGAAGCGGGTCGTTTTGTGGATATTTTCTCGTAGTTTGACCCTATGGGTTTATAGAATTGCAGAAAACTTCATTTGCGGCTGTCCGTGCCTGAATCGGAGCAGATACCAGGAGGCGCCCGATTATGTTTACCTCTAAAGGGATCTATACAAGGAAAATGGGGAGAAATTGAAGCGGGCCATTTTGTGGATATTTTCTCGTAGTTTGACCCTATGGGTTTATAGAATTGCCGAAAACTTCATTTGCGGCTGTCCGTGCCTGAATCAGAGCAGATACGAGGAGACGCCCGATTACGTTTACCTCTAAAGGGAGCTATACAAGGAAAATGGGGAAAAATTTAAGCGGGCTGTTTTGTGGATATTTTCTCGAAGTTTGACCCTATGGGTTTATAGAGTTGCAGAAAACTTCATTTGCGGCTGTCCGTGCCTGAATCGGAGAAGATACCAGGAGGCGCCCGATTACGTTTACCTTTAAAGGGAGCTATACAAGGAAAATGGGGAGAAATTGAAGCGGGCCGTTTTGTGGATATTTTCTCGTAGTTTGACCCTATGGGTTTATCGAATTGCAGAAAACTTCATTTGGGGGTGTCCGTGCCTGAATCGGAGCAGATACCAGGGGACGCCCGATTACGTTTACCTCTAAAGGGAGCTATACAAGGAAAATGGGGAGAAATTGAAGCGGGCCGTTTTATGGATATTTTCTCGTAGTTTGACCCTATGAGTTTATAGAATTGCAGAAAAGTTCATTTAGTGCTGTCCGTGTCGGAATCGGAGCAGATACCAGGGGACGCCCGGTTACGTTTACGTCTAAAGGGAGCTATACAAGGAAAATGGAGAAAAATTGAAGCGGGTCGTTTTGTGGATATTTTCTCGTAGTTTGACCCTATGGGTTTATAGAATTGCAGAAAACTTCATTTGCGGCTGTCCGTGCCTGAATCGGAGAAGATACCAGGAGACGCTCGATTACGTTTACCTCTAAAGGGAGCTATACTTGGAAAATGGGAAAAAATTGAAGCGGGCCTTTTTGTTGATATTTTCTCGTAGTTTGACCCTGTGGGTTTATATAATTGCAGAAAACTTCATTTGCGGCTATCCGTGCCTGAATCGGAGCAGATACCAGGAGGCGCCCGATTATGTTTACCTCTAAAGGGAGCTATACAAGGAAAATGGGGAGAAATTGAAGCGGGCCGTTTTGTGGCTATTTTCTCATAGTTTGACCCTATGGGTTTATAGAATTGCAGAAAAGTTCATTTGGGGCTATCCGTGCCTGAATCGGAGCTGATACCAGGGGACGCCCGATTACGTTACCTCTAAAGGGTAGGAAAATGGGGAAAAATTGAAGCGGGCCGTTTTGTGGATATTTTCTCGTAGTTTGACCCTATGGGTTTATAGAATTGCAGAAAACTTCATTTGCGGCTGTCCGTGCCTGAATCGGAGTAGATACCAGGAGACGCCCGATTACGTTTACCTCTAAAGGGAGCTATACAAGGAAAATGGGGAAAAATTGAAGCGGGCCTTTTTGTTGATATTTTCTCATAGTTTGACCCTATGGGTTTATAGAGTTGCAGAAAACTTCTTTTGCGGCTATCCGTGCTTGAATCAGAGCAGATACCAGGAGGCGCCCGATTACGTTTACCTCTACAGGGAGCTATACAAGGAAAATGGGGAGAAATTGAACCGGGCCGTTTTGTGGATATTTTCGCGTAGTTTGACCCAATGGGTTTATAGAATTGCAGAAAAGATCATTTGGGGCTGTCCGTGCCTAAATCGGAGCAGATTCCAGGGGACACCCGATTACGTTTACCTCTAAAGGGAGCTATACAAGGAAAATGGAGAAAAATTGAAGCGTGTCATTTTTTGACCCTATGGGTTTATAGAATTGCAGAAAAGATCATTTGGGGCTGTCCGTGCCTGAATCGGAGCAGATACCAGGGGACGCCCGATTACGTTTACCTCTAAAGGGAGCTATACAAGGAATATGGGGAGAAATTGAAGCGGGCCGTTTTGTGGATATTTTCTCGTAGTTTGACCCTATGGGTTTATAGAATTGCAGAAAAGTTCATTTGCGGCTGTCCGTGCCTGAGTCAGAGCAGATACCAGGAGACGCTCGATTACGTTTACCTCTAAAGGGAGCTATACTTGGAAAATTGGGAAAAATTGAAGCGGGCCTTTTTGTGGATATTTTCTCGTTGTTTGACCCTATGGGTTTATAGAATTGCAGAAAACTTCATTTGCGGCTGTCCGTGCCTGAATCGGAGCAGATACCAGGAGACGTCCGATTACGTTTACCTCTAAAGGGAGCTATACAAGGAAAATGGGGAAAAATTGAAGCGGGCCGTTTTTTTGATATTTTCTCGTAGTTTGACCCTATGGGTTTATAGAATTGCAGAAAACTTTATTTGCGGCTGTCCGTGCCTGAATCGGAGCAGATACTAGGAGATGCCCGATTACGTTTACCTCTAAAGGGAGCTATACAAGGAAAATGGGGAGAAATTGAAGCTGGCCGTTTTATGGATATTTTCTCGTAGTTTGACCCTATGGGTATATAGAATTGCAAAAAAGTTCATTTGGGGCTGTTCGTGCCTGAATCGGAGCAGATACCAGGGGACGCCCGATTACGTTTACCTCTAAAGGGAGTTATACAAGGAAAATGGGGAAAAATTGAAGCGGGCCGTTTTTTGGATATTTTCTCGTAGTTTGACCCTATGGGTTTATAGAATTACAGAAAACTTCATTTGCGGCTGTCCGTGCCTGAATCGGAGCAGATGAGGCACCCGATTACGTTTACCTCTAAAGGGAGCTATACAAGGAAAATGGGGAGAAATTGAAGCGGGCCATTTTGTGGATATTTTCTCGTAGTTTGACCCTATGGGTTTATAGAATTGCCGAAAACTTCATTTGCGGCTGTCCGTGCCTGAATCAGAGCAGATACGAGGAGACGCCCGATTACGTTTACCTCTAAAGGGAGCTATACAAGGAAAATGGGGAAAAATTTAAGCGGGCTGTTTTGTGGATATTTTCTCGAAGTTTGACCCTATGGGTTTGTAGAGTTGCAGAAAACTTCATTTGCGGCTGTCCGTGCCTGAATCGGAGAAGATACCAGGAGGCGCCCGATTACGTTTACCTCTAAAGGGAGCTATACAAGGAAAATGGGGAGAAATTGAAGCGGGCCGTTTTGTGGATATTTTCTCGTAGTTTTGACCCTATGGGTTTATCGAATTGCAGAAAACTTCATTTGGGGGTGTACGTGCCTGAATCGGAGCAGATACCAGGGGACGCCCGATTACGTTTACCTCTAAAGGGAGCTATACAAGGAAAATGGGGAGAAATTGAAGCGGGCCGTTTTATGGATATTTTCTCGTAGTTTGACCCTATTGGTTTATAGAATTGCAGAAAACTTCATTTGCGGCTGTCCGTGCCTGAATCGGAGAAGATACCAGGAGACGCCCGATTACGTTTACCTCTAAAGGGAGCTATACTTGGAAAATGGGGAAAAATTGAAGCGGGCCTTTTTGTTGATATTTTCTCTATAGGTTTATAGAATTGCAGAAAAGTTCATTTGGGGCTGTCCGTGCCTGAATCGGAGCAGATACCAGGAGGCGCCCGATTACGTTTATCTCTAAAGGGAGCTATACAATGAAAATGGGGAGAAATTGAAGCGGGCCGTTTTGTGGATATTTTCTCGTAGTTTGACCCTATGGGTTTATAGAATTGCAGAAAACTTCATTTGCGGCTGTCCGTGCCTGAATCGGAGCAGATACCAGGAGATGCCCGATTTCGTTTACCTCTAAAGGGATCTATACAAGGAAAATGGGGAAAAATTGAAGCGGGCCGTTTTGTGGATATTTTCTCGTAGTTTGACCCTATGGGTTTATCGAATTGCAGAAAAATTCATTTGGGGGTGTCGTGGCTGAATCGGAGAAGATACCAGGGGACGTCCGATTACGTTTACCTCTAAAGGGAGCTATACAAGGAAAATGGGGAAAAATTGAAGCGGGCCGTTTTGTGGATATTTTCTCGTAGTTTAACCCTATGGGTTTATAGAATTGCAGAAAAGATCATTTGGGGCTGTCCGTGCCTGAATCGGAGCAGATACCAGGGGACGCCCGATTACGTTTACCTCTAAAGGGAGCTATACAAGGAATATGGGGAGAAATTGAAGCGGGCCGTTTTGTGGATATTTTCTCGTAGTTTGACCCTATGGGTTTATAGAATTGCAGAAAAGTTCATTTGGGGCTGTCCATGCCTGAATCGGAGCTGATACCAGGGGACGCCCGATTACGTTTACCTCTAAAGGGAGCTATACAAGGAAAATGGAGAAAAATTGAAGCGTGTCATTTTTTGGATATTTTCTCGTTGTTTGACCCTATGGGTTTATAGAATTGCAGAAAAGATCATTTGGGGCTGTCCGTGCCTGAATCGGAGCAGATACCAGGGGACGCCCGATTACGTTTACCTCTAAAGGGAGCTATACAAGGAATATGGGGAGAAATTGAAGCGGGCCGTTTTGTGGATATTTTCTCGTAGTTTGACCCTATGGGTTTATAGAATTGCAGAAAAGTTCATTTGCGGCTGTCCGTGCCTGAGTCAGAGCAGATACCAGGGAACGCCCGATTACGTTTACCTCTAAAGGGAGCTATACAAGGAAAATGGGGAAAAATTGAAGCGGGCCTTTTTGTGGATATTTTCTCGTTGTTTGACCCTATGGGTTTATAGAATTGCAGAAAACTTCATTTGCGGCTGTCCGTGCCTGAATCGGAGCAGATACCAGGAGACGTCCGATTACGTTTACCTCTAAAGGGAGCTATACAAGGAAAATGGGGAAAAATTGAAGCGGGCCGTTTTTTTTATATTTTCTCGTAGTTTGACCCCTATGGGTTTATAGAATTGCAGAAAACTTTATTTGCGGCTGTCCGTGCCTGAATCGGAGCAGATACTAGGAGATGCCCGATTACGTTTACCTCTAAAGGGAGCTATACAAGGAAAATGGGGAGAAATTGAAGCTGGCCGTTTTATGGATATTTTCTCGTAGTTTGACCCTATGGGTATATAGAATTGCAGAAAAGTTTATTTGGGGCTGTTCGTGCCTGAATCGGAGCAGATACCAGGGGACGCCCGATTACGTTTACCTCTAAAGGGAGTTATACAAGGAAAATGGGGAAAAATTGAAGCGGGCCGTTTTTTGGATATTTTCTCGTAGTTTGACCCTATGGGTTTATAGAATTACAGAAAACTTCATTTGCGGCTGTCCGTGCCTGAATCGGAGCAGATACCAGGAGGCACCCGATTACGTTTACCTCTAAAGGGAGCTATACAAGGAAAATGGGGAGAAATTGAAGCGGGCTGTTTTGTGGATATTTTCTCGTAGTTTGACCCTATGGGTTTGTAGAGTTGCAGAAAACTTCATTTGCGGCTGTCCGTGCCTGAATCGGAGAAGATACCAGGAGGCGCCCGATTACGTTTACCTCTAAAGGGAGCTATAAAAGGAAAATGGGGTGAAATTGATGCGGGCCGTTTTGTGGATATTTTCTCGTAGTTTTGACCCTATGGGTTTATCGAATTGCAGAAAACTTCATTTGGGGGTGTCCGTGCCTGAATCGGAGCAGATACCAGGGAACGCCCGATTACGTTTACCTCTAAAGGGAGCTATACAAGGAAAATGGGGAGAAATTGAAGCGGGCCGTTTTATGGATATTTTCTCGTAGTTTGACCCTATGGGTTTATAGAATTGCAGAAAACTTCATTTGCGGCTGTCCGTGCCTGAATCGGAGAAGATACCAGGAGACGCCCGATTACGTTTACCTCTAAAGGGAGCTATACTTGGAAAATGGGGAAAAATTGAAGCGGGCCTTTTTGTTGATATTTTCTCTATAGGTTTATAGAATTGCAGAAAAGTTCATTTGGGGCTGTCCGTGCCTGAATCGGAGCAGATACCAGGAGGCGCCCGATTACGTTTACCTCTAAAGGGAGCTATACAATGAAAATGGGGAGAAATTGAAGCGGGCCGTTTTGTGGATATTTTCTCGTAGTTTGACCCTATGGGTTTATAGAATTGCAGAAAACTTCATTTGCGGCTGTCCGTGCCTGAATCGGAGCAGATACCAGGAGATGCCCGATTTCATTTACCTCTAAAGGGATCTATACAAGGAAAATGGGGAAAAATTGAAGCGGGCCGTTTTGTGGATATTTTCTCATAGTTTGACCCTATGGGTTTATCGAATTGCAGAAAAATTCATTTGGGGGTGTCCGTGGCTGAATCGGAGAAGATACCAGGGGACGTCCGATTACGTTTACCTCTAAAGGGAGCTATACAAGGAAAATGGGGAAAAATTGAAGCGGGCCGTTTTGTGGATATTTTCTCGTAGTTTGACCCTATGGGTTTATAGAATTGCAGAAAAGATCATTTGGGGCTGTCCGTGCCTGAATCGGAGCAGATACCAGGGGACGCCCGATTACGTTTACCTCTAAAGGGAGCTATACAAGGAATATGGGGAGAAATTGAAGCGGGCCGTTTTGTGGATATTTTCTCGTAGTTTGACCCTATGGGTTTATAGAATTGCAGAAAAGTTCATTTGGGGCTGTTCGTGCCTGAATCGGAGCTGATACCAGGGGACGCCCGATTACGTTTACCTCTAAAGGGAGCTATACAAGGAAAATGGGGAAAAATTGAAGCGGGCCGTTTTGTGGATATTTTCTCGTAGTTTGACCCTATGGGTTTATAGAATTGCAGAAAATTTCATTTGCGGCTGTCCGTGCCTGAATCGGAGCAGATACCAGGAGACGCCCGATTACGTTTACCTCTAAAGGGAGCTATACAAGGAAAATGGGGAAAAATTGAAGCGGGCCTTTTTGTTGATATTTTCTCGTAATTTGACCCTATGGGTTTATAGAGTTGCAGAAAACTTCATTTGCGGCTGTCCGTGCTTGAATCAGAGCAGATACCAGGAGGCACCCGATTACGTTTACCTCTAAAGGGAGCAATACAAGGAAAATGGGGAGAAATTAAAGCGGGCCGTTTTGTGGATATTTTCTCGTAGTTTGACCCTATGGGTTTATAGAATTGCAGAAAAGTTCATTTGGGGCTGTCCGTGCCTGAATCGGAGCAGATACCAGGGGACGCCCGATTACGTTTACCTCTAAAGGGAGCTATACAAGGAAAATGGAGAAAAATTGGAGCGTGCCGTTTTGTTGATATTTTCTCGTAGTTTGACCCTATGGGTTTATAGAATTGCAGAAAAGATCATTTGGGGCTGTCCGTGCCTAAATCGGAGCAGATACCAGGGGACGCCCGATTACGTTTACCTCTAAAGGGAGCTATACAAGGAAAATGGAGAAAAATTGAAGTGTGTCGTTTTGTGGATATTTTCTCGTAGTTTGACCCTATGGGTTTATAGAATTGCAGAAAAGATCATTTGGGGCTGTCCGTGCCTGAATCGGAGCAGATACCAGGGGACGCCCGATTACGTTTACCTCTAAAGGGAGCTATACAAGGAATATGGGGAGAAATTGAAGCGGGCCGTTTTATGGATATTTTCTCGTAGTTTGACCCTATGGGTTTATAGAATTGCAGAAAAGTTAATTTGCGGCTGTCCGTGCCTGAATCAGAGCAGATACCAGGGAACGCCCGATTACGTTTACCTCTAAAGGGAGCTATACAAGGAAAATGGGGAAAAATTGAAGCGGGCCGTTTTGTGGATATTTTCTCGTAGTTTGACCCTATGGGTTTATCGAATTGCAGAAAAATTCATTTGGTGGTGTCCGTGCCTGAATCAGAGCAGATACCAGGGGACGCCCGATTACATTTACCTCTAAAGGGAGCTATACAAGGAAAATGGAGAAAAATTGAAGCGTGTCGTTTTGTGGATATTTTCTCGTAGTTTGACCCTATGGGTTTATAGAGTTGCAGAAAACTTCATTTGCGGCTGTCCGTGCCTGAATCGGAGTAGATACCAGGAGACGCCCGATTACGTTTACCTCTAAAGGGAGCTATACAAGGAAAATGGGGAAAAATTGAAGCGGGCCTTTTTGTTGATAGTTTCTCATAGTTTGACCCTATGGGTTTATAGAGTTGCAGAAAACTTCATTTGCGGCTGTCCGTGCTTGAATCAGAGCAGATACCAGGAGGCGCCCGATTACGTTTACCTCTAAAGGGAGCTATACAAGGAAAATGGGGAGAAATTGAACCGGGCCGTTTTGTGGATATTTTCGCGTAGTTTGACCCAATGGGTTTATAGAATTGCAGAAAAGATCATTTGGGGCTGTCCGTGCCTAAATCGGAGCAGATTCCAGGGGACACCCGATTACGTTTACCTCTAAAGGGAGCTATACAAGGAAAATTGAGAAAAATTGAAGCGTGTCATTTTTTGGATATTTTCTCGTAGTTTGACCCTATGGGTTTATAGAATTGCAGAAAAGATCATTTGGGGCTGTCCGTGCCTGAATCGGAGCAGATACCAGGGGACGCCCGATTACGTTTACCTCTAAAGGGAGCTATACAAGGAATATGGGGAGAAATTGAAGCGGGCCGTTTTGTGGATATTTTCTCGTAGTTTGACCCTATGGGTTTATAGAATTGCAGAAAAGTTCATTTGCGGCTGTCCGTGCCTGAGTCAGAGCAGATACCAGGAGACGCTCGATTACGTTTACCTCTAAAGGGAGCTATACTTGGAAAATGGGGAAAAATTGAAGCGGGCCTTTTTGTGGATATTTTCTCGTTGTTTGACCCTATGGGTTTATAGAATTGCAGAAAACTTCATTTGCGGCTGTCCGTGCCTGAATCGGAGCAGATACCAGGAGACGTCCGATTACGTTTACCTCTAAAGGGAGCTATACAAGGAAAATGGGGAAAAATTGAAGCGGGCCGTTTTTTTGATATTTTCTCGTAGTTTGACCCTATGGGTTTATAGAATTGCAGAAAACTTTATTTGCGGCTGTCCGTGCCTGAATCGGAGCAGATACTAGGAGATGCCCGATTACGTTTACCTCTAAAGGGAGCTATACAAGGAAAATGGGGAGAAATTGAAGCTGGCCGTTTTATGGATATTTTCTCGTAGTTTGACCCTATGGGTATATAGAATTGCAGAAAAGTTCATTTGGGATTGTTCGTGCCTGAATCGGAGCAGATACCAGGGGACGCCCGATTACGTTTACCTCTAAAGGGAGTTATACAAGGAAAATGGGGAAAAATTGAAGCGGGCCGTTTTTTGGATATTTTCTCGTAGTTTGACCCTATGGGTTTATAGAATTACAGAAAACTTCATTTGCGGCTGTCCGTGCCTGAATCGGAGCAGATACCAGGAGGCACCCGATTACGTTTACCTCTAAAGGGAGCTATACAAGGAAAATGGGGAGAAATTGAAGCGGGCCATTTTGTGGATATTTTCTCATAGTTTGACCCTATGGGTTTATAGAATTGCCGAAAACTTCATTTGCGGCTGTCCGTGCCTGAATCAGAGCAGATACGAGGAGACGCCCGATTACGTTTACCTCTAAAGGGAGCTATACAAGGAAAATGGGGAAAAATTTAAGCGGGCTGTTTTGTGGATATTTTCTCGAAGTTTGACCCTATGGGTTTGTAGAGTTGCAGAAAACTTCATTTGCGGCTGTCCGTGCCTGAATCGGAGAAGATACCAGGAGGCGCCCGATTACGTTTACCTCTAAAGGGAGCTATACAAGGAAAATGGGGAGAAATTGAAGCGGGCCGTTTTGTGGATATTTTCTCGTAGTTTTGACCCTATGGGTTTATCGAATTGCAGAAAACTTCATTTGGGGGTGTACGTGCCTGAATCGGAGCAGATACCAGGGGACGCCCGATTACGTTTACCTCTAAAGGGAGCTATACAAGGAAAATGGGGAGAAATTGAAGCGGGCCGTTTTATGGATATTTTCTCGTAGTTTGACCCTATGGGTTTATAGAATTGCAGAAAACTTCATTTGCGGCTGTCCGTGCCTGAATCGGAGAAGATACCAGGAGACGCCCGATTACGTTTACCTCTAAAGGGAGCTATACTTGGAAAATGGGGAAAAATTGAAGCGGGCCTTTTTGTTGATATTTTCTCTATAGGTTTATAGAATTGCAGAAAAGTTCATTTGGGGCTGTCCGTGCCTGAATCGGAGCAGATACCAGGAGGCGCCCGATTACGTTTACCTCTAAAGGGAGCTATACAATGAAAATGGGGAGAAATTGAAGCGGGCCGTTTTGTGGATATTTTCTCGTAGTTTGACCCTATGGGTTTATAGAATTGCAGAAAACTTCATTTGCGGCTGTCCGTGCCTGAATCGGAGCAGATACCAGGAGATGCCCGATTTCGTTTACCTCTAAAGGGATCTATACAAGGAAAATGGGGAAAAATTGAAGCGGGCCGTTTTGTGGATATTTTCTCGTAGTTTGACCCTATGGGTTTATCGAATTGCAGAAAAATTCATTTGGGGGTGTCCGTGGCTGAATCGGAGAAGATACCAGGGGACGTCCGATTACGTTTACCTCTAAAGGGAGCTATACAAGGAAAATGGGGAAAAATTGAAGCTGGCCGTTTTGTGGATATTTTCTCGTAGTTTGACCCTATGGGTTTATAGAATTGCAGAAAAGATCATTTGGGGCTGTCCGTGCCTGAATCGGAGCAGATACCAGGGGACGCCCGATTACGTTTACCTCTAAAGGGAGCTATACAAGGAATATGGGGAGAAATTGAAGCGGGCCGTTTTGTGGATATTTTCTCGTAGTTTGACCCTATGGGTTTATAGAATTGCAGAAAAGTTCATTTGGGGCTGTCCGTGCCTGAATCGGAGATGATACCAGGGGACGCCCGATTACGTTTACCTCTAAAGGGAGCTATACAAGGAAAATGGAGAAAAATTGAAGCGTGTCATTTTTTGGATATTTTCTCGTAGTTTGACCCTATGGGTTTATAGAATTGCAGAAAAGATCATTTGGGGCTGTCCGTGCCTGAATCGGAGCAGATACCAGGGGACGCCCGATTACGTTTACCTCTAAAGGGAGCTATACAAGGAAAATGGGGAAAAATTGAAGCGGGCCTTTTTGTGGATATTTTCTCGTTGTTTGACCCTATGGGTTTATAGAATTGCAGAAAACTTCATTTGCGGCTGTCCGTGCCTGAATCGGAGCAGATACCAGGAGACGTCCGATTACGTTTACCTCTAAAGGGAGCTATACAAGGAAAATGGGGAAAAATTGAAGCGGGCCGTTTTTTTGATATTTTCTCGTAGTTTGACCCTATGGGTTTATAGAATTGCAGAAAACTTTATTTGCTGCTGTCCGTGCCTGAATCGGAGCAGATACTAGGAGATGCCCGATTACGTTTACCTCTAAAGGGAGCTATACAAGGAAAATGGGGAGAAATTGAAGCTGGCCTTTTTATGGATATTTTCTCGTAGTTTGACCCTATGGGTATATAGAATTGCAGAAAAGTTCATTTGGGGTTGTTCGTGCCTGAATCGGAGCAGATACCAGGGGACGCCCGATTACGTTTACCTCTAAAGGGAGTTATACAAGGAAAATGGGGAAAAATTGAAGCGGGCCGTTTTTTGGATATTTTCTCGTAGTTTGACCCTATGGGTTTATAGAATTACAGAAAACTTCATTTGCGGCTGTCCGTGCCTGAATCGGAGCAGATACCAGGAGGCACCCGATTACGTTTACCTCTAAAGGGAGCTATACAAGGAAAATGGGGAGAAATTGAAGCGGGCCATTTTGTGGATATTTTCTCGTAGTTTGACCCTATGGGTTTATAGAATTGCCGAAAACTTCATTTGAGGCTGTCCGTGCCTGAATCAGAGCAGATACGAGGAGACGCCCGATTACGTTTACCTCTAAAGGGAGCTATACAAGGAAAATGGGGAAAAATTTTAGCGGGCTGTTTTGTGGATATTTTCTCGAAGTTTGACCCTATGGGTTTGTAGAGTTGCAGAAAACTTCATTTGCGGCTGTCCGTGCCTGAATCGGAGAAGATACCAGGAGGCGCCCGATTACGTTTACCTCTAAAGGGAGCAATAAAAGGAAAATGGGGAGAAATTGAAGCGGGCCGTTTTGTGGATATTTTCTCGTAGTTTTGACCCTATGGGTTTATCGAATTGCAGAAAACTTCATTTGGGGGTGTCCGTGCCTGAATCGGAGCAGATACCAGGGGACGCCCGATTACGTTTACCTCTAAAGGGAGCTATACAAGGAAAATGGGGAGAAATTGAAGCGGGCCGTTTTATGGATATTTTCTCGTAGTTTGACCCTATGGGTTTATAGAATTGCAGAAAACTTCATTTGCGGCTGTCCGTGCCTGAATCGGAGAAGATACCAGGAGACGCCCGATTACGTTTACCTCTAAAGGGAGCTATACTTGGAAAATGGGGAAAAATTGAAGCGGGCCTTTTTGTTGATATTTTCTCTATAGGTTTATAGAATTGCAAAAAAGTTCATTTGGGGCTGTCCGTGCCTGAATCGGAGCAGATACCAGGAGGCGCCCGATTACGTTTACCTCTAAAGGGAGCTATACAATGAAAATGGGGAGAAATTGAAGCGGGCCGTTTTGTGGATATTTTCTCGTAGTTTGACCCTATGGATTTATCGAATTGCAGAAAAATTCATTTGGGGGTGTCCGTGGCTGAATCGGAGAAGATACCAGGGGACGTCCGATTACGTTTACCTCTAAAGAGAGCTATACAAGGAAAATGGGGAAAAATTGAAGCGGGCCGTTTTGTAGATATTTTCTCGTAGTTTGACCCTATGGGTTTATAGAATTGCAGAAAAGATCATTTGGGGCTGTCCGTGCCTGAATCGGAGCAGATACCAGGGGACGCCCGATTACGTTTACCTCTAAAGGGAGCTATACAAGGAATATGGGGAGAAATTGAAGCGGGCCGTTTTGTGGATATTTTCTCGTAGTTTGACCCTATGGGTTTATAGAATTGCAGAAAAGTTCATTTGGGGCTGTCCGTGCCTGAATCGGAGCTGATACCAGGGGACGCCCGATTACGTTTACCTCTAAAGGGAGCTATACAAGGAAAATGGAGAAAAATTGAAGCGTGTCATTTTTTGGATATTTTCTCGTAGTTTGACCCTATGGGTTTATAGAATTGCAGAAAAGATCATTTGGGGCTGTCCGTGCCTGAATCGGAGCAGATACCAGGGGACGCCCGATTACGTTTACCTCTAAAGGGAGCTATACAAGGAATATGGGGAGAAATTGAAGCGGGCCGTTTTGTGGATATTTTCTCGTAGTTTGACCCTATGGGTTTATAGAATTGCAGAAAAGTTCATTTGCGGCTGTCCGTGCCTGAGTCAGAGCAGATACCAGGGAACGCCCGATTACGTTTACCTCTAAAGGGAGCTATACAAGGAAAATGGGGAAAAATTGAAGCGGGCCTTTTTGTGGATATTTTCTCGTTGTTTGACCCTATGGGTTTATAGAATTGCAGAAAACTTCATTTGCGGCTGTCCGTGCCTGAATCGGAGCAGATACCAGGAGACGTCCGATTACGTTTACCTCTAAAGGGAGCTATACAAGGAAAATGGGGAAAAATTGAAGCGGGCCGTTTTTTTGATATTTTCTCGTAGTTTGACCCTATGGGTTTATAGAATTGCAGAAAACTTTATTTGCTGATGTCCGTGCCTGAATCGGAGCAGATACTAGGAGATGCCCGATTACGTTTACCTCTAAAGGGAGCTATACAAGGAAAATGGGGAGAAATTGAAGCTGGCCGTTTTATGGATATTTTCTCGTAGTTTGACCCTATGGGTATATAGAATTGCAGAAAAGTTCATTTGGGGCTGTTCGTGCCTGAATCGGAGCAGATACCAGGGGACGCCCGATTACGTTTACCTCTAAAGGGAGTTATACAAGGAAAATGGGGAAAAATTGAAGCGGGCCGTTTTTTGGATATTTTCTCGTAGTTTGACCCTATGGGTTTATAGAATTACAGAAAACTTCATTTGCGGCTGTCCGTGCCTGAATCGGAGCAGATACCAGGAGGCACCCGATTACGTTTACCTCTAAAGGGAGCTATACAAGGAAAATGGGGAGAAATTGAAGCGGGCCATTTTGTGGATATTTTCTCGTAGTTTGACCCTATGGGTTTATAGAATTGCCGAAAACTTCATTTGCGGCTGTCCGTGCCTGAATCAGAGCAGATACGAGGAGACGCCCGATTACGTTTACCTCTAAAGGGAGCTATACAAGGAAAATGGGGAAAAATTTTAGCGGGCTGTTTTGTGGATATTTTCTCGAAGTTTGACCTATGGGTTTGTAGAGTTGCAGAAAACTTCATTTGCGGCTGTCCGTGCCTGAATCGGAGAAGATACCAGGAGGCGCCCGATTACGTTTACCTCTAAAGGGAGCTATAAAAGGAAAATGTGGAGAAATTGAAGCGGGCCGTTTTGTGGATATTTTCTCGTAGTTTTGACCCTATGGGTTTATCGAATTGCAGAAAACTTCATTTGGGGGTGTCCGTGCCTGAATCGGAGCAGATACCAGGGGACGCCCGATTACGTTTACCTCTAAAGGGAGCTATACAAGGAAAATGGGGAGAAATTGAAGCGGGCCGTTTTATGGATATTTTCTCGTAGTTTGACCCTATGGGTTTATAGAATTGCAGAAAACTTCATTTGCGGCTGTCCGTGCCTGAATCGGAGAAGATACCAGGAGACGCCCGATTACGTTTACCTCTAAAGGGAGCTATACTTGGAAAATGGGGAAAAATTGAAGCGGGCCTTTTTGTTGATATTTTCTCTATAGGTTTATAGAATTGCAGAAAAGTTCATTTGGGGCTGTCCGTGCCTGAATCGGAGCAGATACCAGGAGGCGCCCGATTACGTTTACCTCTAAAGGGAGCTATACAATGAAAATGGGGAGAAATTGAAGCGGGCCGTTTTGTGGATATTTTCTCGTAGTTTGACCCTATGGGTTTATAGAATTGCAGAAAACTTCATTTGCGGTTGTCCGTGCCTGAATCGGAGCAGATACCAGGAGATGCCCGATTTCGTTTACCTCTAAAGGGATCTTTACAAGGAAAATGGGGAAAAATTGAAGCGGGCCGTTTTGTGGATATTTTCTCGTAGTTTGACCCTATGGGTTTATCGAATTGCAGAAAAATTCATTTGGGGGTGTCCGTGGCTGAATCGGAGAAGATACCAGGGGACGTCCGATTACGTTTACCTCTAAAGGGAGCTATACAAGGAAAATGGGGAAAAATTGAAGCGGGCCGTTTTGTGGATATTTTCTCGTAGTTTGACCCTATGGGTTTATAGAATTGCAGAAAAGATCATTTGGGGCTGTCTGTGCCTGAATCGGAGCAGATACCAGGGGACGCCCGATTACGTTTACCTCTAAAGGGAGCTATACAAGGAATATGGGGAGAAATTGAAGCGGGCCGTTTTGTGGATATTTTCTCGTAGTTTGACCCTATGGGTTTATAGAATTGCAGAAAAGTTCATTTGGGGCTGTCCGTGCCTGAATCGGAGCTGATACCAAGGGACGCCCGATTACGTTTACCTCTAAAGGGAGCTATACAAGGAAAATGGAGAAAAATTGAAGCGTGTCATTTTTTGGATATTTTCTCGTAGTTTGACCCTATGGGTTTATAGAATTGCAGAAAAGATCATTTGGGGCTGTCCGTGCCTGAATCGGAGCAGATACCAGGGGACGCCCGATTACGTTTACCTCTAAAGGGAGCTATACAAGGAATATGGGGAGAAATTGAAGCGGGCCGTTTTGTGGATATTTTCTCGTAGTTTGACCCTATGGGTTTATAGAATTGCAGAAAAGTTCATTTGCGGCTGTCCGTGCCTGAGTCAGAGCAGATACCAGGGAACGCCCGATTACGTTTACCTCTAAAGGGAGCTATACAAGGAAAATGGGGAAAAATTGAAGCGGGCCTTTTTGTGGATATTTTCTCGTTGTTTGACCCTATGGGTTTATAGAATTGCAGAAAACTTCATTTGCGGCTGTCCGTGCCTGAATCGGAGCAGATACCAGGAGACGTCCGATTACGTTTACCTCTAAAGGGAGCTATACAAGGAAAATGGGGAAAAATTGAAGCGGGCCATTTTTTTGATATTTTCTCGTAGTTTGACCCTATGGGTTTATTGAATTGCAGAAAACTTTATTTGCTGCTGTCCGTGCCTGAATCGGAGCAGATACTAGGAGATGCCCGATTACGTTTACCTCTAAAGGGAGCTATACAAGGAAAATGGGGAGAAATTGAAGCTGGCCGTTTTATGGATATTTTCTCGTAGTTTGACCCTATGGGTATATAGAATTGCAGAAAAGTTCATTTGGGGCTGTTCGTGCCTGAATCGGAGCAGATACCAGGGGACGCCCGATTACGTTTACCTCTAAAGGGAGTTATACAAGGAAAATGGGGAAAAATTGAAGCGGGCCGTTTTTTGGATATTTTCTCGTAGTTTGACCCTATGGGTTTATAGAATTACAGAAAACTTCATTTGCGGCTGTCCGTGCCTGAATCGGAGCAGATACCAGGAGGCACCCGATTACGTTTACCTCTAAAGGGAGCTATACAAGGAAAATGGGGAGAAATTGAAGCGGGCCATTTTGTGGATATTTTCTCGTAGTTTGACCCTATGGGTTTATAGAATTGCCGAAAACTTCATTTGCGGCTGTCCGTGCCTGAATCAGAGCAGATACGAGGAGACGCCCGATTACGTTTACCTCTAAAGGGAGCTATACAAGGAAAATGGGGAAAAATTTTAGCGGGCTGTTTTGTGGATATTTTCTCGAAGTTTGACCTATGGGTTTGTAGAGTTGCAGAAAACTTCATTTGCGGCTGTCCGTGCCTGAATCGGAGAAGATACCAGGAGGCGCCCGATTACGTTTACCTCTAAAGGGAGCTATAAAAGGAAAATGTGGAGAAATTGAAGCGGGCCGTTTTGTGGATATTTTCTCGTAGTTTTGACCCTATGGGTTTATCGAATTGCAGAAAACTTCATTTGGGGGTGTCCGTGCCTGAATCGGAGCAGATACCAGGGGACGCCCGATTACGTTTACCTCTAAAGGGAGCTATACAAGGAAAATGGGGAGAAATTGAAGCGGGCCGTTTTATGGATATTTTCTCGTAGTTTGACCCTATGGGTTTATAGAATTGCAGAAAACTTCATTTGCGGCTGTCCGTGCCTGAATCGGAGAAGATACCAGGAGACGCCCGATTACGTTTACCTCTAAAGGGAGCTATACTTGGAAAATGGGGAAAAATTGAAGCGGGCCTTTTTGTTGATATTTTCTCTATAGGTTTATAGAATTGCAGAAAAGTTCATTTGGGGCTGTCCGTGCCTGAATCGGAGCAGATACCAGGAGGCGCCCGATTACGTTTACCTCTAAAGGGAGCTATACAATGAAAATGGGGAGAAATTGAAGCGGGCCGTTTTGTGGATATTTTCTCGTAGTTTGACCCTATGGGTTTATAGAATTGCAGAAAACTTCATTTGCGGTTGTCCGTGCCTGAATCGGAGCAGATACCAGGAGATGCCCGATTTCGTTTACCTCTAAAGGGATCTTTACAAGGAAAATGGGGAAAAATTGAAGCGGGCCGTTTTGTGGATATTTTCTCATAGTTTGACCCTATGGGTTTATCGAATTGCAGAAAAATTCATTTGGGGGTGTCCGTGGCTGAATCGGAGAAGATACCAGGGGACGTCCGATTACGTTTACCTCTAAAGGGAGCTATACAAGGAAAATGGGGAAAAATTGAAGCGGGCCGTTTTGTGGATATTTTCTCGTAGTTTGACCCTATGGGTTTATAGAATTGCAGAAAAGATCATTTGGGGCTGTCTGTGCCTGAATCGGAGCAGATACCAGGGGACGCCCGATTACGTTTACCTCTAAAGGGAGCTATACAAGGAATATGGGGAGAAATTGAAGCGGGCCGTTTTGTGGATATTTTCTCGTAGTTTGACCCTATGGGTTTATAGAATTGCAGAAAAGTTCATTTGGGGCTGTCCGTGCCTGAATCGGAGCTGATACCAAGGGACGCCCGATTACGTTTACCTCTAAAGGGAGCTATACAAGGAAAATGGAGAAAATTTGAAGCGTGTCATTTTTTGGATATTTTCTCGTAGTTTGACCCTATGGGTTTATAGAATTGCAGAAAAGATCATTTGGGGCTGTCCGTGCCTGAATCGGAGCAGATACCAGGGGACGCCCGATTACGTTTACCTCTAAAGGGAGCTATACAAGGAATATGGGGAGAAATTGAAGCGGGCCGTTTTGTGGATATTTTCTCGTAGTTTGACCCTATGGGTTTATAGAATTGCAGAAAAGTTCATTTGCGGCTGTCCGTGCCTGAGTCAGAGCAGATACCAGGGAACGCCCGATTACGTTTACCTCTAAAGGGAGCTATACAAGGAAAATGGGGAAAAATTGAAGCGGGCCTTTTTGTGGATATTTTCTCGTTGTTTGACCCTATGGGTTTATAGAATTGCAGAAAACTTCATTTGCGGCTGTCCGTGCCTGAATCGGAGCAGATACCAGGAGACGTCCGATTACGTTTACCTCTAAAGGGAGCTATACAAGGAAAATGGGGAAAAATTGAAGCGGGCCATTTTTTTGATATTTTCTCGTAGTTTGACCCTATGGGTTTATAGAATTGCAGAAAACTTTATTTGCTGCTGTCCGTGCCTGAATCGGAGCAGATACCAGGAGACGTCCGATTACGTTTACCTCTAAAGGGAGCTATACAAGGAAAATGGGGAAAAATTGAAGCGGGCCATTTTTTTGATATTTTCTCGTAGTTTGACCCTATGGGTTTATAGAATTGCAGAAAACTTTATTTGCTGCTGTCCGTGCCTGAATCGGAGCAGATACTAGGAGATGCCCGATTACGTTTACCTCTAAAGGGAGCTATACAAGGAAAATGGGGAGAAATTGAAGATGGCCGTTTTATGGATATTTTCTCGTAGTTTGACCCTATGGGTATATAGAATTGCAGAAAAGTTCATTTGGGGCTGTTCGTGCCTGAATCGGAGCAGATACCAGGGGACGCCCGATTACGTTTACCTCTAAAGGGAGTTATACAAGGAAAATGGGGAAAAATTGAAGCGGGCCGTTTTTTGGATATTTTCTCGTAGTTTGACCCTATGGGTTTATAGAATTACAGAAAACTTCATTTGCGGCTGTCCGTGCCTGAATCGGAGCAGATACCAGGAGGCACCCGATTACGTTTACCTCTAAAGGGAGCTATACAAGGAAAATGGGGAGAAATTGAAGCGGGCCATTTTGTGGATATTTTCTCGTAGTTTGACCCTATGGGTTTATAGAATTGCCGAAAACTTCATTTGCGGCTGTCCGTGCCTGAATCAGAGCAGATACGAGGAGACGCCCGATTACGTTTACCTCTAAAGGGAGCTATACAAGGAAAATGGGGAAAAAATTTAGCGGGCTGTTTTGTGGATATTTTCTCGAAGTTTGACCCTATGGGTTTGTAGAGTTGCAGAAAACTTCATTTGCGGCTGTCCGTGCCTGAATCGGAGAAGATACCAGGAGGCGCCCGATTACGTTTACCTCTAAAGGGAGCTATAAAAGGAAAATGGGGAGAAATTGAAGCGGGCCGTTTTGTGGATATTTTCTCGTAGTTTTGACCCTATGGGTTTATCGAATTGCAGAAAACTTCATTTGGGGGTGTCCGTGCCTGAATCGGAGCAGATACCAGGGGACGCCCGATTACGTTTACCTCTAAAGGGAGCTATAAAAGGAAAATGGGGAGAAATTGAAGCGGGCCGTTTTATGGATATTTTCTCGTAGTTTGACCCTATGGGTTTATAGAATTGCAGAAAACTTCATTTGCGGCTGTCCGTGCCTGAATCGGAGAAGATACCAGGAGACGCCCGATTACGTTTACCTCTAAAGGGAGCTATACTTGGAAAATGGGGAAAAATAGAAGCGGGCCTTTTTGTTGATATTATCTCTATAGGTTTATAGAATTGCAGAAAAGTTCATTTGGGGCTGTCCGTGCCTGAATCGGAGCAGATACCAGGAGGCGCCCGATTACGTTTACCTCTAAAGGGAGCTATACAATGAAAATGGGGTGAAATTGAAGCGGGCCGTTTTGTGGATATTTTCTCGTAGTTTGACCCTATGGGTTTATAGAATTGCAGAAAACTTCATTTGCGGTTGTCCGTGCCTGAATCGGAGCAGATACCAGGAGATGCCCGATTTCGTTTACCTCTAAAGGGATCTATACAAGGAAAATGGGGAAAAATTGAAGCGGGCCGTTTTGTGGATATTTTCTCGTAGTTTGACCCTATGGGTTTATCGAATTGCAGAAAAATTCATTTGGGGGTGTCCGTGGCTGAATCGGAGAAGATACCAGGGGACGTCCGATTACGTTTACCTCTAAAGGGAGCTATACAAGGAAAATGGGGAAAAATTGAAGCGGGCCGTTTTGTGGATATTTTCTCGTAGTTTGACCCTATGGGTTTATAGAATTGCAGAAAAGATCATTTGGGGCTGTCTGTGCCTGAATCGGAGCAGATACCAGGGGACGCCCGATTACGTTTACCTCTAAAGGGAGCTATACAAGGAATATGGGGAGAAATTGAAGCGGGCCGTTTTGTGGATATTTTCTCGTAGTTTGACCCTATGGGTTTATAGAATTGCAGAAAAGTTCATTTGGGGCTGTCCGTGCCTGAATCGGAGCTGATACCAGGGGACGCCCGATTACGTTTACCTCTAAAGGGAGCTATACAAGGAAAATGGAGAAAAATTGAAGCGTGTCATTTTTTGGATATTTTCTCGTAGTTTGACCCTATGGGTTTATAGAATTGCAGAAAAGATCATTTGGGGCTGTCCGTGCCTGAATCGGAGCAGATACCAGGGGACGCCCGATTACGTTTACCTCTAAAGGGAGCTATACAAGGAATATGGGGAGAAATTGAAGCGGGCCGTTTTGTGGATATTTTCTCGTAGTTTGACCCTATGGGTTTATAGAATTGCAGAAAAGTTCATTTGCGGCTGTCCGTGCCTGAGTCAGAGCAGATACCAGGGAACGCCCGATTACGTTTACCTCTAAAGGGAGCTATACAAGGAAAATGGGGAAAAATTGAAGCGGGCCTTTTTGTGGATATTTTCTCGTTGTTTGACCCTATGGGTTTATAGAATTGCAGAAAACTTCATTTGCGGCTGTCCGTGCCTGAATCGGAGCAGATACCAGGAGACGTCCGATTACGTTTACCTCTAAAGGGAGCTATACAAGGAAAATGGGGAAAAATTGAAGCGGGCCGTTTTTTTGATATTTTCTCGTAGTTTGACCCTATGGGTTTATAGAATTGCAGAAAACTTTATTTGCTGCTGTCCGTGCCTGAATCGGAGCAGATACTAGGAGATGCCCGATTACGTTTACCTCTAAAGGGAGCTATACAAGGAAAATGGGGAGAAATTGAAGCTGGCCGTTTTATGGATATTTTCTCGTAGTTTGACCCTATGGGTATATAGAATTGCAGAAAAGTTCATTTGGGGCTGTTCGTGCCTGAATCGGAGCAGATACCAGGGGACGCCCGATTACGTTTACCTCTAAAGGGAGTTATACAAGGAAAATGGGGAAAAATTGAAGCGGGCCGTTTTTTGGATATTTTCTCGTAGTTTGACCCTATGGGTTTATAGAATTACAGAAAACTTCATTTGCGGCTGTCCGTGCCTGAATCGGAGCAGATACCAGGAGGCACCCGATTACGTTTACCTCTAAAGGGAGCTATACAAGGAAAATGGGGAGAAATTGAAGCGGGCCATTTTGTGGATATTTTCTCGTAGTTTGACCCTATGGGTTTATAGAATTGCCGAAAACTTCATTTGCGGCTGTCCGTGCCTGAATCAGAGCAGATACGAGGAGACGCCCGATTACGTTTACCTCTAAAGGGAGCTATACAAGGAAAATGGGGAAAAAATTTAGCGGGCTGTTTTGTGGATATTTTCTCGAAGTTTGACCCTATGGGTTTGTAGAGTTGCAGAAAACTTCATTTGCGGCTGTCCGTGCCTGAATCGGAGAAGATACCAGGAGGCGCCCGATTACGTTTACCTCTAAAGGGAGCTATAAAAGGAAAATGGGGAGAAATTGAAGCGGGCCGTTTTGTGGATATTTTCTCGTAGTTTTGACCTTATGGGTTTATCGAATTGCAGAAAACTTCATTTGGGGGTGTCCGTGCCTGAATCGGAGCAGATACCAGGGGACTCCCGATTACGTTTACCTCTAAAGGGAGCTATAAAAGGAAAATGGGGAGAAATTGAAGCTGGCCGTTTTATGGATATTTTCTCGTAGTTTGACCCTATGGGTTTATAGAATTGCAGAAAACTTCATTTGCGGCTGTCCGTGCCTGAATCGGAGAAGATACCAGGAGACGCCCGATTACGTTTACCTCTAAAGGGAGCTATACTTGGAAAATGGGGAAAAATTGAAGCGGGCCTTTTTGTTGATATTATCTCTATAGGTTTATAGAATTGCAGAAAAGTTCATTTGGGGTTGTCCGTGCCTGAATCGGAGCAGATACCAGGAGGCGCCCGATTACGTTTACCTCTAAAGGGAGCTATACAATGAAAATGGGGAGAAATTGAAGCGGGCCGTTTTGTGGATATTTTCTCGTAGTTTGACCCTATGGGTTTATAGAATTGCAGAAAACTTCATTTGCGGTTGTCCGTGCCTGAATCGGAGCAGATACCAGGAGATGCCCGATTTCGTTTACCTCTAAAGGGATCTATACAAGGAAAATGGGGAAAAATTGAAGCGGGCCGTTTTGTGGATATTTTCTCGTAGTTTGACCCTATGGGTTTATCGAATTGCAGAAAAATTCATTTGGGGGTGTCCGTGGCTGAATCGGAGAAGATACCAGGGGACGTCCGATTACGTTTACCTCTAAAGGGAGCTATACAAGGAAAATGGGGAAAAATTGAAGCGGGCCGTTTTGTGGATATTTTCTCGTAGTTTGACCCTATGGGTTTATAGAATTGCAGAAAAGATCATTTGGGGCTGTCCGTGCCTGAATCGGAGCAGATACCAGGGGACGCCCGATTACGTTTACCTCTAAAGGGAGCTATACAAGGAATATGGGGAGAAATTGAAGCGGGCCGTTTTGTGGATATTTTCTCGTAGTTTGACCCTATGGGTTTATAGAATTGCTGAAAAGTTCATTTGGGGCTGTCCGTGCCTGAATCGGAGCTGATAACAGGGGACACCCGATTACGTTTACCTCTAAAGGGAGCTATACAAGGAAAATGGGGAAAAATTGAAGCGGGCCGTTTTGTGGATATTTTCTCGTAGTTTGACCCTATGGGTTTATAGAATTGCAGAAAATTTCATTTGCGGCTGTCCGTGCCTGAATCGGAGCAGATACCAGAAGACGCCCGATTACGTTTACCTCTAAAGGGAGCTATACAAAGAAAATGGGGAAAAATTGAAGCGGGCCTTTTTGTTGATATTTTCTCGTAATTTGACCCTATGGGTTTATAGAGTTGCAGAAAACTTCATTTGCGGCTGTCCGTGCTTGAATCAGAGCAGATACCAGGAGGCGCCCGATTACGTTTACCTCTAAAGGGAGCAATACAAGGAAAATGGGGAGAAATTAAAGCGGGCCGTTTTGTGGATATTTTCTCGTAGTTTGACCCTATGGGTTTATAGAATTGCAGAAAAGTTCATTTGGGGCTGTCCGTGCCTGAATCGGAGCAGATACCAGGGGACGCCCGATTACGTTTACCTCTAAAGGGAGCTATACAAGGAAAATGGAGAAAAATTGAAGCGTGCCGTTTTGTTGATATTTTCTCGTAGTTTGACCCTATGGGTTTATAGAATTGCAGAAAAGATCATTTGGGGCTGTCCGTGCCTAAATCGGAGCAGATACCAGGGGACGCCCGATTACGTTTACCTCTAAAGGGAGCTATACAAGGAAAATGGGGAAAAATTGAAGCGGGCCGTTTTGTGGATATTTTCTCGTAGTTTGACCCTATGGGTTTATAGAATTGCAGAAAAGATCATTTGGGGCTGTCCGTGCCTGAATCGGAGCTGATACCAGGGGACGCCCGATTACGTTTACCTCTTAAGGGAGCTATACAAGGAAAATGGAGAAAAATTGAAGCGTGTCATTTTTTGGATATTTTCTCGTAGTTTGACCCTATGGGTTTATAGAATTGCAGAAAAGATCATTTGGGGCTGTCCGTGCCTGAATCGGAGCAGATACCAGGGGACGCCCGATTACGTTTACCTCTAAAGGGAGCTATACAAGGAATATGGGGAGAAATTGAAGCGGGCCGTTTTGTGGATATTTTCTCGTAGTTTGACCCTATGGGTTTATAGAATTGCAGAAAAGTTCATTTGCGGCTGTCCGTGCCTGAGTCAGAGCAGAAACCAGGGAACGCCCGATTACGTTTACCTTTAAAGGGAGCTATACAAGGAAAATGGGGAAAAATTGAAGCGGGCCTTTTTATGGATATTTTCTCGTAGTTTGACCCTATGGGTTTATAGAATTGCAGAAAACTTCATTTGCGGTTGTCCGTGCCTGAATCGGAGCAGATACCAGGAGATGCCCGATTTCGTTTACCTCTAAAGGGATCTATACAAGGAAAATGGGGAAAAATTGAAGCGGGCCGTTTTGTGGATATTTTCTCGTAGTTTGACCCTATGGGTTTATCGAATTGCAGAAAAATTCATTTGGGGGTGTCCGTGGCTGAATCGGAGAAGATACCAGGGGACGTCCGATTACGTTTACCTCTAAAGGGAGCTATACAAGGAAAATGGGGAAAAATTGAAGCGGGCCGTTTTGTGGATATTTTCTCGTAGTTTGACCCTATGGGTTTATAGAATTGCAGAAAAGATCATTTGGGGCTGTCTGTGCCTGAATCGGAGCAGATACCAGGGGACGCCCGATTACGTTTACCTCTAAAGGGAGCTATACAAGGAATATGGGGAGAAATTGAAGCGGGCCGTTTTGTGGATATTTTCTCGTAGTTTGACCCTATGGGTTTATAGAATTGCAGAAAAGTTCATTTGGGGCTGTCCGTGCCTGAATCGGAGCTGATACCAGGGGACGCCCGATTACGTTTACCTCTAAAGGGAGCTATACAAGGAAAATGGAGAAAAATTGAAGCGTGTCATTTTTTGGATATTTTCTCGTAGTTTGACCCTATGGGTTTATAGAATTGCAGAAAAGATCATTTGGGGCTGTCCGTGCCTGAATCGGAGCAGATACCAGGGGACGCCCGATTACGTTTACCTCTAAAGGGAGCTATACAAGGAATATGGGGAGAAATTGAAGCGGGCCGTTTTGTGGATATTTTCTCGTAGTTTGACCCTATGGGTTTATAGAATTGCAGAAAAGTTCATTTGCGGCTGTCCGTGCCTGAGTCAGAGCAGATACCAGGGAACGCCCGATTACGTTTACCTCTAAAGGGAGCTATACAAGGAAAATGGGGAAAAATTGAAGCGGGCCTTTTTGTGGATATTTTCTCGTTGTTTGACCCTATGGGTTTATAGAATTGCAGAAAACTTCATTTGCGGCTGTCCGTGCCTGAATCGGAGCAGATACCAGGAGACGTCCGATTACGTTTACCTCTAAAGGGAGCTATACAAGGAAAATGGGGAAAAATTGAAGCGGGCCGTTTTTTTGATATTTTCTCGTAGTTTGACCCTATGGGTTTATAGAATTGCAGAAAACTTTATTTGCTGCTGTCCGTGCCTGAATCGGAGCAGATACTAGGAGATGCCCGATTACGTTTACCTCTAAAGGGAGCTATACAAGGAAAATGGGGAGAAATTGAAGCTGGCCGTTTTATGGATATTTTCTCGTAGTTTGAACCTATGGGTATATAGAATTGCAGAAAAGTTCATTTGGGCTGTTCGTGCCTGAATCGGAGCAGATACCAGGGGACGCCCGATTACGTTTACCTCTAAAGGGAGTTATACAAGGAAAATGGGGAAAAATTGAAGCGGGCCGTTTTTTGGATATTTTCTCGTAGTTTGACCCTATGGGTTTATAGAATTACAGAAAACTTCATTTGCGGCTGTCCGTGCCTGAATCGGAGCAGATACCAGGAGGCACCCGATTACGTTTACCTCTAAAGGGAGCTATACAAGGAAAATGGGGAGAAATTGAAGCGGGCCATTTTGTGGATATTTTCTCGTAGTTTGACCCTATGGGTTTATAGAATTGCCGAAAACTTCATTTGCGGCTGTCCGTGCCTGAATCAGAGCAGATACGAGGAGACGCCCGATTACGTTTACCTCTAAAGGGAGCTATACAAGGAAAATGGGGAAAAAATTTAGCGGGCTGTTTTGTGGATATTTTCTCGAAGTTTGACCCTATGGGTTTGTAGAGTTGCAGAAAACTTCATTTGCGGCTGTCCGTGCCTGAATCGGAGAAGATACCAGGAGGCGCCCGATTACGTTTACCTCTAAAGGGAGCTATAAAAGGAAAATGGGGAGAAATTGAAGCGGGCCGTTTTGTGGATATTTTCTCGTAGTTTTGACCCTATGGGTTTATCGAATTGCAGAAAACTTCATTTGGGGGTGTCCGTGCCTGAATCGGAGCAGATACCAGGGGACGCCCGATTACGTTTACCTCTAAAGGGAGCTATAAAAGGAAAATGGGGAGAAATTGAAGCGGGCCGTTTTATGGATATTTTCTCGTAGTTTGACCCTATGGGTTTATAGAATTGCAGAAAACTTCATTTGCGGCTGTCCGTGCCTGAATCGGAGAAGATACCAGGAGACGCCCGATTACGTTTACCTCTAAAGGGAGCTATACTTGGAAAATGGGGAAAAATTGAAGCGGGCCTTTTTGTTGATATTATCTCTATAGGTTTATAGAATTGCAGAAAAGTTCATTTGGGGCTGTCCGTGCCTGAATCGGGGCAGATACCAGGAGGCGCCCGATTACGTTTACCTCTAAAGGGAGCTATACAATGAAAATGGGGAGAAATTGAAGCGGGCCGTTTTGTGGATATTTTCTCGTAGTTTGACCCTATGGGTTTATAGAATTGCAGAAAACTTCATTTGCGGTTGTCCGTGCCTGAATCGGAGCAGATACCAGGAGATGCCCGATTTCGTTTACCTCTAAAGGGATCTATACAAGGAAAATGGGGAAAAATTGAAGCGGGCCGTTTTGTGGATATTTTCTCGTAGTTTGACCCTATGGGTTTATCGAATTGCAGAAAAATTCATTTGGGGGTGTCCGTGGCTGAATCGGAGAAGATACCAGGGGACGTCCGATTACGTTTACCTCTAAAGGGAGCTATACAAGGAAAATGGGGAAAAATTGAAGCGGGCCGTTTTGTGGATATTTTCTCGTAGTTTGACCCTATGGGTTTATAGAATTGCAGAAAAGATTATTTGGGGCTGTCCGTGCCTGAATCGGAGCAGATACCAGGGGACGCTCGATTACGTTTACCTCTAAAGGGAGCTATACAAGGAATATGGGGAGAAATTGAAGCGGGCCGTTTTGTGGATATTTTCTCGTAGTTTGACCCTATGGGTTTATAGAATTGCTGAAAAGTTCATTTGGGGCTGTCCGTGCCTGAATCGGAGCTGATACCAGGGGACGCCCGATTACGTTTACCTCTAAAGGGAGCTATACAAGGAAAATGGGGAAAAATTGAAGCGGGCCGTTTTGTGGATATTTTCTCGTAGTTTGACCCTATGGGTTTATAGAATTGCAGAAAATTTCATTTGCGGCTGTCCGTGCCTGAATCGGAGCAGATACCAGAAGACGCCCGATTACGTTTACCTCTAAAGGGAGCTATACAAAGAAAATGGGGAAAAATTGAAGCGGGCCTTTTTGTTGATATTTTCTCGTAATTTGACCCTATGGGTTTATAGAGTTGCAGAAAACTTCATTTGCGGCTGTCCGTGCTTGAATCAGAGCAGATACCAGGAGGCGCCCGATTACGTTTACCTCTAAAGGGAGCAATACAAGGAAAATGGGGAGAAATTAAAGCGGGCCGTTTTGTGGATATTTTCTCGTAGTTTGACCCTATGGGTTTATAGAATTGCAGAAAAGTTCATTTGGGGCTGTCCGTGCCTGAATCGGAGCAGATACCAGGGGACTCCCGATTACGTTTACCTCTAAAGGGAGCTATACAAGGAAAATGGAGAAAAATTGAAGCGTGCCGTTTTGTTGATATTTTCTCGTAGTTTGACCCTATGGGTTTATAGAATTGCAGAAAAGATCATTTGGGGCTGTCCGTGCCTAAATCGGAGCAGATACCAGGGGACGCCCGATTACGTTTACCTCTAAAGGGAGCTATACAAGGAAAATGGGGAAAAATTGAAGCGGGCCGTTTTGTGGATATTTTCTCGTAGTTTGACCCTATGGGTTTATAGAATTGCAGAAAAGATCATTTGGGGCTGTCCGTGCCTAAATCGGAGTAGATACCAGGGGACGCCCGATTACGTTTACCTCTAAAGGGAGCTATACAAGGAAAATGGAGAAAAATTAAAGCGTGTCGTTTTGTGGATATTTTCTCGTAGTTTGACCCTATGGGTTTATAGAATTGCAGAAAAGATCATTTGGGGCTGTCCGTGCCTGAATCGGAGCAGATACCAGGGGACGCCCGATTACGTTTACCTCTAAAGGGAGCTATACAAGGAATATGGGGATAAATTGAAGCGGGCCGTTTTGTGGATATTTTCTCGTAGTTTGACACTATGGGTTTATAGAATTGCTGAAAAGTTCATTTGCGGCTGTCCGTGCCTGAATCGGAGCAGATACCAGGAGACGTCCGATTACGTTTACCTCTAAAGGGAGCTATACGAGGAAAATGGGGAAAAATTGAAGCGGGCCGTTTTGTTGATATTTTCTCGTAGTTTTGACCCTATGGGTTTATAGAATTGCAGAAAACTTTATTTGCGGCTGTCCGTGCCTGAATCGGAGCAGATACTAGGAGATGCCCGATTACGTTTACCTCTAAAGGGAGCTATACGAGGAAAATGGGGAGAAATTGAAGCTGGCCGTTTTGTGGATATTTTCTCGTAGTTTGACCCTATGGGTTTACAGAATTGCAGAAAAGTTCATTTGGGGCTGTTCGTGCCTGAATCGGAGCAGATACCAGGGGACGCCCGATTACGTTTACCTCTAAAGGGAGCTATACAAGGAAAATGGGGAAAAATTGAAGCGGGTCGTTTTTTGGATATTTTCTCGTAGTTTGACCCTATGGGTTTATAGAATTGCAGAAAACTTCATTTGCGGCTGTCCGTGCCTGAATCGGAGCAGATACTAGGAGGCGCCCCATTACATTTACCTCTAAAGGGAGCTATACAAGGAAAATGGGGAGAAATTGAAGCGGGCCGTTTTGTGGATATTTTCTCGTAGTTTGACCCTATGGGTTTATAGAATTGCCGAAAACTTCATTTGCGGCTGTCCGTGCCTGAATCAGAGCAGATACGAGGAGACGCCCGATTACGTTTACCTCTAAAGGGAGGTATACAAGGAAAATGGGGAAAAATTTAAGCGGGCTGTTTTGTGGATATTTTCTCGAAGTTTGACCCTATGGGTTTATAGAGTTGCAGAAAACTTCATTTGCGGCTGTCCGTGCCTGAATCGGAGAAGATACCAGGAGGCGCCCGATTACGTTTACCTCTAAAGGGAGCTATACAAGGAAAATGGGGAGAAATTGAAGTTGGCCGTTTTGTGGATATTTTCTCGTAGTTTGACCCTATGGGTTTATAGAATTGCAGAAAAGTTCATTTGCGGCTGTCCGTGCCTGAATCGGAGCAGATACCAGAAGGCGCCCGATTACGTTTACCTCTAAAGTGAGCTATACAAGGAAAATGGGGTGATATTGAAGCGGGCCGTTTTGTGGATATTTTCTCGTAGTTTGACCCTATGGGTTTATAGAGTTACAGAAAACTTCATTTGCGGCTGTCCGTGCCTGAATCGGAGCAGATGCCAGGAGGCGCCCGATTACGTTTACCTCTAAAGGGAACTATACAAGGAAATTGGGGAGAAATTGAAGCGGGTTGTTTTGAGGATATGTTCTCGTAGTTTGACCCTATGGGTTTATAGAATTGCAGAAAAATTCATTTGGGGCTGTCAATGCCTGAATCAGAGCAGATACCAGGGGACGCCCGATTACGTTTACGTCTAAAGGGAGCTATACAAGGAAAATGGGGAAAAATTGAAGCGGGCCGTTTTGTGGATATTTTCTCGTAGTTTGACCCTATGGGTTTATAGAATTGCAGAAATCTTCATTCGCGGCTGTCCGTGCCTGAATCGGAGCAGATACCAGGAGGCGCTCGATTACGTTTACCTCTACAGGGAGCTATAGAGTTGCAGAAAACTTCATTTGCGGCTGTCCGTGCTTGAATCAGAGCAGATACCAGGAGGCGCCCGATTACGTTTACCTCTAAAGGGAGCTATACAAGGAGAATGGGGAGAAATTGAAGCGGGCCGTTTTGTGGATATTTTCTCGTAGTTTGACCCTATGGGTTTATAGAATTGCAGAAAAGTTCATTTGGGGCTGTCCGTGCCTAAATCGGAGCAGATACCAGGGGACGCCCGATTACGTTTACCTCTAAAGGGAGCTATACAAGGAAAATGGAGAAAAATTAAAGTGTGTCGTTTTGTGGATATTTTCTCGTAGTTTGACCCTATGGGTTTATAGAATTGCAGAAAAGATCATTTGGGGCTGTCCGTGCCTAAATCGGAGCAGATACCAGGGGACGCCCGATTACGTTTACCTCTAAAGGGAGCTATACAAGGAAAATGGAGAAAAATTAAAGTGTGTCGTTTTGTGGATATTTTCTCGTAGTTTGACCCTATGGGTTTATAGAATTGCAGAAAAGATCATTTGGGGCTGTCCGTGCCTGAATCGGAGCAGATACCAGGGGACGCCTGATTACGTTTACCTCTAAAGGGAGCTATACAAGGAATATGGGGATAAATTGAAGCGGGCCGTTTTGTGGATATTTTCTCATAGTTTGACCCTATGGGTTTATAGAATTGCAGAAAAGTTCATTTGCGGCTGTCCGTGCCTGAATCAGAGCAGATACCAGGGAACGCCCGATTACGTTTACCTCTAAAGGGAGCTATACAAGGAAAATGGGGAAAAATTGAAGCGGGCCGTTTTGTGGATATTTTCTCGTTGTTTGACCCTATGGGTTTATAGAATTGCAGAAAACTTCATTTGCGGCTGTCCGTGCCTCAATCGGAGCAGATACCAGGAGACGTCCGATTACGTTTACCTCTAAAGGGAGCTATACAAGGAAAATGGGGAAAAATTGAAGCGGGCCGTTTTGTTGATATTTTCTCGTAGTTTGACCCTATGGGTTTATAGAATTGCAAAAAACTTTATTTGCGGCTGTCCGTGCCTGAATCGGAGCAGATACTAGGAGATGCCCGATTACGTTTACCTCTAAAGGGAGCTATACGAGGAAAATGGGGAGAAATTGAAGCTGGCCGTTTTGTGGATATTTTCTCGTAGTTTGACCCTATGGGTTTATAGAATTGCAGAAAAGTTCATTAGGGGCTGTTCGTGCCTGAATCGGAGCAGATACTAGGGGACGCCCGATTACGTTTACCTCTAAAGGGAGCTATACAAGGAAAATGGGGAAAAATTGAAGCGGGCCGTTTTTTGGATATTTTCTCATAGTTTGACCCTATGGGTTTATAGAATTGCAGAAAACTTCATTTGCGGCTGTCCGTGCCTGAATCGGAGCAGATACTAGGAGGCGCCCCATTACGTTTACCTCTAAAGGGAGCTATATACAAGGAAAATGGGGAGAAATTGAAGCGGGCCGTTTTGTGGATATTTTCTCGTAGTTTGACCCTATGGGTTTATAGAATTGTCGAAAACTTCATTTGCGGCTGTCCGTGCCTGAATCAGAGCAGATACGAGGAGACGCCCGATTACGTTTACCTCTAAAGGGAGCTATACAAGGAAAATGGGGAAAAATTGAAGCGGGCCGTTTTGTTGATATTTTCTCGAAGTTTGACCCTATGGGTTTATAGAATTGCAAAAAACTTTATTTGCGGCTGTCCGTGCCTGAATCGGAGCAGATACTAGGAGATGCCCGATTACGTTTACCTCTAAAGGGAGCTATACGAGGAAAATGGGGAGAAATTGAAGCTGGCCGTTTTGTGGATATTTTCTCGTAGTTTGACCCTATGGGTTTATAGAATTGCAGAAAAGTTCATTAGGGGCTGTTCGTGCCTGAATCGGAGCAGATACTAGGGGACGCCCGATTACGTTTACCTCTAAAGGGAGCTATACAAGGAAAATGGGGAAAAATTGAAGCGGGCCGTTTTTTGGATATTTTCTCATAGTTTGACCCTATGGGTTTATAGAATTGCAGAAAACTTCATTTGCGGCTGTCCGTGCCTGAATCGGAGCAGATACTAGGAGGCGCCCCATTACGTTTACCTCTAAAGGGAGCTATATACAAGGAAAATGGGGAGAAATTGAAGCGGGCCGTTTTGTGGATATTTTCTCGTAGTTTGACCCTATGGGTTTATAGAATTGTCGAAAACTTCATTTGCGGCTGTCCGTGCCTGAATCAGAGCAGATACGAGGAGACGCCCGATTACG
Source organism: Heracleum sosnowskyi (assembly GCA_030848705.1). Taxonomy (NCBI): domain Eukaryota; kingdom Viridiplantae; phylum Streptophyta; class Magnoliopsida; order Apiales; family Apiaceae; genus Heracleum; species Heracleum sosnowskyi. Next base: position 247,511 of record JAUIZM010000033.1, read on the forward strand.
TTTACCTCTAAAGGGAGCTATACAAGGAAAATGGGGAAAAATTTAAGCGGGCTGTTTTGTGGATATTTTCTCGAAGTTTGACCCTATGGGTTTATAGAGTTGCAGAAAACTTCATTTGCGGCTGTCCGTGCCTGAATCGGAGAAGATACCAGGAGGCGCCCGATTACGTTTACCTCTAAAGGGAGCTATACAAGGAAAATGGGGAGAAATTGAAGTTGGCCGTTTTGTGGATATTTTCTCGTAGTTTGACCCTATGGGTTTATAGAATTGCAGAAAAGTTCATTTGCGGCTGTCCGTGCCTGAATCGGAGCAGATACCAGAAGGCGCCCGATTACGTTTACCTCTAAAGTGAGCTATACAAGGAAAATGGGGAGAAATTGAAGCGGGCCGTTTTGTGGATATTTTCTCGTAGTTTGACCCTATGGGTTTATAGAGTTATAGAAAACTTCATTTGCGGTTGTCCGTGCCTGAATCGGAGCAGATGCCAGGAGGCGCCCGATTACGTTTACCTCTAAAGGGAACTATACAAGGAAAATGGGGAGAAATTGAAGCGGGCTGATTTGAGGATATGTTCTCGTAGTTTGACCCTATGGGTTTATAGAATTGCAGAAAAGTTCATTTGGGGCTGTCAATGCCTGAATCAGAGCAGATACCAGGGGACGCCCGATAACGTTTACGTCTAAAGGGAGCTATACAAGGAAAATGGGGAAAAATTGAAGCGGGCCGTTTTGTGGATATTTTCTCGTAGTTTGACCGTATGGGTTTATAGAATTGCAGAAATCTTCATTCGCGGCTGTCCGTGCCTGAATCGGAGCAGATACCAGGAGGCGCTCGATTACGTTTACCTCAAAAGGGAGCTATAGAGTTGCAGAAAACTTCATTTGCGGCTGTCCGTGCTTGAATCGGAGCAGATACCAGGAGGCGCCCGATTACGTTTACCTCTAAAGGGAGCTATACAAGGAAAATGGGGAGAAATTGAAGCGGGCCGTTTTGTGGATATTTTCTCGTAGTTTGACCCTATGGGTTTATAGAATTGCAGAAAAGTTCATTTGGGGCTGTCCGTGCCTGAATCGGAGCAGATACCAGGGGACGCCCGATTACGTTTACCTCTAAAGGGAGCTATACAAGGAAAATGGAGAAAAATTGAAGCGTGCCGTTTTGTTGATATTTTCTCGTAGTTTGACCCTATGGGTTTATAGAATTGCAGAAAAGATCATTTGGGGCTGTCCGTGCCTAAATCGGAGCAGATACCAGGGGACGCCCTATTACGTTTACCTCTAAAGGGAGCTATACAAGGAAAATGGAGAAAAATTAAAGCGTGTCGTTTTGTGGATATTTTCTCGTAGTTTGACCCTATGGGTTTATAGAATTGCAGAAAAGATCATTTGGGGCTGTCCGTGCCTGAATCGGAGCAGATACCAGGGGACGCCCGATTACGTTTACCTCTAAAGGGAGCTATACAAGGAATATGGGGATAAATTGAAGCGGGCCGTTTTGTGGATATTTTCTCGTAGTTTGACCCTATGGGTTTATAGAATTGCAGAAAAGTTCATTTGCGGATGTCCGTGCTTGAATCAGAGCAGATACCAGGGAACGCCCGATTACGTTTACCTCTAAAGGGAGCTATACAAGGAAAATGGGGAAAAATTGAAGTGGGCCGTTTTGTGGATATTTTCTCGTTGTTTGACCCTATGGGTTTATAGAATTGCAGAAAACTTCATTTGCGGCTGTCCGTGCCTGAATCGGAGCAGATACCAGGAGACGTCCGATTACGTTTACCTCTAAAGGGAGCTATACAAGGAAAATGGGGAAAAATTGAAGCGGGCCGTTTTGTTGATATTTTCTCGTAGTTTGACCCTATGGGTTTATAGAATTGCAGAAAACTTTATTTGCGGCTGTCCGTGCCTGAATCGGAGCAGATACTAGGAGATGCCCGATTACGTTTACCTCTAAAGGGAGCTATACGAGGAAAATGGGGAGAAATTGAAGTTGGCCGTTTTGTGGATATTTTCTCGTAGTTTGACCCTATGGGTTTATAGAATTGCAGAAAAGTTCATTTGGGGCTGTTCGTGCCTGAATCGGAGCAGACACCAGGGGACGCCCGATTACGTTTACCTCTAAAGGTAGCTATACAAGGAAAATGGGGAAAAATTGAAGCGGGCCGTTTTTTGGATATTTTCTCGTAGTTTGACCCTATGGGTTTATAGAATTGCAGAAAACTTCATTTGCGGCTGTCCGTGCCTGAATCGGAGCAGATACCAGGAGACGTCCGATTACGTTTACCTCTAAAGGGAGCTATACAAGGAAAATGGGGAGAAATTGAAGCGGGCCGTTTTGTGGATATTTTCTCGTAGTTTGACCCTATGGGTTTATAGAATTGCCGAAAACTTCATTTGCGGCTGTCCGTGCCTGAATCAGAGCAGATACGAGGAGACGCCCGATTACGTTTACCTCTAAAGGGAGCTATACAAGGAAAATGGGGAAAAATTGAAGTTGGCCGTTTTGTGGATATTTTCTCGTAGTTTGACCCTATGGGTTTATAGAATTGCAGAAAAGTTCATTTGGGGCTGTTCGTGCCTGAATCGGAGCAGATACCAGGGGACGCCCGATTATGTTTACCTCTAAAGGGAGCTATACAAGGAAAATGGGGAAAAATTGAAGTGGGCCGTTTTTTGGATATTTTCTCGTAGTTTGACCCTATGGGTTTATAGAATTGCAGAAAAGTTCATTTGGGGCTGTTCGTGCCTGAATCGGAGCAGATACCAGGGGACGCCCGATTACGTTTACCTCTAAAGGGAGCTATACAAGGAAAATGGGGAAAAATTGAAGCGGGCCGTTTTTTGGATATTTTCTCGTAGTTTGACCCTATGGGTTTATAGAATTGCAGAAAACTTCATTTGCGGCTGTCCGTGCCTGAATCGGAGCAGATACCAGGAGACGTCCGATTACGTTTACCTCTAAAGGGAGCTATACAAGGAAAATGGGGAGAAATTGAAGCGGGCCGTTTTGTGGATATTTTCTCGTAGTTTGACCCTATGGGTTTATAGAATTGCCGAAAACTTCATTTGCGGCTGTCCGTGCCTGAATCAGAGCAGATACGAGGAGACGCCCGATTACGTTTACCTCTAAAGGGAGCTATACAAGGAAAATGGGGAAAAATTAAAGTTGGCCGTTTTGTGGATATTTTCTCGTAGTTTGACCCTATGGGTTTATAGAATTGCAGAAAAGTTCATTTGGGGCTGTTCGTGCCTGAATCGGAGCAGATACCAGGGGACGCCCGATTATGTTTACCTCTAAAGGGAGCTATACAAGGAAAATGGGGAAAAATTGAAGCGGGCCGTTTTTTGGATATTTTCTCGTAGTTTGACCCTATGGGTTTATAGAATTGCAGAAAACTTCATTTGCGGCTGTCCGTGCCTGAATCGGAGCAGATACTAGGAGGCGCCCCATTACGTTTACCTCTAAAGGGAGCTATACAAGGAAAATGGGGAGAAATTGAAGCGGGCCGTTTTGTGGATATTTTCTCGTAGTTTGACCCTATGGGTTTATAGAATTGCCGAAAACTTCATTTGCGGCTGTCCGTGCCTGAATCAGAGCAGATACGAGGAGACGCCCGATTACGTTTACCTCTTCAATTTTTCCCCATTTTCCTTGTATAGCTCCCTTTAAAGGTAAACGTAATCGGGCGTCCACTGGTATCTGCTCTAATTCAGGCATGAACAGCCCCAAATGAACTTTTCTGCAATTCTATAAGCCCATAGGGTCAAACTACGAGAAAATATCCACAAAACAGCCCGCTTAAATTTTTCCCCATTTTCCTTGTATAGCTCCCTTTAGAGGTAAACGTAATCGCGCGTCTCCTAGTATCTGCTCTGATTCAGGCACGGACAGCCGCAAATGAAGTTTTCTGCAATTCTATAAACCCATAGGGTCAAACTACGAGAAAATATCAACAAAAAGGCCCGCTTCAATTTTGCCCCATTTTCCAAGTATAGCTCCTTTTAGAGGTAAACGTAATCGGGCGTCTCCTGGTATTTGCTCCGATTCAGGCACGGACAGCCGCAAATGAAGTTTTCTGCAATTCTATAAACCCATAGGGTCAAACTACGAGAAAATATCCACAAAACGGCCCGCTTCAATTTTTCCCCATTTTCCTTGTATAGCTCCCTTTAAAGGTAAACGTAATCGGGCGTCCACTGGTATCTGCTCTGATTCAGGCATGAACAGCCCCAAATGAACTTTTCTGCAATTCTATAAACACATAGGGTCAAACTACGAGAAAATATCCACAAAACGGCTCGCTTCAATTTCTCCCCATTTTCCTTTTATAGTTCCCTTTAGAGGTAAACGTAATCGGGCGCCTCCTGGCATCTGCTCCGATTCAGGCACGGACAGCCGCAAATGAAGTTTTCTGCAACTCTATAAACCCATAGGGTCAAACTATGAGAAAATATCCACAAAACGGCCCGCTTCAATTTCTCCCCATTTTCCTTGTATAGCTCACTTTAGAGGTAAACGTAATCGGGCGCCTTCTGGTATCTGCTCCGATTCAGGCAAGGACAGCCGTAAATGAAGTTTTCTGCAATTCTATAAACCCATAGGGTCAAACTACGAGAAAATATCAACAAAAAGGTCCGCTTCAATTTTTCCCCATTTTCCAAGTATAGCTCCCTTTAGTGTAAACGTAATCGGGCGTCTCCTGGTATCTGCTCCGATTCAGGCACGGACAGCCGCAAATGAACTTTTCTGCAATTCTATAAACCCATAGGGTCAAACTACGAGAAAATATCCACAAAACAGCCCGCTTAAATTATTCCCCATTTTCCTTGTATAGCTCCCTTTAGAGGTAAACGTAATCGCGCGTCTCCTAGTATCTGCTCTAATTCAGGCACGGACAGCCGCAAATGAAGTTTTCGGCAATTCTATAAACCCATAGGGTCAAACTACGAGAAAATATCCACAAAACGGCCCGCTTCAATTTTTCCCCATTTTCCTTGTATAGCTCCCTTTAGAGGTAAACGTAATCGGCGTACCCTGGTATCTGCTCCGATTCAGGCACGAACAACCCCAAATGAACTTTTCTGCAATTCTACAAACCCATAGGGTCAAACTACGAGAAAATATCCAAAAAACGGCCCGCTTCAATTTCTCCCCCATTTTCCTTGTATAGTTCCCTTTAGAGGTAAACGTAATCGGGCACCTCCTGGTATCTGCTCTGATTCAGGCACGGACGGCCGCAAATGAAGTTTTCTGCAACTCTATAAACCCATAGGGTCAAACTACGAGAAAATATCCACAAAACGGCCCGCTTCAATTTTCCCCCATTTTCTTTGTATAGCTCCCTTTAAAGGTAAACGTAATCGGGAATCCCTTGGTATCTGCTCCGATTCAGGCACGGACTGCCCCAAATGAACTTTTCTGCAATTCTATAAACCCATAGGGTCAAACTACGAGAAAATAATCACAAAATGGCCCGCTTCAATTTTTCCCCATTTTCCTTGTATAGCTCCCTTTAGAGGTAAACGTAATCAGGGGCCTCCTGGTATCTGCTCCGATTCAGGCACGGACTGCCGCAAATGAAGTTTTCAGCAACTCTATAAACCCATAGGGTCAAACTACGAGAAAATATCCACAAAACGGCCCGCTTCAATTTTTCCCCATTTTCCTTGTATAGTTCCCTTTAAAGGTAAACGTAATCGGGCGTCTCCTAGTATCTGCTCTGATTCAGGCACGGACAGCCGCAAATGAAGTTTTCTGTAATTCTATAAACCCATAGGGTCAAACTACGAGAAAATATCAACAAAAAGGCCCGCTTCAATTTTTTTCCATTTTCCTTGTATAGCTCCCTTTAGAGATAAACGTAATCGGGCGTCTCTTGGTATCTGCTCCGATTCAGGCTCGGATAGCCGCAAATGAAGTTTTCTGCAATTCTATAAACCCATACGGTCAAACTACGAGAAAATATCCACAAAACGGCCCGCTTCAATTTTTCCCCATTTTCCATGTATAGCTCCCTTTAGAGGTAAACGTAATCGGACATCTCCTAGTATCTGCTCCGATTCAGGCACGGACAGCCGCAAATAAAGTTTTCTGCAATTCTATAAACCCATAGGGTCAAACTATGAGAAAATATCAACCAAACGGCCCGCTTCAATTTTTCCCCATTTTCCTTGTATAGCTCCCTTTAGAGGTAAACGTAATCGGACGTCTCCTGGTATCTGCTCCGATTCAGGCACGGACAGCCGCAAATGAAGTTTTCTGCAATTCTATAAACCCATAGGGTCAAACAACGAGAAAATATCCACAGAACGGCCTGCTTCAATTTTTCCCCATTTTCCTTGTATAGCTCCCTTTAGAGGTAAACGTAATCGGCGTCCCCTGGTATCTGCTCCGATTCAGGCACGAACAGCCCTAAATGAACTTTTCTGCAATTCTACAAACCCATAGGGTCAAACTACGAGAAAATATCCACAAAACGGCCCGCTTCAATTTCTCCCCATTTTCCTTGTATAGTTCCCTTTAGAGGTAAACGTAATCGGGCACCTCCTGGTATCTGCTCCGATTCAGGCACGGACGGCCGCAAATGAAGTTTTCTGCAACTCTATAAACCCATAGGGTCAAACTTCGAGAAAATATCCACAAAACGGCCCGCTTCAATTTCTCCCCATTTTCCTTGTATAGTTCCCTTTAGAGGTAAACGTAATCGGGCACCTCCTGGTATCTGCTCCGATTCAGGCACGGACGGCCGCAAATGAAGTTTTCTGCAACTCTATAAACCCATAGGGTCAAACTTCGAGAAAATATCCACAAAACGGCCCGCTTCAATTTCTCCCCATTTTCCTTGTATAGCTCACTTTAGAGGTAAACGTAATCGGGCGCCTTCTGGTATCTGCTCCGATTCAGGCACGGACAGCCGCAAATGAAGTTTTCTGCAACTCTATAAACCCATAAGGTCAAACTACGAGAAAATATCCACAAAACGGCCCGCTTCAATTTTTCCCCATTTTCCTTGTATAGCTCACTTTAGAGGTAAAAGTAATCGGGCGTCTCCTAGTATCTGCTCTGATTCAGGCATGGACAGCCGCAAATGAAGTTTTCTGCAATTCTATAAACCCATAGGGTCAAACTACGAGAAAATATCAACAAAAAGGCCCGCTTCAATTTTGCCCCATTTTCCAAGTATAGCTCCTTTTAGAGGTAAACGTAATCGGGCGTCTCCTGGTATTTGCTCCGATTCAGGCACGGACAGCCGCAAATGAAGTTTTCTGCAATTCTATAAACCCATAGGGTCAAACTACGAGAAAATATCCACAAAACGGCCCGCTTCAATTTTTCCCCATTTTCCTTGTATAGCTCCCTTTAAAGGTAAACGTAATCGGGCGTCCACTGGTATCTGCTCTGATTCAGGCATGGACAACCCCAAATGAACTTTTCTGCAATTCTATAAACCCATAGGGTCAAACTACGAGAAAATATCCACAAAACGGCTCGCTTCAATTTCTCCCCATTTTCCTTGTATAGTTCCCTTTAGAGGTAAACGTAATCGGGCGCCTCCTGGCATCTGCTCCGATTCAGGCACGGACAGCCGCAAATGAAGTTTTCTGCAACTCTATAAACCCATAGGGTCAAACTACGAGAAAATATCCACAAAACGGCCCGCTTCGATTTCTCCCCATTTTGCTTGTATAGCTCACTTTAGAGGTAAACGTAATCGGGCGCCTTCTGGTATCTGCTACGATTCAGGCAAGTACAACCGCAAATGAAGTTTTCTGCAATTCTATAGACCCATAGGGTCAAACTACGAGAAAATATCAACAAAAAGGTCCCCTTCAATTTTTCCCCATTTTCCAATTATAGCTCCCTTTAGAGGTAAACGTAATCGGGCGTCTCCTGGTATCTGCTCCGATTCAGGCACGGACAGCCGCAAATGAACTTTTCTGCAATTCTATAAACCCATAGGGTCAAACTTCGAGAAAATATCCACAAAACAGCCCGCTTAAAATTTTCCCCATTTTCCTTGTATAGCTCCCTTTAGAGGTAAACGTAATCGCGCGTCTCCTAGTATCTGCTCTGATTCAGGCACGGACAGCCGCAAATGAAGTTTTCTGCAATTCTATAAACCCATAGGGTCAAACTACGAGAAAATATCAACAAAAAGGCCCGCTTCAATTTTGCCCCATTTTCCAAGTATAGCTCCTTTTAGAGGTAAACGTAATCGGGCGTCTCCTGGTATTTGCTCCGATTCAGGCACGGACAGCCGCAAATGAAGTTTTCTGCAATTCTATAAACCCATAGGGTCAAACTACGAGAAAATATCCACAAAACGGCCCGCTTCAATTTTTCCCCATTTTCCTTGTATAAGCTCCCTTTAAAGGTAAACGTAATCGGGCGTCCACTGGTATCTGCTCTGATTCAGGCATGAACAGCCCCAAATGAACTTTTCTGCAATTCTATAAACCCATAGGGTCAAACTACGAGAAAATATCCACAAAACGGCTCGCTTCAATTTCTCCCCATTTTCCTTGTATAGTTCCCTTTAGAGGTAAACGTAATCGGGCGCCTCCTGGCATCTGCTCCGATTCAGGCACGGACAGCCGCAAATGAAGTTTTCTGCAACTCTATAAACCCATAGGGTCAAACTATGAGAAAATATCCACAAAACGGCCCGCTTCAATTTCTCCCCATTTTCCTTGTATAGCTCACTTTAGAGGTAAACGTAATCGGGCGCCTTCTGGTATCTGCTCCGATTCAGGCAAGGACAGCCGCAAATAAAGTTTTCTGCAATTCTATAAACCCATAGGGTCAAACTACGAGAAAATATCAACAAAAAGGTCCGCTTCAATTTTTCCCCATTTTCCAAGTATAGCTCCCTTTAGAGGTAAACGTAATCGGGCGTCTCCTGGTATCTGCTCCGATTCAGGCACGGACAGCCGCAAATGAACTTTTCTGCAATTCTATAAACCCATAGGGTCAAACTACGAGAAAATATCCACAAAACAGCCCGCTTAAATTTTTCCCCATTTTCCTTGTATAGCTCCCTTTAGAGGTAAACGTAATCGCGCGTCTCCTAGTATCTGCTCTAATTCAGGCACGGACAGCCGCAAATGAAGTTTTCGGCAATTCTATAAACCCATAGGGTCAAACTACGAGAAAATATCCACAAAACGGCCCGCTTCAATTTTTCCCCATTTTCCTTGTATAGCTCCCTTTAGAGGTAAACGTAATCGGCGTACCCTGGTATCTGCTCCGATTCAGGCACGAACAACCCCAAATGAACTTTTCTGCAATTCTACAAACCCATAGGGTCAAACTACGAGAAAATATCCAAAAAACGGCCCGCTTCAATTTCTCCCCCATTTTCCTTGTATAGTTCCCTTTAGAGGTAAACGTAATCGGGCACCTCCTGGTATCTGCTCTGATTCAGGCACGGACGGCCGCAAATGAAGTTTTCTGCAACTCTATAAACCCATAGGGGTCTAACTTCGAGAAAATATCCACAAAATGGCCCGCTTCAATTTCTCCCCATTTTCCTTGTATAGCTCACTTTAGAGGTAAACGTAATCGCGCGTCTCCTAGTATCTGCTCTGATTCAGGCACGGACAGCCGCAAATGAAGTTTTCGGCAATTCTATAAACCCATAGGGGACCAACTACGAGAAAATATCCACAAAACGGCCCGCTTCAATTTTTCCCCATTTTCCATGTATAGCTCCCTTTAGAGATAAACGTAATCGGGCATCCCCTGGTATCTGCTCCGATTCAGGCACGGACAGCCCCATATGAACTTTTCTGCAATTCTATAAACCCATAGGGTCAAACTACGAGAAAATATCCACAAAACGGCCAGCTTCAATTTCTCCCCATTTTCCTTGTATAGCTCCCTTTAGAGGTAAACGTAATCGGGCATCTCCTAGTATCTGCTCCGATTCAGGCACGGACAACCGCAAATAAAGTTTTCTGCAATTCTATAAACCCATAGGGTCAAACTACGAGAAAATATCAATAAAATGGCCCGCTTCAATTTTTCCCCATTTTCCTTGCCCTTTAGAGGTAAACGTAATCGGGTGTCTCCTGGTATCTGCTCCGATTCAGGCACGGACAGCCGCAAATGAAGTTTTCTGCAATTCTATAAACCCATAGGGTCAAACAACGAGAAAATATCCACAAAACGGCCCGGTTCAATTTTTCCCCATTGTCCTTGTATAGCTCCCTTTAAAGGTAAATGTAATCGGGCGTTCCCTGGTATCTGCTCTGATTCAGGAACGGACAGCCGCAAATGAACTTTTCTGCAATTCTTTAAACCCATAGGGTCAAACTACGAGAAAATATCCACAAAACGGCCCGCTTCAATTTCTCCCCATATTCCTTGTATAGCTCCCTTTAGAGGTAAACGTAATCGGGTGTCCCCTGGTATCTGCTCCGATTCAGGCACAGACAGCCCCAAATGATCTTCTCTGCAATTCTATAAACCCATAGGGTCAAACTACGAGAAAATATCCACAAAATGGCATGCTTCAATTTTTCTCCATTTTCCTTGTATAGTTCTCTTTAGAGGTAAACGTAATCGGGCGCCTCTTGGCATCTGCTCCGATTCAGGCACGGACAGCCGCAAATGAAGTTTTCTGCAACTCTATAAACCCATAGGGTCAAACTACGAGAAAATATCCACAAAATGGCCCGCTTCAATTTTCCCCCATTTTCCTTGTATAGCTCCCTTTAGAGGTAAACGTAATCGGGAATCCCTTGGTATCTGCTCCGATTCAGGCACGGACTGCCCCAAATGAACTTTTCAGCAACTCTATAAACCCATAGGGTCAAACTATGAGAAAATATCCACAAAACGGCCCGCTTCAATTTTTCCCCATTTTCCTTGTATAGCTCCCTTTAAAGGTAAACGTAATCGGGCGTCTCCTAGTATCTGCTCTGATTCAGGCACGGACAGCCGCAAATGAAGTTTTCTGTAATTCTATAAACCCATAGGGTCAAACTACGAGAAAATATCAACAAAAAGGCCCGCTTCAATTTTTTTCCATTTTCCTTGTATAGCTCCCTTTAGAGCTAAACGTAATCGGGCGTCTCTTGGTATCTGCTCCGATTCAGGCTCGGATAGCCGCAAATGAAGTTTTCTGCAATTCTATAAACCCATACGGTCAAACTACGAGAAAATATCCACAAAACGGCCCGCTTCAATTTTTCCCCATTTTCCTTGTATAGCTCCCTTTAGAGGTAAACGTAATCGGACATCTCCTAGTATCTGCTCCGATTCAGGCACGGACAGCCGCAAATAAAGTTTTCTGCAATTCTATAAACCCATAGGGTCAAACTATGAGAAAATATCAACCAAACGGCCCGCTTCAATTTTTCCCCATTTTCCTTGTATAGCTCCCTTTAGAGGTAAACGTAATCGGACGTCTCCTGGTATCTGCTCCGATTCAGGCACGGACAGCCGCAAATGAAGTTTTCTGCAATTCTATAAACCCATAGGGTCAAACAACGAGAAAATATCCACAGAACGGCCTGCTTCAATTTTTCCCCATTTTCCTTGTATAGCTCCCTTTAGAGGTAAACGTAATCGGCATCCCCTGGTATCTGCTCCGATTCAGGGACGAACAGCCCTAAATGAACTTTTCTGCAATTCTACAAACCCATAGGGTCAAACTACGAGAAAATATCCACAAAACGGCCCGCTTCAATTTCTCCCCATTTTCCTTGTATAGTTCCCTTTAGAGGTAAACGTAATCGGGCACCTCCTGGTATCTGCTCCGATTCAGGCACGGACGGCCGCAAATGAAGTTTTCTGCAACTCTATAAACCCATAGGGTCAAACTTCGAGAAAATATCCACAAAACGGCCCGCTTCAATTTCTCCCCATTTTCCTTGTATAGTTCCCTTTAGAGGTAAACGTAATCGGGCACCTCCTGGTATCTGCTCCGATTCAGGCACGGACGGCCACAAATGAAGTTTTCTGCAACTCTATAAACCCATAGGGTCAAACTTCGAGAAAATATCCACAAAACGGCCCGCTTCAATTTCTCCCCATTTTCCTTGTATAGCTCACTTTAGAGGTAAACGTAATCGGGCGCCTTCTGGTATCTGCTCCGATTCAGGCACGGACAGCCGCAAATGAAGTTTTCTGCAACTCTATAAACCCATAAGGTCAAACTACGAGAAAATATCCACAAAACGGCCCGCTTCAATTTTTCCCCATTTTCCTTGTATAGCTCACTTTAGAGGTAAAAGTAATCGGGCGTCTCCTAGTATCTGCTCTGATTCAGGCATGGACAGCCGCAAATGAAGTTTTCTGCAATTCTATAAACCCATAGGGTCAAACTACGAGAAAATATCAACAAAAAGGCCCGCTTCAATTTTGCCCCATTTTCCAAGTATAGCTCCTTTTAGAGGTAAACGTAATCGGGCGTCTCCTGGTATTTGCTCCGATTCAGGCACGGACAGCCGCAAATGAAGTTTTCTGCAATTCTATAAACCCATAGGGTCAAACTACGAGAAAATATCCACAAAACGGGCCGCTTCAATTTTTCCCCATTTTCCTTGTATAGCTCCCTTTAAAGGTAAACGTAATCGGGCGTCCACTGGTATCTGCTCTGATTCAGGCATGGACAACCCCAAATGAACTTTTCTGCAATTCTATAAATCCATAGGGTCAAACTACGAGAAAATATCCACAAAACGGCTCGCTTCAATTTCTCCCCATTTTCCTTGTATAGTTCCCTTTAGAGGTAAACGTAATCGGGCGCCTCCTGGCATCTGCTCCGATTCAGGCACGGACAGCCGCAAATGAAGTTTTCTGCAACTCTATAAACCCATAGGGTCAAACTACGAGAAAATATCCACAAAACGGCCCGCTTCAATTTCTCCCCATTTTGCTTGTATAGCTCACTTTAGAGGTAAACGTAATCGGGCGCCTTCTGGTATCTGCTACGATTCAGGCAAGTACAACCGCAAATGAAGTTTTCTGCAATTCTATAGACCCATAGGGTCAAACTACGAGAAAATATCAACAAAAAGGTCCCCTTCAATTTTTCCCCATTTTCCAATTATAGCTCCCTTTAGAGGTAAACGTAATCGGGCGTCTCCTGGTATCTGCTCCGATTCAGGCACGGACAGCCGCAAATGAACTTTTCTGCAATTCTATAAACCCATAGGGTCAAACTACGAGAAAATATCCACAAAACAGCCCGCTTAAATTTTTCCCGATTTTCCTTGTATAGCTCCCGTTCGAGGTAAACGTAATCGCGCGTCTCCTAGTATCTGCTCTGATTCAGGCACGGACAGCCGCAAATGAAGTTTTCTGCAATTCTATAAACCCATAGGGTCAAACTATGAGAAAATATCAACAAAAAGGCCCGCTTCAATTTTGCCCCATTTTCCAAGTATAGCTCCTTTTAGAGGTAAACGTAATCGGGCGTCTCCTGGTATTTGCTCCGATTCAGGCACGGACAGCCGCAAATGAAGTTTTCTGCAATTCTATAAACCCATAGGGTCAAACTACGAGAAAATATCCACAAAACGGCCCGCTTCAATTTTTCCCCATTTTCCTTGTATAGCTCCCTTTAAAGGTAAACGTAATCGGGCGTCCACTGGTATCTGCTCTGATTCAGGCATGAACAGCCCCAAATGAACTTTTCTGCAATTCTATAAACCCATAGGGTCAAACTACGAGAAAATATCCACAAAACGGCTCGCTTCAATTTCTCCCCATTTTCCTTGTATAGTTCCCTTTAGAGGTAAACGTAATCGGGCTCCTCCTGGCATCTGCTCCAATTCAGGCACGGACAGCCGCAAATGAAGTTTTCTGCAACTCTATAAACCCATAGGGTCAAACTATGAGAAAATATCCACAAAACGGCCCGCTTCAATTTCTCCCCATTTTCCTTGTATAGCTCACTTTAGAGGTAAACGTAATCGGGCGCCTTCTGGTATCTGCTCCGATTCAGGCAAGGACAGCCGCAAATGAAGTTTTCTGCAATTCTATAAACCCATAGGGTCAAACTACGAGAAAATATCAACAAAAAGGTCCGCTTCAATTTTTCCCCATTTTCCAAGTATAGCTCCCTTTAGAGGTAAACGTAATCGGGCGTCTCTTGGTATCTGCTCCGATTCAGGCACGGACAGCCGCAAATGAACTTTTCTGCAATTCTATAAACCCATAGGGTCAAACTACGAGAAAATATCCACAAAACACCCCGCTTAAATTTTTCCCCATTTTCCTTGTATAGCTCCCTTTAGAGGTAAACGTAATCGCGCGTCTCCTAGTATCTGCTCTAATTCAGGCACGGACAGCCGCAAATGAAGTTTTCGGCAATTCTATAAACCCATAGGGTCAAACTACGAGAAAATATCCACAAAACGGCCCGCTTCAATTTTTCCCCATTTTCCTTGTATAGCTCCCTTTAGAGGTAAACGTAATCGGCGTACCCTGGTATCTGCTCCGATTCAGGCACGAACAACCCCAAATGAACTTTTCTGCAATTCTACAAACCCATAGGGTCAAACTACGAGAAAATATCCAAAAAACGGCCCGCTTCAATTTCTCCCCCATTTTCCTTGTATAGTTCCCTTTAGAGGTAAACGTAATCGGGCACCTCCTGGTATCTGCTCTGATTCAGGCACGGACGGCCGCAAATGAAGTTTTCTGCAACTCTATAAACCCATAGGGTCTAACTTCGAGAAAATATCCACAAAACGGCCCGCTTCAATTTCTCCCCCATTTTCCTTGTATAGTTCCCTTTAGAGGTAAACGTAATCGGGCACCTCCTGGTATCTGCTCTGATTCAGGCACGGACGGCCGCAAATGAAGTTTTCTGCAACTCTATAAACCCATAGGGTCAAACTACGAGAAAATATCCACAAAACAGCCCGCTTAAATTTTTCCCCATTTTCCTTGTATAGCTCCCTTTAGAGGTAAACGTAATCGCGCGTCTCCTAGTATCTGCTCTGATTCAGGCACGGACAGCCGCAAATGAAGTTTTCTGCAATTCTATAAACCCATAGGGTCAAACTACGAGAAAATATCAACAAAAAGGTCCGCTTCAATTTTGCCCCATTTTCCAAGTATAGCTCCTTTTAGAGATAACGTAATCGGGCGTCTCGTGGTATTTGCTCCGATTCAGGCACGGACAACCGCAAATGAAGTTTTCTGCAATTCTATAAACCCATAGGGTCAAACTACGAGAAAATATCCACAAAACGGCCCGCTTCAATTTTTCCCCATTTTCCTTGTATAGCTCCCTTTAAAGGTAAACGTAATCGGGCGTCCACTGGTATCTGCTCTGATTCAGGCATGGACAGCCCCAAATGAACTTTTCTGCAATTCTATAAACCCATAGGGTCAAACTACGAGAAAATATCCACAAAACGGCTCGCTTCAATTTCTCCCCATTTTCCTTGTATCCCTTTAGAGGTAAATGTAATCGGGCGCCTCCTGGCATCTGCTCCGATTCAGGCACGGACAGCCGCAAATGAAGTTTTCTGCAACTCTATAAACCCATAGGGTCAAACTATGAGAAAATATCCACAAAACGGCCCGCTTCAATTTCTCCCCATTTTCCTTGTATAGCTCCCTTTAGAGGTAAACGTAATCGGGTGCCTCCTGGTATCTGCTCCGATTCAGGCACGGACAGCCGCAAATGAAGTTTTCTGCAATTCTATAAACCCATAGGGGACCAACTACGAGAAAATATCCACAAAACGGCCCGCTTCAATTTTTCCCCATTTTCCATGTATAGCTCCCTTTAGAGGTAAACGTAATCGGGCGTCCCCTGGTATCTGCTCCGATTCAGGCACGGACAGCCCCATATGAACTTTTCTGCAATTCTATAAACCCATAGGGTCAAACTACGAGAAAATATCCACAAAACGGCCAGCTTCAATTTCTCCCCATTTTCCTTGTATAGCTCCCTTTAGAGGTAAACGTAATCGGGCATCTCCTAGTATCTGCTCCGATTCAGGCACGGACAACCGCAAATAAAGTTTTCTGCAATTCTATAAACCCATAGGGTCAAACTACGAGAAAATATCAATAAAATGGCCCGCTTCAATTTTTCCCCATTTTCCTTGCCCTTTAGAGGTAAACGTAATCGGGTGTCTCCTGGTATCTGCTCCGATTCAGGCACGGACAGCCGCAAATGAAGTTTTCTGCAATTCTATAAACCCATAGGGTCAAACAACGAGAAAATATCCACAAAACGGCCCGGTTCAATTTTTCCCCATTGTCCTTGTATAGCTCCCTTTAAAGGTAAATGTAATCGGGCGTTCCCTGGTATCTGCTCTGATTCAGGAACGAACAGCCGCAAATGAACTTTTCTGCAATTCTATAAACGCATAGGGTCAAACTACGAGAAAATATCCGCAAAATGGCCCGCTTCAATTTCTCCCCATATTCCTTGTATAGCTCCCTTTAGAGGTAAACGTAATCGGGTGTCCCCTGGTATCTGCTCCGATTCAGGCACGGACAGCCCCAAATGATCTTCTCTGCAATTCTATAAACCCATAGGGTCAAACTACGAGAAAATATCCACAAAACGGCATGCTTCAATTTTTCTCCATTTTCCTTGTATAGTTCCCTTTAGAGGTAAACGTAATCGGGCTCCTCCTGGCATCTGCTCCAATTCAGGCACGGACAGCCGCAAATGAAGTTTTCTGCAACTCTATAAACCCATAGGGTCAAACTATGAGAAAATATCCACAAAACGGCCCGCTTCAATTTCTCCCCATTTTCCTTGTATAGCTCACTTTAGAGGTAAACGTAATCGGGCGCCTTCTGGTATCTGCTCCGATTCAGGCAAGGACAGCCGCAAATGAAGTTTTCTGCAATTCTATAAACCCATAGGGTCAAACTACGAGAAAATATCAACAAAAAGGTCCGCTTCAATTTTTCCCCATTTTCCAAGTATAGCTCCCTTTAGAGGTAAACGTAATCGGGCGTCTCTTGGTATCTGCTCCGATTCAGGCACGGACAGCCGCAAATGAACTTTTCTGCAATTCTATAAACCCATAGGGTCAAACTACGAGAAAATATCCACAAAACACCCCGCTTAAATTTTTCCCCATTTTCCTTGTATAGCTCCCTTTAGAGGTAAACGTAATCGCGCGTCTCCTAGTATCTGCTCTAATTCAGGCACGGACAGCCGCAAATGAAGTTTTCGGCAATTCTATAAACCCATAGGGTCAAACTACGAGAAAATATCCACAAAACGGCCCGCTTCAATTTTTCCCCATTTTCCTTGTATAGCTCCCTTTAGAGGTAAACGTAATCGGCGTACCCTGGTATCTGCTCCGATTCAGGCACGAACAACCCCAAATGAACTTTTCTGCAATTCTACAAACCCATAGGGTCAAACTACGAGAAAATATCCAAAAAACGGCCCGCTTCAATTTCTCCCCCATTTTCCTTGTATAGTTCCCTTTAGAGGTAAACGTAATCGGGCACCTCCTGGTATCTGCTCTGATTCAGGCACGGACGGCCGCAAATGAAGTTTTCTGCAACTCTATAAACCCATAGGGTCTAACTTCGAGAAAATATCCACAAAACGGCCCGCTTCAATTTCTCCCCCATTTTCCTTGTATAGTTCCCTTTAGAGGTAAACGTAATCGGGCACCTCCTGGTATCTGCTCTGATTCAGGCACGGACGGCCGCAAATGAAGTTTTCTGCAACTCTATAAACCCATAGGGTCAAACTACGAGAAAATATCCACAAAACAGCCCGCTTAAATTTTTCCCCATTTTCCTTGTATAGCTCCCTTTAGAGGTAAACGTAATCGCGCGTCTCCTAGTATCTGCTCTGATTCAGGCACGGACAGCCGCAAATGAAGTTTTCTGCAATTCTATAAACCCATAGGGTCAAACTACGAGAAAATATCAACAAAAAGGTCCGCTTCAATTTTGCCCCATTTTCCAAGTATAGCTCCTTTTAGAGATAACGTAATCGGGCGTCTCGTGGTATTTGCTCCGATTCAGGCACGGACAACCGCAAATGAAGTTTTCTGCAATTCTATAAACCCATAGGGTCAAACTACGAGAAAATATCCACAAAACGGCCCGCTTCAATTTTTCCCCATTTTCCTTGTATAGCTCCCTTTAAAGGTAAACGTAATCGGGCGTCCACTGGTATCTGCTCTGATTCAGGCATGGACAGCCCCAAATGAACTTTTCTGCAATTCTATAAACCCATAGGGTCAAACTACGAGAAAATATCCACAAAACGGCTCGCTTCAATTTCTCCCCATTTTCCTTGTATCCCTTTAGAGGTAAATGTAATCGGGCGCCTCCTGGCATCTGCTCCGATTCAGGCACGGACAGCCGCAAATGAAGTTTTCTGCAACTCTATAAACCCATAGGGTCAAACTATGAGAAAATATCCACAAAACGGCCCGCTTCAATTTCTCCCCATTTTCCTTGTATAGCTCACTTTAGAGGTAAGCGTAATCGGGCGCCTTCTGGTATCTGCTCCGATTCAGGCACGGACAGCCGCAAATGAAGTTTTCGGCAATTCTATAAACCCATAGGGTCAAACTACGAGAAAATATCCACAAAACGACCCGCTTCAATTTCTCCCCATTTTCCTTGTATAGCTCCCTTTAGAGGTAAACGTAATCGGGTGCCTCCTGGTATCTGCTCCGATTCAGGCACGGACAGCCGCAAATGAAGTTTTCTGCAATTCTATAAACCCATAGGGGACCAACTACGAGAAAATATCCACAAAACGGCCCGCTTCAATTTTTCCCCATTTTCCATGTATAGCTCCCTTTAGAGGTAAACGTAATCGGGCGTCCCCTGGTATCTGCTCCGATTCAGGCACGGACAGCCCCATATGAACTTTTCTGCAATTCTATAAACCCATAGGGTCAAACTACGAGAAAATATCCACAAAACGGCCAGCTTCAATTTCTCCCCATTTTCCTTGTATAGCTCCCTTTAGAGGTAAACGTAATCGGGCATCTCCTAGTATCTGCTCCGATTCAGGCACGGACAACCGCAAATAAAGTTTTCTGCAATTCTATAAACCCATAGGGTCAAACTACGAGAAAATATCAATAAAATGGCCCGCTTCAATTTTTCCCCATTTTCCTTGCCCTTTAGAGGTAAACGTAATCGGGTGTCTCCTGGTATCTGCTCCGATTCAGGCACGGACAGCCGCAAATGAAGTTTTCTGCAATTCTATAAACCCATAGGGTCAAACAACGAGAAAATATCCACAAAACGGCCCGGTTCAATTTTTCCCCATTGTCCTTGTATAGCTCCCTTTAAAGGTAAATGTAATCGGGCGTTCCCTGGTATCTGCTCTGATTCAGGAACGAACAGCCGCAAATGAACTTTTCTGCAATTCTATAAACGCATAGGGTCAAACTACGAGAAAATATCCGCAAAATGGCCCGCTTCAATTTCTCCCCATATTCCTTGTATAGCTCCCTTTAGAGGTAAACGTAATCGGGTGTCCCCTGGTATCTGCTCCGATTCAGGCACGGACAGCCCCAAATGATCTTCTCTGCAATTCTATAAACCCATAGGGTCAAACTACGAGAAAATATCCACAAAACGGCATGCTTCAATTTTTCTCCATTTTCCTTGTATAGTTCCCTTTAGAGGTAAACGTAATCGGGCGCCTCTTGGCATCTGCTCCGATTCAGGCACGGACAGCCGCAAATGAAGTTTTCTGCAACTCTATAAACCCATAGGGTCAAACTACGAGAAAATATCCACAAAACGGCCCGCTTCAATTTTCCCCCATTTTCCTTGTATAGCTCCCTTTAGAGGTAAACGTAATCGGGAATCCCTTGGTATCTGCTCCGATTCAGGCACGGACTGCCCCAAATGAACTTTTCTGCAATTCTATAAACCCATAGGGTCAAACTACGAGAAAATAATCACAAAATGGCCCGCTTCAATTTTTCCCCATTTTCCTTGTATAGCTCCCTTTAGAGGTAAACGTAATCAGGGGCCTCCTGGTATCTGCTCCGATTCAGGCACGGACTGCCGCAAATGAAGTTTTCAGCAACTCTATAAACCCATCGGGTCAAACTACGAGAAAATATCCACAAAACGGCCCGCTTCAATTTTTCCCCATTTTCCTTGTACAGCTCCCTTTAAAGGTAAACGTAATCGGGCGTCTCCTAGTATCTGCTCTGATTCAGGCACGGACAGCCGCAAATGAAGTTTTCTGTAATTCTATAAACCCATAGGGTCAAACTACGAGAAAATATCAACAAAAAGGCCCGCTTCAATTTTTCCCCATTTTCCTTGTATAGCTCCCTTTAGAGCTAAACGTAATCGGGCGTCTCTTGGTATCTGCTCCGATTCAGGCTCGGATAGCCGCAAATGAAGTTTTCTGCAATTCTATAAACCCATACGGTCAAACTACAAGAAAATATCCACAAAACGGCCCGCTTCAATTTTTCCCCATTTTCCTTGTATAGCTCCCTTTAGAGGTAAACGTAATCGGACATCTCCTAGTATCTGCTCCGATTCAGGCACGGACAGCCGCAAATAAAGTTTCTGCAATTCTATAAACCCATAGGGTCAAACTATGAGAAAATATCAACCAAACGGCCCGCTTCAATTTTTCCCCATTTTCCTTGTATAGCTCCCTTTAGAGGTAAACGTAATCGGACGTCTCCTGGTATCTGCTCCGATTCAGGCACGGACAGCCGCAAATGAAGTTTTCTGCAATTCTATAAACCCATAGGGTCAAACAACGAGAAAATATCCACAGAACGGCCTGCTTCAATTTTCCCCATTTTCCTTGTATAGCTCCCTTTAGAGGTAAACGTAATCGGGCGTTCCCTGGTATCTGCTCTGATTCAGGCACGGACAGCCGCAAATGAACTTTTCTGCCATTCTATAAACCCATAGGGTCAAACTACGAGAAAATATCCACAAAACGGCCCGCTTCAATTTCTCCCCATATTCCTTGTATAGCTCCCTTTAGAGGTAAACATAATCGGGTGTCCCCTGGTATCTGCTCCGATTCAGGCACAGACAGCCCCAAATGATCTTCTCTGCAATTCTATAAACCCATAGGGTCAAACTACGAGAAAATATCCACAAAACGGCACGCTTCAATTTTTCTCTATTTTCCTTGTATAGTTCCCTTTAGAGGTAAACGTAATCGGGCGCCTCTTGGCATCTGCTCCGATTCAGGCATGGACAGCCGCAAATGAAGTTTTCTGCAACTCTATAAACCCATAGGGTCAAACTACGAGAAAATATCCACAAAACGGCCCGCTTCAATTTTCCCCCATTTTCCTTGTATAGCTCCCTTTAGAGGTAAACGTAATCGGGCATCCCTTAGTATCTGCTCCGATTCAGGCACAGACAGCCCCAAATGAACTTTTCTGCAATTCTATAAACCCATAGGGCCAAACTACGAGAAAATAACCACAAAATGGCCCGCTTCTATTTTTCCCCATTTTCCTTGTATAGCTCCCTTTAGAGGTAAACGTAATCAGGCGCCTCCTGGTATCTGCTCCGATTCAGGCACGGACTGCCGCAAATGAAGTTTTCTGCAACTCTATAAACCCATAGGGTCAAACTACGAGAAAATATCCACAAAACGGCCCGCTTCAATTTTTCCCCATTTTCCTTGTATAGCTCCCTTTAAAGGTAAACGTAATCGGGCGTCTCCTAGTATCTACTCTGATTCAGGCACGGACAGCCGCAAATGAAGTTTTCTGTAATTCTATAAACCCATAGGGTCAAACTACGAGAAAATATCAACAAAAAGGCCGGCTTCAATTTTTCCCCATTTTCCTTGTATAGCTCCCTTTAGAGCTAAACGTAATCGGGCGTCTCCTGGTATCTGCTCCGATTCAGGCTCGGACAGCCGCAAATGATGTTTTCTGCAATTCTATAAACCCATACGGTTAAACTACGAGAAAATATCCACAAAACGGCCCGCTTCAATTTTTCCCCATTTTCCTTGTATAGCTCCCTTTAGAGGTAAACGTAATCGGACATCTCCTAGTATCTGCTCCGATTCAGGCACGGACAGCCGTAAATAAAGTTTTCTGCAATTCTATAAACCCATAGGGTCAAACTATGAGAAAATATCAACAAAACGGCCCGCTTCAATTTTTCCCCATTTTCCTTGTATAGCTCCCTTTAGAGGTAAACGTAATCGGACGTCTCCTGGTATCTGCTCCGATTCAGGCACGGACAGCCGCAAATGAAGTTTTCTGCAATTCTATAAACCCATAGGGTCAAACAACGAGAAAATATCCACAGAACGGCCTCCTTCAAATTTTCCCCATTTTCCTTGTATAGCTCCCTTTAGAGGTAAACGTAATCGGGGCGTTCCCTGGTATCTGCTCTGATTCAGGAAAGACAGCCGCAAATGAACTTTTCTGCAATTTTATAAACCCATAGGGTCAAACTACGAGAAAATATCCACAAAACGGCCCGTTTCAATTTCTCCCCATATTCCTTGTATAGCTCCCTTTAGAGGTAAACGTAATCGGGTGTCCCCTGGTATCTGCTCCGATTCAGGCACGGACAGCCCCAAATGATCTTCTCTGCAATTCTATAAACCCATAGGGTCAAACTATGAGAAAATAACCACAAAATGGCCCGCTTCAATTTTTCCCCATTTTCCTTGTATAGCTCCCTTTAGAGGTAAACGTAATCAGGCACCTCCTGATATCTGCTCCGATTCAGGCACGGACTGCCGCAAATGAAGTTTTCTGCAACTCTATAAACCCATAGGGTCAAACTATGAGAAAATATCCACAAAACGGCCCACTTCAATTTTTCCCCATTTTCCTTGTATAGCTCCCTTTAAAGGTAAACGTAATCGGGCGTCTCCTAGTATCTGCTCTGATTCAAGCACGGACAGCTGCAAATGAAGTTTTCTGTAATTCTATAAACCCATAGGGTCAAACTACGAGAAAATATCAATAAAAAGGCCCGCTTCAATTTTTACCCATTTTCCTTGTATAGCTCCCTTTAGAGCTAAATGTAATCGGGCGTCTCCTGGTATCTGCTCCGATTCAGGCTCGGACAGCCGCAAATGATGTTTTCTGCAATTCTATAAACCCATACGGTCAAACTACGAGAAAATATCCACAAAACGGCCCGCTTCAATTTTTCCCCATTTTCCTTGTATAGCTCCCTTTAGAGGTAAACGTAATCGGGAGTCCCCTGGTATCTGCTCCGATTCAGGCACGGACAGCCCCAAATGAACTTTTCTGCAATTCTATAAACCCATAGGGTCAAACTACGAGAAAATATCCACAAAACGGCCCGCTTCAATTTCTCCCCATTTTCCTTGTATAGCTCCCTTTAGAGGTAAACGTAATCGGACATCTCCTAGTATCTGCTCCGATTCAGGCACGGACAACCGCAAATAAAGTTTCTGCAATTCTATAAACCCATAGGGTCAAACTATGAGAAAATATCAACAAAACGGCCCGCTTCAATTTTTCCCCATTTTCCTTGTATAGATCCCTTTAGAGGTAAACGTAATCGGACGTCTCCTGGTATCTGCCCCGATTCAGGCACGGACAGCCGCAAAAAAAGTTTTCTGCAATTCTATAAACCCATAGGGTCAAACTATGAGAAAATATCAACAAAACGGCCCGCTTCAATTTTTCCCCATTTTCCTTGTATAGCTCCCTTTAGAGGTAAACGAAATCGGACGTCTCCTGGTATCTGCTCCGATTCAGGCACGGACAGCCGCAAATGATGTGTTCTACAATTCTATAAACCCATAGGGTCAAACAACGAGAAAATATCCACAGAACGGCCTCCTTCAATTTTTCCCCATTTTCCTTGTATAGCTCCCCCTTTAGAGGTAAACGTAATCGGGCGTTCCCTGGTATCTGCTCTGATTCAGGCACGGACAGCCGCAAATGAACTTTTCTGCAATTTTATAAACCCATAGGGTCAAACTACGAGAAAATATCCACAAAACGGCCCGCTTCAATTTCTCCCCATATTCCTTGTATAGCTCCCTTTAGAGGTAAACGTAATCGGGTGTCCCCTGGTATCTGCTCCGATTCAGGCACGGACAGCCCCAAATGATCTTCTCTGCAATTCTATAAACCCATAGGGTCAAACTACGAGAAAATAACCACAAAATGGCCCGCTTCAATTTTTCCCCATTTTCCTTGTATAGCTCCCTTTAGAGGTAAACGTAATCAGGCGCCTCCTGGTATCTGCTCCGATTCAGGCACGGACTGCCGCAAATGAAGTTTTCTGCAACTCTATAAACCCATAGGGTCAAACTACGAGAAAATATCCACAAAACGGCCCGCTTCAATTTTTTCCCATTTTCCTTGTATAGCTCCCTTTAAAGGTAAACGTAATCGGGCGTTTCCTAGTATCTGCTCTGATTCAAGCACGGACAGCCGCAAATGAAGTTTTCTGTAATTCTATAAACCCATAGGGTCAAACTACGAGAAAATATCAACAAAAAGGCCCGCTTCAATTTTTCCCCATTTTCCTTGTATAGCTCCCTTTAGAGCTAAATGTAATCAGGCGTCTCCTGGTATCTGCTCCGATTCAGGCTCGGACAGCCGCAAATGATGTTTTCTGCAATTCTATAAACCCATACGGTTAAACTACGAGAAAATATCCACAAAACGGCCCGCTTCAATTTTTCCCCATTTTCCTTGTATAGCTCCCTTTAGAGGTAAACGTAATCGGACATCTCCTAGTATCTGCTCCGATTCAGGCACGGACAGCCGCAAATAAAGTTTTCTGCAATTCTATAAACCCATAGGGTCAAACTATGAGAAAATATCAACAAAACGGCCCGCTTCAATTTTTCCCCATTTTCCTTGTATAGCTCCCTTTAGAGGTAAACGTAATCGGACGTCTCCTGGTATCTGCTCCGATTCAGGCACGGACAGCCGCAAATGAAGTTTTCTGCAATTCTATAAACCCATAGGGTCAAACAACGAGAAAATATCCACAGAACGGCCTCCTTCAATTTTTCCCCATTTTCCTTGTATAGCTCCCTTTAGAGGTAAACGTAATCGGGCGTTCCCTGGTATCTGCTCTGATTCAGGCACGGACAGCTGCAAATGAACTTTTCTGCAATTTTATAAACCCATAGGGTCAAACTACGAGAAAATATCCACAAAACGGCCCGCTTCAATTTCTCCCCATATTCCTTGTATAGCTCCCTTTAGAGGTAAACGTAATCGGGTGTCCCCTGGTATCTGCTCCGATTCAGGCACGGACAGCCCCAAATGATCTTCTCTGCAATTCTATAAACCCATAGGGTCAAACTACGAGAAAATAACCACAAAATGGCCCGCTTCAATTTTTCCCCATTTTCCTTGTATAGCTCCCTTTAGAGGTAAACGTAATCAGGCGCCTCCTGGTATCTGCTCCGATTCAGGCACGGACTGCCGCAAATGAAGTTTTCTGCAACTCTATAAACCCACAGGGTCAAACTACGAGAAAATATCCACAAAACGGCCCGCTTCAATTTTTCCCCATTTTCCTTGTATAGCTCCCTTTAAAGGTAAACGTAATCGGGCGTCTCCTAGTATCTGCTCTGATTCAAGCACGGACATCCGCAAATGAAGTTTTCTGTAATTCTATAAACCCATAGGGTCAAACTACGAGAAAATATCAACAAAAAGGCCCGCTTCAATTTTTCCCCATTTTCCTTGTATAGCTCCCTTTAGAGGTAAACGTAATCGGGCGTCTCCTGGTATCTGCTTCGATTCAGGCTCGGACAGCCGCAAATGAAGTTTTCTGCAATTCTATAAACCCATACGGTCAAACTACGAGAAAATATCCACAAAACGGCCCGCTTCAATTTTTCCCCATTTTCCTTGTATAGCTCCCTTTAGAGGTAAACGTAATCGGGAGTCCCCTGGTATCTGCTCCGATTCAGGCACGGACAGCCCCAAATGAACTTTTCTGCAATTCTATAAACCCATAGGGTCAAACTACGAGAAAATATCCACAAAACGGCCCGCTTCAATTTCTCCCCATTTTCCTTGTATAGCTCCCTTTAGAGGTAAACGTAATCGGACATCTCCTAGTATCTGCTCCGATTCAGGCACGGACAGCCGCAAATAAAGTTTCTGCAATTCTATAAACCCATAGGGTCAAACTATGAGAAAATATCAACAAAACGGCCCGCTTCAATTTTTCCCCATTTTCCTTGTATAGCTCCCTTTAGAGGTAAACGTAATCGGACGTCTCCTGGTATCTGTTCCGATTCAGGCACGGACAACCGCAAATAAAGTTTTCTGCAATTCTATAAACCCATAGGGTCAAACTATTAGAAAATATCAACAAAACGGCCCGCTTCAATTTTTCCCCATTTTCCTTGTATAGCTCCCTTTAGAGGTAAACGTAATCGGACGTCTCCTGGTATCTGCTCCGATTCAGGCACAGACAGCCGCAAATGAAGTTTTCTGCAATTCTATAAACCCATAGGGTCAAACAACGAGAAAATATCCACAGAACGGCCTCCTTCAATTTTTCCCCATTTTCCTTGTATAGCTCCCTTTAGAGGTAAACGTAATCGGGCGTTCCCTGGTATCTGCTCTGATTCAGGCACGGACAGTCGCAAATGAACTTTTCTGCAATTTTATAAACCCATAGGGTCAAACTACGAGAAAATATCCACAAAACGGCCCGCTTCAATTTCTCCCCATATTCCTTGTATAGCTCCCTTTAGAGGTAAACGTAATCGGGTGTCCCCTGGTATCTGCTCCGATTCAGGCACGGACAGCCCCAAATGATCTTCTCTGCAATTCTATAAACCCATAGGGTCAAACTACGAGAAAATAACCACAAAATGGCCCGCTTCAATTTTTCCCCATTTTCCTTGTATAGCTCCCTTTAGAGGTAAACGTAATCAGGCGCCTCCTGGTATCTGCTCCGATTCAGGCACGGACTGCCGCAAATGAAGTTTTTTGCAACTCTATAAACCCATAGGGTCAAACAATGAGAAAATATCCACAAAACGGCCCGCTTCAATTTTCCCCATTTTCCTTGTATAGCTCCCTTTAAAGGTAAACGTAATCGGGCGTCTCCTAGTATCTGCTCTGATTCAAGCACGGACAGCCGCAAATGAAGTTTTCTGTAATTCTATAAACCCATAGGGTCAAACTACGAGAAAATATCAACAAAAAGGCCCGCTTCAATTTTTCCCCATTTTCCTTGTATAGCTCCCTTTAGAGGTAAACGTAATCGGGCGTCTCCTGGTATCTGCTTCGATTCAGGCTCGGACAACCGCAAATGAAGTTTTCTGCAATTCTATAAACCCATACGGTCAAACTACGAGAAAATATCCACAAAACGGCCCGCTTCAATTTTTCCCCATTTTCCTTGTATAGCTCCCTTTAGAGGTAAACGTAATCGGGAGTCCCCTGGTATCTGCTCCGATTCAGGCACGGACAGCCCCAAATGAACTTTTCTGCAATTCTATAAACCCATAGGGTCAAACTACGAGAAAATATCCACAAAACGGCCCGCTTCAATTTCTCCCCATTTTCCTTGTATAGCTCCCTTTAGAGGTAAACGTAATCGGACATCTCCTTGTATCTGCTCCGATTCAGGCACGGACAGCCGCAAATAAAGTTTCTGCAATTCTATAAACCCATAGGGTCAAACTATGAGGAAATATCAACAAAACGGCCCACTTCAATTTTTCCCCATTTTCCTTGTATAGCTCCCTTTAGAGGTAAACGTAATCGGACGTCTCCTGGTATCTGCTCCGATTCAGGCACGGACAGCCGCAAATGAAGTTTTCTGCAATTCTGTAAACCCATAGGGTCAAACAACGAGAAAATATCCACAGAAGGGCCCGCTTCAATTTTTCCCCATTTTCCTTGTATAGCTCCCTTTAGAGGTAAACGTAATCGGGCGTTCCCTGGTATCTGCTCTGATTCAGGCACGGACAGCCGCAAATGAACTTTTCTACAATTCTATAAACCCATAGGGTCAAACTACGAGAAAATATCCACAAAACGGCCCGCTTCAATTTCTCCCCATATTCCTTGTATAGCTCCCTTTAGAGGTAAACGTAATAGGGTGTCCCCTGGTATCTGCTCCGATTCAGGCACGGACAGCCCCAAATGATCTTCTCTGCAATTCTATAAACCCATAGGGTCAAACTACGAGAAAATAACCACAAAATGGCCCACTTCAATTTTTCCCCATTTTCCTTGTATAGCTCCCTTTAGAGGTAAACGTAATCAGGCGCCTCCTGGTATCTGCTCCGATTCAGGCACGGACTGCCGCAAATGAAGTTTTCTGCAACTCTATAAACCCATAGGGTCAAACTACGAGAAAATATCCACAAAACGGCCCTCTTCAATTTTTCCCCATTTTCCTTGTATAGCTCCCTTTAAAGGTAAACGTAATCGGGCGTCTCCTAGTATCTGCTCTGATTCAAGCACGGACAACCGCAAATGAAGTTTTCTGTAATTCTATAAACCCATAGGGTCAAACTACGAGAAAATATCAACAAAAAGGCCCGCTTCAATTTTTCCCCATTTTCCTTGTATAGCTCCCTTTAGAGGTAAACGTAATCGGGCGTCTCCTGGTATCTACTTCGATTCAGGCTCGGACAACCGCAAATGAAGTTTTCTGCAATTCTATAAACCCATACGGTCAAACTACGAGAAAATATCCACAAAATGGCCCGCATCAATTTTTCCCCATTTTCCTTGTATAGCTCCCTTTAGAGGTAAACGTAATCGGGAGTCCCCTGGTATCTGCTCCGATTCAGGCACGAACAGCCCCAAATGAACTTTTCTGCAATTCTATAAATCCATAGGGTCAAACTACGAGAAAATATCCACAAAACGGCCCGCTTAAATTTCTCTCCATTTTCCTTGTATAGCTCCCTTTAGAGGTAAACGTAATCGGGCGTCCCCTGGTATCTGCTCCGATTCAGGCACGGACAGCCCCAAATGAACTTTTCTGCAATTCTATAAACCCATAGGGTCAAACTATGAGAAAATATCAACAAAACGGCCCGCTTCAATTTTTCCCCATTTTCTTTGTATAGCTCCCTTTAGAGGTAAACGTAATCGGACGTCTCCTGGTATCTGCTCCGATTCAGGCACGGACAGCCGCAAATGAAGTTTTCTGCAATTCTGTAAACCCATAGGATCAAACAACGAGAAAATATCCACAGAACGGCCCGCTTAAATTTTTCCCCATTTTCCTTGTATAGCTCCCTTTAGAGGTAAACGTAATCGGGCGTCCCCTGGTATCTGCTCCGATTCAGGCACGGACTGCCGCAAATGAAGTTTTCTGCAACTCTATAAACCCATAGGGTCAAACTACGAGAAAATATCCACAAAACGGCCCGCTTCAATTTTTCCCCATTTTCCTTGTATAGCTCCCTTTAAAGGTAAATGTAATCGGGCGTCTCCTAGTATCTGCTCTGATTCAAGCACGGACAACCGCAAATGAAGTTTTCTGTAATTCTATAAACCCATAGGGTCAAACTACGAGAAAATATCAACAAAAAGGCCCGCTTCAATTTTTCCCCATTTTCCTTGTATAGCTCCCTTTAGAGGTAAACGTAATCGGGCGTCTCCTGGTATCTGCTTCGATTCAGGCTCGGACAACCGCAAATGAAGTTTTCTGCAATTCTATAAACCCATACGGTCAAACTACGAGAAAATATCCACAAAATGGCCCGCTTCAATTTTTCCCCATTTTCCTTGTATAGCTCCCTTTAGAGGTAAACGTAATCGGGAGTCCCCTGGTATCTGCTCCGATTCAGGCACGGACAGCCCCAAATGAACTTTTCTGCAATTCTATAAACCCATAGGGTCAAACTACGAGAAAATATCCACAAAACGGCCCGCTTCAATTTCTCCCCATTTTCCTTGTATAGCTCCCTTTAGAGGTAAACGTAATCGGACATCTCCTAGTATCTGCTCCGATTCAGGCACGGACAGCCGCAAATAAAGTTTCTGCAATTCTATAAACCCATAGGGTCAAACTATGAGAAAATATCAACAAAACGACCCGCTTCAATTTTTCCCCATTTTCTTTGTATAGCTCCCTTTAGAGGTAAACGTAATCGGACGTCTCCTGGTATCTGCTCCAATTCAGGCACGGACAGCCGCAAATGAAGTTTTCTGCAATTCTGTAAACCCATAGGGTCAAACAACGAGAAAATATCCACAGAACGGCCCGCTTAAATTTTTCCCCATTTTCCTTGTATAGCTCCCTTTAGAGGTAAACGTAATCGGGCGTCCCCTGGTATCTGCTCCGATTCAGGCACGGACAGCCCCAAATGATATTTTCTGCAATTCTATAAACCCATAGGGTCAAACTACGAGAAAATATCCACAAAACGGCCCGCTTCAATTTCTCCCCATTTTCCTTGTATAGTTCCCTTTAGAGGTAAACGTAATCGGGCGCCTCCTGGCATCTGCTCCGATTCAGGCACGGACAGCCGCAAATGAAGTTTTCTGCAACTCTATAAACCCATAGGGTCAAACTACGAGAAAATATCCACAAAACGGCCCGCTTCAATTTCTCCCCATTTTCCTTGTATAGCTCACTTTAGAGGTAAACGTAATCGGGCGCCTTCTGGTATCTGCTCCGATTCAGGCACGGACAGCCGCAAATGAAGTTTTCTGCAATTCTATAAACCCATAGGGTCAAACTACGAGAAAATATCAACAAAAAGGTCCACTTCAATTTTTCCCCATTTTCCAAGTATAGCTCCCTATAGAGGTAACGTAATCGGGCGTCTCCTGGTATCTGCTCCGATTCAGGCACGGACAGCCGCAAATGAACTTTTCTGCAATTCTATAAACCCATAGGGTCAAACTACGAGAAAATATCAACAAAAAGGTCCGCTTCAATTTTTCCCCATTTTCCAAGTATAGCTCCCTTTAGAGGTAAACGTAATCGGGCGTCTCCTGGTATCTGCTCCGATTCAGGCACGGACAGCCGCAAATGAACTTTTCTGCAATTCTATAAACCCATAGGGTCAAACTACGAGAAAATATCCACAAAACGGCCCGCTTCAATTTCTCCCCATATTCCTTGTATAGCTCCCTTTAGAGGTAAACGTAATCGGGCGTCCCCTGGTATCTGCTCCGATTCAGGCACGGACAGCCCCAAATGATCTTCTCTGCAATTATATAAACCCATAGGGTCAAACAACGAGAAAATATCCACAGAACGGCCCGCTTCAATTTTTCCCCATTTTCCTTGTATAGCTCCCTTTAGAGGTAAACGTAATCGGGCGTTCCCTGGTATCTGCTCTGATTCCGGCACGGACAGCCGCAAATGAACTTTTCTACAATTCTATAAACCCATAGGGTCAAACTACGAGAAAATATCCACAAAACGGCCCGCTTCAATTTCTCCCCATATTCCTTGTATAGCTCCCTTTAGAGGTAAACGTAATCGGGCGTCCCCTGGTATCTGCTCCGATTCAGGCACGGACAGCCCCAAATGATCTTTTCTGCAATTCTATAAACCCATAGGGTCAAACTACGAGAAAATATCCACAAAACGGCCCGCTTCAATTTCTCCCCATTTTCCTTGTATAGTTCCCTTTAGAGGTAAACGTAATCGGGCGCCTCCTGGCATCTGCTCCGATTCAGGCACGGATAGCCGCAAATGAAGTTTTCTGCAACTCTATAAACCCATAGGGTCAAACTACGAGAAAATATCCACAAAACGGCCCGCTTCAATTTCTCCCCATTTTCCTTGTATAGCTCACTTTAGAGGTAAACGTAATCGGGCGCCTTCTGGTATCTGCTCCGATTCAGGCACGGACAGCCGCAAATGAAGTTTTCTGCAATTCTATAAACCCATAGGGTCAAACTACGAGAAAATATCAACAAAAAGGTCCGCTTCAATTTTTCCCCATTTTCCAAGTATAGCTCCCTTTAGAGGTAAACGTAATCGGGCGTCTCCTGGTATCTGCTCCGATTCAGGCACGGACAGCCGTAAATGAACTTTTCTGCAATACTATAAACCCATAGGGTCAAACTACGAGAAAATATCCACAAAACTGCTCGCTTAAATTTTTCCCGATTTTCCTTGTATAGCTCCCTTTAGAGGTAAACGTAATCGGGCGTCTCCTAGTATCTGCTCTAATTCAGGCACGGACAGCCGCAAATGAAGTTTTCGGCAATTCTATAAACCCATAGGGTCAAACTACGAGAAAATATCCACAAAACGGCCCGCTTCAATTTCTCCCCATTTTCCTTGTATAGCTCCCTTTAGAGGTAAACGTAATCGGGCGCCTCCTGGTATCTGCTTCGATTCAGGCACGGACAGCCGCAAATGAAGTTTTCGGCAATTCTATAAATCCATAGGGTCAAACTACGAGAAAATATCCACAAAACTGCCCGCTTAAATTTTTCTCCATTTTCCTTGTATAGCTCCCTTTAGAGGTAAACGTAATCGGGTGTCCCCTGGTATCTGCTCCGATTCAGGCACGGACAGCCCCAAATGAACTTTTCTGCAATTCTATAAACCCATAGGGTCAAACTACGAGAAAATATCCACAAAACGGCCAGCTTCAATTTCTCCCCATTTTCCTTGTATAGCTCCCTTTGGAGGTAAACGTAATCGGGCATCTCCTAGTATCTGCTCCGATTCAGGCACGGACAACCGCAAATAAAGTTTTCTGCAATTCTATAAACCCATAGGGTCAAACTACGAGAAAATATCAACAAAATGGCCCGCTTCAATTTTTCCCCATTTTCCTTGTATAGCTCCCTATAGAGGTAAACGTAATCGGGCGTCTCCTGGTATCTGCTCCGATTCAGGCACGGACAGCCGCAAATGAACTTTTCTGCAATTCTATAAACCCATAGGGTCAAACAACGAGAAAATATCCACAAAACGGCCCGCTTCAATTTTTCCCCATTGTCCTTGTATAGCTCCCTTTAAAGGTAAACGTAATCGGGCGTTCCCTCGTATCTGCTCTGATTCAGGCACGGACAGCCGCAAATGAACTTTTCTGCAATTCTATAAACCCATAGGGTCAAACTACGAGAAAATATCCACAAAACGGCCCGCTACAATTTCTCCCCATATTCCTTGTATAGCTCCCTTTAGAGGTAAACGTAATCGGGCGTCCCCTGGTATCTGCTCCGATTCAGGCACGGACAGCCCCAAATGATCTTCTCTGCAATTCTATAAACCCATAGGGTCAAACTACGAGAAAATATCCACAAAACGGCACGCTTCAATTTTTCTCCATTTTCCTTGTATAGTTCCCTTTTAGAGGTAAACGTAATCGGGCGCCTCTTGGCATCTGCTCCGATTCAGGCACGTACAGCCGCAAATGAACTTTTCTGCAATTCTATAAACCCATAGGGTCAAACTACGAGAAAATATCCATAAAACGGCCCGCTTCAATTTCTCCCCATATTCCTTGTATAGCTCCCTTTAGAGGTAAACGTAATCGGGCGTCCCCTGGTATCTGCTCCGATTCAGGCACGGACAGCCCCAAATGATCTTCTCTGCAATTATATAAACCCATAGGGTCAAACAACGAGAAAATATCCACAGAACGGCCCGCTTCAATTTTTCCCCATTTTCCTTGTATAGCTCCCTTTAGAGGTAAACGTAATCGGGCGTTCCCTGGTATCTGCTCTGATTCCGGCACGGACAGCCGCAAATGAACTTTTCTACAATTCTATAAACCCATAGGGTCAAACTATGAGAAAATATCCACAAAACGGCCCGCTTCAATTTCTCCCCATATTCCTTGTATAGCTCCCTTTAGAGGTAAACGTAATCGGGCGTCCCCTGGTATCTGCTCCGATTCAGGCACGGACAGCCCCAAATGATCTTTTCTGCAATTCTATAAACCCATAGGGTCAAACTACGAGAAAATATCCACAAAACGGCCCGCTTCAATTTCTCCCCATTTTCCTTGTATAGTTCCCTTTAGAGGTAAACGTAATCGGGCGCCTCCTGGCATCTGCTCCGATTCAGGCACGGATAGCCGCAAATGAAGTTTTCTGCAACTCTATAAACCCATAGGGTCAAACTACGAGAAAATATCCACAAAACGGCCCGCTTCAATTTCTCCCCATTTTCCTTGTATAGCTCACTTTAGAGGTAAACGTAATCGGGCGCCTTCTGGTATCTGCTCCGATTCAGGCACGGACAGCCGCAAATGAAGTTTTCTGCAATTCTATAAACCCATAGGGTCAAACTACGAGAAAATATCAACAAAAAGGTCCGCTTCAATTTTTCCCCATTTTCCAAGTATAGCTCCCTTTAGAGGTAAACGTAATCGGGCGTCTCCTGGTATCTGCTCCGATTCAGGCACGGACAGCCGTAAATGAACTTTTCTGCAATACTATAAACCCATAGGGTCAAACTACGAGAAAATATCCACAAAACTGCTCGCTTAAATTTTTCCCGATTTTCCTTGTATAGCTCCCTTTAGAGGTAAACGTAATCGGGCGTCTCCTAGTATCTGCTCTAATTCAGGCGCGGACAGCCGCAAATGAAGTTTTCGGCAATTCTATAAACCCATAGGGTCAAACTACGAGAAAATATCCACAAAACGGCCCGCTTCAATTTCTCCCCATTTTCCTTGTATAGCTCCCTTTAGAGGTAAACGTAATCGGGCGCCTCCTGGTATCTGCTTCGATTCAGGCACGGACAGCCGCAAATGAAGTTTTCGGCAATTCTATAAATCCATAGGGTCAAACTACGAGAAAATATCCACAAAACTGCCCGCTTAAATTTTTCTCCATTTTCCTTGTATAGCTCCCTTTAGAGGTAAACGTAATCGGGTGTCCCCTGGTATCTGCTCCGATTCAGGCACGGACAGCCCCAAATGATCTTCTCTGCAATTCTATAAACCCATAGGGTCAAACTACGAGAAAATATCCACAAAACGGCACGCTTCAATTTTTCTCCATTTTCCTTGTATAGTTCCCTTTTAGAGGTAAACGTAATCGGGCGCCTCTTGGCATCTGCTCCGATTCAGGCACGTACAGCCGCAAATGAAGTTTTCTGCAACTCTATAAACCCATAGGGTCAAACTATGAGAAAATATCCACAAAACGGCCCGCTTCAATTTCTCCCCATTTTCCTTGTATAGCTCACTTTAGAGGTAAACGTAATCGGGCGCCTTCTGGTATCTGCTCCGATTCAGGCACAGACAGCCGCAAATGAAGTTTTCTGCAATTCTATAAACCCATAGGGTCAAACTACGAGAAAATATCAACAAAAAGGTCCGCTTCAATTTTTCCCCATTTTCCAAGTATAGCTCCCTTTAGAGGTAAATGTAATCGGGCGTCTCCTGGTATCTGCTCCGATTCAGGCACGGACAGCCGCAAATGAACTTTTCTGCAATTCTATAAACCCATAGGGTCAAACTATGAGAAAATATCAACAAAAAGGTCCGCTTCAATTTTTCCCCATTTTCCAAGTATAGCTCCCTTTAGAGGTAAACGTAATCGGGCGTCTCCTGGTATCTGCTCCGATTCAGGCACGGACAGCCGCAAATGAACTTTTCTGCAATTCTATAAACCCATAGGGTCAAACTACGAGAAAATATCCACAAAACGGCCCGCTTCAATTTCTCCCCATATTCCTTGTATAGCTCCCTTTAGAGGTAAACGTAATCGGGCGTCCCCTAGTATCTGCTCCGATTCAGGCACGGACAGCCCCAAATGATCTTCTCTGCAATTCTATAAACCCATAGGGTCAAACTACGAGAAAATATCCACAAAACGGCACGCTTCAATTTTTCTCCATTTTCCTTGTATAGTTCCCTTTAGAGGTAAACGTAATCGGGCGCCTCCTGGCATCTGCTCCGATTCAGGCACGGACAGCCGCAAATGAAGTTTTCTGCAACTCTATAAACCCATAGGGTCAAACTACGAGAAAATATCCACAAAACGGCCTGCTTCAATTTTTCCCCATTTTCCTTGTATAGCTCCCTTTAGAGGTAAACGTAATCAGGCATCCCTTGGTATCTGCTCCGATTCAGGCACGGACAGCCCAAATGAACTTTTCTGCAATTCTATAAACCCATAGGGTCAAACTACGAGAAAATAACCACAAAATGGCCCGCTTCAATTTTTCCCCATTTTCCTTGTATAGCTCCCTTTAGAGGTAAACGTAATCAGGCGCCTCCTGGTATCTGCTCCGATTCAGGATCGGACAGCCGCAAATGAAGTTTTCTGCAATTCTATAAACCCATAGGGTCAAACTACGAGAAAATATACACAAAATGGCCAGCTTCAATTTCTCCCCATTTTCCTTGTATAGCTCCCTTTAGAGGTAAAAGTAATCGGGCATCTCCTAGTATCTGCTCCGATTCAGGCACGGACAACCGCAAATAAAGTTTTCTGCAATTCTATAAACCCATAGGGTCAAACTACGAGAAAATATCAACAAAATGGCCCGCTTCAATTTTTCCCCATTTTCCTTGTATAGCTCCCTTTAGAGGTAAACGTAATCGGGCGTCTCCTGGCATCTGCTCCGAATCAGGCACGGACAGCCGCAAATGAACTTTTCTGCAATTCTATAAACCCATAGGGTCAAACAACGAGAAAATATGCACAAAACGGCCCGCTTCAATTTTTCCCCATTGTCCTTGTATAGCTCCCTTTAAAGGTAAACGTAATCGGGCGTTCCCTGGTATCTGCTCTGATTCAGGCACGGACAGCCGCAAATGAACTTTTCTGCAATTCTATAAACCCATAGGGTCAAACTACGAGAAAATATCCACAAAACGGCCCGCTTCAATTTCTCCCCATATTCCTTGTATAGCTCCCTTTAGAGGTAAACGTAATCGGGCGTCCCCTGGTATCTGCTCCGATTCAGGCACGGACAGCCCCAAATGATCTTCTCTGCAATTCTATAAACCCATAGGGTCAAACTACGAGAAAATATCCACAAAACGGCACGCTTCAATTTTTCTCCATTTTCCTTGTATAGTTCCCTTTAGAGGTAAACGTAATCGGGCGCCTCTTGGCATCTGCTCCGATTCAGGCACGTACAGCCACAAATGAAGTTTTCTGCAACTCTATAAACCCATACATAGGGTCAAACTACGAGAAAATATCCACAAAACGGCCCGCTTCAATTTCTCCCCATTTTCCTTGTATAGCTCACTTTAGAGGTAAACGTAATCGGGCGCCTTCTGGTATCTGCTCCGATTCAGGCACAGACAGCCGCAAATGAAGTTTTCTGCAATTCTATAAACCCATAGGGTCAAACTACGAGAAAATATCAACAAAAAGGTCCGCTTCAATTTTTCCCCATTTTCCAAGTATAGCTCCCTTTAGAGGTAAACGTAATCGGGCGTCTCCTGGTATCTGCTCCGATTCAGGCACGGACAGCCGCAAATGAACTTTTCTGCAATTCTATAAACCCATAGGGTCAAACTACGAGAAAATATCAACAAAAAGGTCTGCTTCAATTTTTCCCCATTTTCCAAGTATAGCTCCCTTTAGAGGTAAACGTAATCGGGCGTCTCCTGGTATCTGCTCCGATTCAGGCACGGACAGCCGCAAATGAACTTTTCTGCAATTCTATAAAGCCATAGGGTCAAACTACGAGAAAATATCCACAAAACGGCCCGCTTCAATTTCTCCCCATATTCCTTGTATAGCTCCCTTTAGAGGTAAACGTAATCAGGCATCCCTTGGTATCTGCTCCGATTCAGGCACGGACAGCCCAAATGAACTTTTCTGCAATTCTATAAACCCATAGGGTCAAACTATGAGAAAATAACCACAAAATGGCCGGCTTCAATTTTTCCCCATTTTCCTTGTATAGCTCCCTTTAGAGGTAAACGTAATCAGGCGCCTCCTGGTATCTGCTCCGATTCAGGATCGGACAGCCGCAAATGAAGTTTTCTGCAATTCTATAAACCCATAGGGTCAAACTACGAGAAAATATACACAAAATGGCCAGCTTCAATTTCTCCCCATTTTCCTTGTATAGCTCCCTTTAGAGGTAAACGTAATCGGGCATCTCCTAGTATCTGCTCCGATTCAGGCACGGACAACCGCAAATAAAGTTTTCTGCAATTCTATAAACCCATAGGGTCAAACTACGAGAAAATATCAACAAAATGGCCCGCTTCAATTTTTCCCCATTTTCTTTGTATAGCTCCCTTTAGAGGTAAACGTAATCGGGCGTCTCCTGGTATCTGCTCCGATTCAGGCACGGACAGCCCCAAATGATCTTTTCTGCAATTCTATAAACCCATAGGGTCAAACTACGAGAAAATATCCACAAAACGGCCCGCTTCAATTTCTCCCCATTTTCCTTGTATAGTTCCCTTTAGAGGTAAACGTAATCGGGCGCCTCCTGGCATCTGCTCCGATTCAGGCACGGATAGCCGCAAATGAAGTTTTCTGCAACTCTATAAACCCATAGGGTCAAACTACGAGAAAATATCCACAAAACGGCCCGCTTCAATTTCTCCCCATTTTCCTTGTATAGCTCACTTTAGAGGTAAACGTAATCGGGCGCCTTCTGGTATCTGCTCCGATTCAGGCACGGACAGCCGCAAATGAAGTTTTCTGCAATTCTATAAACCCATAGGGTCAAACTACGAGAAAATATCAACAAAAAGGTCCGCTTCAATTTTTCCCCATTTTCCAAGTATAGCTCCCTTTAGAGGTAAACGTAATCGGGCGTCTCCTGGTATCTGCTCCGATTCAGGCACGGACAGCCGTAAATGAACTTTTCTGCAATACTATAAACCCATAGGGTCAAACTACGAGAAAATATCCACAAAACTGCTCGCTTAAATTTTTCCCGATTTTCCTTGTATAGCTCCCTTTAGAGGTAAACGTAATCGGGCGTCTCCTAGTATCTGCTCTAATTCAGGCGCGGACAGCCGCAAATGAAGTTTTCGGCAATTCTATAAACCCATAGGGTCAAACTACGAGAAAATATCCACCAAACGGCCCGCTTCAATTTCTCCCCATTTTCCTTGTATAGCTCCCTTTAGAGGTAAACGTAATCGGGCGCCTCCTGGTATCTGCTTCGATTCAGGCACGGACAGCCGCAAATGAAGTTTTCGGCAATTCTATAAATCCATAGGGTCAAACTACGAGAAAATATCCACAAAACTGCCCGCTTAAATTTTTCTCCATTTTCCTTGTATAGCTCCCTTTAGAGGTAAACGTAATCGGGTGTCCCCTGGTATCTGCTCCGATTCAGGCACGGACAGCCCCAAATGAACTTTTCTGCAATTCTATAAACCCATAGGGTCAAACTACGAGAAAATATCCACAAAACGGCCAGCTTCAATTTCTCCCCATTTTCCTTGTATAGCTCCCTTTGGAGGTAAACGTAATCGGGCATCTCCTAGTATCTGCTCCGATTCAGGCACGGACAACCGCAAATAAAGTTTTCTGCAATTCTATAAACCCATAGGGTCAAACTACGAGAAAATATCAACAAAATGGCCCGCTTCAATTTTTCCCCATTTTCCTTGTATAGCTCCCTATAGAGGTAAACGTAATCGGGCGTCTCCTGGTATCTGCTCCGATTCAGGCACGGACAGCCGCAAATGAACTTTTCTGCAATTCTATAAACCCATAGGGTCAAACAACGAGAAAATATCCACAAAACGGCCCGCTTCAATTTTTCCCCATTGTCCTTGTATAGCTCCCTTTAAAGGTAAACGTAATCGGGCGTTCCCTCGTATCTGCTCTGATTCAGGCACGGACAGC
Source organism: Heracleum sosnowskyi (assembly GCA_030848705.1). Lineage (NCBI taxonomy): Eukaryota > Viridiplantae > Streptophyta > Magnoliopsida > Apiales > Apiaceae > Heracleum > Heracleum sosnowskyi. The sequence goes on from JAUIZM010000033.1 coordinate 287,158, forward strand.
CGCAAATGAACTTTTCTGCAATTCTATAAACCCATAGGGTCAAACTACGAGAAAATATCCACAAAACGGCCCGCTACAATTTCTCCCCATATTCCTTGTATAGCTCCCTTTAGAGGTAAACGTAATCGGGCGTCCCCTGGTATCTGCTCCGATTCAGGCACGGACAGCCCCAAATGATCTTCTCTGCAATTCTATAAACCCATAGGGTCAAACTACGAGAAAATATCCACAAAACGGCACGCTTCAATTTTTCTCCATTTTCCTTGTATAGTTCCCTTTTAGAGGTAAACGTAATCGGGCGCCTCTTGGCATCTGCTCCGATTCAGGCACGTACAGCCGCAAATGAAGTTTTCTGCAACTCTATAAACCCATAGGGTCAAACTATGAGAAAATATCCACAAAACGGCCCGCTTCAATTTCTCCCCATTTTCCTTGTATAGCTCACTTTAGAGGTAAACGTAATCGGGCGCCTTCTGGTATCTGCTCCGATTCAGGCACAGACAGCCGCAAATGAAGTTTTCTGCAATTCTATAAACCCATAGGGTCAAACTACGAGAAAATATCAACAAAAAGGTCCGCTTCAATTTTTCCCCATTTTCCAAGTATAGCTCCCTTTAGAGGTAAATGTAATCGGGCGTCTCCTGGTATCTGCTCCGATTCAGGCACGGACAGCCGCAAATGAACTTTTCTGCAATTCTATAAACCCATAGGGTCAAACTACGAGAAAATATCAACAAAAAGGTCGGCTTCAATTTTTCCCCATTTTCCAAGTATAGCTCCCTTTAGAGGTAAACGTAATCGGGCGTCTCCTGGTATCTGCTCCGATTCAGGCACGGACAGCCGCAAATGAACTTTTCTGCAATTCTATAAACCCATAGGGTCAAACTACGAGAAAATATCCACAAAACGGCCCGCTTCAATTTCTCCCCATATTCCTTGTATAGCTCCCTTTAGAGGTAAACGTAATCGGGCGTCCCCTAGTATCTGCTCCGATTCAGGCACGGACAGCCCCAAATGATCTTCTCTGCAATTCTATAAACCCATAGGGTCAAACTACGAGAAAATATCCACAAAACGGCACGCTTCAATTTTTCTCCATTTTCCTTGTATAGTTCCCTTTAGAGGTAAACGTAATCGGGCGCCTCCTGGCATCTGCTCCGATTCAGGCACGGACAGCCGCAAATGAAGTTTTCTGCAACTCTATAAACCCATAGGGTCAAACTACGAGAAAATATCCACAAAACGGCCTGCTTCAATTTTTCCCCATTTTCCTTGTATAGCTCCCTTTAGAGGTAAACGTAATCAGGCATCCCTTGGTATCTGCTCCGATTCAGGCACGGACAGCCCAAATGAACTTTTCTGCAATTCTATAAACCCATAGGGTCAAACTACGAGAAAATAACCACAAAATGGCCCGCTTCAATTTTTCCCCATTTTTCTTGTATAGCTCCCTTTAGAGGTAAACGTAATCAGGCGCCTCCTGGTATCTGCTCCGATTCAGGATCGGACAGCCGCAAATGAAGTTTTCTGCAATTCTATAAACCCATAGGGTCAAACTACGAGAAAATATACACAAAATGGCCAGCTTCAATTTCTCCCCATTTTCCTTGTATAGCTCCCTTTAGAGGTAAAAGTAATCGGGCATCTCCTAGTATCTGCTCCGATTCAGGCACGGACAACCGCAAATAAAGTTTTCTGCAATTCTATAAACCCATAGGGTCAAACTACGAGAAAATATCAACAAAATGGCCCGCTTCAATTTTTCCCCATTTTCCTTGTATAGCTCCCTTTAGAGGTAAACGTAATCGGGCGTCTCCTGGCATCTGCTCCGAATCAGGCACGGACAGCCGCAAATGAACTTTTCTGCAATTCTATAAACCCATAGGGTCAAACAACGAGAAAATATGCACAAAACGGCCCGCTTCAATTTTTCCCCATTGTCCTTGTATAGCTCCCTTTAAAGGTAAACGTAATCGGGCGTTCCCTGGTATCTGCTCTGATTCAGGCACGGACAGCCGCAAATGAACTTTTCTGCAATTCTATAAACCCATAGGGTCAAACTACGAGAAAATATCCACAAAACGGCCCGCTTCAATTTCTCCCCATATTCCTTGTATAGCTCCCTTTAGAGGTAAACGTAATCGGGCGTCCCCTGGTATCTGCTCCGATTCAGGCACGGACAGCCCCAAATGATCTTCTCTGCAATTCTATAAACCCATAGGGTCAAACTACGAGAAAATATCCACAAAACGGCACGCTTCAATTTTTCTCCATTTTCCTTGTATAGTTCCCTTTAGAGGTAAACGTAATCGGGCGCCTCTTGGCATCTGCTCCGATTCAGGCACGTACAGCCACAAATGAAGTTTTCTGCAACTCTATAAACCCATACATAGGGTCAAACTACGAGAAAATATCCACAAAACGGCCCGCTTCAATTTTTTCTTCTCCCATTTTCCTTGTATAGCTCACTTTAGAGGTAAACGTAATCGGGCGCCTTCTGGTATCTGCTCCGATTCAGGCACAGACAGCCGCAAATGAAGTTTTCTGCAATTCTATAAACCCATAGGGTCAAACTACGAGAAAATATCAACAAAAAGGTCCGCTTCAATTTTTCCCCATTTTCCAAGTATAGCTCCCTTTAGAGGTAAACGTAATCGGGCGTCTCCTGGTATCTGCTCCGATTCAGGCACGGACAGCCGCAAATGAACTTTTCTGCAATTCTATAAACCCATAGGGTCAAACTACGAGAAAATATCAACAAAAAGGTCTGCTTCAATTTTTCCCCATTTTCCAAGTATAGCTCCCTTTAGAGGTAAACGTAATCGGGCGTCTCCTGGTATCTGCTCCGATTCAGGCACGGACAGCCGCAAATGAACTTTTCTGCAATTCTATAAAGCCATAGGGTCAAACTACGAGAAAATATCCACAAAACGGCCCGCTTCAATTTCTCCCCATATTCCTTGTATAGCTCCCTTTAGAGGTAAACGTAATCAGGCATCCCTTGGTATCTGCTCCGATTCAGGCACGGACAGCCCAAATGAACTTTTCTGCAATTCTATAAACCCATAGGGTCAAACTATGAGAAAATAACCACAAAATGGCCGGCTTCAATTTTTCCCCATTTTCCTTGTATAGCTCCCTTTAGAGGTAAACGTAATCAGGCGCCTCCTGGTATCTGCTCCGATTCAGGATCGGACAGCCGCAAATGAAGTTTTCTGCAATTCTATAAACCCATAGGGTCAAACTACGAGAAAATATACACAAAATGGCCAGCTTCAATTTCTCCCCATTTTCCTTGTATAGCTCCCTTTAGAGGTAAACGTAATCGGGCATCTCCTAGTATCTGCTCCGATTCAGGCACGGACAACCGCAAATAAAGTTTTCTGCAATTCTATAAACCCATAGGGTCAAACTACGAGAAAATATCAACAAAATGGCCCGCTTCAATTTTTCCCCATTTTCCTTGTATAGCTCCCTTTAGAGGTAAACGTAATCGGGCGTCTCCTGGTATCTGCTCCGAATCAGGCACGGACAGCCGCAAATGAACTTTTCTGCAATTCTATAAACCCATAGGGTCAAACAACGAGAAAATATCCACAAAACGGCCCGCTTCAATTTTTCCCCATTGTCCTTGTATAGCTCCCTTTAAAGGTAAACGTAATCGGGCGTTCCCTGGTATCTGCTCTGATTCAGGCACGGACAGCCGCAAATGAACTTTTCTGCAATTCTATAAACCCATATGGTCAAACTACGAGAAAATATCCACAAAACGGCCCGCTTCAATTTCTCCCCATATTCCTTGTATAGCTCCCTTTAGAGGTAAACGTAATCGGGCGTCCCCTGGTATCTGCTCCGATTCAGGCACGGAAAGCCCCAAATGATCTTCTCTGCAATTCTATAAACCCATAGGGTCAAACTACGAGAAAATATCCACAAAACGGCACGCTTCAATTTTTCTCCATTTTCCTTGTATAGTTCCCTTTAGAGGTAAACGTAATCGGGCGCCTTTTGGCATCTGCTCCGATTCAGGCACGGACAGCCGCAAATGAAGTTTTCTGCAACTCAATAAACCTATAGGGTCAAACTACGAGAAAATATCCACAAAACGGCCCGCTTCAATTTCTCCCCATTTTCCTTGTATAGCTCACTTTAGAGGTAAACGTAATCGGGCGCCTTCTGGTATCTGCTCCGATTCAGGCACGGACAGCCGCAAATGAAGTTTTCTGCAATTCTATAAACCCATAGGGTCAAACTACGAGAAAATATCAACAAAAAGGTCCGCTTCAATTTTTCCCCATTTTCCAAGTATAGCTCCCTTTAGAGGTAACGTAATCGGGCGTCTCCTGGTATCTGCTCCGATTCAGGCACGGACAGCCGCAAATAAACTTTTCTACAGTTCTATAAACCCATAGGGTCAAACTACGAGAAAATATCAACAAAAAGGTCTGCTTCAATTTTTCCCCATTTTCCAAGTATAGCTCCCTTTAGAGGTAAACGTAATCGGGCGTCTCCTGGTATCTGCTCCGATTCAGGCACGGACAGCCGCAAATGAACTTTTCTGCAAATCTATAAACCCATAGGGTCAAACTACGAGAAAATATCCACAAAACGGCCCGCTTCAATTTCTCCCCATATTCCTTGTATAGCTCCCTTTAGAGGTAAACGTAATCGGGTGTCCCCTGGTATCTGCTCTGATTCAGGCACGGACAGCCCCAAATGATCTTCTCTGCAATTCTATAAACCCATAGGGTCAAACTACGAGAAAATATCAACAAAAAGGTCCGCTTCAATTTTTCCCCATTTTCCAAGTATAGCTCCCTTTAGAGGTAAACGTAATCGGGCGTCTCCTGGTATCTGCTCCGATTCAGGCACGGACAGCCGCAAATGAACTTTTCTGCAAATCTATAAACCCATAGTGTCAAACTACGAGAAAATATCCACAAAACGGCCCGCTTCAATTTCTCCCCATATTCCTTGTATAGCTCCCTTTAGAGGTAAACGTAATCGGGCGTCCCCTGGTATCTGCTCCGATTCGGGCACGGACAGCCCCAAATGATCTTCTCTGCAATTCTATAAACCCATAGGGTCAAACTACGAGAAAATATCCACAAAACGGCACGCTTCAATTTTTCTCCATTTTCCTTGTATAGTTCCCTTTAGAGGTAAACGTAATCGGGCGCCTCCTGGCATCTGCTCCGATTCAGGCACGGACAGCCGCAAATGAAGTTTTCTGCAACTCTATAAACCCATAGGGTCAAACTTCGAGAAAATATCCACAAAACGGCACGCTTCAATTTTTCTCCATTTTCCTTGTATAGTTCCCTTTAGAGGTAAACGTAATCGGGCGCCTTTTGGCATCTGCTCCGATTCAGGCAAGGACAGCCGCAAATGAAGTTTTCTGCAACTCTATAAACCTATAGGGTCAAACTACGAGAAAATATCCATAAAACGGCCCGCTTCAATTTCTCCCCATTTTCCTTGTATAGCTCACTTTAGAGGTAAACGTAATCGGGCGCCTTCTGGTATCTGCTCCGATTCAGGCACGGACAGCCGCAAATGAAGTTTTCTGCAATTCTATAAACCCATAGGGTCAAACTACGAGAAAATATCAACAAAAAGGTCCGCTTCAATTTTTCCCCATTTTCCAAGTATAGCTCCCTTTAGAGGTAAACGTAATCGGGCGTCTCCTGGTATCTGCTCCGATTCAGGCACGGACAGCCGTAAATGAACTTTTCTGCAATTCTATAAACCCATAGGGTCAAACTACGAGAAAATATTCACAAAACAGCTCGCTTAAATTTGTCCCCATTTTCCTTGTATAGCTCCCTTTAGAGGTAAACGTAATCGGGCGTCTCCTAGTATCTGCTCTAATTCAGGCACGGACAGCCGCAAATGAAGTTTTCGGCAATTCTATAAACCCATAGGGTCAAACTACGAGAAAATATCCACAAAACGGCCCGCTTCAATTTCTCCCCATATTCCTTGTATAGCTCCCTTTAGAGCTAAACGTAATCGGGCGTCCCCTGGTATCTGCTCCGATTCAGGCACGGACAACCCCAAATGATCTTTTCTGCAATTCTATAAACCCATAGGGTCAAACTACGAGAAAATATCCACAAAACGGCCCACTTCAATTTCTCCCCATTTTCCTTGTATAGTTCCTTTTAGAGGTAAACGTAATCGGGCGCCTCCTGGCATCTGCTCCGATTCAGGCACGGACAGCCGCAAATGAAGTTTTCTGCAACTCTATAAACCCATTGGGTCAAACTACGAGAAAATATCCACAAAACGGCCCGCTTCAATTTCTCCCCATTTTCCTTGTATAGCTCACTTTAGAGGTAAACGTAATCGGGCGCCTTCTGGTATCTGCTCCGATTCAGGCACGGACAGCCGCAAATGAAGTTTTCTGCAATTCTATAAACCCATAGGGTCAAACTACGTGAAAATATCAACAAAAAGGTCCGCTTCAATTTTTCCCCATTTTCCAAGTATAGCTCCCTTTAGAGGTAAACGTAATCGGGCGCCTCCTGGTATCTGCTCTGATTTAGGCACGGACAGCCGCAAATGAAGTTTTCTGCAATTCTATAAACCCATAGGGTCAAACTACGAGAAAATATCCACAAAACGGCCCGCTTCAATTTCTCCCCATATTCCTTGTATAGCTCCCTTTAGAGGTAAATGTAATCGGGCGTCCCTGGTATCTGCTCCGATTCAGGCACGGACATCCCCAAATGATCTTCTCTGCAATTCTATAAACCCATAGGGTCAAACTACGAGAAAATATCCACAAAACGGCACGCTTCAATTTCTCCCCATTTTCCTTGTATAGCTCACTTTAGAGGTAAACGTAACCGGGCGCCTTCTGGTATCTGCTCCGATTCAGGCACGGACAGCCGCAAATGAAGTTTTCTGCAATTCTATAAACCCATAGGGTCAAACTACGTGAAAATATCAACAAAAAGGTCCGCTTCAATTTTTCCCCATTTTCCAAGTATAGCTCCCTTTAGAGGTAAACGTAATCGGGCGCCTCCTGGTATCTGCTCTGATTTAGGCACGGACAGCCGCAAATGAAGTTTTCTGCAATTCTATAAACCCATAGGGTCAAACTACGAGAAAATATCCACAAAACGGCCCACTTCAATTTCTCCCCATTTTCCTTGTATAGTTCCTTTTAGAGGTAAACGTAATCGGGCGCCTCCTGGCATCTGCTCCGATTCAGGCACGGACAGCCGCAAATGAAGTTTTCTGCAACTCTATAAACCCATAGGGTCAAACTACGAGAAAATATCCACAAAACGGCCCACTTCAATTTCTCCCCATTTTCCTTGTATAGCTCACTTTAGAGGTAAACGTAATCGGGCGCCTTCTCGTATCTGCTCCGATTCAGGCACGGACAGCCGCAAATGAAGTTTTCTGCAATTCTATAAACCCATAGGGTCAAACTACGAGAAAATATCAACAAAAAGGTCCGCTTCAATTTTTCCCCATTTTCCAAGTATAGCTCCCTTTAGAGGTAAATGTAATCGGGCGTCTCCTGGTATCTGCTCCGATTCAGGCACGGACAGCCGCAAATGAACTTTTCTGCAATTCTATAAACCCATAGGGTCAAACTACGAGAAAATATCAACAAAAAGGTCCGCTTCAATTTTTCCCCATTTTCCAAGTATAGCTCCCTTTAGAGGTAAACGTAATCGGGCGTCTCCTGGTATCTGCTCCGATTCAGGCACGGACAGCCGCAAATGAACTTTTTTGCAATTCTATAAACCCATAGGGTCAAACTACGAGAAAATATCCACAAAACGGCCCGCTTCAATTTCTCCCCATATTCCTTGTATAGCTCCCTTTAGAGGTAAACGTAATCGGGCGTCCCCTGGTATCTGCTCCGATTCAGGCACGGACAGCCCCAAATGATCTTTTTTGCAATTCTATAAACCCATAGGGTCAAACTACGAGAAAATATCCACAAAACGACACGCTTCAATTTTTCTCCATTTTCCTTGTATAGCTCCCTTTAGAGGTAAACGTAATCGGGCGTCCCCTGGTTCTGCTCCGATTCAGGCACGGACACCCCCAAATGAATTTTTATTCAATTCGATAAACCCATAGGGTCAAACTACGAGAAAATATCCACAAAATGGCCTGCTTCAATTTTTCCCCATTTTCCTTGTATAGCTCCCTTTAGAGGTAAACGTAATCGGGCATCCCTTGGTATTTGCTCTGATTCAGGCACGGATAGCCCCAAATGAAGTTTTCTGCAATTCTATAAACCCATAGGGTCAAACTATGAGAAAATATCCACAAAACAGCACGCTTCAATTTTTCTCCATTTTCCTTGTATAGTTCCCTTTAGAGGTAAACGTAATCGGGCGCCTCTTGGCATCTGCTCCGATTCAGGCACGGACAGCCGCAAATGAACTTTTCTGCAATTCTATAAACCTATAGGGTCAAACTACGAGAAAATATCCACAAAACGGCCCGCTTCAATTTCTCCCCATATTCCTTGTATAGCTCCCTTTAGAGGTAAACGTAATCGGGCGTCCCTTGGTATCTGCTCCGATTCAGGCACGGATAGCCCCAAATGATCTTTTTTGCAATTCTATAAACCCATAGGGTCAAACTACGAGAAAATATCCACAAAACGACACGCTTCAATTTTTCTCCATTTTCCTTGTATAGCTCCCTTTAGAGGTAAACGTAATCGGGCGTCCCCTGGTTCTGCTCCGATTCAGGCACGGACACCCCCAAATGAATTTTTATTCAATTCGATAAACCCATAGGGTCAAATTACGAGAAAATATCCACAAAATGGCCTGCTTCAATTTTTCCCCATTTTCCTTGTATAGCTCCCTTTAGAGGTAAACGTAATCGGGCATCCCTTGGTATTTGCTCTGATTCAGGCACGGATAGCCCCAAATGAAGTTTTCTGCAATTCTATAAACCCATAGGGTCAAACTATGAGAAAATATCCACAAAACGGCCCGCTTCAATTTCTCCCCATTTTCCTTGTATAGCTCCCTTTAGAGGTAAACGTAATCAGGCGCCTCCTGGTATCTGCTCCGATTCGGGCACGGACTGCCGCAAATGAAGTTTTTTGCAATTCTATAAACCCATAGGGTCAAACTACGAGAAAATATCCACAAAATGGCCCGCTTCAATTTCTCCCCATATTCCTTGTATAGCTCCCTTTAGAGGTAAACGTAATCGGGCGTCCCCTGGTATCTGCTCCGATTCAGGCACGGACAGCCCCAAATGATCTTCTCTGCATTTCTATAAACCCATAGGGTCAAACTACGAGAAAATATCCACAAAACGGCACGCTTCAATTTTTCTCCATTTTCCTTGTATAGTTCTCTTTAGAGGTAAACGTAATTGGGCGCCTCCTGGCATCTGCTCCGATTCAGGCACGGACAGCCGCAAATGAAGTTTTCTGTAACTCTATAAACCCATAGGGTCAAACTACGAGAAAATATCCACAAAACGGCCCGCTTCAATTTTTCCCCATTTTCCTTGTATAGCTCCCTTTAGAGGTAAACGTAATCAGGCATCCCTTGGTATCTGCTCCGATTCTGGCACGGACAGCCCAAATGAACTTTTCTGCAATTCTATAAACCCATAGGGTCAAACTACGAGAAAATAACCACAAAATGGCCCGCTTCAATTTTTCCCCATTTTCCTTGTATAGCTCCCTTTAGAGGTAAACGTAATCAGGCGCCTCCTGGTATCTGCTCCGATTCAGGCTCGGACAGCCGCAAATGAAGTTTTCTGCAATTCTATAAACCCATACGGTCAAACTACGCGAAAATATCCACAAAACGGCCCGCTTCAATTTTTCCCCATTTTCCTTGTATAGCTCCCTTTAGAGGTAAACGTAATCGGGCGTCCCCTGGTATCTGCTCCGATTCAGGCACGAACAGCCCAAATGAACTTTTCTGCAATTCTATAAACCCATAGGGTCAAATTACGAGAAAATATCCACAAAACGGTCCGCTTCAATTTCTCCCCATTTTCCTTGTATAGCTCCCTTTAGAGGTAAACGTAATCGGACATCTCCTAGTATCTGCTCCGATTCAGGCACGGACAGCCGCAAATAAAGTTTTCTGCAATTTTATAAACCCATATGGTCAAACTATGAGAAAATATCAACAAAACGGCCCGCTTCAATTTTTCCCCATTTTCCTTGTATAGCTCCCTTTAGAGGTAAACGTAATCGGACGTCTCCTGATATCTGCTCCGATTCAGGCACGGACAGCCGCAAATGAAGTTTTCTGCAATTCTATAAACCCATAGGGTCAAACTACGAGAAAATATCCACAAAACGGCCCGCTTCAATTTCTCCCCATATTCCTTGTATAGCTCCCTTTAGAGGTAAATGTAATCGGGCGTCCCTGGTATCTGCTCCGATTCAGGCACGGACATCCGCAAATGAACTTTTCTGCAATTCTATAAATCCATAGGGTCAAACTACGAGAAAATATCCACAAAACGGCCCGCTTCAATTTCTCCCCATATTCCTTGTATAGCTCCCTTTAGAGGTAAACGTAATCGGGCGTCCCTTGGTATCTGCTCCGATTCAGGCACGGACAGCCCCAAATGATCTTTTCTGCAATTCTATAAACCCATAGGGTCAAACTACGAGAAAATATCCACAAAACGACACGCTTCAATTTTTCTCCATTTTCCTTGTATAGCTCCCTTTAGAGGTAAACGTAATCGAGCATCCCCTGGTTCTGCTCCGATTCAGGCACGGACACCCCCAAATGAATTTTTCTTCAATTCGATAAATCCATAGGGTCAAACAACGAGAAAATATCCACAAAACGGCCCGCTTCAATTTTTCCCCATTTTCCTTGTATAGCTCCTTTTAGAGGTAAACGTAATCGGGCATCCCCTGGTATTTGCTCTGATTCAGGCACGGATAGCCCCAAATGAAGTTTTCTGCAATTCTATAAACCCATAAGGTCAAACTACGAGAAAATATCCACAAAACGGCCCGCTTCAATTTCTCCCCATTTTCCTTGTATAGCTCCCTTTAGAGGTAAACGTAATCAGGCGCCTCCTGGTATCTGCTCCGATTCGGGCACGGACTGCCGCAAATGAAGTTTTTTGTAATTCTATAAACCCATAGGGTCAAACTACGAGAAAATATCCACAAAATGGCCCGCTTCAATTTCTCCCCATATTCCTTGTATAGCTCCCTTTAGAGGTAAATGTAATCGGGCGTCCCCTGGTATCTGCTCCGATTCAGGCACGGACATCCCCAAATGATCTTCTCTGCAATTCTATAAACCCATAGGGTCAAACTACGAGAAAATATCCACAAAACGGCACGCTTCAATTTTTCTCCATTTTCCTTGTATAGTTCCCTTTAGAGGTAAACGTAATCGGGCGCCTCTTGGCATCTGCTCCGATTCAGGCACGGACAGCCGCAAATGAAGTTTTCTGCCACTCTATAAACCCATAGGGTCAAACTACGAGAAAATATCCACAAAACGGCCCGCTTCAATTTCTCCCCATTTTCCTTGTATAGCTCACTTTAGAGGTAAACGTAATCGGGCGCCTTCTGGTATCTGCTCCGATTCAGGCACGGACAGCCGCAAATGAAGTTTTCTGCAATTCTATAAACCCATAGGGTCAAACTACGAGAAAATATCAACAAAAAGGTCCGCTTCAATTTTTCCCCATTTTCCAAGTATAGCTCCCTTTAGAGGTAAACGTAATCGGGCGTCTCCTGGTATCTGCTCCGATTCAGGCACGGACAGCCGCAAATGAACTTTTATGCAATTCTATAAACCCATAGGGTCAAACTACGAGAAAATATCAACAAAAAGGTCCGCTTCAATTTTTCCCCATTTTCCAAGTATAGCTCCCTTTAGAGGTAAACGTAATCGGGCGTCTCCTGGTATCTGCTCCGATTCAGGCACGGACAGCCGCAAATGAACTTTTCTGCAATTCTATAAATCCATAGGGTCAAACTACGAGAAAATATCCACAAAACGGCCCGCTTCAATTTCTCCCCATATTCCTTGTATAGCTCCCTTTAGAGGTAAACGTAATCGGGCGTCCCTTGGTATCTGCTCCGATTCAGGCACGGACAGCCCCAAATGATCTTTTCTGCAATTCTATAAACCCATAGGGTCAAACTACGAGAAAATATCCACAAAACGACACGCTTCAATTTTTCTCCATTTTCCTTGTATAGCTCCCTTTAGAGGTAAACGTAATCGGGCATCCCCTGGTTCTGCTCCGATTCAGGCACGGACACCCCCAAATGAATTTTTCTTCAATTCGATAAATCCATAGGGTCAAACAACGAGAAAATATCCACAAAACGGCCCGCTTCAATTTTTCCCCATTTTCCTTGTATAGCTCCTTTTAGAGGTAAACGTAATCGGGCATCCCCTGGTATTTGCTCTGATTCAGGCACGGATAGCCCCAAATGAAGTTTTCTGCAATTCTATAAACCCATAAGGTCAAACTACGAGAAAATATCCACAAAACGGCCCGCTTCAATTTCTCCCCATTTTCCTTGTATAGCTCCCTTTAAAGGTAAACGTAATCAGGCGCCTCCTGGTATCTGCTCCGATTCGGGCACGGACTGCCGCAAATGAAGTTTTTTGCAATTCTATAAACCATAAGGTCAAACTACGAGAAAATATCCACAAAATGGCCCGCTTCAATTTCTCCCCATATTCCTTGTATAGCTCCCTTTAGAGGTAAATGTAATCGGGCGTCCCCTGGTATCTGCTCCGATTCAGGCACGGACATCCCCAAATGATCTTCTCTGCAATTCTATAAACCCATAGGGTCAAACTACGAGAAAATATCCACAAAACGACACGCTTCAATTTTTCTCCATTTTCCTTGTATAGCTCCCTTTAGAGGTAAACGTAATCGGGCATCCCCTGGTTCTGCTCCGATTCAGGCACGGACACCCCCAAATGAATTTTTCTTCAATTCGATAAATCCATAGGGTCAAACAACGAGAAAACATCCACAAAACGGCCCGCTTCAATTTTTCCCCATTTTCCTTGTATAGCTCCTTTTAGAGGTAAACGTAATCGGGCATCCCCTGGTATTTGCTCTGATTCAGGCACGGATAGCCCCAAATGAAGTTTTCTGCAATTCTATAAACCCATAAGGTCAAACTACGAGAAAATATCCACAAAACGGCCCGCTTCAATTTCTCCCCATTTTCCTTGTATAGCTCCCTTTAGAGGTAAACGTAATCAGGCGCCTCCTGGTATCTGCTCCGATTCGGGCACGGACTGCCGCAAATGAAGTTTTTTGCAATTCTATAAACCCATAGGGTCAAACTACGAGAAAATATCCACAAAATGGCCCGCTTCAATTTCTCCCCATATTCCTTGTATAGCTCCCTTTAGAGGTAAATGTAATCGGGCGTCCCCTGGTATCTGCTCCGATTCAGGCACGGACATCCCCAAATGATCTTCTCTGCAATTCTATAAACCCATAGGGTCAAACTACGAGAAAATATCTACAAAACGGCACTCTTCAATTTTTCTCCATTTTCCTTGTATAGTTCCCTTTAGAGGTAAACGTAATCGGGCGCCTCTTGGCATCTGCTCCGATTCAGGCACGGACAGCCGCAAATGAAGTTTTCTGCCACTCTATAAACCCATAGGGTCAAACTACGAGAAAATATCCACAAAACGGCCCGCTTCAATTTCTCCCCATTTTCCTTGTATAGCTCACTTTAGAGGTAAACGTAATCGGGCGCCTTCTGGTATCTGCTCCGATTCAGGCACGGACAGCCGCAAATGAAGTTTTCTGCAATTCTATAAACCCATAGGGTCAAACTACGAGAAAATATCAACAAAAAGGTCCGCTTCAATTTTTCCCCATTTTCCAAGTATAGCTCCCTTTAGAGGTAAACGTAATCGGGCGTCTCCTGGTATCTGCTCCGATTCAGGCACGGACAGCCGCAAATGAACTTTTCTGCAATTCTATAAACCCATAGGGTCAAACTACGAGAAAATATCAACAAAAAGGTCCGCTTCAATTTTTCCCCATTTTCCAAGTATAGCTCCCTTTAGAGGTAAACGTAATCGGGCGTCTCCTGGTATCTGCTCCGATTCAGGCACGGACAGCCGCAAATGAACTTTTCTGCAATTCTATAAACCCATAGGGTCAAACTACGAGAAAATATCCACAAAACGGCCCGCTTCAATTTCTCCCCATATTCCTTGTATAGCTCCCTTTAGAGGTAAACGTAATCGGGCGTCCCCTGGTATCTGCTCCGATTCAGGCACGGACAGCCCCAAATGATCTTCTCTGCAATTCTATAAACCCATAGGGTCAAACTACGAGAAAATATCCACAAAACGGCACGCTTCAATTTTTCTCCATTTTCCTTGTATAGTTCCCTTTAGAGGTAAACGTAATCGGGCGCCTCTTGGCATCTGCTCCGATTCAGGCACGGACAGCCGCAAATGAACTTTTCTACAATTCTATAAACCCATAGGGTCAAACTACGAGAAAATATCCACAAAACGGCCCGCTTCAATTTCTCCCCATATTCCTTGTATAGCTCCCTTTAGAGGTAAACGTAATCGGGCGTCCCTTGGTATCTGCTCCGATTCAGGCACAGACAGCCCCAAATGATCTTTTCTGCAATTCTATAAACCCATAGGGTCAAACTACGAGAAAATATCCACAAAACGACACGCTTCAATTTTTCTCCATTTTCCTTGTATAGCTCCCTTTAGAGGTAAACGTAATCGGGCGTCCCCTGGTTCTGCTCCGATTCAGGCACGGACACCCCCAAATGAATTTTTCTTCAATTCGATAAATCCATAGGGTCAAACAACGAGAAAATATCCACAAAACGGCCCGCTTCAATTTTTCCCCATTTTCCTTGTATAGCTCCCTTTAGAGGTAAACGTAATCGGGCGTCCCCTGGTATCTGCTCCGATTCAGGCACCGACACCCCAAATGAACTTTTCTGCAATTCTATAAACCCATAGGGTCAAACTACGAGAAAATATCCACAAAACGGCCCGCTTCAATTTCTCCCCATTTTCCTTGTATAGCTCCCTTTAAAGGTAAACGTAATAAGGCGCCTCCTGGTATGTGCTCCGATTCAGGCACGGACAGCCGCAAATGAAGTTTTCTGCAACTCTATAAACCCATAGGGTCAAACTACGAGAAAATATCCACAAAACGGCCCGCTTCAATTTCTCCCCATTTCCCTTGTATAGCTCACTTTAGAGGTAAACGTAATCGGGCGCCTTCTGGTATCTGCTCCGATTCAGGCACGGACAGCCGCAAATGAAGTTTTCTGCAATTCTATAAACCCATAGGGTCAAACTACGAGAAAATATCCACAAAACGGCCCGCTTCAATTTCTCCCCATTTTCCTTGTATAGCTCCCTTTAAAGGTAAACGTAATCAGGCGCCTCCTGGTATGTGCTCCGATTCAGGCACGGACTGCCGCAAATGAAGTTTTCTGCAATTCTATAAACCCATAGGGTCAAACTACGAGAAAATATCCACAAAACGGCCCGCTTCAATTTCTCCCCATATTCCTTGTATAGCTCCCTTTAGAGGTAAACGTAATCGGGCGTCCCCTGGTATCTGCTCCGATTCAGGCACGGACATCCCCAAATGATCTTCTCTGCAATTCTATAAACCCATTGGGTCAAACTACGAGAAAATATCAACAAAAAGGTCGGCTTCAATTTTTCCCCATTTTCCAAGTATAGCTCCCTTTAGAGGTAAACGTAATCGGGCGTCTCCTGGTATCTGCTCCGATTCAGGCACGGACAGCCGCAAATGAACTTTTCTGCAATTCTATAAACCCATAGGGTCAAACTACGAGAAAATATCAACAAAAAGGTCCGCTTCAATTTTTCCCCATTTTCCAAGTATAGCTCCCTTTAGAGGTAAACGTAATCGGGCGTCTCCTGGTATCTGCTCCGATTCAGGCACGGACAGCCGCAAATGAACTTTTCTGCAATTCTATAAACCCATAGGGTCAAACAACGAGAAAATATCCACAAAACGGCCCGCTTCAATTTCTCCCCATATTCCTTGTATAGCTCCCTTTAGAGGTAAACGTAATCGTGCCTCCCCTGGTATCTGCTCCGATTCAGGCACGGACAGCCCCAAATGATCTTCTCTGCAATTCCATAAACCCATAGGGTCAAACTACGAGAAAATATCCACAAAACGGTACGCTTCAATTTTTCTCCATTTTCCAAGTATAGTTCCCATTAGAGGTAAACGTAATCGGGCGCCTCTTGGCATCTGCTCCGATTCAGGCACGGACAGCCGCAAATGAACTTTTCTGCAATTCTATAAACCCATAGGGTCAAACTACGAGAAAATATCCACAAAACGGCCCGCTTCAATTTCTCCCCATATTCCTTGTATAGCTCCCTTTAGAGGTAAACGTAATCGGGCGTCCCTTGGTATCTGCTCCGATTCAGGCACGGACAGCCCCAAATGATCTTTTCTGCAATTCTATAAACCCATAGGGTCAAACTACGAGAAAATATCCACAAAACGACACGCTTCAATTTTTCTCCATTTTCCTTGTATAGCTCCCTTTAGAGGTAAACGTAATCGGGCGTCCCCTGGTTCTGCTCCGATTCAGGCACGGACACCCCCAAATGAATTTTTCTTCAATTCGATAAATCCATAGGGTCAAACAACGAGAAAATATCCACAAAATGGCCCGCTTCAATTTTTCCCCATTTTCCTTGTATAGCTCCCTTTAGAGGTAAACGTAATCGGGCGTCCCCTGGTATCTGCTCCGATTCAGGCACCGACACCCCAAATGAACTTTTCTGCAATTCTATAAACCCATAGGGTCAAACTACGAGAAAATATCCACAAAACGGCCCGCTTCAATTTCTCCCCATTTTCCTTGTATAGCTCCCTTTAAAGGTAAACGTAATCAGGCGCCTCCTGGTATGTGCTCCGATTCAGGCACGGACTGCCGCAAATGAAGTTTTCTGCAATTCTATAAACCCATAGGGTCAAACTACGAGAAAATATCCACAAAACGGCCCGCTTCAATTTCTCCCCATATTCCTTGTATAGCTCCCTTTAGAGGTAAACGTAA
Source organism: Heracleum sosnowskyi (assembly GCA_030848705.1). Lineage (NCBI taxonomy): Eukaryota > Viridiplantae > Streptophyta > Magnoliopsida > Apiales > Apiaceae > Heracleum > Heracleum sosnowskyi. The sequence continues at coordinate 304,244 of JAUIZM010000033.1, forward strand.
TCGGGCGTCCCCTGGTATCTGCTCCGATTCAGGCACGGACATCCCCAAATGATCTTCTCTGCAATTCTATAAACCCATAGGGTCAAACTACGAGAAAATATCCACAAAACGGCACGCTTCAATTTTTCTCCATTTTCCTTGTATAGTTCCCTTTAGAGGTAAACGTAATCGGGCGCCTCTTGGCATCTGCTCCGATTCAGGCACGGACAGCCGCAAATGAAGTTTTCTGCAACTCTATAAACCCATAGGGTCAAACTACGAGAAAATATCCACAAAACGGCCCGCTTCAATTTCTCCCCATTTCCCTTGTATAGCTCACTTTAGAGGTAAACGTAATCGGGCGCCTTCTGGTATCTGCTCCGATTCAGGCACGGACAGCCGCAAATGAAGTTTTCTGCAATTCTATAAACCCATAGGGTCAAACTACGAGAAAATATCAACAAAAAGGTCCGCTTCAATTTTTCCCCATTTTCCAAGTATAGCTCCCTTTAGAGGTAAACGTAATCGGGCGTCTCCTGGTATCTGCTCCGATTCAGGCACGGACAGCCGCAAATGAACTTTTCTGCAATTCTATAAACCCATAGGGTCAAACTACGAGAAAATATCAACAAAAAGGTCCGCTTCAATTTTTCCCCATTTTCCAAGTATAGCTCCCTTTAGAGGTAAACGTAATCGGGCGTCTCCTGGTATCTGCTCCGATTCAGGCACGGACAGCCGCAAATGAACTTTTCTGCAATTCTATAAACCCATAGGGTCAAACTACGAGAAAATATCCACAAAACGGCCCGCTTTAATTTCTCCCCATATTCCTTGTATAGCTCCCTTTAGAGGTAAACGTAATCGGGCGTCCCCTGGTATCTGCTCCGATTCAGGCACGGACAGCCCCAAATGATCTTCTCTGCAATTCTATAAACCCATAGGGTCAAACTACGAGAAAATATCCACAAAACGGTACGCTTCAATTTTTCTCCATTTTCCAAGTATAGTTCCCTTTAGAGGTAAACGTAATCGGGCGCCTCTTGGCATCTGCTCCGATTCAGGCACGGACAACCGCAAATGAACTTTTCTGCAATTCTATAAACCCATAGGGTCAAACTACGAGAAAATATCCACAAAACGGCCCGCTTCAATTTCTCCCCATATTCCTTGTATAGCTCCCTTTAGAGGTAAACGTAATCGGGCGTCCCTTGGTATCTGCTCCGATTCAGGCACGGACAGCCCCAAATGATCTTTTCTGCAATTCTATAAACCCATAGCGTCAAACTACGAGAAAATATCCACAAAACGACACGCTTCAATTTTTCTCCATTTTCCTTGTATAGCTCCCTTTAGAGGTAAACGTAATCGGGCGTCCCCTGGTTCTGCTCCGATTCAGGCACGGACACCCCCAAATGAATTTTTCTTCAATTCGATAAATCCATAGGGTCAAACAACGAGAAAATATCCACAAAACGGCCCGCTTCAATTTTTCCCCATTTTCCTTGTATAGCTCCCTTTAGAGGTAAACGTAATCGGGCGTCTCCTGGTATCTGCTCCGATTCAGGCACCGACACCCCAAATGAACTTTTCTGCAATTCTATAAACCCATAGGGTCAAACTACGAGAAAATATCCACAAAACGGCCCGCTTCAATTTCTCCCCATTTTCCTTGTATAGCTCCCTTTAAAGGTAAACGTAATCAGGCGCCTCCTGGTATGTGCTCCGATTCAGGCACGGACTGCCGCAAATGAAGTTTTCTGCAATTCTATAAACCCATAGGGTCAAACTACGAGAAAATATCCACAAAACGGCCCGCTTCAATTTCTCCCCATATTCCTTGTATAGCTCCCTTTAGAGGTAAACGTAATCGGGCGTCCCCGGGTATCTGCTCCGATTCAGGCACGGACATCCCCAAATGATCTTCTCTGCAATTCTATAAACCCATAGGGTCAAACTACGAGAAAATATCCACAAAACGGCACGCTTCAATTTTTCTCCATTTTCCTTGTATAGTTCCCTTTAGAGGTAAACGTAATCGGGCGCCTCTTGGCATCTGCTCCGATTCAGGCACGGACATCCGCAAATGAAGTTTTCTGCAACTCTATAAACCCATAGGGTCAAACTACGAGAAAATATCCACAAAACGGCCCGCTTCAATTTCTCCCCATTTCCCTTGTATAGCTCACTTTAGAGGTAAACGTAATCGGGCGCCTTCTGGTATCTGCTCCGATTCAGGCACGGACAGCCGCAAATGAAGTTTTCTGCAATTCTATAAACCCATAGGGTCAAACTACGAGAAAATATCCACAAAACGGCCCGCTTCAATTTCTCCCCATTTTCCAAGTATAGCTCCCTTTAGAGGTAAACGTAATCGGGCGTCTCCTGGTATCTGCTCCGATTCAGGCACGGACAGCCGCAAATGAACTTTTCTGCAATTCTATAAACCCATAGGGTCAAACTACGAGAAAATATCAACAAAAAGGTCCGCTTCAATTTTTCCCCATTTTCCAAGTATAGCTCCCTTTAGAGGTAAACGTAATCGGGCGTCTCCTGGTATCTGCTCCGATTCAGGCACGGACCGCCGCAAATGAACTTTTCTGCAATTCTATAAACCCATAGGGTCAAACTACGAGAAAATATCAACAAAAAGGTCCGCTTCAATTTTTCCCCATTTTCCAAGTATAGCTCCCTTTAGAGGTAAACGTAATCGGGCGTCTCCTGGTATCTGCTCCGATTCAGGCACGGACAGCCGCAAATGAACTTTTCTGCAATTCTATAAACCCATAGGGTCAAACTACGAGAAAATATCCACAAAACGGCCCGCTTCAATTTCTCCCCATATTCCTTGTATAGCTCCCTTTAGAGGTAAACGTAATCGGGCGTCCCCTGGTATCTGCTCCGATTCAGGCACGGACAGCCCCAAATGATCTTCTCTGCAATTCTATAAACCCATAGGGTCAAACTACGAGAAAATATCCACAAAACGGTACGCTTCAATTTTTCTCCATTTTCCAAGTATAGTTCCCTTTAGAGGTAAACATAATCGGGCGCCTCTTGGCATCTGCTCCGATTCAGGCACGGACAGCCGCAAATGAACTTTTCTGCAATTCTATAAACCCATAGGGTCAAACTACGAGAAAATATCCACAAAACGGCCCGCTTCAATTTCTCCCCATATTCATTGTATAGCTCCCTTTAGAGGTAAACGTAATCGGGCGTCCCTTGGTATCTGCTCCGATTCAGGCACGGACAGCCCCAAATGATCTTTTCTGCAATTCTATAAACCCATAGGGTCAAACTACGAGAAAATATCCACAAAACGACACGCTTCAATTTTTCTCCATTTTCCTTGTATAGCTCCCTTTAGAGGTAAACGTAATCGGGCGTCCCCTGGTTCTGCTCCGATTCAGGCACGGACACCCCCAAATGAATTTTTCTTCAATTCGATAAATCCATAGGGTCAAACAACGAGAAAATATCCACAAAACGGCCCGCTTCAATTTTTCCCCATTTTCCTTGTATAGCTCCCTTTAGAGGTAAACGTAATCGGGCGTCCCTTGGTATCTGCTCCGATTCAGGCACGGACAGCCCCAAATGATCTTTTCTGCAATTCTATAAACCCATAGGGTCAAACTACGAGAAAATATCCACAAAACGACACGCTTCAATTTTTCTCCATTTTCCTTGTATAGCTCCCTTTAGAGGTAAACGTAATCGGGCGTCCCCTGGTTCTGCTCCGATTCAAGCACGGACACCCCCAAATGAATTTTTCTTCAATTCTATAAACCCATAGGGTCAAACTACGAGAAAATATCCATAAAACGGCCCGCTTCAATTTTTCCCCATATTCCTTGTATAGCTCCCTTTAGAGGTAAATGTAATCGGGCATCCCCTGGTATTTGCTCTGATTCAGGCACGGATAGCCCCAAATGAACTTTTCTGCAATTCTATAAACCCATAGGGTCAAACTACGAGAAAATATCCACAAAACGGTACGCTTCAATTTTTCTCCATTTTCCTTGTATAGTTCCCTTTAGAGGTAAACGTAATCGGGCGCCTCATGGTATGTGCTCCGATTCAGGCACGGACTGCCGCAAATGAAGTTTTCTGCAATTCTATAAACCCATAGGGTCAAACTACGAGAAAATATCCACAAAACGGCCCGCTTCAATTTCTCCCCATATTCCTTGTATAGCTCCCTTTAGAGGTAAACGTAATCGGGCGTCCCCTGGTATCTGCTCCGATTCAGGCACGGACATCCCCAAATGATCTTCTCTGCAATTCTATAAACCCATAGGGTCAAACTACGAGAAAATATCCACAAAACGGCCCGCTTCAATTTCTCCCCATTTTCCAAGTATAGCTCCCTTTAGAGGTAAACGTAATCGGGCGTCTCCTGGTATCTGCTCCGATTTAGGCACGGACAGCCGCAAATGAACTTTTCTGCAATTCTATAAACCCATAGGGTCAAACTACGAGAAAATATCAACAAAAAGGTCCGCTTCAATTTTTCCCCATTTTCCAAGTATAGCTCCCTTTAGAGGTAAACGTAATCGGGCGTCTCCTGGTATCTGCTCCGATTCAGGCACGGACAGCCGCAAATGAACTTTTCTGCAATTCTATAAACCCATAGGGTCAAACTACGAGAAAATATCAACAAAAAGGTCCGCTTCAATTTTTCCCCATTTTCCAAGTATAGCTCCCTTTAGAGGTAAACGTAATCGGGCGTCTCCTGGTATCTGCTCCGATTCAGGCACGGACAGCCGCAAATGAACTTTTCTGCAATTCTATAAACCCATAGGGTCAAACTACGAGAAAATATCAACAAAAAGGTCCGCTTCAATTTTTCCCCATTTTCCAAGTATAGCTCCCTTTAGAGGTAAACGTAATCGGGCGTCTCCTGGTATCTGCTCCGATTCAGGCACGGACAGCCCCAAATGATCTTCTCTGCAATTCTATAAACCCATAGGGTCAAACTACGAGAAAATATCCACAAAACGGTACGCTTCAATTTTTCTCCATTTTCCTTGTATAGTTCCCTTTAGAGGTAAACGTAATCGGGCGCCTCTTGGCATCTGCTCCGATTCAGGCACGGACAACCGCAAATGAAGTTTTCTGCAACTCTATAAACCCATAGGGTCAAACTACGAGAAAATATCCACAAAACGGCCCGCTTCAATTTCTCCCCATTTTCCTTGTATAGCTCACTTTAGAGGTAAACGTAATCGGGCGCCTTCTGGTATCTGCTCCGATTCAGGCACGGACAGCCGCAAATGAAGTTTTCTGCAATTCTATAAACCCATAGGGTCAAACTACGAGAAAATATCAACAAAAAGGTCCGCTTCAATTTTTCCCCATTTTCCAAGTATAGCTCCCTTTAGAGGTAAACGTAATCGGGCGTCTCCTGGTATCTGCTCCGATTCAGGCACGGACAGCCGCAAATGAACTTTTCTGCAATTCTATAAACCCATAGGGTCAAACTACGAGAAAATATCAACAAAAAGGTCCGCTTCAATTTTTCCCCATTTTCCAAGTATAGCTCCCTTTAGAGGTAAACGTAATCGGGCGTCTCCTGGTATCTGCTCCGATTCAGGCACGGACAGCCGCAAATGAACTTTTCTGCAATTCTATAAACCCATAGGGTCAAACTACGAGAAAATATCAACAAAAAGGTCCGCTTCAATTTTTCCCCATTTTCCAAGTATAGCTCCCTTTAGAGGTAAACGTAATCGGGCGTCTCCTGGTATCTGCTCCGATTCAGGCACGGACAGCCGCAAATAAACTTTTCTGCAATTCTATAAACCCATAGGGTCAAACTACGAGAAAATATCCACAAAACGGCCCGCTTCAATTTCTCCCCATATTCCTTGTATAGCTCCCTTTAGAGGTAAACGTAATCGGGCGTCCCCTGGTATCTGCTCCGATTCAGGCACGGACAGCCCCAAATGATCTTCTCTGCAATTCTATAAACCCATAGGGTCAAACTACGAGAAAATATCCACAAAACGGTACGCTTCAATTTTTCTCCATTTTCCTTGTATAGTTCCCTTTAGAGGTAAACGTAATCGGGCGCCTCTTGGCATCTGCTCCGATTCAGGCACGAACAATCGCAAATGAAGTTTTCTGCAACTCTATAAACCCATAGGGTCAAACTACGAGAAAATATCCACAAAACGGCCCGCTTCAATTTCTCCCCATTTAACTTGTATAGCTCACTTTAGAGGTAAACGTAATCGGGCGCCTTCTGGTATCTGCTCCGATTCAGGCACGGACAGCCGCAAATGAAGTTTTCTGCAATTCTATAAACCCATAGGGTCAAACTACGAGAAAATATCAACAAAAAGGTCCGCTTCAATTTTTCCCCATTTTCCAAGTATAGCTCCCTTTAGAGGTAAACGTAATCGGGCGTCTCCTGGTATCTGCTCCGATTCAGGCACGGACAGCCGCAAATGAACTTTTCTGCAATTCTATAAACCCATAGGGTCAAACTACGAGAAAATATCAACAAAAAGGTCCGCTTCAATTTTTCCCCATTTTCCAAGTATAGCTCCCTTTAGAGGTAAACGTAATCGGGCGTCTCCTGGTATCTGCTCCGATTCAGGCACGGACAGCCGCAAATGAACTTTTCTGCAATTCTATAAATCCATAGGGTCAAACTACGAGAAAATATCCACAAAACGGCCCGCTTCAATTTCTCCCCATATTCCTTGTATAGCTCCCTTTAGAGGTAAACATAGTCGGGCGTCCCCTGGTATCTTCTCCGATTCAGGCACGGACAGCCCCAAATGATCTTCTCTGCAATTCTATAAACCCATAGGGTCAAACTACGAGAAAATATCCACAAAACGGCACGCTTCAATTTTTCTCCATTTTCCTTGTATAGTTCCCTTTAGAGGTAAACGTAATCGGGCGCCTCTTGGCATCTGCTCCGATTCAGGCACGGACAGCCGCAAATGAACTTTTCTGCAATTCTATCAACCCATAGGGTCAAACTACGAGAAAATATCCACAAAACGGCCCGCTTCAATTTCTCCCCATATTCCTTGTATAGCTCCCTTTAGAGGTAAACGTAATCGGGCGTCCCTTGGTATCTGCTCCGATTCAGGCACGGACAACCCCAAATGATCTTTTCTGCAATTCTATAAACCCATAGGGTCAAACTACGAGAAAATATCCACAAAACGACACGCTTCAATTTTTCTCCATTTTCCTTGTATAGCTCCCTTTAGAGGTAAACGTAATCGGGCGTCCCCTGGTTCTGCTCCGATTCAAGCACGGACACCCCCAAATGAATTTTTCTTCAATTCTATAAACCCATAGGGTCAAACTACGAGAAAATATCAACAAAAAGGTCCGCTTCAATTTTTCCCCATTTTCCAAGTATAGCTCCCTTTAGAGGTAAACGTAATCGGGCGTCTCCTGGTATCTGCTCCGATTCAGGCACGGACAGCCGCAAATGAACTTTTCTGCAATTCTATAAACCCATAGGGTCAAACTACGAGAAAATATCAACAAAAAGGTCCGCTTCAATTTTTCCCCATTTTCCAAGTATAGCTCCCTTTAGAGGTAAACGTAATCGGGCGTCTCCTGGTATCTGCTCCGATTCAGGCACGGACAGCCGCAAATGAACTTTTCTGCAATTCTATAAATCCATAGGGTCAAACTACGAGAAAATATCCACAAAACGGCCCGCTTCAATTTCTCCCCATATTCCTTGTATAGCTCCCTTTAGAGGTAAACATAGTCGGGCGTCCCCTGGTATCTGCTCCGATTCAGGCACGGACAGCCCCAAATGATCTTCTCTGCAATTCTATAAACCCATAGGGTCAAACTACGAGAAAATATCCACAAAATGGCACGCTTCAATTTTTCTCCATTTTCCTTGTATAGTTCCCTTTAGAGGTAAACGTAATCGGGCGCCTCTTGGCATCTGCTCCGATTCAGGCACGGACAGCCGCAAATGAACTTTTCTGCAATTCTATAAACCCATAGGGTCAAACTACGAGAAAATATCCACAAAACGGCCCGCTTCAATTTCTCCCCATATTCCTTGTATAGCTCCCTTTAGAGGTAAACGTAATCGGGCGTCCCTTGGTATCTGCTCCGATTCAGGCACGGACAGCCCCAAATGATCTTTTCTGCAATTCTATAAACCCATAGGGTCAAACTACGAGAAAATATCCACAAAACGACACGCTTCAATTTTTCTCCATTTTCCTTGTATAGCTCCCTTTAGAGGTAAACGTAATCGGGCGTCCCCTGGTTCTGCTCCGATTCAAGCACGGACACCCCCAAATGAATTTTTCTTCAATTCTATAAACCCATAGGGTCAAACTACGAGAAAATATCCATAAAACGGCCCGCTTCAATTTTTCCCCATTTTCCTTGTATAGCTCCCTTTAGAGGTAAATGTAATCGGGCATCCCCTGGTATTTGCTCTGATTCAGGCACGGATAGCCCCAAATGAACTTTTCTGCAATTCTATAAACCCATAGGGTCAAACTACGAGAAAATATCCACAAAACGGCCCGCTTCAATTTCTCCCCATTTTCCTTGTATAGCTCCCTTTAAAGGTAAACGTAATCAGGCGCCTCCTGGTATGTGCTCCGATTCAGGCACGGACTGCCGCAAATGAATTTTTCTTCAATTCTATAAACCCATAGGGTCAAACTACGAGAAAATATCCATAAAACGGCCCGCTTCAATTTTTCCCCATTTTCCTTGTATAGCTCCCTTTAGAGGTAAATGTAATCGGGCATCCCCTGGTATTTGCTCTGATTCAGGCACGGATAGCCCCAAATGAACTTTTCTGCAATTCTATAAACCCATAGGGTCAAACTACGAGAAAATATCCACAAAACGGCCCGCTTCAATTTCTCCCCATATTCCTTGTATAGCTCCCTTTAGAGGTAAACGTAATCGGGCGTCCCCTGGTATCTGCTCCGATTCAGGCACGGACATCCCCAAATGATCTTCTCTGCAATTCTATAAACCCATAGGGTCAAACTACGAGAAAATATCCACAAAACGGCACGCTTCAATTTTTCTCCATTTTCCTTGTATAGTTCCCTTTAGAGGTAAACGTAATCGGGCGCCTCTTGGCATCTGCTCCGATTCTGGCACGGACAGCCGCAAATGAAGTTTTCTGCAACTCTATAAACCCATAGGGTCAAACTACGAGAAAATATCCACAAAACGGCCCGCTTAAATTTCTCCCCATTTCCCTTGTATAGCTCACTTTAGAGGTAAACATAATCGGGCGCCTTCTGGTATCTGCTCCGATTCAGGCACGGACAGCCGCAAATGAAGTTTTCTGCAATTCTATAAACCCATAGGGTCAAACTACGAGAAAATATCAACAAAAAGGTCCGCTTCAATTTTTCCCCATTTTCCAAGTATAGCTCCCTTTAGAGGTAAACGTAATCGGGCGTCTCCTGGTATCTGCTCCGATTCAGGCACGGACAGCCGCAAATGAACTTTTCTGCAATTCTATAAACCCATAGAGTCAAACTACGAGAAAATATCAACAAAAAGGTCCGCTTCAATTTTTCCCCATTTTCCAAGTATAGCTCCCTTTAGAGGTAAACGTAATCGGGCGTCTCCTGGTATCTGCTCCGATTCAGGCACGGACAGCCGCAAATGAACTTTTCTGCAATTCTATAAACCCATAGGGTCAAACTACGAGAAAATATCCACAAAACGGCCCGCTTCAATTTCTCCCCATATTCCTTGTATAGCTCCCTTTAGAGGTAAACGTAATCGGGCGTCCCCTGGTATCTGCTCCGATTCAGGCACGGACAGCCCCAAATGATCTTCTCTGCAATTCTATAAACCCATAGGGTCAAACTACGAGAAAATATCCACAAAACGGTACGCTTCAATTTTTCTCCATTTTCCAAGTATAGTTCCCTTTAGAGGTAAACGTAATCGGGCGCCTCTTGGCATCTGCTCCGATTCAGGCACGGACAGCCGCAAATGAACTTTTCTGCAATTCTATAAACCCATAGGGTCAAACTACGAGAAAATATCCACAAAACGGCCCGCTTCAATTTCTCCCCATATTCCTTGTATAGCTCCCTTTAGAGGTAAACGTAATCGGGCGTCCCTTGGTATCTGCTCCGATTCAGGCACGGACAGCCCCAAATGATCTTTTCTGCAATTCTATAAACCCATAGGGTCAAACTACGAGAAAATATCCACAAAACGACACGCTTCAATTTTTCTCCATTTTCCTTGTATAGCTCCCTTTAGAGGTAAACGTAATCGGGCGTCCCCTGGTTCTGCTCCGATTCAGGCACGGACACCCCCAAATGAATTTTTCTTCAATTCGATAAATCCATAGGGTCAAACAACGAGAAAATATCCACAAAACGGCCCGCTTCAATTTTTCCCCATTTTCCTTGTATAGCTCCCTTTAGAGGTAAAGTTAATCGGGCGTCCCCTGGTATCTGCTCCGATTCAGGCACCGACACCCCCAATGAACTTTTCTGCAATTCTATAAACCCATAGGGTCAAACTACGAGAAAATATCCACAAAACGGCCCGCTTCAATTTCTCCCCATTTTCCTTGTATAGCTCCCTTTAAAGGTAAACGTAATCAGGCGCCTCCTGGTATGTGCTCTGATTCAGGCACGGACTGCCGCAAATGAAGTTTTCTGCAATTCTATAAACCCATAGGGTCAAACTACGAGAAAATATCCACAAAACGGCCCGCTTCAATTTCTCCCCATATTCCTTGTATAGCTCCCTTTAGAGGTAAACGTAATCGGGCGTCCCCTGGTATCTGCTCCGATTCAGGCACGGACATCCCCAAATGATCTTCTCTGCAATTCTATAAACCCATAGGGTCAAACTACGAGAAAATATCCACAAAACGGCACGCTTCAATTTTTCTCCATTTTCCTTGTATAGTTCCCTTTAGAGGTAAACGTAATCGGGCGCCTCTTGGCATCTGCTCCGATTCAGGCACGGACAGCCGCAAATGAAGTTTTCTGCAACTCTATAAACCCATAGGGTCAAACTACGAGAAAATATCCACAAAACGGCCCGCTTCAATTTCTCCCAATTTCCCTTGTATAGCTCACTTTAGAGGTAAACGTAATCGGGCGCCTTCTGGTATCTGCTCCGATTCAGGACCGGACAGCCGCAAATGAAGTTTTCTGCAATTCTATAAACCCATAGGGTCAAACTACGAGAAAATATCAACAAAAAGGTCCGCTTCAATTTTTCCCCATTTTCCAAGTATAGCTCCCTTTAGAGGTAAACGTAATCGGGCGTCTCCTGGTATCTGCTCCGATTCAGGCACGGACAGCCGCAAATGAACTTTTCTGCAATTCTATAAACCCATAGGGTCAAACTACGAGAAAATATCAACAAAAAGGTCCGCTTCAATTTTTCCCCATTTTCCAAGTATAGCTCCCTTTAGAGGTAAACGTAATCGGGCGTCTCCTGGTATCTGCTCTGATTCAGGCACGGACAGCCGCAAATGAACTTTTCTGCAATTCTATAAACCCATAGGGTCAAACTACGAGAAAATATCCACAAAACGGCCCGCTTCAATTTCTCCCCATATTCCTTGTATAGCTCCCTTTAGAGGTAAACGTAATCGGGCGTCCCCTGGTATCTGCTCCGATTCAGGCACGGACAGCCCCAAATGATCTTCTCTGCAATTCTATAAACCCATAGGGTCAAACTACGAGAAAATATCCACAAAACGGTACGCTTCAATTTTTCTCCATTTTCCTTGTATAGTTCCCTTTAGAGGTAAACGTAATCGGGCGCCTCTTGGCATCTGCTCCGATTCAGGCACGGACAACCGCAAATGAAGTTTTCTGCAACTCTATAAACCCATAGGGTCAAACTACGAGAAAATATCCACAAAACGGCCCGCTTCAATTTCTCCCCATTTTCCTTGTATAGCTCACTTTAGAGGTAAACGTAATCGGGCGCCTTCTGGTATCTGCTCCGATTCAGGCACGGACAGCCGCAAATGAAGTTTTCTGCAATTCTATAAACCCATAGGGTCAAACTACGAGAAAATATCAACAAAAAGGTCCGCTTCAATTTTTCCCCATTTTCCAAGTATAGCTCCCTTTAGAGGTAAACGTAATCGGGCGTCTCCTGGTATCTGCTCCGATTCAGGCACGGACAGCCGCAAATGAACTTTTCTGCAATTCTATAAACCCATAGGGTCAAACTACGAGAAAATATCAACAAAAAGGTCCACTTCAATTTTTCCCCATTTTCCAAGTATAGCTCCCTTTAGAGGTAAACGTAATCGGGCGTCTCCTGGTATCTGCTCCGATTCAGGTACGGACAGCCGCAAATGAACTTTTCTGCAATTCTATAAATCCATAGGGTCAAACTACGAGAAAATATCCACAAAACGGCCCGCTTCAATTTCTCCCCATATTCCTTGTATAGCTCCCTTTAGAGGTAAACATAGTCGGGCGTCCCCTGGTATCTGCTCCGATTCAGGCACGGACAGCCCCAAATGATCTTCTCTGCAATTCTATAAACCCATAGGGTCAAACTACGAGAAAATATCCACAAAACGGCACGCTTCAATTTTTCTCCATTTTCCTTGTATAGTTCCCTTTAGAGGTAAACGTAATCGGGCGCCTCTTGGCATCTGCTCCGATTCAGGCACGGACAGCCGCAAATGAACTTTTCTGCAATTCTATAAACCCATAGGGTCAAACTACGAGAAAATATCCACAAAACGGCCCGCTTCAATTTCTCCCCATATTCCTTGTATAGCTCCCTTTAGAGGTAAACGTAATCGGGCGTCCCTTGGTATCTGCTCCGATTCAGGCACGGACAGCCCCAAATGATCTTTTCTGCAATTCTATAAACCCATAGGGTCAAACTACGAGAAAATATCCACAAAACGACACGCTTCAATTTTTCTCCATTTTCTTTGTATAGCTCCCTTTAGAGGTAAACGTAATCGGGCGTCCCCTGGTTCTGCTCCGATTCAAGCACGGACACCCCCAAATGAATTTTTCTTCAATTCTATAAACCTATAGGGTCAAACTACGAGAAAATATCCATAAAACGGCCCGCTTCAATTTTTCCCCATTTTCCTTGTATAGCTCCCTTTACAGGTAAATGTAATCGGGCATCCCCTGGTATTTGCTCTGATTCAGGCACGGATAGCCCCAAATGAAGTTTTCTGCAATTCTATAAACCCATAGGGTCAAACTACGAGAAAATATCCACAAAACGGCCCGCTTCAATTTCTCCCCATTTTCCTTGTATAGCTCCCTTTAAAGGTAAACGTAATCAGGCGCCTCCTGGTATCTGCTCCGATTCGGGCACGGACTGCCGCAAATGAAGTTTTCTGCAACTCTATAAACCCATAGGGTCAAACTACGAGAAAATATCCACAAAACGGCCCGCTTCAATTTCTCCCCATATTCCTTGTATAGCTCCCTTTAGAGGTAAACGTAATCGGGCGTCCCCTGGTATCTGCTCCGATTCAGGCACGGATAGCCCCAAATGATCTTCTCTGCAATTCTATAAACCCATAGGGTCAAACTACGAGAAAATATCCACAAAACGGCACGCTTCAATTTTTCTCCATTTTCCTTGTATAGTTCCCTTTAGAGGTAAACGTAATCGGGCGCCTCTTGGCATCTGCTCCGATTCAGGCACGGACAGCCGCAAATGAAATTTTCTGCAACTCTATAAACCCATAGGGTCAAACTACGAGAAAATATCCACAAAATGGCCCGCTTCAATTTCTCCCCATTTTCCTTGTATAGCTCACTTTAGAGGTAAACGTAATCGGGCGCCTTCTGGTATCTGCTCCGATTCAGGCACGGACAGCCGCAAATGAAGTTTTCTGCAATTCTATAAACCCATAGGGTCAAACTATGAGAAAATATCAACAAAAAGGTCCGCTTCAATTTTTCCCCATTTTCCAAGTCTATCTCCCTTTAGAGGTAAACGTAATCGGGCGTCTCCTGGTATCTGCTCCGATTCAGGCACGGACAGCCCAAATGAACTTTTCTGCAATTCTATAAACCCATAGGGTCAAACTACGAGAAAATATCAACAAAAAGGTCCGCTTCAATTTTTCCCCATTTTCCAAGTATAGCTCCCTTTAGAGGTAAACGTAATCGGGCGTCTCCTGGTATCTGCTCCGATTCAGGCACGGACAGTCGCAAATGAACTTTTCTGCAATTCTATAAACCCATAGGGTCAAACTACGAGAAAATATCCACAAAACGGCCCGCTTCAAGTTCTCCCCATATTCCTTGTATAGCTCCCTTTAGAGGTAAACGTAATCGGGCGTCCCCTGGTATCTGCTCCGATTCAGGCACGGACAGCCCCAAATGATCTTCTCTGCAATTCTATAAACCCATAGGGTCAAACTACGAGAAAATATCAACAAAACGGCACGCTTCAATTTTTCTCCATTTTCCTTGTATAGTTCCCTTTAGAGGTAAACGTAATCGGGCGCCTCTTGGCATCTGCTCCGATTCAGGCACGGACAGCCGCAAATGAAGTTTTCTGCAACTCTATAAACCCATAGGGTCAAACTACGAGAAAATATCCACAAAACGGCCCGCTTCAATTTTTCCCCATTTTCCTTGTATAGCTCCCTTTAGAGGTAAACGTAATCAGGCATCCCTTGGTATCTGCTCCGATTCAGGCACGGACAGACCAAATGAACTTTTCTGCAATTCTATAAACCCATAGGGTCAAACTACGAGAAAATAACCACAAAATGGCCCGCTTCAATTTTTCCCCATTTTCCTTGTATAGCTCCCTTTAGAGGTAAACGTAATCAGGCGCCTCCTGGTATCTGCTCCGATTCAGGCACGGACTGCCGCAAATGAAGTTTTCTGCAACTCTATAAACCCATAGGGTCAAACTACGAGAAAATATCCACAAAACGGCCCGCTTCAATTTTTCCCCATTTTCCTTGTATAGCTCCCTTTAAAGGTAAACGTAATCGGGCGTCTCCTAGTATCTGCTCTGATTCAGGCACGGACAGCCGCAAATGAAGTTTTCTGCAATTCTATAAAGCCATAGGGTCAAACTACGAGAAAATATCAACAAAAAGGCCCGCTTCAATTTTTCCCCATTTTCCTTGTATAGCTCCATTTAGAGGTAAACGTAACCGGGCGTCTCCTGGTATCTGCTCCGATTCAGGCTCGGACAGCCGCAAATGAAGTTTTCTGCAATTCTATAAACCCATACGGTCAAACTACGAGAAAATATCCACAAAACGGCCCGCTTCAATTTTTCCTCATTTTCCTTGTATAGCTCCCTTTAGAGGTAAACGTAATCGGGCGTCCCCTGGTATCTGCTCCGATTGAGGCACGGACAGCCCCAAATGAACTTTTCTGCAATTCTATAAACCCATAGGGTCAAACTACGAGAAAATATCTACAAAACGGCCCGCTTCAATTTCTCCCCATTTTCCTTGTATAGCTCCCTTTAGAGGTAAACGTAATCGGGCGTCTCCTAGTATCTGCTCCGATTCAGGCACGGACAGCCGCAAATAAAGTTTTCTGCAATTCTATAAACCCATAGGGTCAAACTATGAGAAAATATCAACAAAACGGCCCGCTTCAATTTTTCCCCATTTTCCTTGTATAGCTCCCTTTAGAGGTAAACGTAATCGGGCGTTCCCTGGTATCTGCTCTGATTCAGGCACGGACAGCCGCAAATGAACTTTTCTGCAATTCTATAAACCCATAGGGTCAAACTACGAGAAAATATCCACAAAACGGCCCGCTTCAATTTCTCCCCATATTCCTTGTATAGCTCCCTTTAGAGGTAAACGTAATCGGGCGTCCCCTGGTATCTGCTCCGATTCAGGCACGGACAGCCCCAAATGATCTTTTCTGCAATTCTATAAACCCATAGGGTCAAACTACGAGAAAATATCCACAAAACGACACGCTTCAATTTTTCTCCATTTTCCTTGTATAGCTCCCTTTAGAGGTAAACGTAATCGGGCGTCCCCTGGTTCTGCTCCGATTCAGGCACGGACACCCCCAAATGAATTTTTCTGCAATTCGATAAACCCATAGGGTCAAACTACGAGAAAATATCCACAAAACGGCCCGCTTCAATTTTTCCCCATTTTCCTTGTATAGCTCCCTTTAGAGGTAAACGTAATCGGGCATCCCCTGGTATTTGCTCTGATTCAGGCATGGATAGCCCCAAATGAACTTTTCTGCAATTCTATAAACCCATAGGGTCAAACTACGAGAAAATATCCACAAAAAGGCCCGCTTCAATTTCTCCCCATTTTCCTTGTATAGCTCCCTTTAGAGGTAAACGTAATCGGGCGCCTCCTGGTATCTGCTCTGATTTAGGCACGGACAGCCGCAAATGAAGTTTTCTGCAATTCTCTAATCCCATAGGGTCAAACTACGAGAAAATATCAACAAAAAGGCCCGCTTCAATTTTTCCCCATTTTCCTTGTATAGGTCCCTTTAGAGGTAAACGTAATCGGGCGTTCCCTGGTATCTGCTCTGATTCAGGCATGGACAGCCGCAAATGAACTCTTCTGCAATTCTATAAACCCATAGGGTCAAACTACGAGAAAATATCCACAAAACGGCGCGCTTCAATTTCTCCCCATATTCCTTGTATAGCTCCCTTTAGAGGTAAACGTAATCGGGCGTCCCCTGGTATCTGCTCCGATTCAGGCACGGACAGCCCCAAATGATCTTTTCTGCAATTCTATAAACCCATAGGGTCAAACTACGAGAAAATATCCACAAAACGGCCCGCTTCAATTTTTCCCCATTTTCCTTGTATAGCTCCCTTTAGAGGTAAACGTAATCGGGCATCCCCTGGTATTTGCTCTGATTCAGGGGCGGATAGCCCCAAATGAACTTTTCTGCATTTCTATAAACCCATAGGGTCAAACTACGAGAAAATATCCACAAAACGGCCCGCTTCAATTTCTCCCCATTTTCCTTGTATAGCTCCCTTTAGAGGTAAACGTAATCGGGCGCCTCCTGGTATCTGCTCTAATTTAGGCACGGACAGCCGCAAATGAACTTTTCTGCAATTCTATAAACCCATAGGGTCAAACTACGAAAAAATATCCACAAAACGGCCCGCTTCAATTTTTCCCCATTTTCCTTGTATAGCTCCCTTTAGAGGTAAACGTAATCGGGCGTCTCCTGGTATCTGCTCTGATTCAGGCACGGACAGCCGCAAATGAAGTTTTCTGCAATTCTGTAAACCCATAGGGTCAAACTACGAGAAAATATCAACAAAAAGGCCCGCTTCAATTTTTCCCCATTTTCCTTGTATAGCTCCCTTTAGAGGTAAACGTAATCGGACGTCTCCTGGTATCTGCTCCGATTCAGGCACGGACAGCCGCAAATGATGTTTTATGCAATTCTATAAACCCATAGGGTCAAACTACGAGAAAATATCAACAAAAAGGCCCGCTTCAATTTTTCCCCATTTTCCTTGTATAGCTCCCTTTAGAGGTAAACGTAATCGGACGTCTCCTGGTATCTGCTCCGATTCAGGCACGGACAGCCGTAAATGAAGTTTTCTGCAATTCTATAAACCCATAGGGTCAAACAACGAGAAAATATACACAAAACGGCCCGCTTCAATTTTTCCCCATTTTCCTTGTATAGCTCCCTTTAGAGGTAAACGTAATCGGGCGTTCCCTGGTATCTGCTCTGATTCAGGCACGGACAGCCGCAAATGAAGTTTTCTGCAATTCTATAAACCCATAGGGTCAAACTACGAGAAAATATCCACAAAACGGCCCGCTTCAATTTCTCCCCATATTCCTTGTATAGCTCCCTTTAGAGGTAAACGTAATCGGGCGTCCCCTGGTATCTGCTCCGATTCAGGCACGGACAGCCCCAAATGATCTTTTCTGCAATTCTATAAACCCATAGGGTCAAACTACGAGAAAATATCCACAAAACGACACGCTTCAATTTTTCTCCATTTTCCTTGTATAGCTCCCTTTAGAGGTAAAGGTAATCGGGCGTCCCCTGGTTCTGCTCCGATTCAGGCACGGACACCCCCAAATGAATTTTTCTGCAATTCGATAAACCCATAGGGTCAAACTACGAGAAAATATCCACAAAACGGCTCGCTTCAATTTTTCCCCATTTTCCTTGTATAGCTCCCTTTAGAGGTAAACGTAATCGGGCATCCCCTGGTATTTGCTCTGATTCAGGCACGGATAGCCCCAAATGAACTTTTCTGCAATTCTATAAACCCATAGGGTCAAACTACGAGAAAATATCCACAAAACGGCCCGCTTCAATTTCTCCCCATTTTCCTTGTATAGCTCCCTTTAGAGGTAAACGTAATCGGGCACCTCCTGGTATCTGCTCTAATTTAGGCACGGACAGCCGCAAATGAAGTTTTCTGCAATTCTATAAACCCATAGGGTCAAACTACGAGAAAATATCCACAAAACGGCCCGCTTCAATTTTTCCCCATTTTCCTTGTATAGCTCCCTTTAAAGGTAAACGTAATCGGGCGTCTCCTAGTATCTGCTCTGATTCAGGCACGGACAGCCGCAAATGAAGTTTTCTGCAATTCTATAAACCCATAGGGTCAAACTACGAGAAAATTTCAACAAAAAGGCCCGCTTCAATTTTTCCCCATTTTCCTTGTATAGCTCCCTTTAGAGGTAAACGTAATCGGACGTCTCCTGGTATCTGCTCCGATTCAGGCACGGACAGCCGCAAATGAAGTTTTCTGCAATTCTATAAACCCATAGGGTCAAACAACGAGAAAATATACACAAAACGGCCCGCTTCAATTTTTCCCCATTTTCCTTGTATAGCTCCCTTTAGAGGTAAACGTAATCGGGCGTTCCCTGGTATCTGCTCTGATTCAGGCACGGACAACCGCAAATGAACTTTTCTACAATTCTATAAACCCATAGGGTCAAACTACGAGAAAATATCCAGAAAACGGTCCGCTTCAATTTCTCCCCATATTCCTTGTATAGCTCCCTTTAGAGGTAAACGTAATCGGGCGTCCCCTGGTATCTGCTCCGATTCAGGCACGGACAGCCCCAAATGATCTTTTCTGCAATTCTATAAACGCATAGGGTCAAACTACGAGAAAATATCCACAAAACGACACGCTTCAATTTTTCTCCATTTTCCTTGTATAGCTCCCTTTAGAGGTCAACGTAATCGGGCGTCCCCTGGTTCTGCTCCGATTCAGGCACGGACACCCCCAAATGAATTTTTCTGCAATTCGATAAACCCATAGGGTCAAACTACGAGAAAATATCCACAAAACGGCCCGCTTCAATTTTTCCCCATTTTCCTTGTATAGCTCCCTTTAGAGGTAAACGTAATCAGGCATCCCCTGGTATTTGCTCTGATTCAGGCACGGATAGCCCCAAATGAACTTTTCTGCAATTCTATAAACCCATAGGGTCAAACTACGAGAAAATATCCACAAAACGGCCGGCTTCAATTTCTCCCCATTTTCCTTGTATAGCTCCCTTTAGAGGTAAACGTAATTGGGCGCCTCCTGGTATCTGCTCTGATTTAGGCACGGACAGCCGCAAATGAAGTTTTCTGCAATTCTATAAACCCATAGGGTCAAACTACGAGAAAATATCCACAAAACGGCCCGCTTCAATTTTTCCCCATTTTCCTTGTATAGCTCCCTTTAAAGGTAAACGTAATCGGGCGTCTCCTAGTATCTGCTCTGATTCAGGCACGGACAGCCGCAAATGAAGTTTTCTGCAATTCTATAAACCCATAGGGTCAAACTACGAGAAAATATCAACAAAAAGGCCCGCTTCAATTTTTCCCCATTTTCCTTGTATAGCTCCCTTTAGAGGTAAACGTAATCGGGCGTCTCCTGGTATCTGCTCCGATTCAGGCTCGGACAGCCGCAAATGAAGTTTTCTGCAATTCTATAAACCCATACGGTCAAACTACGAAAAAATATCCACAAAACGGCCCGCTTCAATTTTTCCCCATTTTCCTTGTATAGCTCCCTTTAGAGGTAAACGTAATCGGGCGTCCCCTGGTATCTGCTCCGATTCAGGCACGGACAGCCCCAAATGAACTTTTCTGCAATTCTATAAACCCATACGGTCAAACTACGAGAAAATATCCACAAAACGGCCCGCTTCAATTTCTCCCCATTTTCCTGGTATAGCTCCCTTTAGAGGTAAACGTAATCGGAAATCTCCTAGTATCTGCTCCGATTCAGGCACGGACAGCCGCAAATAAAGTTTTATGCAATTCTATAAACCCATAGGGTCAAACTATGAGAAAATATCAACAAAACGGCCCGCTTCAATTTTTCCCCATTTTCCTTGTATAGCTCCCTTTAGAGGTAAACGTAATCAGGCATCCCCTGGTATTTGCTCTGATTCAGGCACGGATAGCCCCAAATGAACTTTTCTGCAATTCTATAAACCCATAGGGTCAAACTACGAGAAAATATCCACAAAACGGCCGGCTTCAATTTCTCCCCATTTTCCTTGTATAGCTCCCTTTAGAGGTAAACGTAATTGGGCGCCTCCTGGTATCTGCTCTGATTTAGGCACGGACAGCCGCAAATGAAGTTTTCTGCAATTCTATAAACCCATAGGGTCAAACTACGAGAAAATATCCACAAAACGGCCCGCTTCAATTTTTCCCCATTTTCCTTGTATAGCTCCCTTTAAAGGTAAACGTAATGGGGCGTCTCCTAGTATCTGCTCTGATTCAGGCACGGACAGCCGCAAATGAAGTTTTCTGCAATTCTATAAACCCATAGGGTCAAACTACGAGAAAATATCAACAAAAAGGCCCGCTTCAATTTTTCCCCATTTTCCTTGTATAGCTCCCTTTAGAGGTAAACGTAATCGGGCGTCTCCTGGTATCTGCTCCGATTCAGGCTCGGACAGCCGCAAATGAAGTTTTCTGCAATTCTATAAACCCATACGGTCAAACTACGAAAAAATATCCACAAAACGGCCCGCTTCAATTTTTCCCCATTTTCCTTGTATAGCTCCCTTTAGAGGTAAACGTAATCGGGCGTCCCCTGGTATCTGCTCCGATTCAGGCACGGACAGCCCCAAATGAACTTTTCTGCAATTCTATAAACCCATACGGTCAAACTACGAGAAAATATCCACAAAACGGCCCGCTTCAATTTCTCCCCATTTTCCTGGTATAGCTCCCTTTAGAGGTAAACGTAATCGGAAATCTCCTAGTATCTGCTCCGATTCAGGCACGGACAGCCGCAAATAAAGTTTTATGCAATTCTATAAACCCATAGGGTCAAACAACGAGAAAATATCCACAAAACAGCCCGCTTCAATTTTTCCCCATTTTCCTTGTATAGCTCCCTTTAGAGGTAAACGTAATCGGGTGTTCCCTGGTATCTGCTCAGATTCAGGCACGGATAGTCGCAAATGAACTTTTCTGCAATTCTATAAACCCATAGGGTCAAACTACGAGAAAATATCCACAAAACGGCCCGCTTCAATTTCTCCCCATATTCCTTGTATAGCTCCCTTTAGAGGTAAACGTAATCGGGCGTCCCCTGGTAACTGCTCCGATTCAGGCACGGACAGCCCCAAATGATCTTTTCTGCAATTCTATAAACCCATAGGGTCAAACTATGAGAAAATATCCACAAAACGACACGCTTCAATTTTTCTACATTTTCCTTGTATAGCTCCCTTTAGAGGTAAACGTAATTGGGCGTCCCCTGGTATCTGCTCCGATTCAGGCACGGACACCCCCAAATGAATTTTTCTGCAATTCGATAAACCCATAGGGTCAAACTACGAGAAAATATCCATAAAACGGCCCGCTTCAATTTTTCCCCATTTTCCTTGTATAGCTCCCTTTAGAGGTAAACGTAATCGGGCGTCCCCTGGTATTTGCTCTGATTCAGGCACGGACAGCCCCAAATGAACTTTTCTGCAATTCTATAAACCCATAGGGTCAAACTACGAGAAAATATCCACAAAATGGCCCGCTTCAATTTCTCCCCATTTTCCTTGTATAGCTCCCTTTAGAGGTAAACGTAATCGGGCATCCCCTGGTATTTGCTCTGATTCAGGCACGGATAGCCCCAAATGAACTTTTCTGCAATTCTATAAACCCATAGGGTCAAACTACGAGAAAATATCCACAAAACGGCCCGCTTCAATTTCTCCCCATTTTCCTTGTATAGCTCCCTTTAGAGGTAAACGTAATCGGGCGCCTCCTGGTATCTGCTCTAATTTAGGCACGGACAGCCGCAAATGAAGTTTTCTGCAATTCTATAAACCCATAGGGTCAAACTACGAGAAAATATCCACAAAACGGCCCGCTTCAATTTTTCCCCATTTTCCTTGTATAGCTCCCTTTAAAGGTAAACGTAATCGGGCGTCTCCTAGTATCTGCTCTGATTCAGGCACGGACAGCCGCAAATGAAGTTTTCTGCAATTCTATAAACCCATAGGGTCAAACTACGAGAAAATTTCAACAAAAAGGCCCGCTTCAATTTTTCCCCATTTTCCTTGTATAGCTCCCTTTAGAGGTAAACGTAATCGGACGTCTCCTGGTATCTGCTCCGATTCAGGCACGGACAGCCGCAAATGAAGTTTTCTGCAATTCTATAAACCCATAGGGTCAAACAACGAGAAAATATACACAAAACGGCCCGCTTCAATTTTTCCCCATTTTCCTTGTATAGCTCCCTTTAGAGGTAAACGTAATCGGGCGTTCCCTGGTATCTGCTCTGATTCAGGCACGGACAACCGCAAATGAACTTTTCTACAATTCTATAAACCCATAGGGTCAAACTACGAGAAAATATCCAGAAAACGGCCCGCTTCAATTTCTCCCCATATTCCTTGTATAGCTCCCTTTAGAGGTAAACGTAATCGGGCGTCCCCTGGTATCTGCTCCGATTCAGGCACGGACAGCCCCAAATGATCTTTTCTGCAATTCTATAAACGCATAGGGTCAAACTACGAGAAAATATCCACAAAACGACACGCTTCAATTTTTCTCCATTTTCCTTGTATAGCTCCCTTTAGAGGTCAACGTAATCGGGCGTCCCCTGGTTCTGCTCCGATTCAGGCACGGACACCCCCAAATGAATTTTTCTGCAATTCGATAAACCCATAGGGTCAAACTACGAGAAAATATCCACAAAACGGCCCGCTTCAATTTTTCCCCATTTTCCTTGTATAGCTCCCTTTAGAGGTAAACGTAATCAGGCATCCCCTGGTATTTGCTCTGATTCAGGCACGGATAGCCCCAAATGAACTTTTCTGCAATTCTATAAACCCATAGGGTCAAACTACGAGAAAATATCCACAAAACGGCCGGCTTCAATTTCTCCCCATTTTCCTTGTATAGCTCCCTTTAGAGGTAAACGTAATTGGGCGCCTCCTGGTATCTGCTCTGATTTAGGCACGGACAGCCGCAAATGAAGTTTTCTGCAATTCTATAAACCCATAGGGTCAAACTACGAGAAAATATCCACAAAACGGCCCGCTTCAATTTTTCCCCATTTTCCTTGTATAGCTCCCTTTAAAGGTAAACGTAATCGGGCGTCTCCTAGTATCTGCTCTGATTCAGGCACGGACAGCCGCAAATGAAGTTTTCTGCAATTCTATAAACCCATAGGGTCAAACTACGAGAAAATATCAACAAAAAGGCCCGCTTCAATTTTTCCCCATTTTCCTTGTATAGCTCCCTTTAGAGGTAAACGTAATCGGGCGTCTCCTGGTATCTGCTCCGATTCAGGCTCGGACAGCCGCAAATGAAGTTTTCTGCAATTCTATAAACCCATACGGTCAAACTACGAAAAAATATCCACAAAACGGCCCGCTTCAATTTTTCCCCATTTTCCTTGTATAGCTCCCTTTAGAGGTAAACGTAATCGGGCGTCCCCTGGTATCTGCTCCGATTCAGGCACGGACAGCCCCAAATGAACTTTTCTGCAATTCTATAAACCCATACGGTCAAACTACGAGAAAATATCCACAAAACGGCCCGCTTCAATTTCTCCCCATTTTCCTGGTATAGCTCCCTTTAGAGGTAAACGTAATCGGAAATCTCCTAGTATCTGCTCCGATTCAGGCACGGACAGCCGCAAATAAAGTTTTATGCAATTCTATAAACCCATAGGGTCAAACTATGAGAAAATATCAACAAAACGGCCCGCTTCAATTTTTCCCCATTTTCCTTGTATAGCTCCCTTTAGAGGTAAACGTAATCAGGCATCCCCTGGTATTTGCTCTGATTCAGGCACGGATAGCCCCAAATGAACTTTTCTGCAATTCTATAAACCCATAGGGTCAAACTACGAGAAAATATCCACAAAACGACCGGCTTCAATTTCTCCCCATTTTCCTTGTATAGCTCCCTTTAGAGGTAAACGTAATTGGGCGCCTCCTGGTATCTGCTCTGATTTAGGCACGGACAGCCGCAAATGAAGTTTTCTGCAATTCTATAAACCCATAGGGTCAAACTACGAGAAAATATCCACAAAACGGCCCGCTTCAATTTTTCCCCATTTTCCTTGTATAGCTCCCTTTAAAGGTAAACGTAATCGGGCGTCTCCTAGTATCTGCTCTGATTCAGGCACGGACAGCCGCAAATGAAGTTTTCTGGAATTCTATAAACTCATAGGGTCAAACTACGAGAAAATATCAACAAAAAGGCCCGCTTCAATTTTTCCCCATTTTCCTTGTATAGCTCCCTTTAGAGGTAAACGTAATCGGGCGTCTCCTGGTATCTGCTCCGATTCAGGCTCGGACAGCCGCAAATGAAGTTTTCTGCAATTCTATAAACCCATACGGTCAAACTACGAAAAAATATCCACAAAACGGCCCGCTTCAATTTTTCCCCATTTTCCTTGTATAGCTCCCTTTAGAGGTAAACGTAATCGGGCGTCCCCTGGTATCTGCTCCGATTCAGGCACGGACAGCCCCAAATGAACTTTTCTGCAATTCTATAAACCCATACGGTCAAACTACGAGAAAATATCCACAAAACGGCCCGCTTCAATTTCTCCCCATTTTCCTGGTATAGCTCCCTTTAGAGGTAAACGTAATCGGAAATCTCCTAGTATCTGCTCCGATTCAGGCACGGACAGCCGCAAATAAAGTTTTATGCAATTCTATAAACCCATAGGGTCAAACAACGAGAAAATATCCACAAAACAGCCCGCTTCAATTTTTCCCCATTTTCCTTGTATAGCTCCCTTTAGAGGTAAACGTAATCGGGTGTTCCCTGGTATCTGCTCAGATTCAGGCACGGATAGTCGCAAATGAACTTTTCTGCAATTCTATAAACCCATAGGGTCAAACTACGAGAAAATATCCACAAAACGGCCCGCTTCAATTTCTCCCCATATTCCTTGTATAGCTCCCTTTAGAGGTAAACGTAATCGGGCGTCCCCTGGTAACTGCTCCGATTCCGGCACGGACAGCCCCAAATGATCTTTTCTGCAATTCTATAAACCCATAGGGTCAAACTATGAGAAAATATCCACAAAACGACACGCTTCAATTTTTCTACATTTTCCTTGTATAGCTCCCTTTAGAGGTAAACGTAATTGGGCGTCCCCTGGTATCTGCTCCGATTCAGGCACGGACACCCCCAAATGAATTTTTCTGCAATTCGATAAACCCATAGGGTCAAACTACGAGAAAATATCCACAAAACGGCCCGCTTCAATTTTTCCCCATTTTCCTTGTATAGCTCCCTTTAGAGGTAAACGTAATCGGGCGTCCCCTGGTATCTGCTCCGATTCAGGCACGGACAGCCCCAAATGAACTTTTCTGCAATTCTATAAACCCATACGGTCAAACTACGAGAAAATATCCACAAAACGGCCCGCTTCAATTTCTCCCCATTTTCCTGGTATAGCTCCCTTTAGAGGTAAACGTAATCGGAAATCTCCTAGTATCTGCTCCGATTCAGGCACGGACAGCCGCAAATAAAGTTTTATGCAATTCTATAAACCCATAGGGTCAAACAACGAGAAAATATCCACAAAACAGCCCGCTTCAATTTTTCCCCATTTTCCTTGTATAGCTCCCTTTAGAGGTAAACGTAATCGGGTGTTCCCTGGTATCTGCTCAGATTCAGGCACGGATAGTCGCAAATGAACTTTTCTGCAATTCTATAAACCCATAGGGTCAAACTACGAGAAAATATCCACAAAACGGCCCGCTTCAATTTCTCCCCATATTCCTTGTATAGCTCCCTTTAGAGGTAAACGTAATCGGGCGTCCCCTGGTAACTGCTCCGATTCAGGCACGGACAGCCCCAAATGATCTTTTCTGCAATTCTATAAACCCATAGGGTCAAACTATGAGAAAATATCCACAAAACGACACGCTTCAATTTTTCTACATTTTCCTTGTATAGCTCCCTTTAGAGGTAAACGTAATTGGGCGTCCCCTGGTATCTGCTCCGATTCAGGCACGGACACCCCCAAATGAATTTTTCTGCAATTCGATAAACCCATAGGGTCAAACTACGAGAAAATATCCATAAAACGGCCCGCTTCAATTTTTCCCCATTTTCCTTGTATAGCTCCCTTTAGAGGTAAACGTAATCGGGCGTCCCCTGGTATTTGCTCTGATTCAGGCACGGACAGCCCCAAATGAACTTTTCTGCAATTCTATAAACCCATAGGGTCAAACTACGAGAAAATATCCACAAAATGGCCCGCTTCAATTTCTCCCCATTTTCCTTGTATAGCTCCCTTTAGAGGTAAACGTAATCGGGCGCCTCCTGATATCTGCTCTGATTTAGGCACGGACAGCCGCAAATGAAGTTTTCTGCAATTCTATAAACCCATAGGGTCAAACTACGAGAAAATATCAACAAAAAGGCCCGCTTCAATTTTTCCCCATTTTCCAAGTATAGCTCCCTTTAGAGGTAAACGTAATCGGGCGTCTCCTGGTATCTGCTCCGATTCAGGCACGGACAGCCGCAAATGAAGTTTTCTGCATTTCTATAAACCCATAGGGTCAAACTACGAGAAAATATCCACAAAACGGCCCGCTTCAATTTTTCCCCATTTTCCTTGTACAGCTCCCTTTAGAGTTAAACGTAATCGGGCGTCCCCTGGTATCTGCTCTGATTCAGGCATGGACAACCCCAAATGAACTTTTCTGCAATTCTATAAACCCATAGGGTCAAACTACGAGAAAATATCCACAAAACGGCCCGCTTCAATTTCTCCCCATTTTCCTTGTATAGTCCCTTTAGAGGTAAACGTAATCGGGCGCCTCCTGGCATCTGCTCCGATTCAGGCACGGACAGCCGCAAATGAAGTTTTCTGCAACTCTATAAACCCATAGGGTCACAAACTACGAGAAAATATCCACAAAATGGCCCGCTTCAATTTCTCCCCATTTTCCTTGTATAGCTCACTTTAGAGGTAAACGTAATCGGGTGCCTTCTGGTATCTGCTCCGATTCAGGCACGGACAGCCGCAAATGAACTTTTCTGCAATTCTATAAACCCATAGGGTCAAACTACGAGAAAATATCCACAAAACGGCCAGCTTCAATTTCTCCCCATTTTCCTTGTATAGCTCCCTTTAGAGGTAAACGTAATCTGGCGCCTCCTGGTATCTTCTCCGATTCAGGCACGGACAGCCGCAAATGAAGTTTTCTGCAACTCTATAAACCCATAGGGTCAAACTTCGAGAAAATATCGACAAAACAGCCCGCTTAAATTTTTCCCCATTTTCCTTGTAAAGCCCCCTTTTGAGGTAAACTTAATCGGGCGTCTCCTAGTATCTGCTCTGATTCAGGCACGGACAGCCGCAAATGAAGTTTTCGGCAATTCTATAAACCCATAGGGTCAAACTACGAGAAAATATCCACAAAATGGCCCGCTTCAATTTCTCCCCATTTTCCTTGTATAGCTCCCTTTAGAGGTGAACGTAATCGGGCGCCTCCTGGTATCTGCTCCGATTCAGGCACGGACAGCCGCAAATGAAGTTTTCTGCAATTCTATAAACCCATAGTGACCAACTACGAGAAAATATCCAAAAAACGGCCCGCTTCAATTTTTCCCCATTTTCCTTGTATAGCTCCCTTTAGAGGTAAACGCAATCGGGCGTCCCCTGGTATCTACTCCGATTCAGGCACGGACAGCCGCAAATGAACTTTTCTGCAATTCTATAAACCCATAGGGTCAAACTACGAGAAAATATCCACAAACGGCCCGCTTCAATTTCTCCCCATATTCCTTGTATAGCTCCCTTTAGAGGTAAACGTAATCGGGCGTCCCCTGGTATCTGCTCCGATTCAGGCACGGACAGCCGCAAATAAAGTCTTCTGCAATTCTATAAACCCATAGGGTCAAACTACGAGAAAATATCCACAAAATAGCCCGCTTCAATTTCTCCCCATTTTCCTTGTATAGCTCCCTTTAGAGGTGAACGTAATCGGGCGCCTCCTGGTATCTGCTCCGATTCAGGCACGGACAGCCGCAAATGAAGTTTTCTGCAATTTCTATAAACTCATAGGGTCAAACAACGAGAAAATATCAAAAAAACGGCCCGCTTCAATTTTTCCCCATTTTCCTTGTATAGCTCCCTTTTGAGGTAAACGTAATCGGGTGTTCCCTGGTATCTGCTCCGATTCAGGCACGGACAGCCGCAAATGAACTTTTCTGCAATTCTATAAACCCATAGGGTCAAACTACGAGAAAATATCCAAAAAATGGCCCGCTTCAATTTTTCCCCATTTTCCTTGTATAGCTCCCTTTAGAGGTAAACGTAATCGGGCGTTCTCTGGTATCTGCTCTGATTCAGGCACGGACAGCCACAAATGAACTTTTCTGCAATTCTATAAACCCATAGGGTCAAACTACGAGAAAATATCCACAAACGACCCGCTTCAATTTCTCCCCATATTCCTTGTATAGCTCCCTTTAGAGGTAAACGTAATCGGGCGTCCCCTGGTATCTGCTTCGATTTAGGCACGGACAGCCGCAAATGAAGTTTTCTGCAATTCTATAAACCCATAGGGTCAAACTACGAGAAAATATCAACAAAAAGGCCCGCTTCAATTTTTTCCCATTTTCCTTGTATAGCTCCCTTTAGAGGTAAACGTCATCGGGCGTCTCCTGGTATCTGCTCCGATTCAGGCACGGACAGCCGCAAATGAAGTTTTCTGCAATTCTATAAACCCATAGGGTCAAACTACGAGAAAATATCCACAAAACGGCACGCTTCAATTTTTCCCCATTTTCCTTGTATAGCTCCCTTTAGAGGTAACGTAATCGGGCGTCCCCCGGTATCAGCTCTGATTCAGGCACGGACATCCCCAAATGAACTTTTCTGCAATTCTATAAACTCATAGGGTCAAACTACGGGAAAATATCCACAAAACGGCCCGCTTCAATTTCTCCCCATTTTCCTTGTATAGCTCCCTTTAGAGGTAAACGTAATCGGGCGCCTCTTGGTATCTGCTCCGATTCAGGCACGGACAGCCGCAAATGAAGTTTTCTGCAATTCTATAAACCCACAGGGTCAAACTACGAGAAAATATCAACAAAAAGGCCAGCTTCAATTTTTTCCCATTTTCCAAGTATAGCTCCCTTTAGAGGTAAACGTAATCGAGCGTCTCCTTGTATCTGCTCCGATTCAGGCACAGACAGCCGCAAATGAAGATTTCTGCAATTCTATAAACCCAAAGGGTCAAACTACGAGAAAATATCCACAAAACGACCCGCTTCAATTTTTCCCCATTTTCCTTGTATAGCTCCCTTTAGAGGTAAACGTAATTGGGTGTCCCCTGGTATCTGCTCTGATTCAGGCATGGACAGCCCCAAATGAACTTTTCTGCAATTCTATAAACCCATAGGGTCAAACTACGAGAAAATATCCACAAAACGGCCCGCTTCAATTTCTCCCCATTTTCCTTGTATAGTTCCCTTTAGAGGTAAACGTAATCGGGCGCCTCCTGGCATCTGCTCCGATTCAGGCACGGACTGCCGCAAATAAAGTTTTCTGCAACTCAATACACCCATAGGGTCAAACTACGAGAAAATATCCACAAAACGGCCCGTTTCAATTTCTCCCCATTTTCCTTGTATAGCTCACTTTAGAGGTAAACGTAATCGGGCGCCTTCTGGTATCTGCTCCGATTCAGGCACGGACCGCCGCAAATGAACTTTTCTGCAATTCTATAAACCCATAGGGTCAAACTACGAGAAAATATCCACACAACGGCCACCTTCAATTTCTCCCCATTTTCCTTGTATAGCTCCCTTTAGAGGTAAACGTAATCGGGCCCCTCCTGGTATCTTCTCCGATTCAGGCACGGACAGCCGCAAATGAAGTTTTCTGCAACTCTATAAACCCATAGGGTCAAACTTCGAGAAAATATCGACAAAACAGCCCGCTTAAATTTTTCCCCATTTTCCTTGTATAGCTCCCTTTAGAGGTAAACGTAATCGGGCGTCTCCTCGTATCTGCTCTGATTCAGGCACGGACAGCCGCAAATGAAGTTTTCTGCAATTCTATAAACCCATAGGGTCAAACTACGAGAAAATATCAACAAAAAGGCCCGCTTCAATTTTTCCCCATTTTCCTTGTATAGCTCCCTTTAGAGGTAAACGTAATCGGGCGTCTCCTGGTATCTGCTCCGATTCAGGCTCGGACAGCCGCAAATGAAGTTTTCTGCAATTCTATAAACCCATACGGTCAAACTACGAAAAAATATCCACAAAACGGCCCGCTTCAATTTTTCCCCATTTTCCTTGTATAGCTCCCTTTAGAGGTAAACGTAATCGGAAATCTCCTAGTATCTGCTCCGATTCAGGCACGGACAGCCGCAAATAAAGTTTTATGCAATTCTATAAACCCATAGGGTCAAACTATGAGAAAATATCAACAAAACGGACCGCTTCAATTTTTCCCCATTTTCCTTGTATAGCTCCCTTTAGAGGTAAACGTAATCGGACGTCTCCTGGTATCTTCTCCGATTCAGGCACGGACAGCCGCAAATGAAGTTTTCTGCAATTCTATAAACCCATATGGTCAAACAACGAGAAAATATCCACAAAACAGCCCGCTTCAATTTTTCCCCATTTTCCTTGTATAGCTCCCTTTAGAGGTAAACGTAATCGGGTGTTCCCTGGTATCTGCTCAGATTCAGGCACGGATAGCCGCAAATGAACTTTTCTGCAATTCTATAAACCCATAGGGTCAAACTACGAGAAAATATCCACAAAACGGCCCGCTTCAATTTCTCCCCATATTCCTTGTATAGCTCCCTTTAGAGGTAAACGTAATCGGGCGTCCCCTGGTATCTGCTCCGATTCAGGCACGGACAGCCCCAAATGATCTTTTCTGCAATTCTATAAACCCATAGGGTCAAACTACGAGAAAATATCCACAAAACGGCCCGTTTCAATTTCTCCCCATTTTCCTTGTATAGCTCCCTTTAGAGGTAAACGTAATCGGGCGCCTCCTGATATCTGCTCTGATTTAGGCACGGACAGCCGCAAATGAAGTTTTCTGCAATTCTATAAACCCATAGGGTCAAACTACGAGAAAATATCAACAAAAAGGCCCGCTTCAATTTTTCCCCATTTTCCAAGTATAGCTCCCTTTAGAGGTAAACGTAATCGGGCGTCTCCTGGTATCTGCTCCGATTCAGGCACGGACAGCCGCAAATGAAGTTTTCTGCAACTCAATAAACCCATAGGGTCAAACTACGAGAAAATATCCACAAAACGGCCCGTTTCAATTTCTCCCCATTTTCCTTGTATAGCTCACTTTAGAGGTAAACGTAATCGGGCGCCTTCTGGTATCTGCTCCGATTCAGGCACGGACCGCCGCAAATGAACTTTTCTGCAATTCTATAAACCCATAGGGTCAAACTACGAGAAAATATCCACACAACGGCCACCTTCAATTTCTCCCCATTTTCCTTGTATAGCTCCCTTTAGAGGTAAACGTAATCGGGCCCCTCCTGGTATCTTCTCCGATTCAGGCACGGACAGCCGCAAATGAAGTTTTCTGCAACTCTATAAACCCATAGGGTCAAACTTCGAGAAAATATCGACAAAACAGCCCGCTTAAATTTTTCCCCATTTTCCTTGTATAGCTCCCTTTAGAGGTAAACGTAATCGGGCGTCTCCTCGTATCTGCTCTGATTCAGGCACGGACATCCGCAAATGAAGTTTTCTGCAATTCTATAAACCCATAGGGTCAAACTACGAGAAAATATCAACAAAAAGGCCCGCTTCAATTTTTCCCCATTTTCCTTGTATAGCTCCCTTTAGAGGTAAACGTAATCGGGCGTCTCCTGGTATCTGCTCCGATTCAGGCTCGGACAGCCGCAAATGAAGTTTTCTGCAATTCTATAAACCCATACGGTCAAACTACGAAAAAATATCCACAAAACGGCCCGCTTTAATTTTTCCCCATTTTCCTTGTATAGCTCCCTTTAGAGGTAAACGTAATCGGGCGTCCCCTGGTATCTGCTCCGATTCAGGCACGGACAGCCCCAAATGAACTTTTCTGCAATTCTATAAACCCATACGGTCAAACTACGAGAAAATATCCACAAAACGGCCCGCTTCAATTTCTCCCCATTTTCCTTGTATAGCTCCCTTTAGAGGTAAACGTAATCGGAAATCTCCTAGTATCTGCTCCGATTCAGGCACGGACAGCCGCAAATAAAGTTTTATGCAATTCTATAAACCCATAGGGTCAAACTATGAGAAAATATCAACAAAACGGCCCGCTTCAATTTTTCCCCATATTCCTTGTATAGCTCCCTTTAGAGGTAAACGTAATCGGGCGTCCCCTGGTATCTGCTCCGATTCAGGCACGGACAGCCGCAAATAATGTCTTCTGCAATTCTATAAACCCATAGGGTCAAACTACGAGAAAATATCCACAAAATAGCCCGCTTCAATTTCTCCCCATTTTCCTTGTATAGCTCCCTTTAGAGGTGAACGTAATCGGGCGCCTCCTGGTATCTGCTCCGATTCAGGCACGGACAGCCGCAAATGAAGTTTTCTGCAATTTCTATAAACCCATAGGGTCAAACTACGAGAAAATATCAAAAAAACGGCCCGCTTCAATTTTTCCCCATTTTCCTTGTATAGCTCCCTTTTGAGGTAAACGTAATCGGGCGTCTCCTCGTATCTGCTCTGATTCAGGCACGGACAGCCGCAAATGAAGTTTTCTGCAATTCTATAAACCCATAGGGTTAAACTACGAGAAAATATCCACAAAACGACCCGCTTCAATTTTTCCCCATTTTCCTTGTATAGCTCCCTTTAGAGGTAAACGTAATTGGGCGTCCCCTGGTATCTGCTCTGATTCAGGCATGGACAGCCCCAAATGAAGTTTTCTGCAATTCTATAAACCCATAGTGACCAACTACGAGAAAATATCCAAAAAACGGCCCGCTTCAATTTTTCCCCATTTTCCTTGTATAGCTCCCTTTAGAGGTAAACGTAATCGGGCGTCCCCTGGTATCTGCTCCGATTCAGGCACGGACAGCCGCAAATGAACTTTTCTGCAATTCTATAAACCCATAGGGTCAAACTACGAGAAAATATCCACAAACGGCCCGCTTAAATTTTTCCCCATTTTCCTTGTATAGCTCCCTTTAGAGGTAAACGTAATCGGGCGTCTCCTCGTATCTGCTCTAATTCAGGCACGGACAGCCGCAAATGAAGTTTTCTGCAACTCTATAAACCCATAGGGTCAAACTACGAGAAAATATCCACAAAACGGCCCGCTTCAATTTCTCCCCATTTTCCTTGTATAGCTCCCTTTAGAGGTAAACGTAATCGGGCGCCTCCTGATATCTGCTCTGATTTAGGCACGGACAGCCGCAAATGAAGTTTTCTGCAATTCTATAAACCCATAGGGTCAAACTACGAGAAAATATCAACAAAAAGGCCCGCTTCAATTTTTCCCCATTTTCCAAGTATAGCTCCCTTTAGAGGTAAACGTAATCGGGCGTCTCCTGGTATCTGCTCCGATTCAGGCACGGACAGCCGCAAATGAAGTTTTCTGCATTTCTATAAACCCATAGGGTCAAACTACGAGAAAATATCCACAAAACGGCCCGCTTCAATTTCTCCCCATTTTCCTTGTATAGCTCCCTTTAGAGTTAAACGTAATCGGGCGTCCCCTGGTATCTGCTCTGATTCAGGCATGGACAGCCCCAAATGAACTTTTCTGCAATTCTATAAACCCATAGGGTCAAACTACGAGAAAATATCCACAAAACGGCCCGCTTCAATTTCTCCCCATTTTCCTTGTATAGTTCCCTTTAGAGGTAAACGTAATCGGGCGCCTCCTGGCATCTGCTCCGATTCAGGCACGGACAGCCGCAAATGAAGTTTTCTGCAACTCTATAAACCCATAGGGTCAAACTACGAGAAAATATCCACAAAATGGTACGCTTCAATTTCTCCCCATTTTCCTTGTATAGCTCACTTTAGAGGTAAACGTAATCGGGCGCCTTCTGGTATCTGCTCCGATTCAGGCACGGACAGCCGCAAATGAACTTTTCTGCAATTCTATAAACCCATAGGGTCAAACTACGAGAAAATATCCACAAAACGGCCAGCTTCAATTTCTCCCCATTTTCCTTGTATAGCTCCCTTTAGAGGTAAACGTAATCTGGCGCCTCCTGGTACCTTCTCCGATTCAGGCACGGACAGCCGCAAATGAAGTTTTCTGCAACTCTATAAACCCATAGGGTCAAACTTCGAGAAAATATCGACAAAACAGCCCGCTTAAATTTTTCCCCATTTTCCTTGTAAAGCCCCCTTTTGAGGTAAACTTAATCGGGCGTCTCCTAGTATCTGCTCTGATTCAGGCAATGACAGCCGCAAATGAAGTTTTTGGCAATTCTATAAACCCATAGGGGTCAAACTACGAGAAAATATCCACAAAATGGCCCGCTTCAATTTCTCCCCATTTTCCTTGTATAGCTCCCTTTAGAGGTGAACGTAATCGGGCGCCTCCTGGTATCTGCTCCGATTCAGGCACGGACAGCCGCAAATGAAGTTTTCTGCAATTCTATAAACCCATAGTGACCAACTACGAGAAAATATCCAAAAAACGGCCCGCTTCAATTTTTCCCCATTTTCCTTGTATAGCTCCCTTTAGAGGTAAACGCAATCGGGAGTCCCCTGGTATCTACTCCGATTCAGGCACGGACAGCCGCAAATGAACTTTTCTGCAATTCTATAAACCCATAGGGTCAAACTACGAGAAAATATCCACAAACGGCCCGCTTCAATTTCTCCCCATATTCCTTGTATAGCTCCCTTTAGAGGTAAACGTAATCGGGCGTCCCCTGGTATCTGCTCCGATTCAGGCACGGACAGCCGCAAATAAAGTCTTCTGCAATTCTATAAACCCATAGGGTCAAACTACGAGAAAATATCCACAAAATAGCCCGCTTCAATTTCTCCCCATTTTCCTTGTATAGCTCCCTTTAGAGGTGAACGTAATCGGGCGCCTCCTGGTATCTGCTCCGATTCAGGCACGGACAGCCGCAAATGAAGTTTTCTGCAATTTCTATAAACCCATAGGGTCAAACTACGAGAAAATATCAAAAAAACGGCCCGCTTCAATTTTTCCCCATTTTCCTTGTATAGCTCCCTTTTGAGGTAAACGTAATCGGGTGTTCCCTGGTATCTGCTCCGATTCAGGCACGGACAGCCGCAAATGAACTTTTCTGCAATTCTATAAACCCATAGGGTCAAACTACGAGAAAATATCCAAAAAATGGCCCGCTTCAATTTTTCCCCATTTTCCTTGTATAGCTCCCTTTAGAGGTAAACGTAATCGGGCGTTCTCTGGTATCTGCTCTGATTCAGGCACGGACAGCCGCAAATGAACTTTTCTGCAATTCTATAAACCCATAGGGTCAAACTACGAGAAAATATCCACAAATGACCCGCTTCAATTTCTCCCCATATTCCTTGTATAGCTCCCTTTAGAGGTAAACGTAATCGGGCGTCCCCTGGTATCTGCTCCGATTTAGGCACGGACAGCCGCAAATGAAGTTTTCTGCAATTCTATAAACCCATAGGGTCAAACTACGAGAAAATATCAACAAAAAGGCCCGCTTCAATTTTTCCCCATTTTCCTTGTATAGCTCCCTTTAGAGGTAAACGTCATCGGGCGTCTCCTGGTATCTGCTCCGATTCAGGCACGGACAGCCGCAAATGAAGTTTTCTGCAATTCTATAAACCCATAGGGTCAAACTACGAGAAAATATCCACAAAACGGCACGCTTCAATTTTTCCCCATTTTCCTTGTATAGCTCCCTTTAGAGGTAACGTAATCGGGCGTCCCCCGGTATCAGCTCCGATTCAGGCACGGACATCCCCAAACGAACTTTTCTGCAATTCTATAAACTCATAGGGTCAAACTACGAGAAAATATCCACAAAACGGCCCGCTTCAATTTCTCCCCATTTTCCTTGTATAGCTCCCTTTAGAGGTAAACGTAATCGGGCGCCTCTTGGTATCTGCTCCGATTCAGGCACGGACAGCCGCAAATGAAGTTTTCTGCAATTCTATAAACCCACAGGGTCAAACTACGAGAAAATATCAACAAAAAGGCCAGCTTCAATTTTTTCCCATTTTCCAAGTATAGCTCCCTTTAGAGGTAAACGTAATCGAGCGTCTCCTTGTATCTGCTCCGATTCAGGCACGGACAGCCGCAAATGAAGATTTCTGCAATTCTATAAACCCAAAGGGTCAAACTACGAGAAAATATCCACAAAACGACCCGCTTCAATTTTTCCCCATTTTCCTTGTATAGCTCCCTTTAGAGGTAAACGTAATTGGGCGTCCCCTGGTATCTGCTCTGATTCAGGCATGGACAACCCCAAATGAACTTTTCTGCAATTCTATAAACCCATAGGGTCAAACTACGAGAAAATATCCACAAAACGGCCCGCTTCAATTTCTCCCCATTTTCCTTGTATAGTTCCCTTTACAGGTAAACGTAATCGGGCGCCTCCTGGCATCTGCTCCGATTCAGGCACGGACAGCCGCAAATGAAGTTTTCTGCAACTCAATAAACCCATAGGGTCAAACTACGAGAAAATATCCACAAAACGGCCCGTTTCAATTTCTCCCCATTTTCCTTGTATAGCTCACTTTAGAGGTAAACGTAATCGGGCGCCTTCTGGTATCTGCTCCGATTCAGGCACGGACCGCCGCAAATGAACTTTTCTGCAATTCTATAAACCCATAGGGTCAAACTACGAGAAAATATCCACACAATGGCCACCTTCAATTTCTCCCCATTTTCCTTGTATAGCTCCCTTTAGAGGTAAACGTAATCGGGCCCCTCCTGGTATCTTCTCTGATTCAGGCACGGACAGCCGCAAATGAAGTTTTCTGCAACTCTATAAACCCATAGGGTCAAACTTCGAGAAAATATCGACAAAACAGCCCGCTTAAATTTTTCCCCATTTTCCTTGTATAGCTCCCTTTAGAGGTAAACGTAATCGGGTGTCTCCTCGTATCTGCTCTGATTCAGGCACGGACAGCCGCAAATGAAGTTTTCTGCAATTCTATAAACCCATAGGGTCAAACTACGAGAAAATATCCACAAAACGACCCGCTTCAATTTTTCCCCATTTTCCTTGTATAGCTCCCTTTAGAGGTAAACGTAATTGGGCGTCCCCTGGTATCTGCTCTGATTCAGGCATGGACAGCCCCAAATGAAGTTTTCTGCAATTCTATAAACCCATAGTGACCAACTACGAGAAAATATCCAAAAAACGGCCCGCTTCAATTTTTCCCCATTTTCCTTGTATAGCTCCCTTTAGAGGTAAACGTAATCGGGCGTCCCCTGGTATCTGCTCCGATTCAGGCACGGACAGCCGCAAATGAACTTTTCTGCAATTCTATAAA
The DNA here is from genome assembly GCA_030848705.1 of Heracleum sosnowskyi. Classification (NCBI taxonomy): domain Eukaryota; kingdom Viridiplantae; phylum Streptophyta; class Magnoliopsida; order Apiales; family Apiaceae; genus Heracleum; species Heracleum sosnowskyi. Next base: position 342,100 of record JAUIZM010000033.1, read on the forward strand.
CCCATAGGGTCAAACTACGAGAAAATATCCACAAACGGCCCGCTTAAATTTTTCCCCATTTTCCTTGTATAGCTCCCTTTAGAGGTAAACGTAATCGGGCGTCTCCTCGTATCTGCTCTGATTCAGGCACGGACAACCGCAAATGAAGTTTTCTGCAACTCTATAAACCCATAGGGTCAAACTACGATAAAATATCCACAAAACGGCCCGTTTCAATTTCTCCCCATTTTCCTTGTATAGCTCCCTTTAGAGGTAAACGTAATCGGGCGGCTCGTGGTATCTTCTCCGATTCAGGCACGGACAGCTGCAAATGAAGTTTTCTGCAACTCTATAAACCCATAGGGTCAAACTTCGAGAAAATATCGACAAAACAGCCCGCTTAAAATTTTCCCCATTTTCCTTATATAGCTCCCTTTAGAGGTAAACGTAATCGAGCGTCTCCTCGTATCTGCTCTGATTCAGGCACGGACAGCCGCAAATGAAGTTTTCTGCAACTCCATAAACCCATAGGGTCAAACTACGAGAAAATATCCACAAAATAGCCCGCTTCAATTTCTCCCCATTTTCCTTGTATAGCTCCCTTTAGAGGTGAACGTAATCGGGCGCCTCCTGGTATCTGCTCCGATTCAGGCACGGACAGCCGCAAATGAAGTTTTCTGCAATTCTATAAACCCATTGGGTCAAACTACGAGAAAATATCCAAAAAATGGCCCGTTTCAATTTTTCCCCATTTTCCTTGTATAGCTCCCTTTAGAGGTAAACGTAATCGGGCGTTCTCTGGTATCTGCTCTGATTCAGGCACGGACAGCCGCAAATGAACTTTTCTGCAATTCTATAAACCCATAGGGTCAAACTACGAGAAAATATCCACAAACGGCCGGCTTCAATTTCTCCCCATATTCCTTGTATAGCTCCCTTTAGAGGTAAACGTAATCGGGCGTCCCCTGGTATCTGCTCCGATTTAGGCACGGACAGCCGCAAATGAAGTTTTCTGCAATTCTATAAACCCATAGGGTCAAACTACGAGAAAATATCAACAAAAAGGCCCGCTTCAATTTTTCCCCATTTTCCTTGTATAGCTCCCTTTAGAGGTAAACGTCATCGGGCGTCTCCTGGTATCTGCTCCGATTCAGGCACGGACAGCCGCAAATGAAGATTTCTGCAATTCTATAAACCCATAGGGTCAAGCTACGAGAAAATATCCACAAAACGGCCCGCTTCAATTTTTCCCCATTTTCCTTGTATAGCTCCCTTTAGAGGTAACGTAATCGGGCGTCCCCCGGTATCAGCTCCGATTCAGGCACGGACAGCCCCAAATGAACTTTTCTGCAATTCTATAAACTCATAGGGTCAAACTACGAGAAAATATCCACAAAACGGCCAGCTTCAATTTCTCCCCATTTTCCTTGTATAGCTCCCTTTAGAGGTAAACGTAATCGGGCGCCTCCTAGTATCTGCTCCGATTCAGGCACGGATAGCCGCAAATGAAGTTTTCTGCAATTCTATAAACCCACAGGGTCAAACTACGAGAAAATAAAAACAAAAAGGCCCGCTTCAATTTTTTCCCATTTTCCAAGTATAGCTCCCTTTAGAGGTAAACGTAATCGAGCGTCTCCTGGTATCTGCTCCGATTCAGGCACGGACCGCCGCAAATGAAGATTTCTGCAATTCTATAAACCCATAGGGTCAAACTACGAGAAAATATCCACAAAACGACCTGCTTCAATTTTTCCCCATTTTCCTTGTATAGCTCCCTTTAGAGGTAAACGTAATCGGGCGTCCCCTGGTATCTGCTCTGATTCAGGCATGGACAGCCCCAAATGAACTTTTCTGCAATTCTATAAACCCATATGGTCAAACTACGAGAAAATATCTACAAAACGGCCCGCTTCAATTTCTCCCCATTTTCCTTGTATAGTTCCCTTTATAGGTAAACGTAATTGGGTGCCTCCTGGCATCTGCTCCGATTCAGGCACGGACAGCCGCAAATGAAGTTTTCTGCAACTCTATAAACCCATAGGGTCAAACTACGAGAAAATATCCACAAAACAGCCCGCTTCAATTTCTCCCCATTTTCCTTGTATAGCTCACTTTAGAGGTAAACGTAATCGGGCGCCTTCTGGTATCTGCTCCGATTCAGGCACGGACCGCCGCAAATGAACTTTTCTGCAATTCTATAAACATGGGTCAAACTACGAGAAAATATACACAAAACGGCCAGCTTCAATTTCTCCCCATTTTCCTTGTATAGCTCCCTTTAGAGGTAAACGTAATCGGGCACCTCCTGGTATCTTCTCCGATTCAGGCACGAACAGCCGCAAATGAAGTTTTCTGCAACTCTATAAACCCATAGGGTCAAACTTCGAGAAAATATCGACAAAACAGCCCGCTTAAATTTTTCCCCATTTTCCTTGTATAGCTCCCTTTAGAGGTAAACGTAATCGGGCGTCTCCTCGTATCTGCTCTGATTCAGGCACGGACATCCGCAAATGAAGTTTTCTGCAACTCTATAAACCCATAGGGTCAAACTACGAGAAAATATCCACAAAATAGCCCGCTTCAATTTCTCCCCATTTTCCTTGTATAGCTCCCTTTAGAGGTGAACGTAAACGGGCGCCTCCTGGTATCTGCTCCGATTCAGGCACGGACAGCCGCAAATGAAGTTTTCTGCAATTCTATAAACCCATAGGGTCAAACTACGAGAAAATATCCAAAAAATGGCCCGCTTCAATTTTTCCCCATTTTCCTTGTATAGCCCCCTTTAGAGGTAAACGTAATCGAGCGTCTCCTGGTATCTGCTCCGATTCAGGCACGGACCGCCGCAAATGAAGATTTCTGCAATTCTATAAACCCATAGGGTCAAACTACGAGAAAATATCCACAAAACGACCTGCTTCAATTTTTCCCCATTTTCCTTGTATAGCTCCCTTTAGAGGTAAACGTAATCGGGCGTCCCCTGGTATCTGCTCTGATTCAGGCATGGACAGCCCCAAATGAACTTTTCTGCAATTCTATAAACCCATATGGTCAAACTACGAGAAAATATCCACAAAACGGCCCGCTTCAATTTCTCCCCATTTTCCTTGTATAGTTCCCTTTATAGGTAAACGTAATTGGGCGCCTCCTGGCATCTGCTCCGATTCAGGCACGGACAGCCGCAAATGAAGTTTTCTGCAACTCTATAAACCCATAGGGTCAAACTACGAGAAAATATCCACAAAACAGCCCACTTCAATTTCTCCCCATTTTCCTTGTATAGCTCACTTTAGAGGTAAACGTAATCGGGCGCCTTCTGGTATCTGCTCCGATTCAGGCACGGACCGCCGCAAATGAACTTTTCTGCAATTCTATAAACATGGGTCAAACTACGAGAAAATATACACAAAACGGCCAGCTTCAATTTCTCCCCATTTTCCTTGTATAGCTCCCTTTAGAGGTAAACGTAATCGGGCGCCTCCTGGTATCTTCTCCGATTCAGGCACGAACAGCCGCAAATGAAGTTTTCTGCAACTCTATCAACCCATAGGGTCAAACTTCGAGAAAATATCGACAAAACAGCCCGCTTAAATTTTTCCCCATTTTCCTTGTATAGCTCCCTTTAGAGGTAAACGTAATCGGGCGTCTCCTCGTATCTGCTCTGATTCAGGCACGGACAGCCGCAAATGAAGTTTTCTGCAACTCTATAAACCCATAGGGTCAAACTACGAGAAAATATCCACAAAATAGCCCGCTTCAATTTCTCCCCATTTTCCTTGTATAGCTCCCTTTAGAGGTGAACGTAATCGGGCGCCTCCTGGTATCTGCTCCGATTCAGGCACGGACAGCCGCAAATGAAGTTTTCTGCAATTCTATAAACCCATAGGGTCAAACTACGAGAAAATATCCAAAAAATGGCCCGCTTCAATTTTTCCCCATTTTCCTTGTATAGCTCCCTTTAGAGGTAAACGTAATCGGGCGTTCTCTGGTATCTGCTCTGATTCAGGCACGGACAGCCGCAAATGAACTTTTCTGCAATTCTATAAACCCATAGGGTCAAACTACGAGAAAATATCCACAAACGGCCCGCTTCAATTTCTCCCCATATTCCTTGTATAGCTCCCTTTAGAGGTAAACGTAATCGGGCGTCCCCTGGTATCTGCTCCGATTTAGGCACGGACCGCCGCAAATGAAGATTTCTGCAATTCTATAAACCCATAGGGTCAAACTACGAGAAAATATCAACAAAAAGGCCCGCTTCAATTTTTCCCCATTTTCCTTGTATAGCTCCCTTTAGAGGTAAACGTCATCGGGCGTCTCCTGGTATCTGCTCCGATTCAGGCACGGACAGCCGCAAATGAAGATTTCTGCAATTCTATAAACCCATAGGGTCAAGCTACGAGAAAATATCCACAAAACGGCCCGCTTCAATTTTTCCCCATTTTCCTTGTATAGCTCCCTTTAGAGGTAACGTAATCGGGCGTCCCCCGGTATCAGCTCCGATTCAGGCACGGACAGCCCCAAATGAACTTTTCTGCAATTCTATAAACTCATAGGGTCAAACTACGAGAAAATATCCACAAAACGGCCAGCTTCAATTTCTCCCCATTTTCCTTGTATAGCTCCCTTTAGAGGTAACGTAATCGGGCGCCTCCTAGTATCTGCTCCGATTCAGGCACGGATAGCCGCAAATGAAGTTTTCTGCAATTCTATAAACCCACAGGGTCAAACTACGAGAAAATAAAAACAAAAAGGCCCGCTTCAATTTTTTCCCATTTTCCAAGTATAGCTCCCTTTAGAGGTAAACGTAATCGAGCGTCTCCTGGTATCTGCTCCGATTCAGGCACGGACCGCCGCAAATGAAGATTTCTGCAATTCTATAAACCCATAGGGTCAAACTACGAGAAAATATCCACAAAACGACCTGCTTCAATTTTTCCCCATTTTCCTTGTATAGCTCCCTTTAGAGGTAAACGTAATCGGGCGTCCCCTGGTATCTGCTCTGATTCAGGCATGGACAGCCCCAAATGAACTTTTCTGCAATTCTATAAACCCATATGGTCAAACTACGAGAAAATATCTACAAAACGGCCCGCTTCAATTTCTCCCCATTTTCCTTGTATAGTTCCCTTTATAGGTAAACGTAATTGGGCGCCTCCTGGCATCTGCTCCGATTCAGGCACGGACAGCCGCAAATGAAGTTTTCTGCAACTCTATAAACCCATAGGGTCAAACTACGAGAAAATATCCACAAAACAGCCCGCTTCAATTTCTCCCCATTTTCCTTGTATAGCTCACTTTAGAGGTAAACGTAATCGGGCGCCTTCTGGTATCTGCTCCGATTCAGGCACGGACCGCCGCAAATGAACTTTTCTGCAATTCTATAAACATGGGTCAAACTACGAGAAAATATACACAAAACGGCCAGCTTCAATTTCTCCCCATTTTCCTTGTATAGCTCCCTTTAGAGGTAAACGTAATCGGGCACCTCCTGGTATCTTCTCCGATTCAGGCACGAACAGCCGCAAATGAAGTTTTCTGCAACTCTATAAACCCATAGGGTCAAACTTCGAGAAAATATCGACAAAACAGCCCGCTTAAATTTTTCCCCATTTTCCTTGTATAGCTCCCTTTAGAGGTAAACGTAATCGGGCGTCTCCTCGTATCTGCTCTGATTCAGGCACGGACATCCGCAAATGAAGTTTTCTGCAACTCTATAAACCCATAGGGTCAAACTACGAGAAAATATCCACAAAATAGCCCGCTTCAATTTCTCCCCATTTTCCTTGTATAGCTCCCTTTAGAGGTGAACGTAATCGGGCGCCTCCTGGTATCTGCTCCGATTCAGGCACGGACAGCCGCAAATGAAGTTTTCTGCAATTCTATAAACCCATAGGGTCAAACTACGAGAAAATATCCAAAAAATGGCCCGCTTCAATTTTTCCCCATTTTCCTTGTATAGCTCCCTTTAGAGGTAAACGTAATCGAGCGTCTCCTGGTATCTGCTCCGATTCAGGCACGGACCGCCGCAAATGAAGATTTCTGCAATTCTATAAACCCATAGGGTCAAACTACGAGAAAATATCCACAAAACGACCTGCTTCAATTTTTCCCCATTTTCCTTGTATAGCTCCCTTTAGAGGTAAACGTAATCGGGCGTCCCCTGGTATCTGCTCTGATTCAGGCATGGACAGCCCCAAATGAACTTTTCTGCAATTCTATAAACCCATATGGTCAAACTACGAGAAAATATCCACAAAACGGCCCGCTTCAATTTCTCCCCATTTTCTTTGTATAGTTCCCTTTATAGGTAAACGTAATTGGGCGCCTCCTGGCATCTGCTCCGATTCAGGCACGGACAGCCGCAAATGAAGTTTTCTGCAACTCTATAAACCCATAGGGTCAAACTACGAGAAAATATCCACAAAACAGCCCACTTCAATTTCTCCCCATTTTCCTTGTATAGCTCACTTTAGAAGTAAACGTAATCGGGCGCCTTCTGGTATCTGCTCCGATTCAGGCACGGACCGCCGCAAATGAACTTTTCTGCAATTCTATAAACATGGGTCAAACTACGAGAAAATATACACAAAACGGCCAGCTTCAATTTCTCCCCATTTTCCTTGTATAGCTCCCTTTAGAGGTAAACGTAATCGGGCGCCTCCTGGTATCTTCTCCGATTCAGGCACGAACAGCCGCAAATGAAGTTTTCTGCAACTCTATAAACCCATAGGGTCAAACTTCGAGAAAATATCGACAAAACAGCCCGCTTAAATTTTTCCCCATTTTCCTTGTATAGCTCCCTTTAGAGGTCAACGTAATCGGGCGTCTCCTCGTATCTGCTCTGATTCAGGCACGGACAGCCGCAAATGAAGTTTTCTGCAACTCTATAAACCCATAGGGTCAAACTACGAGAAAATATCCACAAAATAGCCCGCTTCAATTTCTCCCCATTTTCCTTGTATAGCTCCCTTTAGAGGTGAACGTAATCGGGCGCCTCCTGGTATCTGCTCCGATTCAGGCACGGACAGCCGCAAATGAAGTTTTCTGCAATTCTATAAACCCATAGGGTCAAACTACGAGAAAATATCCAAAAAATGGCCCGCTTCAATTTTTCCCCATTTTCCTTGTATAGCTCCCTTTAGAGGTAAACGTAATCGGGCGTTCTCTGGTATCTGCTCTGATTCAGGCACGGACAGCCGCAAATGAACTTTTCTGCAATTCTATAAACCCATAGGGTCAAACTACGAGAAAATATCCACAAACGGCCCGCTTCAATTTCTCCCCATATTCCTTGTATAGCTCCCTTTAGAGGTAAACGTAATCGGGCGTCCCCTGGTATCTGCTCCGATTTAGGCACGGACCGCCGCAAATGAAGATTTCTGCAATTCTATAAACCCATAGGGTCAAACTACGAGAAAATATCAACAAAAAGGCCCGCTTCAATTTTTCCCCATTTTCCTTGTATAGCTCCCTTTAGAGGTAAACGTCATCGGGCGTCTACTGGTATCTGCTCCGATTCAGGCACGGACAGCCGCAAATGAAGATTTCTGCAATTCTATAAACCCATAGGGTCAAACTACGAGAAAATATCCACAAAACGGCCCGCTTCAATTTTTCCCCATTTTCCTTGTATAGCTCCCTTTAGAGGTAACGTAATCGGGCGTCCCCCGGTATCAGCTCCGATTCAGGCACGGACAGCCCCAAATGAACTTTTCTGCAATTCTATAAACTCATAGGGTCAAATTACGAGAAAATATCCACAAAACGGCCAGCTTCAATTTCTCCCCATTTTCCTTGTATAGCTCCCTTTAGAGGTAAACGTAATCGGGCGCCTCCTAGTATCTGCTCCGATTCAGGCACGGACAGCCGCAAATGAAGTTTTCTGCAATTCTATAAACCCCAGGGTCAAACTACGAGAAAATAAAAACAAAAAGGCCCGCTTCAATTTTTTCCCATTTTCCAAGTATAGCTCCCTTTAGAGGTAAACGTAATCGAGCGTCTCCTGGTATCTGCTCCGATTCAGGCACGGACCGCCGCAAATGAAGATTTCTGCAATTCTATAAACCCATAGGGTCAAACTACGAGAAAATATCCACAAAACGACCTGCTTCAATTTTTCCCCATTTTCCTTGTATAGCTCCCTTTAGAGGTAAACGTAATCGGGCGTCCCCTGGTATCTGCTCTGATTCAGGCATGGACAGCCCCAAATGAACTTTTCTGCAATTCTATAAACCCATATGGTCAAACTACGAGAAAATATCCACAAAACGGCCCGCTTCAATTTCTCCCTATTTTCCTTGTATAATTCCCTTTATAGGTAAACGTAATCGGGCGCCTCCTGGCATCTGCTCCGATTCAGGCACGGACAGCCGCAAATGAAGTTTTCTGCAACTCTATAAACCCATAGGGTCAAACTACGAGAAAATATCCACAAAACGGCCCGTTTCAATTTCTCCCCATTTTCCTTGTATAGCTCACTTTAGAGGTAAACGTAATCGGGCGCCTTCTGGTATCTGCTCCGATTCAGGCACGGACCGCCGCAAATGAACTTTTCTGCAATTCTATAAACCCACAGGGTCAAACTACGAGAAAATATCCACACAACGGCCAACTTCAATTTCTCCCCATTTTCCTTGTATAGCTCCCTTTAGAGGTAAACGTAATCGGGCGCCTCCTGGTATCTTCTCCGATTCAGGCACGGACAGCCGCAAATGAAGTTTTCTGCAACTCTATAAACCCAAGCTAGGGGAGCGAATGGGATTAGATACCCCAGTAGTCCTAGCCGTAAACGATGGATACTAGGCGCTGTGCGTATCGACCCGTGCAGTGCTGTAGCTAACGCGTTAAGTATCCCGCCTGGGGAGTACGTTCGCAAGAATGAAACTCAAAGGAATTGACGGGGGCCCGCACAAGCGGTGGAGCATGTGGTTTAATTCGATGCAAAGCGAAGAACCTTACCAGGGCTTGACATGCCGCGAATCCTCTTGAAAGAGAGGGGTGCCTTCGGGAACGCGGACACAGGTGGTGCATGGCTGTCGTCAGCTCGTGCCGTAAGGTGTTGGGTTAAGTCCCGCAACGAGCGCAACCCTCGTGTTTAGTTGCCATAGGGGTCAAACTTCGAGAAAATATCGACAAAACAGCCCGCTTAAATTTTTCCCCATTTTCCTTGTATAGCTCCCTTTAGAGGTAAACGTAATCGGGCGTCTCCTCGTATCTGCTCTGATTCAGGCACGGACAGCCGCAAATGAAGTTTTCTGCAATTCTATAAACCCATAGGGTCAAACTACGAGAAAATATCCACAAAACGACCCGCTTCAATTTTTCCCCATTTTCCTTGTATAGCTCCCTTTAGAGGTAAACGTAATTGGGCGTCCCCTGGTATCTGCTCTGATTCAGGCATGGACAGCCCCAAATGAACTTTTCTACAATTCTATAAACCCATAGGGTCAAACTACGAGAAAATATCCACAAAACGGCCCGCTTCAATTTCTCCCCATTTTCTTTGTATAGTTCCCTTTATAGGTAAACGTAATCGGGCGCCTCCTGGCATCTGCTCCAATTCAGGCACGGACAGCCGCAAATGAAGTTTTCTGCAACTCTATAAACCCATAGGGTCAAACTACGAGAAAATATCCACAAAACGGCCCGTTTCAATTTCTCCCCATTTTCCTTGTATAGCTCCCTTTAGAGGTAAACGTAATCGGGCGCCTTCTGGTATCTGCTCCGATTCAGGCACGGACCGCCGCAAATGAACTTTTCTGCAATTCTATAAACCCATAGGGTCAAACTTCGAGAAAATATCGACAAAACAGCCCGCTTAAATTTTTCCCCATTTTCCTTGTATAGCTCCCTTTAGAGGTAAACGTAATCGGGCGTCTCCTCGTATCTGCTCTGATTTAGGCACGGACAGCCGCAAATGAAGTTTTCTGCAACTCTATAAACCCATAGGGTCTAACTACGAGAAAATATCCACAAAATAGCCCGCTTCAATTTCTCCCCATTTTCCTTGTATAGCTCCCTTTAGAGGTGAACGTAATCTGGCGCCTCCTGGTATCTGCTCCGATTCAGGCACGGACAGCCGCAAATGAAGTTTTCTGCAATTCTATAAACCCATAGGGTCAAACTACGAGAAAATATCCAAAAAACGGCCCGCTTCAATTTTTCCCCATATTCCTTGTTTAGCTCCCTTTAGAGGTAAACGTAATCGGGCGTTCTCTGGTATCTGCTCTGATTCAGGCACGGACAGCCGCAAATGAACTTTTCTGCAATTCTATAAACCCATAGGGTCAAACTACGAGAAAATATCAACAAAAAGGCCCGCTTCAATTTTTCCCCATTTTCCTTGTATAGCTCCCTTTAGAGGTAAACGTAATCGGGCGTCTCCTGGTATCTGCTCCGATTCAGGCAAGGGCAGCCGCAAATGAAGTTTTCTGCAATTCTATAAACCCACAGGGTCAAACTACGAGAAAATATCCACAAAACGGCCCGCTTCAATTTCTCCCCATTTTCCTTGTATAGCTCCCTTTAGAGGTAAACGTAATCGGGCGCCTCCTGGTATCTGCTCCGATTCAGGCACGGACAGCCGCAAATGAAGATTTCTGCAATTCTATAAACCCATAGGGTCAAACTACGAGAAAATATCCACAAAACGGCACGCTTCAATTTTTCCCCATTTTCCTTGTATAGCTCCCTTTAGAGGTAAACGTAATCGGGCGTCCCCTGGTATCTGCTCTGATTCAGGTATGGACAGCCCCAAATGAACTTTTCTGCAATTCTATAAACCCATAGGGTCAAACTACGAGAAAATATCCACAAAACGGCCCGCTTCAATTTCTCCCCATTTTCCTTGTATAGTTCCCTTTATAGGTAAACGTAATCGGGCGCCTCCTGGCATCTGCTCTGATTCAGGCATGGACAGCCGCAAATGAAGTTTTCTGCAACTCTATAAACCCATAGGGTCAAACTACGAGAAAATATCCACAAAACGGCCCGCTTCAATTTCTCCCCATTTCCCTTGTATAGCTCACTTTAGAGGTAAACGTAATCGGGCGCCTTCTGGTATCTGCTCCGATTCAGGCACGGACAGCCGCAAATGAACTTTTCTGCAATTCTATAAACCCATAGGGTCAAACTACGAGAAAATATCCACAAAACGGCCAGCTTCAATTTCTCCCCATTTTCCTTGTATAGCTCCCTTTTGAGGTAAACGTAATCGGGCGCCTCCTGGTATCTTCTCCGATTCAGGCACGGACAGCCGCAAATGAAGTTTTCTGCAACTCTATAAACCCATAGGGTCAAACTTCGAGAAAATATCGACAAAACAGCCCGCTTAAATTTTTCCCCATTTTCCTTGTATAGCTCCCTTTAGAGGTAAACATAATCGGGCGTCTCCTCGTATCTGCTCTGATTCAGGCACGGACAGCCGCAAATGAAGTTTTATGCTACTCTATAAACCCATAGGGTCAAACTACGAGAAAATATCCACAAAATAGCCCGCTTCAATTTCTCCCCATTTTCCTTGTATAGCTCCCTTTAGAGGTGAACGTAATCGGGCGCCTCCTGGTATCTGCTCCGATTCAGGCACGGACAGCCGCAAATGAAGTTTTCTGCAATTCTATAAACCCATAGGGTCAAACTACGAGAAAATATCCAAAAAACGGTCCGATTCAATTTTTACCCATTTTCCTTGTATAGCTCCTTTTAGAGGTAAACGTAATCGGGCGTTCTCTGGTATCTGCTCTGATTCAGGCACGGACAGCCGCAAATGAACTTTTCTGCAATTCTATAAACCCATAGGGTCAAACTACGAGAAAATATCCACAAACGGCCCGCTTCAATTTCTCCCCATATTCCTTGTATAGCTCCCTTTAGAGGTAAACGTAATCGGGCGTCCCCTGGTATCTGCTCCGATTTAGGCACGGACAGTCCCAAATGATCTTTTCTGCAATTCTATAAACCCATAGGTTCAAACTACGAGAAAATATCCACAAAACGGCACGCTTCAATTTTTCTCCATTTTCCTTGTATAGCTCCCTTTAGAGGTAAACGTAATCGGGCATTCCCTGGTATCTGCTCCGATTCAGGCACGGACAGCCCCAAATGAACTTTTCTGCAATTCTATAAACCCATAGGGTCAAACTACGAGAAAATATCCACAAAACGGCCCGCTTCAATTTTTCCCCATTTTCCTTGTATAGTTCCCTTTAGAGGTAACGTAATCGGGGGTCCCCCGGTATCAGCTCCGATTCAGGCACGGACAGCCCCAAATGAACTTTTCTGCAATTCTATAAACTCATAGGGTCAAACTACGAGAAAATATCCACAAAACGGCCCGCTTCAATTTCTCCCCATTTTCCTTGTATAGCTCCCTTTAGAGGTAAACGTAATCGGGCGCCTCCTGGTATCTGCTCCGATTCAGGCACGGGCAGCCGCAAATGAAGTTTTCTGCAATACTATAAACCCACAGGGTCAAACTACGAGAAAATATCAACAAAAAGGCCTGCTTCAATTTTTTCCCATTTTCCAAGTATAGCTCCCTTTAGAGGTAAACGTAATCGAGCGTCTCCTGGTATCTGCTCCGATTCAGGCACGGACAGCCGCAAATGAAGTTTTCTGCAATTCTATAAACCCATAGGGTCAAAGAACGAGAAAATATCCACAAAATGGCCCGCTTCAATTTTTCCCCATTTTCCTTGTATAGCTCCCTTTAGAGGTAAACGTAATCGGGCGTCCCGTGGTATCTGCTCTGATTCAGGTATGGACAGCCCCAAATGAACTATTCTGCAATTCTATAAACCCATAGGGTCAAACTACGAGAAAATATCCACAAAACGGCCCGCTTCAATTTCTCCCCATTTTCCTTGTATAGTTCCCTTTATAGGTAAACGTAATCGGGCGCCTCCTGGCATCTGCTCTGATTCAGGCATGGACAGCCGCAAATGAAGTTTTCTGCAACTCTATAAACCCATAGGGTCAAACTACGAGAAAATATCCACAAAATGGCCCGCTTCAATTTCTCCCCATTTTCCTTGTATAGCTCACTTTAGAGGTAAACGTAATCGCGCGCCTTCTGGTATCTGCTCCGATTCAGGCACGGACAGCCGCAAATGAACTTTTCTGCAATTCTATAAACCCATAGGGTCAAACTACGAGAAAATATCCACAAAACGGCCAGCTTCAATTTCTCCCCATTTTCCTTGTATAGCTCCCTTTAGAGGTAAACGTAATCGGGCGTCTCCTCGTATCTACTCTGATTCAGGCACAGACAGCCGCAAATGAAGTTTTATGCAACTCTATAAACCCATAGGGTCAAACTACGAGAAAATATCCACAAAATAGCCCGCTTCAATTTCTCCCCATTTTCCTTGTATAGCTCCCTTTAGAGGTGAACGTAATCGGGCGCCTCCTGGTATCTGCTCCGATTCAGGCACGGACAGCCGCAAATGAAGTTTTCTGCAATTCTATAAACCCAAAGGGTCAAACTACGAGAAAATATCCAAAAAACGGCCCGCTTCAATTTTTCCCCATTTTCCTTGTATAGCTCCCTTTAGAGGTAAACGTAATCGGGCGTTCTCTGGTATCTGCTCTGATTCAGGCACGGACAGCCGCAAATGAACTTTTCTGCAATTCTATAAACCCATAGGGTCAAACTACGAGAAAATATCCACAAACGGCCCGCTTCAATTTCTCCCCATATTCCTTGTATAGCTCCCTTTAGAGGTAAACGTAATCGGGCGTCCCCTGGTATCTGCTCCGATTTAGGCACGGACAGTCCCAAATGATCTTTTCTGCAATTCTATAAACCCATAGGGTCAAACTACGAGAAAATATCCACAAAACGGCCCGCTTCAATTTCTCCCCATTTTCCTTGTATAGTTCCCTTTATAGGTAAACGTAATCGGGCGCCTCCTGGCATCTGCTCTGATTCAGGCATGGACAGCCGCAAATGAAGTTTTCTGCAACTCTATAAACCCATAGGGTCAAACTACGAGAAAATATCCACAAAATGGCCCGCTTCAATTTCTCCCCATTTTCCTTGTATAGCTCACTTTAGAGGTAAACGTAATCGCGCGCCTTCTGGTATCTGCTCCGATTCAGGCACGGACAGCCGCAAATGAACTTTTCTGCAATTCTATAAACCCATAGGGTCAAACTACGAGAAAATATCCACAAACGGCCCGCTTCAATTTCTCCCCATATTCCTTGTATAGCTCCCTTTAGAGGTAAACGTAATCGGGCGTCCCCTGGTATCTGCTCCGATTTAGGCACGGACAGTCCCAAATGATCTTTTCTGCAATTCTATAAACCCATAGGGTCAAACTACGAGAAAATATCCACAAAACGGCACGCTTCAATTTTTCTCCATTTTCCTTGTATAGCTCCCTTTAGAGGTAAACGTAATCGGGCATTCCCTGGTATCTGCTCCGATTCAGGCACGGACAGCCCCAAATGAACTTTTCTGCAATTCTATAAACCCATAGGGTCAAACTACGAGAAAATATCCAAAAAACGGTCCGATTCAATTTTTACCCATTTTCCTTGTATAGCTCCTTTTAGAGGTAAACGTAATCGGGCGTTCTCTGGTATCTGCTCTGATTCAGGCACGGACAGCCGCAAATGAACTTTTCTGCAATTCTATAAACCCATAGGGTCAAACTACGAGAAAATATCCACAAACGGCCCGCTTCAATTTCTCCCCATATTCCTTGTATAGCTCCCTTTAGAGGTAAACGTAATCGGGCGTCCCCTGGTATCTGCTCCGATTTAGGCACGGACAGTCCCAAATGATCTTTTCTGCAATTCTATAAACCCATAGGTTCAAACTACGAGAAAATATCCACAAAACGGCACGCTTCAATTTTTCTCCATTTTCCTTGTATAGCTCCCTTTAGAGGTAAACGTAATCGGGCATTCCCTGGTATCTGCTCCGATTCAGGCACGGACAGCCCCAAATGAACTTTTCTGCAATTCTATAAACCCATAGGGTCAAACTACGAGAAAATATCCACAAAACGGCCCGCTTCAATTTTTCCCCATTTTCCTTGTATAGTTCCCTTTAGAGGTAACGTAATCGGGGGTCCCCCGGTATCAGCTCCGATTCAGGCACGGACAGCCCCAAATGAACTTTTCTGCAATTCTATAAACTCATAGGGTCAAACTACGAGAAAATATCCACAAAACGGCCCGCTTCAATTTCTCCCCATTTTCCTTGTATAGCTCCCTTTAGAGGTAAACGTAATCGGGCGCCTCCTGGTATCTGCTCCGATTCAGGCACGGGCAGCCGCAAATGAAGTTTTCTGCAATACTATAAACCCACAGGGTCAAACTACGAGAAAATATCAACAAAAAGGCCTGCTTCAATTTTTTCCCATTTTCCAAGTATAGCTCCCTTTAGAGGTAAACGTAATCGAGCGTCTCCTGGTATCTGCTCCGATTCAGGCACGGACAGCCGCAAATGAAGTTTTCTGCAATTCTATAAACCCATAGGGTCAAACTACGAGAAAATATCCACAAAATGGCCCGCTTCAATTTTTCCCCATTTTCCTTGTATAGCTCCCTTTAGAGGTAAACGTAATCGGGCGTCCCGTGGTATCTGCTCTGATTCAGGTATGGACAGCCCCAAATGAACTATTCTGCAATTCTATAAACCCATAGGGTCAAACTACGAGAAAATATCCACAAAACGGCCCGCTTCAATTTCTCCCCATTTTCCTTGTATAGTTCCCTTTATAGGTAAACGTAATCGGGCGCCTCCTGGCATCTGCTCTGATTCAGGCATGGACAGCCGCAAATGAAGTTTTCTGCAACTCTATAAACCCATAGGGTCAAACTACGAGAAAATATCCACAAAATGGCCCGCTTCAATTTCTCCCCATTTTCCTTGTATAGCTCACTTTAGAGGTAAACGTAATCGCGCGCCTTCTGGTATCTGCTCCGATTCAGGCACGGACAGCCGCAAATGAACTTTTCTGCAATTCTATAAACCCATAGGGTCAAACTACGAGAAAATATCCACAAAACGGCCAGCTTCAATTTCTCCCCATTTTCCTTGTATAGCTCCCTTTAGAGGTAAACGTAATCGGGCGTCTCCTCGTATCTACTCTGATTCAGGCACAGACAGCCGCAAATGAAGTTTTATGCAACTCTATAAACCCATAGGGTCAAACTACGAGAAAATATCCACAAAATAGCCCGCTTCAATTTCTCCCCATTTTCCTTGTATAGCTCCCTTTAGAGGTGAACGTAATCGGGCGCCTCCTGGTATCTGCTCCGATTCAGGCACGGACAGCCGCAAATGAAGTTTTCTGCAATTCTATAAACCCAAAGGGTCAAACTACGAGAAAATATCCAAAAAACGGCCCGCTTCAATTTTTCCCCATTTTCCTTGTATAGCTCCCTTTAGAGGTAAACGTAATCGGGCGTTCTCTGGTATCTGCTCTGATTCAGGCACGGACAGCCGCAAATGAACTTTTCTGCAATTCTATAAACCCATAGGGTCAAACTACGAGAAAATATCCACAAACGGCCCGCTTCAATTTCTCCCCATATTCCTTGTATAGCTCCCTTTAGAGGTAAACGTAATCGGGCGTCCCCTGGTATCTGCTCCGATTTAGGCACGGACAGTCCCAAATGATCTTTTCTGCAATTCTATAAACCCATAGGGTCAAACTACGAGAAAATATCCACAAAACGGCACGCTTCAATTTTTCTCCATTTTCCTTGTATAGCTCCCTTTAGAGGTAAACGTAATCGGGCATTCCCTGGTATCTGCTCCGATTCAGGCACGGACAGCCCCAAATGAACTTTTCTGCAATTCTATAAACCCATTGGGTCAAACTACGAGAAAATATCCACAAAATGGCCCGCTTCAATTTTTCCCCATTTTCCTTGTATAGTTCCCTTTAGAGGTAACGTAATCGGGGGTCCCCCGGTATAAGCTCCGATTCAGGCACGGACAGCCCCAAATGAACTTTTCTGCAATTCTATAAACTCATAGGGTCAAACTACGAGAAAATATCCACAAAACGGCCCGCTTCAATTTCTCCCCATTTTCCTTGTATAGCTTTAGAGGTAAACGTAATCGGGCGCCTCCTGGTATCTACTCCGATTCAGGCACGGACAGCCGCAAATGAAGTTTTCTGCAATTCTATAAACCCACAGGGTCAAACTACGAGAAAATATCAACAAAAAGGCCCGCTTCAATTTTTTCCCATTTTCCAAGTATAGCTCCCTTTAGAGGTAAACGTAATCGAGCGTCTCCTGGTATCTGCTCCGATTCAGGCACGGACAGCCGCAAATGAAGTTTTCTGCAATTCTATAAACCCACAGGGTCAAACTACGAGAAAATATCCATAAAATAGCCCGCTTCAATTTCTCCCCATTTTCCTTGTATAGCTCCCTTTAGAGGTGAACGTAATCGGGCGCCTCCTGGTATCTGCTCCGATTCAAGCACGGACAGCCGCAAATGAAGTTTTCTGCAATTCTATAAACCCATAGGGTCAAACTACGAGAAAATATCCAAAAAACGGCCCGCTTCAATTTTTCCCCATTTTCCTTGTATAGCTCCCTTTAGAGGTAAACGTAATCGGGCGTTCTCTGGTATCTGCTCTGATTCAGGCACGGACAGCCGCAAATGAACTTTTCTGCAATTCTATAAACCCATAGGGTCAAACTACGAGAAAATATCCACAAACGGCCCGCTTCAATTTCTCCCCATATTCCTTGTATAGCTCCCTTTAGAGGTAAACGTTATCGGGCGTCCCCTGGTATCTGCTCCGATTTAGGCACGGACAGTCCCAAATGATCTTTTCTGCAATTCTATAAACCCATAGGGTCAAACTACGAGAAAATATCCACAAAACGGCACGCTTCAATTTTTCTCCATTTTCCTTGTATAGCTCCCTTTAGAGGTAAACGTAATCGGGCATTCCCTGGTATCTGCTCCGATTCAGGCACGGACAACCCCAAATGAACTTTTCTGCAATTCTATAAACCCATATGGTCAAACTACGAGAAAATATCCACAAAACGGCCCGCTTCAATTTTTCCCCATTTTCCTTGTATAGTTCCCTTTAGAGGTAACGTAATCGGGGGTCCCCCGGTATCAGCTCCGATTCAGGCACGGACAGCCCCAAATGAACTTTTCTGCAATTCTATAAACTCATAGGGTCAAACTACTAGAAAATATCCACAAAACGGCCCGCTTCAATTTTTCCCCATTTTCCTTGTATAGCTCCCTTTAGAGGTAAACGTAATCGGGCGTCCCTGGTATCTGCTCTGATTCAGGCATGGACAGCCCCAAATGAACTTTTCTGCAATTCTATAAACCCATAGGGTCAAACTACGAGAAAATATCCACAAAACGGCCCGCTTCAATTTCTCCCCATTTTCCTTGTATAGCTCACTTTAGAGGTAAACGTAATCGGGCGCCTTCTGGTATCTGCTCCGATTCAGGCACGGACAGCCGCAAATGAACTTTTCTGCAATTCTATAAACCCATAGGGTCAAACTACGAGAAAATATCCACAAAACGGCCCGCTTCATTTTTTCCCCATTTTCCTTGTATAGCTCCCTTTAGAGGTAAACGTAATCGGGCGTCCCCTGGTATCTGCTCTGATTCAGGCATGGACAACCCCAAATGAACTTTTCTGCAATTCTATAAACCCATAGGGTCAAACTACGAGAAAATATCCACAAAACGGCCCGCTTCAATTTCTCCCCATTTTCCTTGTATAGCTCACTTTAGAGGTAAACGTAATCGGGCGCATTCTGGTATCTGCTCCGATTCAGGCACGGACAGCCGCAAATGAAGTTTTCTGCAACTCTATAAACCCATAGGGTCAAACTACGAGAAAATATCCACAAAACGGCCCGCTTCAATTTCTCCCCATTTTCCTTGTATAGCTCACTTTAGAGGTAAACATAATCGGGCGCCTTCTGGTATCTGCTCCGATTCAGGCACGGACAGCCGCAAATGAACTTTTCTGCAATTCTATAAACCCATAGGGTCAAACTACGAGAAAATATCCACAAAACTGCCAGCTTCAATTTCTCCCCATTTTCCTTGTATAGCTCCCTTTAGAGGTAAACGTAATCGGGCGCCTCCTGGTATCTTCTCCGATTTAGGCACGAACAGCCGCAAATGAAGTTTTCTGCAACTCTATAAACCAATAGGGTCAAACTTCGAGAAAATATCGACAAAACAGCCCGCTTAAATTTTTCCCCATTTTCCTTGTATAGCTCCCTTTAGAGGTAAACGTAATCGGGCGTCTTCTCGTATCTGCTCTTATTCAGGCACGAACAGCCGTAAATGAAGTTTTCTGCAACTCTATAAACCAATAGGGTCAAACTACGAGAAAATATCCACAAAATAGCCCGCTTCAATTTCTCCCCATTTCCCTTGTATAGCTCCCTTTAGAGGTGAACGTAATCGGGCGCCTCCTGGTATCTGCTCCGATTCGAGCACGGACAGCCGCAAATGAAGTTTTCTGCAATTCTATAAACCCATAGGGTCAAACTACGAGAAAATATCCAAAAAATGGCCCGCTTCAATTTTTCCCCATTTTCCTTGTATAGCTCCCTTTAGAGGTAAACGTAATCGGGCTTTCTCTGGTATCTGCTCTGATTCAGGCACGGACAGCCGCAAATGAACTTTTCTGCAATTCTATAAACCCATAGGGTCAAACTACGAGAAAATATCCACAAACTGCCCGCTTCAATTTCTCCTCATATTCCATGTATAGCTCCCTTTAGAGGTAAACGTAATCGGGCGTCCCCTGGTATCTGCTCCGATTTAGGCACGGACAGCCGCAAATGAAGTTTTCTGCAATTCTATAAACCCATAGGGTCAACTACGAGAAAATATCCAAAAAACGGCCCGCTTCAATTTTTCCCCATTTTCCTTGTATAGCTCCCTTTAGAGGTAAACGTAATCGGGCGGCCCCTGGTATCTGCTCCGATTCAGGCACGGACAGCCCCAAATGATCTTTTCTGCAATTCTATAAACCCATAGGGTCAAACTACGAGAAAATATCCACAAACTGCCCGCTTCAATTTCTCCCCATATTCCATGTATAGCTCCCTTTAGAGGTAAACGTAATCGGGCGTCCCCTGGTATCTGCTCCGATTTAGGCACGGACAGCCGCAAATGAAGTTTTCTGCAATTCTATAAACCCATAGGGTCAAACTACGAGAAAATATCCAAAAAACGGCCCGCTTCAATTTTTCCCCATTTTCCTTGTATAGCTCCCTTTAGAGGTAAACGTAATCGGGCGTCCCTGGTATCTGCTCTGATTCAGGCATGGACAGCCCCAAATGAACTTTTCTGCAATTCTATAAACCCATAGGGTCAAACTACGAGAAAATATCCACAAAACGGCCCGCTTCAATTTCTCCCCATTTTCCTTGTATAGCTCACTTTAGAGGTAAACGTAATCGGGCGCCTTCTGGTATCTGCTCCGATTCAGGCACGGACAGCCGCAAATGAACTTTTCTGCAATTCTATAAACCCATAGGGTCAAACTACGAGAAAATATCCACAAAACGGCCCGCTTCATTTTTTCCCCATTTTCCTTGTATAGCTCCCTTTAGAGGTAAACGTAATCGGGCGTCCCCTGGTATCTGCTCTGATTCAGGCATGGACAACCCCAAATGAACTTTTCTGCAATTCTATAAACCCATAGGGTCAAACTACGAGAAAATATCCACAAAACGGCCCGCTTCAATTTCTCCCCATTTTCCTTGTATAGCTCACTTTAGAGGTAAACGTAATCGGGCGCATTCTGGTATCTGCTCCGATTCAGGCACGGACAGCCGCAAATGAAGTTTTCTGCAACTCTATAAACCCATAG
Organism: Heracleum sosnowskyi; assembly: GCA_030848705.1. NCBI lineage: Eukaryota > Viridiplantae > Streptophyta > Magnoliopsida > Apiales > Apiaceae > Heracleum > Heracleum sosnowskyi. The sequence continues at coordinate 362,928 of JAUIZM010000033.1, forward strand.
AGGGTCAAACTACGAGAAAATATCCACAAAACGGCCCGCTTCAATTTCTCCCCATTTTCCTTGTATAGCTCACTTTAGAGGTAAACATAATCGGGCGCCTTCTGGTATCTGCTCCGATTCAGGCACGGACAGCCGCAAATGAACTTTTCTGCAATTCTATAAACCCATAGGGTCAAACTACGAGAAAATATCCACAAAACTGCCAGCTTCAATTTCTCCCCATTTTCCTTGTATAGCTCCCTTTAGAGGTAAACGTAATCGGGCGCCTCCTGGTATCTTCTCCGATTTAGGCACGAACAGCCGCAAATGAAGTTTTCTGCAACTCTATAAACCAATAGGGTCAAACTTCGAGAAAATATCGACAAAACAGCCCGCTTAAATTTTTCCCCATTTTCCTTGTATAGCTCCCTTTAGAGGTAAACGTAATCGGGCGTCTTCTCGTATCTGCTCTTATTCAGGCACGAACAGCCGCAAATGAAGTTTTCTGCAACTCTATAAACCAATAGGGTCAAACTACGAGAAAATATCCACAAAATAGCCCGCTTCAATTTCTCCCCATTTCCCTTGTATAGCTCCCTTTAGAGGTGAACGTAATCGGGCGCCTCCTGGTATCTGCTCCGATTCGAGCACGGACAGCCGCAAATGAAGTTTTCTGCAATTCTATAAACCCATAGGGTCAAACTACGAGAAAATATCCAAAAAATGGCCCGCTTCAATTTTTCCCCATTTTCCTTGTATAGCTCCCTTTAGAGGTAAACGTAATCGGGCTTTCTCTGGTATCTGCTCTGATTCAGGCACGGACAGCCGCAAATGAACTTTTCTGCAATTCTATAAACCCATAGGGTCAAACTACGAGAAAATATCCACAAACTGCCCGCTTCAATTTCTCCTCATATTCCATGTATAGCTCCCTTTAGAGGTAAACGTAATCGGGCGTCCCCTGGTATCTGCTCCGATTTAGGCACGGACAGCCGCAAATGAAGTTTTCTGCAATTCTATAAACCCATAGGGTCAACTACGAGAAAATATCCAAAAAACGGCCCGCTTCAATTTTTCCCCATTTTCCTTGTATAGCTCCCTTTAGAGGTAAACGTAATCGGGCGGCCCCTGGTATCTGCTCCGATTCAGGCACGGACAGCCCCAAATGATCTTTTCTGCAATTCTATAAACCCATAGGGTCAAACTACGAGAAAATATCCACAAACTGCCCGCTTCAATTTCTCCCCATATTCCATGTATAGCTCCCTTTAGAGGTAAACGTAATCGGGCGTCCCCTGGTATCTGCTCCGATTTAGGCACGGACAGCCGCAAATGAAGTTTTCTGCAATTCTATAAACCCATAGGGTCAAACTACGAGAAAATATCCAAAAAACGGCCCGCTTCAATTTTTCCCCATTTTCCTTGTATAGCTCCCTTTAGAGGTAAACGTAATCGGGCGTTCTCTGGTATCTGCTCTGATTCAGGCTCGGACAGCCGCAAATGAACTTTTCTGCAATTCTATCAACCCATATGGTCAAACTACGAGAAAATATCCACAAACGGCCCGCTTCAATTTCACACCATATTCCTTGTATAGCTCCCTTTAGAGGTAAACGTAATCGGGCGTCCCTTGGTATCTGCTCCGATTTAGGCACGGACAGCCCCAAATGATCTTTTCTGCAATTCTATAAACCCATAGGGTCAAACTACGAGAAAATATCAACAAAACGGCACGCTTCAATTTTTCTCCATTTTCCTTGTATAGCTCCCTTTAGAGGTAAACGTAATCGGGCGTCCCCTGGTATCTGCTCCGATTCAGGCACGGACACCCCCAAATGAATTTTTCTGCAATTCGATAAACCCATAGGGTCAAACTACGAGAAAATATCCACAAAACGACTCGCTTCAATTTTTCCCCATTTTCCTTGTATAGCTCCCTTTAGAGGTAAACGTAATCGGGCATCCCCTGGTTTCTGCTCCGATTCAGGCACGGACAGCCCCAAATGAACTTTTCTGCAATTCTATAAACCCATAGGGTCAAACTACGAGAAAATATCAACAAAAAGGCCCGCTTCAATTTTTCCCCATTTTCCTTGTATAGCTCCCTTTAGAGGTAAACGTAATCGGGCGTCTCCTGGTATCTGCTCCGATTCAGGCACGGACAGCCGCAAATGAAGTTTTCTGCAATTCTATAAACCCATAGGGTCAAACTACGAGAAAATATCCCCAAAACGGCCCGCTTCAATTTTTCCCCATTTTCCTTGTATAGCTCCCTTTAGAGGTAACGTAATCGGGGGTCCCCCGGTATCAGCTCCGATTCAGGCACGGAGAGCCCCAAATGAACTTTTCTGTAATTCTATAAACTCATAGGGTCAAACTACGAGCAAATATCCACAAAACGGCCCGCTTCAATTTCTCCCCATTTTCCTTGTATAGCTCCCTTTAGAGGTAAACGTAATCGGGCGCCTCCTGGTATCTGCTCCGATTCAGGCACGGACATCCGCAAATGAAGTTTTCTGCAATTCTGTAAACCCACAGGGTCAAACTACGAGAAAATATCAACAAAAAGGCCCGCTTCAATTTTTTCCCATTTTCCAAGTATAGCTCCCTTTAGAGGTAAACGTAATCGAGCGTCTCCTGGTATCTGCTCCGATTCAGGCACGGACAGCCGCAAATGAAGTTTTCTGCAATTCTATAAACCCACAGGGTCAAACTACGAGAAAATATCCATAAAATAGCCCGCTTCAATTTCTCCCCATTTTCCTTGTATAGCTCCCTTTAGAGGTGAACGTAATCGGGCGCCTCCTGGTATCTGCTCCGATTCAAGCACGGACAGCCGCAAATGAAGTTTTCTGCAATTCTATAAACCCATAGGGTCAAACTACGAGAAAATATCCAAAAAACGGCCCGCTTCAATTTTTCCCCATTTTCCTTGTATAGCTCCCTTTAGAGGTAAACGTAATCGGGCGTTCTCTGGTATCTGCTCCGATTCAGGCACGGACAGCCGCAAATGAAGTTTTCTGCAATTCTATAAACCCATAGGGTCAAACTACGAGAAAATATCCACAAACGGCCCGCTTCAATTTCTCCCCATATTCCTTGTATAGCTCCCTTTAGAGGTAAACGTTATCGGGCGTCCCCTGGTATCTGCTCCGATTTAGGCACGGACAGTCCCAAATGATCTTTTCTGCAATTCTATAAACCCATAGGGTCAAACTACGAGAAAATATCCACAAAACGGCACGCTTCAATTTTTCTCCATTTTCCTTGTATAGCTCCCTTTAGAGGTAAACGTAATCGGGCATTCCCTGGTATCTGCTCCGATTCAGGCACGGACAACCCCAAATGAACTTTTCTGCAATTCTATAAACCCATAGGGTCAAACTACGAGAAAATATCCACAAAACGGCCCGCTTCAATTTTTCCCCATTTTCCTTGTATAGTTCCCTTTAGAGGTAACGTAATCGGGGGTCCCCCGGTATCAGCTCCGATTCAGGCACGGACAGCCCCAAATGAACTTTTCTGCAATTCTATAAACTCATAGGGTCAAACTACTAGAAAATATCCAGAAAACGGCCCGCTTCAATTTTTCCCCATTTTCCTTGTATAGCTCCCTTTAGAGGTAAACGTAATCGGGCGTCCCTGGTATCTGCTCTGATTCAGGCATGGACAGCCCCAAATGAACTTTTCTGCAATTCTATAAACCCATAGGGTCAAACTACGAGAAAATATCCACAAAACGGCCCGCTTCAATTTCTCCCCATTTTCCTTGTATAGCTCACTTTAGAGGTAAACGTAATCGGGCGCCTTCTGGTATCTGCTCCGATTCAGGCACGGACAGCCGCAAATGAACTTTTCTGCAATTCTATAAACCCATAGGGTCAAACTACGAGAAAATATCCACAAAACGGCCCGCTTCATTTTTTCCCCATTTTCCTTGTATAGCTCCCTTTAGAGGTAAACGTAATCGGGCGTCCCCTGGTATCTGCTCTGATTCAGGCATGGACAACCCCAAATGAACTTTTCTGCAATTCTATAAACCCATAGGGTCAAACTACGAGAAAATATCCACAAAACGGCCCGCTTCAATTTCTCCCCATTTTCCTTGTATAGCTCACTTTAGAGGTAAACGTAATCGGGCGCATTCTGGTATCTGCTCCGATTCAGGCACGGACAGCCGCAAATGAAGTTTTCTGCAACTCTATAAACCCATAGGGTCAAACTACGAGAAAATATCCACAAAACGGCCCGCTTCAATTTCTCCCCATTTTCCTTGTATAGCTCACTTTAGAGGTAAACGTAATCGGGCGCCTTCTGGTATCTGCTCCGATTCAGGCACGGACAGTCGCAAATGAACTTTTCTGCAATTCTATAAACCCATAGGGTCAAACTACGAGAAAATATCCACAAAACGGCCAGCTTCAATTTCTCCCCATTTTCCTTGTATAGCTCCCTTTAGAGGTAAACGTAATCGGGCGCCTCCTGGTATCTTCTCCGATTTAGGCACGAACAGCCGCAAATGAAGTTTTCTGCAACTCTATAAACCAATAGGGTCAAACTTCGAGAAAATATCGACAAAATAGCCCGCTTAAATTTTTCCCCATTTTCCTTGTATAGCTCCCTTTAGAGGTAAACGTAATCGGGCGTCTTCTCGTATCTGCTCTTATTCAGGCACGAACAGCCGCAAATGAAGTTTTCTGCAACTCTATAAACCAATAGGGTCAAACTACGAGAAAATATCCACAAAATAGCCCGCTTCAATTTCTCCCCATTTCCCTTGTATAGCTCCCTTTAGAGGTGAACGTAATCGGGCGCCTCCTGGTATCTGCTCCGATTCGAGCACGGACAGCCGCAAATGAAGTTTTCTGCAATTCTATAAACCCATAGGGTCAAACTACGAGAAAATATCCAAAAAATGGCCCGCTTCAATTTTTCCCCATTTTCCTTGTATAGCTCCCTTTAGAGGTAAACGTAATCGGGCTTTCTCTGGTATCTGCTCTGATTCAGGCACGGACAGCCGCAAATGAACTTTTCTGCAATTCTATAAACCCATAGGGTCAAACTACGAGAAAATATCCACAAACTGCCCGCTTCAATTTCTCCTCATATTCCATGTATAGCTCCCTTTAGAGGTAAACGTAATCGGGCGTCCCCTGGTATCTGCTCCGATTTAGGCACGGACAGCCGCAAATGAAGTTTTCTGCAATTCTATAAGCCCATAGGGTCAACTACGAGAAAATATCCAAAAAACGGCCCGTTTCAATTTTTCCCCATTTTCCTTGTATAGCTCCCTTTAGAGGTAAACGTAATCGGGCGGCCCCTGGTATCTGCTCCGATTCAGGCACGGACAGCCCCAAATGATCTTTTCTGCAATTCTATAAACCCATAGGGTCCAACTACGAGAAAATATCCACAAACTGCCCGCTTCAATTTCTCCCCATATTCCATGTATAGCTCCCTTTAGAGGTAAACGTAATCGGGCGTCCCCTGGTATCTGCTCCGATTTAGGCACGGACAGCCGCAAATGAAGTTTTCTGCAATTCTATAAACCCATAGGGTCAAACTACGAGAAAATATCCAAAAAACGGCCCGCTTCAATTTTTCCCCATTTTCCTTGTATAGCTCCCTTTAGAGGTAAACGTAATCGGGCGTTCTCTGGTATCTGCTCTGATTCAGGCTCGGACAGCCGCAAATGAACTTTTCTGCAATTCTATCAACCCATATGGTCAAACTACGAGAAAATATCCACAAACGGCCCGCTTCAATTTCTCCCCATATTCCTTGTATAGCTCCCTTTAGAGGTAAACGTAATCGGGCGTCCCTTGGTATCTGCTCCGATTTAGGCACGGACAGCCCCAAATGATCTTTTCTGCAATTCTATAAACCCATAGGGTCAAACTACGAGAAAATATCAACAAAACGGCACGCTTCAATTTTTCTCCATTTTCCTTGTATAGCTCCCTTTAGAGGTAAACGTAATCGGGCGTCCCCTGGTATCTGCTCCGATTCAGGCACGGACACCCCCAAATGAATTTTTCTGCAATTCGATAAACCCATAGGGTCAAACTACGAGAAAATATCCACAAAACGACTCGCTTCAATTTTTCCCCATTTTCCTTGTATAGCTCCCTTTAGAGGTAAACGTAATCGGGCATCCCCTGGTTTCTGCTCCGATTCAGGCACGGACAGCCCCAAATGAACTTTTCTGCAATTCTATAAACCCATAGGGTCAAACTACGAGAAAATATCAACAAAAAGGCCCGCTTCAATTTTTCCCCATTTTCCTTGTATAGCTCCCTTTAGAGGTAAACGTAATCGGGCGTCTCCTGGTATCTGCTCCGATTCAGGCACGGACAGCCGCAAATGAAGTTTTCTGCAATTCTATAAACCCATAGGGTCAAACTACGAGAAAATATCCACAAAACGGCCCGCTTCAATTTTTCCCCATTTTCCTTGTATAGCTCCCTTTAGAGGTAACGTAATCGGGGGTCCCCCGGTATCAGCTCCGATTCAGGCACGGAGAGCCCCAAATGAACTTTTCTGTAATTCTATAAACTCATAGGGTCAAACTACGAGCAAATATCCACAAAACGGCCCGCTTCAATTTCTCCCCATTTTCCTTGTATAGCTCCCTTTAGAGGTAAACGTAATCGGGCGCCTCCTGGTATCTGCTCCGATTCAGGCACGGACATCCGCAAATGAAGTTTTCTGCAATTCTGTAAACCCACAGGGTCAAACTACGAGAAAATATCAACAAAAAGGCCCGCTTCAATTTTTTCCCATTTTCCAAGTATAGCTCCCTTTAGAGGTAAACGTAATCGAGCGTCTCCTGGTATCTGCTCCGATTCAGGCACGGACAGCCGCAAATGAAGTTTTCTGCAATTCTATAAACACATAGGGTCAAACTACGAGAAAATATCCAAAAAATGGCCCGCTTCAATTTTTCCCCATTTTCCTTGTATAGCTCCCTTTAGAGGTAAACGTAATCGGGCGTTTTCTGGTATCTGCTCTGATTCAGGCACGGACAGCCGCAAATGAACTTTTCTGCAATTCTCTAAACCCATAGGGTCAAACTACGAGAAAATATCCACAAACTGCCCGCTTCAATTTCTCCCCATATTCCATGTATAGCTCCCTTTAGAGGTAAACGTAATCGGGCGTCCCCTGGTATCTGCTCCGATTTAGGCACGGACAGCCGCAAATGAAGTTTTCTGCAATTCTATAAACCCATAGGGTCAAACTACTAGAAAATATCCAAAAAACGGCCCGCTTAAATTTTTCCCCATTTTCCTTGTATAGCTCCCTTTAGAGGTAAACGTAATCGGGCGTTCTCTGGAATCTGCTCTGATTCAGGCTCGGACAGCCGCAAATGAACTTTTCTGCAATTCTATCAACCCATATGGTCAAACTACGAGAAAATATCCACAAACGGCCCTCTTCAATTTCTCCCCATATTCCTTGTATAGCTCCCTTTAGAGGTAAACGTAATCGGGCGTCCCCTGGTATCTGCTCCGATTTAGGCACGGACAGCCCCAAATGATCTTTTCTGCAATTCTATAAACCCATAGGGTCAAACTACGAGAAAATATCAACAAAACGGCACTCTTCAATTTTTCTCCATTTTCCTTGTATAGCTCCCTTTAGAGGTAAACGTAATCGGGCGTCCCCTAGTATCTGCTCCGATTCAGGCACGGACACCCCCAAATGAATTTTTCTGCAATTCGATAAACCCATAGGGTCAAACTACGAGAAAATATCCACAAAACAACCCGCTTCAATTTTTCCCCATTTTCCTTGTATAGCTCCCTTTAGAGGTAAACGTAATCGGGCATCCCCTGGTATCTGCTCCGATTCAGGCACGGACAGCCCCAAATGAACTTTTCTGCAATTCTATAAACCCATAGGGTCAAACTACGAGAAAATATCAACAAAAAGGCCCGCTTCAATTTTTCCTCATTTTCCTTGTATAGCTCCCTTTAGAGGTAAACGTAATCGGGCGTCTCCTGGTATCTGCTCCGATTCAGGCACGGACAGCCGCAAATGAAGTTTTCTGCAATTCTATAAACCCATAGGGTCAAACTACGAGAAAATATCCACAAAACGGCCCGCTTCAATTTTTCCCCATTTTCCTTGTATAGCTCCCTTTAGAGGTAACGTAATCGGGGGTCCCCCGGTATCAGCTCCGATTCAGGCACGGAGAGCCCCAAATGAACTTTTCTGTAATTCTATAAACTCATAGGGTCAAACTACGAGCAAATATCCACAAAACGGCCCGCTTCAATTTCTCCCCATTTTCCTTGTATAGCTCCCTTTAGAGGTAAACGTAATCGGGCGCCTCCTGGTATCTGCTCCGATTCAGGCACGGACATCCGCAAATGAAGTTTTCTGCAATTCTGTAAACCCACAGGGTCAAACTACGAGAAAATATCAACAAAAAGGCCCGCTTCAATTTTTTCCCATTTTCCAAGTATAGCTCCCTTTAGAGGTAAACGTAATCGAGCGTCTCCTGGTATCTGCTCCGATTCAGGCACGGACAGCCGCAAATGAAGTTTTCTGCAATTCTATAAACACATAGGGTCAAACTACGAGAAAATATCCAAAAAATGGCCCGCTTCAATTTTTCCCCATTTTCCTTGTATAGCTCCCTTTAGAGGTAAACGTAATCGGGCGTTTTCTGGTATCTGCTCTGATTCAGGCACGGACAGCCGCAAATGAACTTTTCTGCAATTCTCTAAACCCATAGGGTCAAACTACGAGAAAATATCCACAAACTGCCTGCTTCAATTTCTCCCCATATTCCATGTATAGCTCCCTTTAGAGGTAAACGTAATCGGGCGTCCCCTGGTATCTGCTCCGATTTAGGCACGGACAGCCGCAAATGAAGTTTTCTGCAATTCTATAAACCCATAGGGTCAAACTACTAGAAAATATCCAAAAAACGGCCCGCTTAAATTTTTCCCCATTTTCCTTGTATAGCTCCCTTTAGAGGTAAACGTAATCGGGCGTTCTCTGGAATCTGCTCTGATTCAGGCTCGGACAGCCGCAAATGAACTTTTCTGCAATTCTATCAACCCATATGGTCAAACTACGAGAAAATATCCACAAACGGCCCTCTTCAATTTCTCCCCATATTCCTTGTATAGCTCCCTTTAGAGGTAAACGTAATCGGGCGTCCCCTGGTATCTGCTCCGATTTAGGCACGGACAGCCCCAAATGATCTTTTCTGCAATTCTATAAACCCATAGGGTCAAACTACGAGAAAATATCAACAAAACGGCACTCTTCAATTTTTCTCCATTTTCCTTGTATAGCTCCCTTTAGAGGTAAACGTAATCGGGCGTCCCCTAGTATCTGCTCCGATTCAGGCACGGACACCCCCAAATGAATTTTTCTGCAATTCGATAAACCCATAGGGTCAAACTACGAGAAAATATCCACAAAACAACCCGCTTCAATTTTTCCCCATTTTCCTTGTATAGCTCCCTTTAGAGGTAAACGTAATCGGGCATCCCCTGGTATCTGCTCCGATTCAGGCACGGACAGCCCCAAATGAACTTTTCTGCAATTCTATAAACCCATAGGGTCAAACTACGAGAAAATATCAACAAAAAGGCCCGCTTCAATTTTTCCTCATTTTCCTTGTATAGCTCCCTTTAGAGGTAAACGTAATCGGGCGTCTCCTGGTATCTGCTCCGATTCAGGCACGGACAGCCGCAAATGAAGTTTTCTGCAATTCTATAAACCCATAGGGTCAAACTACGAGAAAATATCCACAAAACGACCCGCTTCAATTTTTCCCCATTTTCCTTGTATAGCTCCCTTTAGAGGTAACGTAATCGGGGGTCCCCCGGTATCAGCTCCGATTCAGGCACGGACAGCCCCAAATGAACTTTTCTGTAATTCTATAAACTCATAGGGTCAAACTACGAGAAAATATCCACAAAACGGCCCGCTTCAATTTCTCCCCATTTTCCTTGTATAGCTCCCTTTAGAGCTAAACGTAATCGGGCGCCTCGTGGTATCTGCTCCGATTCAGGCACGGACAGCTGCAAATGAAGTTTTCTGTAATTCTGTAAACCCACAGGGTCAAACTACGAGAAAATATCAACAAAAAGGCCCGCTTCAATTTTTTCCCATTTTCTAAGTATAGCTCCCTTTAGAGGTAAACGTAATCGAGCGTCTCCTGGTATCTGCTCCGATTCAGGCACGGACAGCCGCAAATGAAGATTTTTGCAATTCTATAAACCCATAGGGTCAAACTACGAGAAAATATCCACAAAACGGTCCGCTTCAATTTTTCCCCATTTTCCTTGTATAGCTCCCTTTAGAGGTAAACGTAATCGGGCGTCCCCTGGTATCTGCTCTGATTCAGGCATGGACAGCCCCAAATGAACTTTTCTGCAATTCTATAAACCCATAGGGTCAAACTACGAGAAAATATCCACAAAACGGCCCTCTTCAATTTCTCCCCATTTTCCTTGTATAGTTCCCTTTATAGGTAAACGTAATCGGGCGCCTCCTGGCATTTGCTCCGATTCAGGCACGGACAGCCGCAAATGAAGTTTTTCTGCAACTCTATAAACCCATAGGGTCAAACTACGAGAAAATATCCACAAAACGGCCCGCTTCAATTTCTCCCCATTTTCCTTGTATATCTCACTTTACAGGTAAACGTAATCGGGCGCCTTCTGGTATCTGCTCCGATTCAGGCACGGACAGCCGCAAATGAACTTTTCTGCAATTCTATAAACCCATAGGGTCAAACTACGAGAAAATATCCACAAAACGGCCAGCTTCAATTTATCCCCATTTTCCTTGTATAGCTCCCTTTAGAGGTAAACGTAATCGGGCGCCTCCTGGTATCTTCTCCGATTCAGGCACGAACAGCCGCAAATGAAGTTTTCTGCAACTCTATAAACCCATAGGGTCAAACTTCGAGAAAATATCGACAAAACAGCCCGCTTAAAGTTTTCCCTATTTTCCTTGTATAGCTCCCTTTAGAGGTAAACGTAATCGGGCGTCTTCTCGTATCTGCTCTGATTCAGGCACGGACAGCCGCAAATGAAGTTTTCTGCAACTCTATAAACCCATAGGGTCAAACTACGAGAAAATATCCACAAAATAGCCCGCTTCAATTTCTCCCCATTTTCCTTGTATAGCTCCCTTTAGAGGTAACGTAATCGGGGGTCCCCCGGTATCAGCTCCGATTCAGGCACGGACAGCCCCAAATGAACTTTTCTGTAATTCTATAAACTCATAGGGTCAAACTACGAGAAAATATCCACAAAACGGCCCGCTTCAATTTCTCCCCATTTTCCTTGTATAGCTCCCTTTAGAGCTAAACGTAATCGGGCGCCTCGTGGTATCTGCTCCGATTCAGGCACGGACAGCTGCAAATGAAGTTTTCTGTAATTCTGTAAACCCACAGGGTCAAACTACGAGAAAATATCAACAAAAAGGCCCGCTTCAATTTTTTCCCATTTTCTAAGTATAGCTCCCTTTAGAGGTAAACGTAATCGAGCGTCTCCTGGTATCTGCTCCGATTCAGGCACGGACAGCCGCAAATGAAGATTTTTGCAATTCTATAAACCCATAGGGTCAAACTACGAGAAAATATCCACAAAACGGTCCGCTTCAATTTTTCCCCATTTTCCTTGTATAGCTCCCTTTAGAGGTAAACGTAATCGGGCGTCCCCTGGTATCTGCTCTGATTCAGGCATGGACAGCCCCAAATGAACTTTTCTGCAATTCTATAAACCCATAGGGTCAAACTACGAGAAAATATCCACAAAACGGCCCTCTTCAATTTCTCCCCATTTTCCTTGTATAGTTCCCTTTATAGGTAAACGTAATCGGGCGCCTCCTGGCATTTGCTCCGATTCAGGCACGGACAGCCGCAAATGAAGTTTTTCTGCAACTCTATAAACCCATAGGGTCAAACTACGAGAAAATATCCACAAAACGGCCCGCTTCAATTTCTCCCCATTTTCCTTGTATATCTCACTTTACAGGTAAACGTAATCGGGCGCCTTCTGGTATCTGCTCCGATTCAGGCACGGACAGCCGCAAATGAACTTTTCTGCAATTCTATAAACCCATAGGGTCAAACTACGAGAAAATATCCACAAAACGGCCAGCTTCAATTTATCCCCATTTTCCTTGTATAGCTCCCTTTAGAGGTAAACGTAATCGGGCGCCTCCTGGTATCTTCTCCGATTCAGGCACGAACAGCCGCAAATGAAGTTTTCTGCAACTCTATAAACCCATAGGGTCAAACTTCGAGAAAATATCGACAAAACAGCCCGCTTAAAGTTTTCCCTATTTTCCTTGTATAGCTCCCTTTAGAGGTAAACGTAATCGGGCGTCTTCTCGTATCTGCTCTGATTCAGGCACGGACAGCCGCAAATGAAGTTTTCTGCAACTCTATAAACCCATAGGGTCAAACTACGAGAAAATATCCACAAAATAGCCCGCTTCAATTTCTCCCCATTTTCCTTGTATAGCTCCCTTTAGAGGTGAACGTAATCTGGCGCCTCCTGGTATCTGCTCCGATTCAGGCACGGACAGCCACAAATGAAGTTTTCTGCAATTCTATAAACCCATAGGGTCAAACTACGAGAAAATATCCAAAAAACGGCCCGCTTCAATTTTTCCCCATTTTCCTTGTATAGCACCCTTTAGAGGTAAACGTAATCGGGCGTTCTCTGGTATCTGCTCTGATTCAGGCACGGACAACCGCAAATGAACTTTTCTGCAATTCTATAAACCCATAGGGTCAAACTACGAGAAAATATCCACAAACTGCCCGCTTCAATTTCTCCCCATATTCCATGTATAGCTCCCTTTAGAGGTAAACGTAATCGGGCGTCCCCTGGTATCTGCTCCGATTTAGGCACGGACAGCCGCAAATGAAGTTTTCTGCAATTCTATAAACCCATAGGGTCAAACTACGAGAAAATATCAACAAAAAGGCCCGCTTCAATTTTTCCTCATTTTCCTTGTATAGCTCCCTTTAGAGGTAATCGTAATCGGGCGTCTCCTGGTATCTGCTCCGATTCAGGCACGGACAGCCGCAAATGAAGTTTTCTGCAATTCTATAAACCCATAGGGTCAAACTACGAGAAAATATCCACAAAACGACCCGCTTCAATTTTTCCCCATTTTCCTTGTATAGCTCCCTTTAGAGGTAACGTAATCGGGCGTCCCCCGGTATCAGCTCCGATTCAGGCACGGACAGCCCCAAATGAACTTTTCTGCAATTCTATAAACTCATAGGGTCAAACTACGAGAAAATATCCACAAAACGGCCAGCTTCAATTTCTCCCCATTTTCCTTGTATAGCTCCCTTTAGAGGTAAACGTAATCGGGCGCCTCCTGGTATCTTCTCCGATTCAGGCACGAACAGCCGCAAATGAAGTTTTCTGCAACTCTATAAACCCATAGGGTCAAACTTCGAGAAAATATCGACAAAACAGCCCGCTTAAATTTTTCCCCATTTTCCTTGTATAGCTCCCTTTAGAGGTAAACGTAATCGGGCGTCTTCTCGTATCTGCTCTGATGCAGGCACGGACAGCCGCAAATGAAGTTTTCTGCAACTCTATAAACCCATAGGGTCAAACTACGAGAAAATATCCACAAAATAGCCCGCTTCAATTTCTCCCCATTTTCCTTGTATAGCTCCCTTTAGAGGTGAACGTAATCGGGCGCCTCCTGGTATCTGCTCCGATTCAGGCACGGACAGCCACAAATGAAGTTTTCTGCAATTCTATAAACCCATAGGGTCAAACTACGAGAAAATATCCAAAAAACGGCCCGCTTCAATTTTTCCCTATTTTCCTTGTATAGCTCCCTTTAGAGGTAAACGTAATCGGGCGTTCTCTGGTATCTGCTCTGATTCAGGCACGGACAGCCGCAAATGAACTTTTCTGCAATTCTATAAACCCATAGGGTCAAACTACGAGAAAATATCCACAAAAAGGCCCGCTTCAATTTTCCCCCATTTTGCTTGTATAGCTCCCTTTCGTAAACGTAATCGGGCGTCTCCTGGTATCTGCTCCGATTCAGGCACGGACAGCCGCAAATGAAGTTTTCTGCAACTCTATAAACCCATACGGTCAAACTACGAGAAAATATCAACAAAAAGGCCCGCTTCAATTTTTCCCCATATTCCATGTATAGCTCCCTTTAGAGGTAAACGTAATCGGGCGTCCCCTGGTATCTGCTCCGATTTAGGCACGGACAGCCGCAAATGAAGTTTTCTGCAATTCTATAAACCCATAGGGTCAAACTACGAGAAAATATCAACAAAAAGGCCCGCTTCAATTTTTTCCCATTTTCTAAGTATAGCTCCCTTTAGAGGTAAACGTAATCGAGCGTCTCCTGGTATCTGCTCCGATTCAGGCACGGACAGCCGCAAATGAAGATTTTTGCAATTCTATAAACCCATAGGGTCAAACTACGAGAAAATATCCACAAAACGGTCCGCTTCAATTTTTCCCCATTTTCCTTGTATAGCTCCCTTTAGAGGTAAACGTAATCGGGCGTCCCCTGGTATCTGCTCTGATTCAGGCATGGACAGCCCCAAATGAACTTTTCTGCAATTCTATAAACCCATAGGGTCAAACTACGAGAAGATATCCACAAAACGGCCCTCTTCAATGTCTCCCCATTTTCCTTGTATAGTTCCCTTTATAGGTAAACGTAATCGGGCGCCTCCTGGCATTTGCTCCGATTCAGGCACGGACAGCCGCAAATGAAGTTTTTCTGCAACTCTATAAACCCATAGGGTCAAACTACGAGAAAATATCCACAAAACGGCCCGCTTCAATTTCTCCCCATTTTCCTTGTATATCTCACTTTACAGGTAAACGTAATCGGGCGCCTTCTGGTATCTGCTCCGATTCAGGCACGGACAGCCGCAAATGAACTTTTCTGCAATTCTATAAACCCATAGGGTCAAACTACGAGAAAATATCCACAAAACGGCCAGCTTCAATTTATCCCCATTTTCCTTGTATAGCTCCCTTTAGAGGTAAACGTAATCGGGCGCCTCCTGGTATCTTCTCCGATTCAGGCACGAACAGCCGCAAATGAAGTTTTCTGCAACTCTATAAACCCATAGGGTCAAACTTCGAGAAAATATCGACAAAACAGCCCGCTTAAAGTTTTCCCCATTTTCCTTGTATAGCTCCCTTTAGAGGTAAACGTAATCGGGCGTCTTCTCGTATCTGCTCTGATTCAGGCACGGACAGCCGCAAATGAAGTTTTCTGCAACTCTATAAACCCATAGGGTCAAACTACGAGAAAATATCCACAAAATAGCCCGCTTCAATTTCTCCCCATTTTCCTTGTATAGCTCCCTTTAGAGGTGAACGTAATCTGGCGCCTCCTGGTATCTGCTCCGATTCAGGCACGGACAGCCACAAATGAAGTTTTCTGCAATTCTATAAACCCATAGGGTCAAACTACGAGAAAATATCCAAAAAACGGCCCGCTTCAATTTTTCCCCATTTTCCTTGTATAGCACCCTTTAGAGGTAAACGTAATCGGGCGTTCTCTGGTATCTGCTCTGATTCAGGCACGGACAACCGCAAATGAACTTTTCTGCAATTCTATAAACCCATAGGGTCAAACTACGAGAAAATATCCACAAACTGCCCGCTTCAATTTCTCCCCATATTCCATGTATAGCTCCCTTTAGAGGTAAACGTAATCGGGCGTCCCCTGGTATCTGCTCCGATTTAGGCACGGACAGCCGCAAATGAAGTTTTCTGCAATTCTATAAACCCATAGGGTCAAACTACGAGAAAATATCAACAAAAAGGCCCGCTTCAATTTTTCCTCATTTTCCTTGTATAGCTCCCTTTAGAGGTAATCGTAATCGGGCGTCTCCTGGTATCTGCTCCGATTCAGGCACGGACAGCCGCAAATGAAGTTTTCTGCAATTCTATAAACCCATAGGGTCAAACTACGAGAAAATATCCACAAAACGACCCGCTTCAATTTTTCCCCATTTTCCTTGTATAGCTCCCTTTAGAGGTAACGTAATCGGGCGTCCCCCGGTATCAGCTCCGATTCAGGCACGGACAGCCCCAAATGAACTTTTCTGCAATTCTATAAACTCATAGGGTCAAACTACGAGAAAATATTCACAAAACGGCCAGCTTCAATTTCTCCCCATTTTCCTTGTATAGCTCCCTTTAGAGGTAAACGTAATCGGGCGCCTCCTGGTATCTTCTCCGATTCAGGCACGAACAGCCGCAAATGAAGTTTTCTGCAACTCTATAAACCCATAGGGTCAAACTTCGAGAAAATATCGACAAAACAGCCCGCTTAAATTTTTCCCCATTTTCCTTGTATAGCTCCCTTTAGAGGTAAACGTAATCGGGCGTCTTCTCGTATCTGCTCTGATGCAGGCACGGACAGCCGCAAATGAAGTTTTCTGCAACTCTATAAACCCATAGGGTCAAACTACGAGAAAATATCCACAAAATAGCCCGCTTCAATTTCTCCCCATTTTCCTTGTATAGCTCCCTTTAGAGGTGAACGTAATCGGGCGCCTCCTGGTATCTGCTCCGATTCAGGCACGGACAGCCACAAATGAAGTTTTCTGCAATTCTATAAACCCATAGGGTCAAACTACGAGAAAATATCCAAAAAACGGCCCGCTTCAATTTTTCCCCATTTTCCTTGTATAGCTCCCTTTAGAGGTAAACGTAATCGGGCGTTCTCTGGTATCTGCTCTGATTCAGGCACGGACAGCCGCAAATGAACTTTTCTGCAATTCTATAAACCCATAGGGTCAAACTACGAGAAAATATCCACAAAAAGGCCCGCTTCAATTTTCCCCCATTTTGCTTGTATAGCTCCCTTTCGTAAACGTAATCGGGCGTCTCCTGGTATCTGCTCCGATTCAGGCACGGACAGCCGCAAATGAAGTTTTCTGCAACTCTATAAACCCATAGGGTCAAACTACGAGAAAATATCAACAAAAAGGCCCGCTTCAATTTTTCCCCATATTCCATGTATAGCTCCCTTTAGAGGTAAACGTAATCGGGCGTCCCCTGGTATCTGCTCCGATTTAGGCACGGACAGCCGCAAATGAAGTTTTCTGCAATTCTATAAACCCATAGGGTCAAACTACGAGAAAATATCAACAAAAAGGCCCGCTTCAATTTTTCCCCATTTTCCTTGTATAGCTCCCTTTAGAGGTAAACGTAATCGGGCGTCTCCTGGTATCTGCTCCGATTCAGGCACGGACAGCCGCAAATGAAGTTTTCTGCAATTCTATAAACCCATAGGGTCAAACTACGAGAAAATATCCACAAAACGGCACGCTTCAATTTTTCCCCATTTTCCTTGTATAGCTCCCTTTAGAGGTAACGTAATCGGGCGTCCCCCGGTATCAGCTCCGATTCAGGCACGGACAGCCCCAAATGAACTTTTCTGCAATTCTATAAATTCATAGGGTCAAACTACGAGAAAATATACACAAAACGGCCCGCTTCAATTTCTCCCCATTTTCCTTGTATAGCTCCCTTTAGAGGTAAACGTAATCGGGCGCCTCCTGGTATCTGCTCCGATTCAGGCACGGACAACCGCAAATGAAGTTTTCTGCAATTCTATAAACCCACAGGGTCAAACTATGAGAAAATATCAACAAAAAGGCCAGCTTCAATTTTTTCCCATTTTCCAAGTATAGCTCCCTTTAGAGGTAAACATAATCGAGCGTCTCCTTGTATCTGCTCCGATTCAGGCACGGACAGCCGCAAATGAAGATTTCTGCAATTCTATAAACCCATAGGGTCAAACTACGAGAAAATATCCACAAAACGACCCGCTTCAATTTTTCCCCATTTTCCTTGTATAGCTCCCTTTAGAGGTAAACGTAATCGGGCGTCCCCTGGTATCTGCTCTGATTCAGGCATGGACAGCCCCAAATGAACTTTTCTACAATTCTATAAACCCATAGGGTCAAACTACGAGAAAATATCCACAAAACGGCCCGTTTCAATTTCTCCCCATTTTCCTTGTATAGTTCACTTTAGAGGTAAACGTAATCGGGCGCCTTCTGGTATCTGCTCCGATTCAGGCACGGACCGCCGCAAATGAACTTTTCTGCAATTCTATAAACCCATAGGGTCAAACTACGAGAAAATATCCACAAAACGGCCAGCTTCAATTTCTCCCCATTTTCCTTGTATAGCTCCCTTTAGAGGTAAACGTAATCGGGCGCCTCCTGGCATCTGCCCCGATTCAGGCACAGACAGCCGCAAATGAAGTTTTCTGCAACTCTATAAACCCATAGGGTCAAACTACGAGAAAATATCCACAAAACGGCCCGCTTCAATTTCTCCCCATTTTCCTTGTATAGCTCACTTTAGAGGTAAACGTAATCGGGCGCCTTCTGGTATCTGCTCCGATTCAGGCACGGACCGCCGCAAATGAACTTTTCTGCAATTCTATAAACCCATAGGGTCAAACTACGAGAAAATATCCACAAAACGGCCAGCTTCAATTTCTCCCCATTTTCCTTGTATAGCTCCCTTTAGAGGTAAACGTAATCGGGCGCCTCCTGGTATCTTCTCCGATTCAGGCACGGACAGCCGCAAATGAAGTTTTCTGCAACTCTATAAACCCATAGGGTCAAACTTCGAGAAAATATCGACAAAACAGCCCGCTAAATTTTTTCCCCATTTTCCTTGTATAGCTCCCTTTAGAGGTAAACGTAATCGGGGGTCTCCTCGTATCTGCTCTGATTCAGGCACGGACAGCCGCAAATGATGTTTTCTGCAACTCTATAAACCCATAGGGTCAAACTACGAGAAAATATCCACAAAATAGCCAGCTTCAATTTCTCCCCATTTTCCTTGTATAGCTCCCTTTAGAGGTAAACGTAATCGGGCGCCTCCTGGTATCTTCTCCGATTCAGGCACGGACAGCCGACAATGAAGTTTTCTGCAACTCTATAAACCCATAGGGTCAAACTTCGAGAAAATATCGACAAAACAGCCCGCTAAAATTTTTCCCCATTTCCCTTGTATAGCTCCCTTTAGAGGTAAACGTAATCGGGCGTCTCCTCGTATCTGCTCTGATTCAGGCACGGACAGCCGCAAATGAAGTTTTCTGCAACTCTATAAACCCATAGGGTCAAACTACGAGAAAATATCCACAAAATAGCCCGCTTCAATTTCTCCCCATTTTCCTTGTATAGCTCCCTTTAGAGGTGAACGTAATCGGGCGCCTCCTGGTATCTGCTCCGATTCAGGCACGGACAGCCGCAAATGAAGTTTTCTGCAATTCTATAAACCCATAGGGTCAAACTACGAGAAAATATCCACAAAACGACCCGCTTCAATTTTTCCCCATTTTCCTTGTATAGCTCCCTTTAGAGGTAAACGTAATCGGGCGTCCCCTGGTATCTGCTCTGATTTAGGCATGGACAGCCCCAAATGAACTTTTCTACAATTCTATAAACCCATAGGGTCAAACTACGAGAAAATATCCACAAAACGGCCCATTTCAATTTCTCCCCATTTTCCTTGTATAGTTCCATTTATAGGTAAATGTAATCGGGCGCCTCCTGGCATCTGCCCCGATTCAGGCACGGACAACCGCAAATGAAGTTTTCTGCAACTCTATAAACCCATAGGGTCAAACTACGAGAAAATATCCACAAAACGGCCCGCTTCAATTTCTCCCCATTTTCCTTGTATAGCTCACTTTAGAGGTAAACGTAATCGGGCGCCTTCTGGTATCTGCTCCGATTCAGGCACGGACCGCCGCAAATGAACTTTTCTGCAATTCTATAAACCCATAGGGTCAAACTACGAGAAAATATCCACAAAACGGCCAGCTTCAATTTCTCCCCATTTTCCTTGTATAGCTCCCTTTAGAGGTAAACGTAATCGGGCGCCTCCTGGTATCTTCTCCGATTCAGGCACGGACAGCCGCAAATGAAGTTTTCTGCAACTCTATAAACCCATAGGGTCAAACTTCGAGAAAATATCGACAAAACAGCCCGCTAAATTTTTTCCCCATTTTCCTTGTATAGCTCCCTTTAGAGGTAAACGTAATCGGGCGTCTCCTCGTATCTGCTCTGATTCAGGCACGGACAGCCGCAAATGAAGTTTTCTGCAACTCTATAAACCCATAGGGTCAAACTACGAGAAAATATCCACAAAATAGCCAGCTTCAATTTCTCCCCATTTTCCTTGTATAGCTCCCTTTAGAGGTAAACGTAATCGGGCGCCTCCTGGTATCTTCTCCGATTCAGGCACGGACAGCCGCAAATGAAGTTTTCTGCAACTCTATAAACCCATAGGGTCAAACTTCGAGAAAATATCGACAAAACAGCCCGCTAAATTTTTTCCCCATTTTCCTTGTATAGCTCCCTTTAGAGGTAAACGTAATCGGGCGTCTCCTCGTATCTGCTCTGATTCAGGCACGGACAGCCGCAAATGAAGTTTTCTGCAACTCTATAAACCCATAGGGTCAAACTACGAGAAAATATCCACAAAATAGCCAGCTTCAATTTTTCCCCATTTTCCTTGTATAGCTCCCTTTAGAGGTAAACGTAATCGGGCGTCTCCTGGTATCTGCTCCGATTCAGGCACGGACAGCCGCAAATGAAGTTTTCTGCAATTCTATAAACCCATAGGGTCAAACTACGAGAAAATATCCACAAAACGGCACGCTTCAATTTTTCCCCATTTTCCTTGTATAGCTCCCTTTAGAGGTAACGTAATCGGGCGTCCCCCGGTATCAGCTCCGATTCAGGCACGGACAGCCCCAAATGAACTTTTCTGCAATTCTATAAATTCATAGGGTCAAACTACGAGAAAATATACACAAAACGGCCCGCTTCAATTTCTCCCCATTTTCCTTGTATAGCTCCCTTTAGAGGTAAACGTAATCGGGCGCCTCCTGGTATCTGCTCCGATTCAGGCACGGACAACCGCAAATGAAGTTTTCTGCAATTCTATAAACCCACAGGGTCAAACTATGAGAAAATATCAACAAAAAGGCCAGCTTCAATTTTTTCCCATTTTCCAAGTATAGCTCCCTTTAGAGGTAAACATAATCGAGCGTCTCCTTGTATCTGCTCCGATTCAGGCACGGACAGCCGCAAATGAAGATTTCTGCAATTCTATAAACCCATAGGGTCAAACTACGAGAAAATATCCACAAAACGACCCGCTTCAATTTTTCCCCATTTTCCTTGTATAGCTCCCTTTAGAGGTAAACGTAATCGGGCGTCCCCTGGTATCTGCTCTGATTCAGGCATGGACAGCCCCAAATGAACTTTTCTACAATTCTATAAACCCATAGGGTCAAACTACGAGAAAATATCCACAAAACGGCCCGTTTCAATTTCTCCCCATTTTCCTTGTATAGTTCACTTTAGAGGTAAACGTAATCGGGCGCCTTCTGGTATCTGCTCCGATTCAGGCACGGACCGCCGCAAATGAACTTTTCTGCAATTCTATAAACCCATAGGGTCAAACTACGAGAAAATATCCACAAAACGGCCAGCTTCAATTTCTCCCCATTTTCCTTGTATAGCTCCCTTTAGAGGTAAACGTAATCGGGCGCCTCCTGGCATCTGCCCCGATTCAGGCACAGACAGCCGCAAATGAAGTTTTCTGCAACTCTATAAACCCATAGGGTCAAACTACGAGAAAATATCCACAAAACGGCCCGCTTCAATTTCTCCCCATTTTCCTTGTATAGCTCACTTTAGAGGTAAACGTAATCGGGCGCCTTCTGGTATCTGCTCCGATTCAGGCACGGACCGCCGCAAATGAACTTTTCTGCAATTCTATAAACCCATAGGGTCAAACTACGAGAAAATATCCACAAAACGGCCAGCTTCAATTTCTCCCCATTTTCCTTGTATAGCTCCCTTTAGAGGTAAACGTAATCGGGCGCCTCCTGGTATCTTCTCCGATTCAGGCACGGACAGCCGCAAATGAAGTTTTCTGCAACTCTATAAACCCATAGGGTCAAACTTCGAGAAAATATCGACAAAACAGCCCGCTAAATTTTTTCCCCATTTTCCTTGTATAGCTCCCTTTAGAGGTAAACGTAATCGGGGGTCTCCTCGTATCTGCTCTGATTCAGGCACGGACAGCCGCAAATGATGTTTTCTGCAACTCTATAAACCCATAGGGTCAAACTACGAGAAAATATCCACAAAATAGCCAGCTTCAATTTCTCCCCATTTTCCTTGTATAGCTCCCTTTAGAGGTAAACGTAATCGGGCGCCTCCTGGTATCTTCTCCGATTCAGGCACGGACAGCCGACAATGAAGTTTTCTGCAACTCTATAAACCCATAGGGTCAAACTTCGAGAAAATATCGACAAAACAGCCCGCTAAAATTTTTCCCCATTTTCCTTGTATAGCTCCCTTTAGAGGTAAACGTAATCGGGCGTCTCCTCGTATCTGCTCTGATTCAGGCACGGACAGCCGCAAATGAAGTTTTCTGCAACTCTATAAACCCATAGGGTCAAACTACGAGAAAATATCCACAAAATAGCCCGCTTCAATTTCTCCCCATTTTCCTTGTATAGCTCCCTTTAGAGGTGAACGTAATCGGGCGCCTCCTGGTATCTGCTCCGATTCAGGCACGGACAGCCGCAAATGAAGTTTTCTGCAATTCTATAAACCCATAGGGTCAAACTACGAGAAAATATCCACAAAACGACCCGCTTCAATTTTTCCCCATTTTCCTTGTATAGCTCCCTTTAGAGGTAAACGTAATCGGGCGTCCCCTGGTATCTGCTCTGATTTAGGCATGGACAGCCCCAAATGAACTTTTCTACAATTCTATAAACCCATAGGGTCAAACTACGAGAAAATATCCACAAAACGGCCCATTTCAATTTCTCCCCATTTTCCTTGTATAGTTCCATTTATAGGTAAATGTAATCGGGCGCCTCCTGGCATCTGCCCCGATTCAGGCACGGACAACCGCAAATGAAGTTTTCTGCAACTCTATAAACCCATAGGGTCAAACTACGAGAAAATATCCACAAAACGGCCCGCTTCAATTTCTCCCCATTTTCCTTGTATAGCTCACTTTAGAGGTAAACGTAATCGGGCGCCTTCTGGTATCTGCTCCGATTCAGGCACGGACCGCCGCAAATGAACTTTTCTGCAATTCTATAAACCCATAGGGTCAAACTACGAGAAAATATCCACAAAACGGCCAGCTTCAATTTCTCCCCATTTTCCTTGTATAGCTCCCTTTAGAGGTAAACGTAATCGGGCGCCTCCTGGTATCTTCTCCGATTCAGGCACGGACAGCCGCAAATGAAGTTTTCTGCAACTCTATAAACCCATAGGGTCAAACTTCGAGAAAATATGGACAAAACAGCCCGCTAAATTTTTTCCCCATTTTCCTTGTATAGCAACCTTTAGAGGTAAACGTAATCGGGCGTCTCCTCGTATCTGCTCTGATTCAGGCACGGACAGCCGCAAATGAAGTTTTCTGCAACTCTATAAACCCATAGGGTCAAACTACGAGAAAATATCCACAAAATAGCCAGCTTCAATTTCTCCCCATTTTCCTTGTATAGCTCCCTTTAGAGGTAAACGTAATCGGGCGCCTCCTGGTATCTTCTCCGATTCAGGCACGGACAGCCGACAATGAAGTTTTCTGCAACTCTATAAACCCATAGGGTCAAACTTCGAGAAAATATCGACAAAACAGCCCGCTAAAATTTTTCCCCATTTTCCTTGTATAGCTCCCTTTAGAGGTAAACGTAATCGGGCGTCTCCTCGTATCTGCTCTGATTCAGGCACGGACAGCCGCAAATGAAGTTTTCTGCAACTCTATAAACCCATAGGGTCAAACTACGAGAAAATATCCACAAAATAGCCCGCTTCAATTTCTCCCCATTTTCCTTGTATAGCTCCCTTTAGAGGTGAACGTAATCGGGCGCCTCCTGGTATCTGCTCCGATTCAGGCACAGACAGCCGCAAGTGAAGTTTTCTGCAATTCTATAAACCCATAGGGTCAAACTACGAGAAAATATCCAAAAAACGGCCCGCTTCAATTTTTCCCCATTTTCCTTGTATAGCTCCCTTTAGAGGTAAACGTAATCGGGCGTTCTCTGGTATCTGCTCTGATTCAGGCACGGACAGCCGCAAATGAACTTTTCTGCAATTCTATAAACCCATAGGGTCAAACTACGAGAAAATATCCACAAACGGCCCGCTTCAATTTCTCCCCATATTCCTTGTATAGCTCCCTTTAGAGGTAAACGTAATCGGGCGTCCCCTGGTATCTGCTCCGATTTAGGCACGGACAGCCGCAAATGAAGTTTTCTGCAATTCTATAAACCCATAGGGTCAAACTACGAGAAAATATCAACAAAAAGGCCCGCTTCAATTTTTCCCCATTTTCCTTGTATAGCTCCCTTTAGAGGTAAACGTAATCGGGCGCCTCCTGGTATCTTCTCCGATTCAGGCACGGACAGCCGACAATGAAGTTTTCTGCAACTCTATAAACCCATAGGGTCAAACTTCGAGAAAATATCGACAAAATAGCCCGCTAAAATTTTTCCCCATTTTCCTTGTATAGCTCCCTTTAGAGGTAAACGTAATCGGGCGTCTCCTCGTATCTGCTCTGATTCAGGCACGGACAGCCGCAAATGAAGTTTTCTGCAACTCTATAAACCCATAGGGTCAAACTTCGAGAAAATATCGACAAAACAGCCCGCTAAAATTTTTCCCCATTTTCCTTGTATAGCTCCCTTTAGAGGTAAACGTAATCGGGCGTCTCCTCGTATCTGCTCTGATTCAGGCACGGACAGCCGCAAATGAAGTTTTCTGCAACTCTATAAACCCATAGGGTCAAACTACGAGAAAATATCCACAAAATAGCCCGCTTCAATTTCTCCCCATTTTCCTTGTATAGCTCCCTTTAGAGGTGAACGTAATCGGGCGCCTCCTGGTATCTGCTCCGATTCAGGCACAGACAGCCGCAAGTGAAGTTTTCTGCAATTCTATAAACCCATAGGGTCAAACTACGAGAAAATATCCAAAAAACGGCCCGCTTCAATTTTTCCCCATTTTCCTTGTATAGCTCCCTTTAGAGGTAAACGTAATCGGGCGTTCTCTGGTATCTGCTCTGATTCAGGCACGGACAGCCGCAAATGAACTTTTCTGCAATTCTATAAACCCATAGGGTCAAACTACGAGAAAATATCCACAAACGGCCCGCTTCAATTTCTCCCCATATTCCTTGTATAGCTCCCTTTAGAGGTAAACGTAATCGGGCGTCCCCTGGTATCTGCTCCGATTTAGGCACGGACAGCCGCAAATGAAGTTTTCTGCAATTCTATAAACCCATAGGGTCAAACTACGAGAAAATATCAACAAAAAGGCCCGCTTCAATTTTTCCCCATTTTCCTTGTATAGCTCCCTTTAGAGGTAAACGTAATCGGGCGCCTCCTGGTATCTTCTCCGATTCAGGCACGGACAGCCGACAATGAAGTTTTCTGCAACTCTATAAACCCATAGGGTCAAACTTCGAGAAAATATCGACAAAATAGCCCGCTAAAATTTTTCCCCATTTTCCTTGTATAGCTCCCTTTAGAGGTAAACGTAATCGGGCGTCTCCTCGTATCTGCTCTGATTCAGGCACGGACAGCCGCAAATGAAGTTTTCTGCAACTCTATAAACCCATAGGGTCAAACTACGAGAAAATATCCACAAAATAGCCCGCTTCAATTTCTCCCCATTTTCCTTGTATGGCTCCCTTTAGAGGTGAACGTAATCGGGCGCCTCCTGGTATCTGCTCCGATTCAGGCACGGACAGCCGCAAATGAAGTTTTCTACAATTCTATAAACCCATAGGGTCAAACTACGAGAAAATATCCAAAAAACGGCCCGCTTCAATTTTTCCCCATTTTCCTTGTATAGCTCCCTTTAGAGGTAAACGTAATCGGGCGTTCTCTGGTATCTGCTCTGATTCAGGCACGGACAGCCGCAAATGAACTTTTCTGCAATTCTATAAACCCATAGGGTCAAACTACGAGAAAATATCCACAAACGGCCCGCTTCAATTTCTCCCCATATTCCTTGTATAGCTCCCTTTAGAGGTAAACGTAATCGGGCGTCCCCTGGTATCTGCTCCGATTTAGGCACGGACAGCCGCAAATGAAGTTTTCTGCAATTCTATAAACCCATAGGGGCAAACTACGAGAAAATATCCACAAAACGGCCCGCTTCAATTTCTTCCCATTTTCCTTGTATAGCTCCCTTTAGAGGTAAACGTAATCGGGCGCCTCCTGGTATCTGCTCCGATTCAGGCACGGACAGCCGCAAATGAAGTTTTCTGCAATTCTATAAACCCACAGGGTCAAACTATGAGAAAATATCAACAAAAAGGCCAGCTTCAATTTTTTCCCATTTTCCAAGTATAGCTCCCTTTAGAGGTAAACGTAATCAAGCGTCTCCTTGTATCTGCTCCGATTCAGGCACGGACAGCCGCAAATGAAGATTTCTGCAATTCTATAAACCCATAGGGTCAAACTACGAGAAAATATCCACAAAATGACCCGCTTCAATTTTTCCCCATTTTCCTTGTATAGCTCCCTTTAGAGGTAAACGTAATCGGGCGTCCCCTGGTATCTGCTCTGATTCAGGCATGGACAGCCCCAAATGAACTTTTCTACAATTCTATAAACCTATAGGGTCAAACTACGAGAAAATATCCACAAAACGGCCCGTTTCAATTTCTCCCCATTTTCCTTGTATAGTTCCCTTTATAGGTAAATGTAATCGGGCGCCTCCTGGCATCTGCCCCGATTCAGGCACGGACAGCCGCAAATGAAGTTTTCTGCAACTCTATAAGCCCATAGGGTCAAACTACGAGAAAATATCCACAAAACGGCCCGCTTCAATTTCTCCCCATTTTCCTTGTATAGCTCACTTTAGAGGTAAACGTAATCGGGCGCCTTCTGGTATCTGCTCCGATTCAGGCACGGACCGCCGCAAATGAACTTTTCTGCAATTCTATAAACCCATAGGGTCAAACTACGAGAAAATATCCACAAAACGGCCAGCTTCAATTTCTCCCCATTTTCCTTGTATAGCTCCCTTTAGAGGTAAACGTAATCGGGCGCCTCCTGGTATCTGCTCCGATTCAGGCACGGACAGCCGCAAGTGAAGTTTTCTGCAATTCTATAAACCCATAGGGTCAAACTACGAGAAAATATCCAAAAAACGGCCCGCTTCAATTTTTCCCCATTTTCCTTGTATAGCTCCCTTTAGAGGTAAACGTAATCGGGCGTCCCCTGGTATCTGCTCCGATTTAGGCACGGACAGCCGCAAATGAAGTTTTCTGCAATTCTATAAACCCATAGGGTCAAACTACGAGAAAATATCAACAAAAAGGCCCGCTTCAATTTTTCCCCATTTTCCTTGTATAGCTCCCTTTAGAGGTAAACGTAATCGGGCGCCTCCTGGTATCTTCTCCGATTCAGGCACGGACAGCCGACAATGAAGTTTTCTGCAACTCTATAAACCCATAGGGTCAAACTTCGAGAAAATATCGACAAAATAGCCCGCTAAAATTTTTCCCCATTTTCCTTGTATAGCTCCCTTTAGAGGTACACGTAATCGGGCGTCTCCTCGTATCTGCTCTGATTCAGGCACGGACAGCCGCAAATGAAGTTTTCTGCAACTCTATAAACCCATAGGGTCAAACTACGAGAAAATATCCACAAAATAGCCCGCTTCAATTTCTCCCCATTTTCCTTGTATGGCTCCCTTTAGAGGTGAACGTAATCGGGCGCCTCCTGGTATCTGCTCCGATTCAGGCACGGACAGCCGCAAATGAAGTTTTCTACAATTCTATAAACCCATAGGGTCAAACTACGAGAAAATATCCAAAAAACGGCCCGCTTCAATTTTTCCCCATTTTCCTTGTATAGCTCCCTTTAGAGGTAAACGTAATCGGGCGTTCTCTGGTATCTGCTCTGATTCAGGCACGGACAGCCGCAAATGAACTTTTCTGCAATTCTATAAACCCATAGGGTGAAACTACGAGAAAATATCCACAAACGGCCCGCTTCAATTTCTCCCCATATTCCTTGTATAGCTCCCTTTAGAGGTAAACGTAATCGGGCGTCCCCTGGTATCTGCTCCGATTTAGGCACGGACAGCCGCAAATGAAGTTTTCTGCAATTCTATAAACCCATAGGGGCAAACTACGAGAAAATATCCACAAAACGGCCCGCTTCAATTTCTTCCCATTTTCCTTGTATAGCTCCCTTTAGAGGTAAACGTAATCGGGCGCCTCCTGGTATCTGCTCCGATTCAGGCACGGACAGCCGCAAATGAAGTTTTCTGCAATTCTATAAACCCACAGGGTCAAACTATGAGAAAATATCAACAAAAAGGCCAGCTTCAATTTTTTCCCATTTTCCAAGTATAGCTCCCTTTAGAGGTAAACGTAATCAAGCGTCTCCTTGTATCTGCTCCGATTCAGGCACGGACAGCCGCAAATGAAGATTTCTGCAATTCTATAAACCCATAGGGTCAAACTACGAGAAAATATCCACAAAATGACCCGCTTCAATTTTTCCCCATTTTCCTTGTATAGCTCCCTTTAGAGGTAAACGTAATCGGGCGTCCCCTGGTATCTGCTCTGATTCAGGCATGGACAGCCCCAAATGAACTTTTCTACAATTCTATAAACCTATAGGGTCAAACTACGAGAAAATATCCACAAAACGGCCCGTTTCAATTTCTCCCCATTTTCCTTGTATAGTTCCCTTTATAGGTAAATGTAATCGGGCGCCTCCTAGCATCTGCCCCGATTCAGGCACGGACAGCCGCAAATGAAGTTTTCTGCAACTCTATAAGCCCATAGGGTCAAACTACGAGAAAATATCCACAAAACGGCCCGCTTCAATTTCTCCCCATTTTCCTTGTATAGCTCACTTTAGAGGTAAACGTAATCGGGCGCCTTCTGGTATCTGCTCCGATTCAGGCACGGACCGCCGCAAATGAACTTTTCTGCAATTCTATAAACCCATAGGGTCAAACTACGAGAAAATATCCACAAAACGGCCAGCTTCAATTTCTCCCCATTTTCCTTGTATAGCTCCCTTTAGAGGTAAACGTAATCGGGCGCCTCCTGGTATCTGCTCCGATTCAGGCACGGACAGCCGCAAGTGAAGTTTTCTGCAATTCTATAAACCCATAGGGTCAAACTACGAGAAAATATCCAAAAAACGGCCCGCTTCAATTTTTCCCCATTTTCCTTGTATAGCTCCCTTTAGAGGTAAACGTAATCGGGCGTTCTCTGGTATCTGCTCTGATTCAGGCACGGACAGCCGCAAATGAACTTTTCTGCAATTCTATAAACCCATAGGGTCAAACTACGAGAAAATATCCACAAACGGCCCGCTTCAATTTCTCCCCATATTCCTTGTATAGCTCCCTTTAGAGGTAAACGTAATCGGGCGTCCCCTGGTATCTGCTCCGATTTAGGCACGGACAGCCGCAAATGAAGTTTTCTGCAATTCTATAAACCCATAGGGTCAAACTACGAGAAAATATCAACAAAAAGGCCCGCTTCAATTTTTCCCCATTTTCCTTGTATAGCTCCCTTTAGAGGTAAACGTAATCGGGCGCCTCCTGGTATCTTCTCCGATTCAGGCACGGACAGCCGACAATGAAGTTTTCTGCAACTCTATAAACCCATAGGGTCAAACTTCGAGAAAATATCGACAAAATAGCCCGCTAAAATTTTTCCCCATTTTCCTTGTATAGCTCCCTTTAGAGGTAAACGTAATCGGGCGTCTCCTCGTATCTGCTCTGATTCAGGCACGGACAGCCGCAAATGAAGTTTTCTGCAACTCTATAAACCCATAGGGTCAAACTACGAGAAAATATCCACAAAATAGCCCGCTTCAATTTCTCCCCATTTTCCTTGTATGGCTCCCTTTAGAGGTGAACGTAATCGGGCGCCTCCTGGTATCTGCTCCGATTCAGGCACGGACAGCCGCAAATGAAGTTTTCTACAATTCTATAAACCCATAGGGTCAAACTACGAGAAAATATCCAAAAAACGGCCCGCTTCAATTTTTCCCCATTTTCCTTGTATAGCTCCCTTTAGAGGTAAACGTAATCGGGCGTTCTCTGGTATCTGCTCTGATTCAGGCACGGACAGCCGCAAATGAACTTTTCTGCAATTCTATAAACCCATAGGGTCAAACTACGAGAAAATATCCACAAACGGCCCGCTTCAATTTCTCCCCATATTCCTTGTATAGCTCCCTTTAGAGGTAAACGTAATCGGCCGTCCCCTGGTATCTGCTCCGATTTAGGCACGGACAGCCGCAAATGAAGTTTTCTGCAATTCTATAAACCCATAGGGGCAAACTACGAGAAAATATCCACAAAACGGCCCGCTTCAATTTCTTCCCATTTTCCTTGTATAGCTCCCTTTAGAGGTAAACGTAATCGGGCGCCTCCTGGTATCTGCTCCGATTCAGGCACGGACAGCCGCAAATGAAGTTTTCTGCAATTCTATAAACCCACAGGGTCAAACTATGAGAAAATATCAACAAAAAGGCCAGCTTCAATTTTTTCCCATTTTCCAAGTATAGCTCCCTTTAGAGGTAAACGTAATCAAGCGTCTCCTTGTATCTGCTCCGATTCAGGCACGGACAGCCGCAAATGAAGATTTCTGCAATTCTATAAACCCATAGGGTCAAACTACGAGAAAATATCCACAAAATGACCCGCTTCAATTTTTCCCCATTTTCCTTGTATAGCTCCCTTTAGAGGTAAACGTAATCGGGCGTCCCCTGGTATCTGCTCTGATTCAGGCATGGACAGCCCCAAATGAACTTTTCTACAATTCTATAAACCTATAGGGTCAAACTACGAGAAAATATCCACAAAACGGCCCGTTTCAATTTCTCCCCATTTTCCTTGTATAGTTCCCTTTATAGGTAAATGTAATCGGGCGCCTCCTGGCATCTGCCCCGATTCAGGCACGGACAGCCGCAAATGAAGTTTTCTGCAACTCTATAAACCCATAGGGTCAAACTACGAGAAAATATCCACAAAACGGCCCGCTTCAATTTCTCCCCATTTTCCTTGTATAGCTCACTTTAGAGGTAAACGTAATCGGGCGCCTTCTGGTATCTGCTCCGATTCAGGCACGGACCGCCGCAAATGAACTTTTCTGCAATTCTATAAACCCATAGGGTCAAACTACGAGAAAATATCCACAAAACGGCCAGCTTCAATTTCTCCCCATTTTCCTTGTATAGCTCCCTTTAGAGGTAAACGTAATCGGGCGCCTCCTGGTATCTTCTCCGATTCAGGCACGGACAGCCGCAAATGAAGTTTTCTGCAACTCTATAAACCCATAGGGTCAAACTTCGAGAAAATATCGACAAAACAGCTCGCTAAATTTTTTCCCCATTTTCCTTGTATAGCTCCCTTTAGAGGTAAACGTAATCGGGCGTCTCCTCGTATCTGCTCTGATTCAGGCACGGACAGCCGCAAATGAAGTTTTCTGCAACTCTATAAACCCATAGGGTCAAACTACGAGAAAATATCCACAAAATAGCCAGCTTCAATTTCTCCCCATTTTCCTTGTATAGCTCCCTTTAGAGGTAAACGTAATCGGGCGCCTCATGGTATCTTCTCCGATTCAGGCACGGACAGCCGACAATGAAGTTTTCTGCAACTTTATAAACCCATAGGGTCAAACTTCGAGAAAATATCTTTAAAACAGCCCGCTAAAATTTTTCCCCATTTTCCTTGTATAGCTCGCTTTAGAGGTAAACGTAATCGGGCGTCTCCTCGTATCTGCTCTGATTCAGGCACGGACAGCCGCAAATGAAGTTTTCTGCAACTCTATAAACCCATAGGGTCAAACTACGAGAAAATATCCACAAAATAGCCCGCTTCAATTTCTCCCCATTTTCCTTGTATAGCTCCCTTTAGAGGTGAACGTAATCGGGCGCCTCCTGGTATCTGCTCCGATTCAGGCACGGACAGCCGCAAATGAAGTTTTCTGCAATTCTATAAACCCTTATGGTCAAACTACGTGAAAATATCCAAAAAACGGCCCGCTTCAATTTTACCCCATTTTCCTTGTATAGCTCCCTTTAGAGGTAAACGTAATCGGGCGTTCTCTGGTATCTGCTCTGATTCAGGCACGGACAGCCGCAAATGAACTTTTCTGCAATTCTATAAACCCATAGGGTCAAACTACGAGAAAATATCCACAAACGGCCCGCTTCAATTTCTCCCCATATTCCTTGTATAGCTCCCTTTAGAGGTAAACGTAATCGGGCGTCCCCTGGTATCTGCTCCGATTTAGGCACGGACAGCCGCAAATGAAGTTTTCTGCAATTCTATAAACCCATAGGGTCAAACTACGAGAAAATATCAACAAAAATGCCCGCTTCAATTTTTCCCCATTTTCCTTGTATAGCTCCCTTTAGAGGTAAACGTAATCGGGCGCCTCCTGGTATCTTCTCCGATTCAGGCACGGACAGCCGACAATGAAGTTTTCTGCAACTCTATAAACCCATAGGGTCAAACTTCGAGAAAATATCGACAAAACAGCCCGCTAAAATTTTTCCCCATTTTCCTTGTATAGCTCCCTTTAGAGGTAAACGTAATCGGGCGTCTCCTCGTATCTGCTCTGATTCAGGCACGGACAGCCGCAAATGAAGTTTTCTGCAACTCTATAAACCCATAGGGTCAAACTACGAGAAAATATCCACAAAATAGCCCGCTTCAATTTCTCCCCATTTTCCTTGTATAGCTCCCTTTAGAGGTGAACGTAATCGGGCGCCTCCTGGTATCTGCTCCGATTCAGGCACGGACAGCCGCAAATGAAGTTTTCTACAATTCTATAAACCCATAGGGTCAAACTACGAGAAAATATCCAAAAAACGGCCCGCTTCAATTTTTCCCCATTTTCCTTGTATAGCTCCCTTTAGAGGTAAACGTAATCGGGCGTTCTCTGGTATCTGCTCTGATTCAGGCACGGACAGCCGCAAATGAACTTTTCTGCAATTCTATAAACCCATAGGGTCAAACTACGAGAAAATATCCACAAACGGCCCGCTTCAATTTCTCCCCATATTCCTTGTATAGCTCCCTTTAGAGGTAAACGTAATCGGGCGTCCCCTGGTATCTGCTCCGATTTAGGCACGGACAGCCGCAAATGAAGTTTTCTGCAATTCTATAAACCCATAGGGGCAAACTACGAGAAAATATCCACAAAACGGCCCGCTTCAATTTCTTCCCATTTTCCAAGTATAGCTCCCTTTAGAGGTAAACGTAATCGGGCGCCTTCTGGTATCTGCTCCGATTCAGGCACGGACCGCCGCAAATGAACTTTTCTGCAATTCTATAAACCCATAGGGTCAAACTACGAGAAAATATCCACAAAACGGCCAGCTTCAATTTCTCCCCATTTTCCTTGTATAGCTCCCTTTAGAGGTAAACGTAATCGGGCGCCTCCTGGTATATTCTCCGATTCAGGCACGGACAGCCGCAAATGAAGTTTTCTGCAACTCTATAAACCCATAGGGTCAAACTTCGAGAAAATATCGACAAAACAGCCCGCTAAATTTTTTCCCCATTTTCCTTGTATAGCTCCCTTTAGAGGTAAACGTAATCGGGCGTCTCCTCGTATCTGCTCTGATTCAGGCACGGACAGCCGCAAATGAAGTTTTCTGCAACTCTATAAACCCATAGGGTCAAACTACGAGAAAATATCCACAAAATAGCCAGCTTCAATTTCTCCCCATTTTCCTTGTATAGCTCCCTTTAGAGGTAAACGTAATCGGGCGCCTCATGGTATCTTCTCCGATTCAGGCACGGACAGCCGACAATGAAGTTTTCTGCAACTTTATAAACCCATAGGGTCAAACTTCGAGAAAATATCTTTAAAACAGCCCGCTAAAATTTTTCCCCATTTTCCTTGTATAGCTCCCTTTAGAGGTAAACGTAATCGGGCGCCTCCTGGTATCTGCTCCGATTCAGGCACGGACAGCCGCAAATGAAGTTTTCTGCAATTCTATAAACCCTTATGGTCAAACTACGTGAAAATATCCAAAAAACGGCCCGCTTCAATTTTACCCCATTTTCCTTGTATAGCTCCCTTTAGAGGTAAACGTAATCGGGCGTTCTCTGGTATCTGCTCTGATTCAGGCACGGACAGCCGCAAATGAACTTTTCTACAATTCTATAAACCCATAGGGTCAAACTACGAGAGAATATCCACAAACGGCCCGCTTCAATTTCTCCCCATATTCCTTGTATAGCTCCCTTTAGAGGTAAACGTAATCGGGCGTCCCCTGGTATCTGCTCCGATTTAGGCACGGACAGCCGCAAATGAAGTTTTCTGCAATTCTATAAACCCATAGGGTCAAACTACGAGAAAATATCAACAAAAATGCCCGCTTCAATTTTTCCCCATTTTCCTTGTATAGCTCCCTTTAGAGGTAAACGTAATCGGGCGCCTCCTGGTATCTTCTCCGATTCAGGCACGGACAGCCGACAATGAAGTTTTCTGCAACTCTATAAACCCATAGGGTCAAACTTCGAGAAAATATCGACAAAACAGCCCGCTAAAATTTTTCCCCATTTTCCTTGTATAGCTCCCTTTAGAGGTAAACGTAATCGGGCGTCTCCTCGTATCTGCTCTGATTCAGGCACGGACAGCCGCAAAAGAAGTTTTCTGCAACTCTATAAACCCATAGGGTCAAACTACGAGAAAATATCCACAAAATAGCCCGCTTCAATTTCTCCCCATTTTCCTTGTATAGCTCCCTTTAGAGGTGAACGTAATCGGGCGCCTCTTGGTATCTGCTCCGATTCAGGCACGGACAGCCGCAAATGAAGTTTTCTACAATTCTATAAACCCATAGGGTCAAACTACGAGAAAATATCCAAAAAACGGCCCGCTTCAATTTTTCCCCATTTTCCTTGTATAGCTCCCTTTAGAGGTAAACGTAATCGGGCGTTCTCTGGTATCTGCTCTGATTCAGGCACGGACAGCCGCAAATGAACTTTTCTGCAATTCTATAAACCCATAGGGTCAAACTACGAGAAAATATCCACAAACGGCCCGCTTCAATTTCTCCCCATATTCCTTGTATAGCTCCCTTTAGAGGTAAACGTAATCGGGCGTCCCCTGGTATCTGCTCCGATTTAGGCACGGATAGCCGCAAATGAAGTTTTCTGCAATTCTATAAACCCATAGGGTCAAACTACGAGAAAATATCCACAAAACGGCCCGCTTCAATTTCTCCCCATTTTCCTTGTATAGCTCCCTTTAGAGGTAAACGTAATCGGGCGCCTCCTGGTATCTGCTCCGATTCAGGCACGGACAGCCGCAAATGAAGTTTTCTGCAATTCTATAAACCCACAGGGTCAAACTATGAGAAAATATCAACAAAAAGGCCAGCTTCAATTTTTTCCCATTTTCCAAGTATAGCTCCCTTTAGAGGTAAACGTAATCGAGCGTCTCCTTGTATCTGCTCCGATTCAGGCACGGACAGCCGCAAATGAAGATTTCTACAATTCTATAAACCCATAGGGTCAAACTACGAGAAAATATCCACAAAATGACCCGCTTCAATTTTTCCCCATTTTCCTTGTATAGCTCCCTTTAGAGGTAAACGTAATCGGGCGTCCCCTGGTATCTGCTCTGATTCAGGCATGGACAGCCCCAAATGAACTTTTCTACAATTCTATAAACCCATAGGGTCAAACTACGAGAAAATATCCACAAAACGGCCCGTTTCAATTTCTCCCCATTTTCCTTGTATAGTTCCCTTTATAGGTAAATGTAATCGGGCGCCTCCTGGCATCTGCCCCGATTCAGGCACGGACAGCCGCAAATGAAGTTTTCTGCAACTCTATAAACCCATAGGGTCAAACTACGAGAAAATATCCACAAAACGGCCCGCTTCAATTTCTCCCCATTTTCCTTGTATAGCTCACTTTAGAGGTAAACGTAATCGGGCGCCTTCTGGTATCTGCTTCGATTCAGGCACGGACAGCCGCAAATGAAGTTTTCTGCAACTCTATAAACCCATAGGGTCAAACTACGAGAAAATATCCACAAAATAGCCAGCTTCAATTTCTCCCCATTTTCCTTGTATAGCTCCCTTTAGAGGTAAACGTAATCGGGCGCCTCCTGGTATCTTCTCCGATTCAGGCACGGACAGCCGACAATGAAGTTTTCTGCAACTCTATAAACCCATAGGGTCAAACTTCGAGAAAATATCGACAAAACAGCCCGCTAAAATTTTTCCCCATTTTCCTTGTATAGCTCCCTTTTGAGGTAAACGTAATCGGGCGTCTCCTCGTATCTGCTCTGATTCAGGCACGAACAGCCGCAAATGAAGTTTTCTGCAACTCTATAAACCCATAGGGTCAAACTACGAGAAAATATCCACAAAATAGCCCGCTTCAATTTCTCCCCATTTTCCTTGTATAGCTCCCTTTAGAGGTGAACGTAATCGGGCGCCTCCTGGTATCTGCTCCGATTCAGGCACGGACAGCCGCAAATGAAGTTTTCTGCAATTCTATAAACCCATAGGGTCAAACTACGAGAAAATATCCAAAAAACGGCCCGCTTCAATTTTTCCCCATTTTCCTTGTATAGCTCCCTTTAGAGGTAAACGTAATCGGGCGTTCTCTGGTATCTGCTCTGATTCAGGCACGGACAGCCGCAAATGAACTTTTCTGCAATTCTATAAACCCATAGGGTCAAACTACGAGAAAATATCCACAAACGGCCCGCTTCAATTTCTCCCCATATTCCTTGTATAGCTCCCTTTAGAGGTAAACGTAATCGGGCGTCCCATGGTATCTGCTCCGATTTAGGCACGGACAGCCGCAAATAAAGTTTTCTGCAATTCTATAAACCCATAGGGTCAAACTACGAGAAAATATCAACAAAAAGGCCCGCTTCAATTTTTCCCCATTTTCCTTGTATAGCTCCCTTTAGAGGTAAACGTAATCGGGCGTCTCTTGGTATCTGCTCCGATTCAGGCACGGACAGCCGCAAATGAAGTTTTCTGCAATTCTATAAACCCACAGGGTCAAACTACGAGAAAATATCAACAAAAAGGCCCGCTTCAATTTTTTCCCATTTTCCAAGTATAGCTCCCTTTAGAGGTAAACGTAATCGAGCGTCTCCTGGTATCTGCTCAGATTCAGGCACGGACAGCCGCAAATGAAGATTTCTGCAATTCTATAAACCCATAGGGTCAAACTATGAGAAAATATCAACAAAAAGGCCCGCTTCAATTTTTCCCCATTTTCCTTGTATAGCTCCCTTTAGAGGTAAACGTAATCGGGCGTCTCCTGGTATCTGCTCCGATTCAGGCACGGACAGCCGCAAATGAAGTTTTCTGCAATTCTATAAACCCATAGGGTCAAACTACGAGAAAATATCCACAAAACGGCACGCTTCAATTTTTCCCCATTTTCCTTGTATAGCTCCCTTTAGAGGTAACGTAATCGGGCGTCCCCCGGTATCAGCTCCGATTCAGGCACGGACATCCCCAAATGAACTTTTCTGCAATTCTATAAATTCATAGGGTCAAACTACGAGAAAATATACACAAAACGGCCCGCTTCAATTTCTCCCCATTTTCCTTGTATAGCTCCCTTTAGAGGTAAACGTAATCGGGCGCCTCCTGGTATCTGCTCCGATTCAGGCACGGACAACCGCAAATGAAGTTTTCTGCAATTCTATAAACCCACAGGGTCAAACTATGAGAAAATATCAACAAAAAGGCCAGCTTCAATTTTTTCCCATTTTCCAAGTATAGCTCCCTTTAGAGGTAAACGTAATCGAGCGTCTCCTTGTATCTGCTCCGATTCAGGCACGGACAGCCGCAAATGAAGATTTCTGCAATTCTATAAACCCATAGGGTCAAACTACGAGAAAATATCCACAAAACGACCCGCTTCAATTTTTCCCCATTTTCCTTGTATAGCTCCCTTTAGAGGTAAACGTAATCGGGCGTCCCCTGGTATCTGCTCTGATTCAGGCATGGACAGCCCCAAATGAACTTTTCTACAATTCTATAAACCCATAGGGTCAAACTACGAGAAAATATCTACAAAACGGCCCGTTTCAATTTCTCCCCATTTTCCTTGTATAGTTCCCTTTATAGGTAAATGTAATCGGGCGCCTCCTGGCATCTGCCCCGATTCAGGCACGGACAGCCGCAAATGAAGTTTTCTGCAACTCTATAAACCCATAGGGTCAAACTACGAGAAAATATCCACAAAACGGCCCGCTTCGATTTCTCCCCATTTTCCTTGTATAGCTCACTTTAGAGGTAAACGTAATCGGGCGCCTTCTGGTATCTGCTCCGATTCAGGCACGGACCGCCGCAAATGAACTTTTCTGCAATTCTATAAACCCATAGGGTCAAACTACGAGAAAATATCCACAAAACGCCCAGCTTCAATTTCTCCCCATTTTCCTTGTATAGCTCCCTTTAGAGGTAAACGTAATCGGGCGCCTCCTGGTATCTTCTCCGATTCAGGCACGGACAGCCGCAAATGAAGTTTTCTGCAACTCTATAAACCCATAGGGTCAAACTTCGAGAAAATATCGACAAAACAGCCCGCTAAATTTTTTCCCCATTTTCCTTGTATAGCTCCCTTTAGAGGTAAACGTAATCGGGCGTCTCCTCGTATCTGCTCTGATTCAGGCACGGACAGCCGCAAATGAAGTTTTCTGCAACTCTATAAACCCATAGGGTCAAACTACGAGAAAATATCCACAAAATAGCCAGCTTCAATTTCTCCCCATTTTCCTTGTATAGCTCCCTTTAGAGGTAAACGTAATCGGGCGCCTCCTGGTATCTTCTCCGATTCAGGCACGGACAGCCGACAATGAAGTTTTCTGCAACTCTATAAACCCATAGGGTCAAACTTCGAGAAAATATCGACAAAACAGCCCGCTAAAATTTTTCCCCATTTTCCTTGTATAGCTCCCTTTAGAGGTAAACGTAATCGGGCGTCTCCTCGTATCTGCTCTGATTCAGGCACGGACAGCCGCAAATGAAGTTTTCTGCAACTCTATAAACCCATAGGGTCAAACTACGAGAAAATATCCACAAAATAGCCCGCTTCAATTTCTCCCCATTTTCCTTGTATAGCTCCCTTTAGAGGTGAACGTAATCGGGCGCCCCCTGGTATCTGCTCCGATTCAGGCACGGACAGCCGCAAATGAAGTTTTCTGCAATTCTATAAACCCATAGGGTCAAACTACGAGAAAATATCCAAAAAACGGCCAGCTTCAATTTTCCCCCATTTTCCTTGTATAGCTCCCTTTAGAGGTAAACGTAATCGGGCGTTCTCTGGTATCTGCTCTGATTCAGGCATGGACAGCCCCAAATGAACTTTTCTACAATTCTATAAACCCATAGGGTCAAACTACGAGAAAATATCCACAAAACGGCCCGTTTCAATTTCTCCCCATTTTCCTTGTATAGTTCCCTTTATAGGTAAATGTAATCGGGCGCCTCCTGGCATCTGCCCCGATTCAGGCACGGACAGCCGCAAATGAAGTTTTCTGCAATTCTATAAACCCACAGGGTCAAACTATGAGAAAATATCAACAAAAAGGCCAGCTTCAATTTTTTCCCATTTTCCAAGTATAGCTCCCTTTAGAGGTAAACGTAATCGAGCGTCTCCTTGTATATGCTCCGATTCAGGCACGGACAGCCGCAAATGAAGATTTCTGCAATTCTATAAACCCATAGGGTCAAACTACGAGAAAATATCCACAAAATGACCCGCTTCAATTTTTCCCCATTTTCCTTGTATAGCTCCCTTTAGAGGTAAACGTAATCGGGCGTCCCCTGGTATCTGCTCTGATTCAGGCATGGACAGCCCCAAATGAACTTTTCTACAATTCTATAAACCCATAGGGTCAAACTACGAGAAAATATCCACAAAACGGCCCGTTTCAATTTCTCCCCATTTTCCTTGTATAGTTCCCTTTATAGGTAAATGTAATCGGGCGCCTCCTGGCATCTGCCCCGATTCAGGCACGGACAGCCGCAAATGAAGTTTTCTGCAACTCTATAAACCCATAGGGTCAAACTACGAGAAAATATCCACAAAATAGCCCGCTTCAATTTCTCCCCATTTTCCTTGTATAGCTCCCTTTAGAGGTGAACATAATCGGGCGCCCCCTGGTATCTGCTCCGATTCAGGCACGGACAGCCGCAAATGAAGTTTTCTGCAATTCTATAAACCCATAGGGTCAAACTACGAGAAAATATCCAAAAAACGGCCAGCTTCAATTTTCCCCCATTTTCCTTGTATAGCTCCCTTTAGAGGTAAACGTAATCGGGCGTTCTCTGGTATCTGCTCTGATTCAGGCATGGACAGCCCCAAATGAACTTTTCTACAATTCTATAAACCCATAGGGTCAAACTACGAGAAAATATCCACAAAACGGCCCGTTTCAATTTCTCCCCATTTTCCTTGTATAGTTCCCTTTATAGGTAAATGTAATCGGGCGCCTCCTGGCATCTGCCCCGATTCAGGCACGGACAGCCGTAAATGAAGTTTTCTGCAATTCTATAAACCCACAGGGTCAAACTATGAGAAAATATCAACAAAAAGGCCAGCTTCAATTTTTTCCCATTTTCCAAGTATAGCTCCCTTTAGAGGTAAACGTAATCGAGCGTCTCCTTGTATATGCTCCGATTCAGGCACGGACAGCCGCAAATGAAGATTTCTGCAATTCTATAAACCCATAGGGTCAAACTACGAGAAAATATCCACAAAATGACCCGCTTCAATTTTTCCCCATTTTCCTTGTATAGCTCCCTTTAGAGGTAAACGTAATCGGGCGTCCCCTGGTATCTGCTCTGATTCAGGCATGGACAGCCCCAAATGAACTTTTCTACAATTCTATAAACCCATAGGGTCAAACTACGAGAAAATATCCACAAAACGGCCCGTTTCAATTTCTCCCCATTTTCCTTGTATAGTTCCCTTTATAGGTAAATGTAATCGGGCGCCTCCTGGCATCTGCCCCGATTCAGGCACGGACAGCCGCAAATGAAGTTTTCTGCAACTCTATAAACCCATAGGGTCAAACTACGAGAAAATATCCACAAAACGGCCCGCTTCAATTTCTCCCCATTTTCCTTGTATAGCTCACTTTAGAGGTAAACGTAATCGGGCGCCTTCTGGTATCTGCTTCGATTCAGGCACGGACAGCCGCAAATGAAGTTTTCTGCAACTCTATAAACCCATAGGGTCAAACTACGAGAAAATATCCACAAAATAGCCAGCTTCAATTTCTCCCCATTTTCCTTGTATAGCTCCCTTTAGAGGTAAACGTAATCGGGCGCCTCCTGGTATCTTCTCCGATTCAGGCACGGACAGCCGACAATGAAGTTTTCTGCAACTCTATAAACCCATAGGGTCAAACTTCGAGAAAATATCGACAAAACAGCCCGCTAAAATTTTTCCCCATTTTCCTTGTATAGCTCCCTTTTGAGGTAAACGTAATCGGGCGTCTCCTCGTATCTGCTCTGATTCAGGCACGAACAGCCGCAAATGAAGTTTTCTGCAACTCTATAAACCCATAGGGTCAAACTACGAGAAAATATCCACAAAATAGCCCGCTTCAATTTCTCCCCATTTTCCTTGTATAGCTCCCTTTAGAGGTGAACGTAATCGGGCGCCTCCTGGTATCTGCTCCGATTCAGGCACGGACAGCCGCAAATGAAGTTTTCTGCAATTCTATAAACCCATAGGGTCAAACTACGAGAAAATATCCACAAAATGGCCCGCTTCAATTTCTCCCCATTTTCCTTGTATAGCTCCCTTTAGAGGTAAATGTAATCGGGCTCCTCCTGGTATCTGCTCCGATTCAGGCACGGACAGCCGCAAATGAAGTTTTCTGCAATTCTATAAACCCACAGGGTCAAACTACGAGAAAATATCAACAAAAAGGCCCGCTTCAATTTTTTCCCATTTTCCAAGTATAGCTCCCTTTAGAGGTAAACGTAATCGAGCGTCTCCTGGTATCTGCTCAGATTCAGGCACGGACAGCCGCAAATGAAGATTTCTGCAATTCTATAAACCCATAGGGTCAAACTACGAGAAAATATCAACAAAAAGGCCCGCTTCAATTTTTCCCCATTTTCCTTGTATAGCTCCCTTTAGAGGTAAACGTAATCGGGCGTCTCCTGGTATCTGCTCCGATTCAGGCACGGACAGCCGCAAATGAAGTTTTCTGCAATTCTATAAACCCATAGGGTCAAACTACGAGAAAATATCCACAAAACGGCACGCTTCAATTTTTCCCCATTTTCCTTGTATAGCTCCCTTTAGAGGTAACGTAATCGGGCGTCCCCCGGTATCAGCTCCGATTCAGGCACGGACATCCCCAAATGAACTTTTCTGCAATTCTATAAATTCATAGGGTCAAACTACGAGAAAATATACACAAAACGGCCCGCTTCAATTTCTCCCCATTTTCCTTGTATAGCTCCCTTTAGAGGTAAACGTAATCGGGCGCCTCCTGGTATCTGCTCCGATTCAGGCACGGACAACCGCAAATGAAGTTTTCTGCAATTCTATAAACCCACAGGGTCAAACTATGAGAAAATATCAACAAAAAGGCCAGCTTCAATTTTTTCCCATTTTCCAAGTATAGCTCCCTTTAGAGGTAAACGTAATCGAGCGTCTCCTTGTATCTGCTCCGATTCAGGCACGGACAGCCGCAAATGAAGATTTCTGCAATTCTATAAACCCATAGGGTCAAACTACGAGAAAATATCCACAAAACGACCCGCTTCAATTTTTCCCCATTTTCCTTGTATAGCTCCCTTTAGAGGTAAACGTAATCGGGCGTCCCCTGGTATCTGCTCTGATTCAGGCATGGACAGCCCCAAATGAACTTTTCTACAATTCTATAAACCCATAGGGTCAAACTACGAGAAAATATCTACAAAACGGCCCGTTTCAATTTCTCCCCATTTTCCTTGTATAGTTCCCTTTATAGGTAAATGTAATCGGGCGCCTCCTGGCATCTGCCCCGATTCAGGCACGGACAGCCGCAAATGAAGTTTTCTGCAACTCTATAAACCCATAGGGTCAAACTACGAGAAAATATCCACAAAACGGCCCGCTTCGATTTCTCCCCATTTTCCTTGTATAGCTCACTTTAGAGGTAAACGTAATCGGGCGCCTTCTGGTATCTGCTCCGATTCAGGCACGGACCGCCGCAAATGAACTTTTCTGCAATTCTATAAACCCATAGGGTCAAACTACGAGAAAATATCCACAAAATGCCCAGCTTCAATTTCTCCCCATTTTCCTTGTATAGCTCCCTTTAGAGGTAAACGTAATCGGGCGCCTCCTGGTATCTTCTCCGATTCAGGCACGGACAGCCGCAAATGAAGTTTTCTGCAACTCTATAAACCCATAGGGTCAAACTTCGAGAAAATATCGACAAA
Organism: Heracleum sosnowskyi; assembly: GCA_030848705.1. Classification (NCBI taxonomy): domain Eukaryota; kingdom Viridiplantae; phylum Streptophyta; class Magnoliopsida; order Apiales; family Apiaceae; genus Heracleum; species Heracleum sosnowskyi. The sequence continues at coordinate 406,428 of JAUIZM010000033.1, forward strand.
ACAGCCCGCTAAATTTTTTCCCCATTTTCCTTGTATAGCTCCCTTTAGAGGTAAACGTAATCGGGCGTCTCCTCGTATCTGCTCTGATTCAGGCACGGACAGCCGCAAATGAAGTTTTCTGCAACTCTATAAACCCATAGGGTCAAACTACGAGAAAATATCCACAAAATAGCCAGCTTCAATTTCTCCCCATTTTCCTTGTATAGCTCCCTTTAGAGGTAAACGTAATCGGGCGCCTCCTGGTATCTTCTCCGATTCAGGCACGGACAGCCGACAATGAAGTTTTCTGCAACTCTATAAACCCATAGGGTCAAACTTCGAGAAAATATCGACAAAACAGCCCGCTAAAATTTTTCCCCATTTTCCTTGTATAGCTCCCTTTAGAGGTAAACGTAATCGGGCGTCTCCTCGTATCTGCTCTGATTCAGGCACGGACAGCCGCAAATGAAGTTTTCTGCAACTCTATAAACCCATAGGGTCAAACTACGAGAAAATATCCACAAAATAGCCCGCTTCAATTTCTCCCCATTTTCCTTGTATAGCTCCCTTTAGAGGTGAACGTAATCGGGCGCCCCCTGGTATCTGCTCCGATTCAGGCACAGACAGCCGCAAATGAAGTTTTCTGCAATTCTATAAACCCATAGGGTCAAACTACGAGAAAATATCCAAAAAACGGCCAGCTTTAATTTTCCCCCATTTTCCTTGTATAGCTCCCTTTAGAGGTAAACGTAATCGGGCGTTCTCTGGTATCTGCTCTGATTCAGGCACGGACAGCCGCAAATGAACTTTTCTGCAATTCTATAAACCCAAAGGGTCAAACTACGAGAAAATATCCACAAACGGCCCGCTTCAATTTCTCCCCATATTCCTTGTATAGCTCCCTTTAGAGGTAAACGTAATCGGGCGTCCCCTGGTATCTGCTCCGATTTAGGCACGGACAGCCGCAAATGAAGTTTTCTGCAATTCTATAAACCCATAGGGTCAAACTACGAGAAAATATCAACAAAAAGGCCCGCTTCAATTTTTCCCCATTTTCCTTGTATAGCTCCCTTTAGAGGTAAACGTAATCGGGCGCCTCCTGGTATCTTCTCCAATTCAGGCACGGACAGCCGACAATGAAGTTTTCTGCAACTCTATAAACCCATAGGGTCAAACTTCGAGAAAATATCGACAAAACAGCCCGCTAAAATTTTTCCCCATTTTCCTTGTATAGCTCCCTTTAGAGGTAAACGTAATCGGGCGTCTCCTCGTATCTGCTCTGATTCAGGCACGGACAGCCGCAAATGAAGTTTTCTGCAACTCTATAAACCCATAGGGTCAAACTACGAGAAAATATCCACAAAATAGCCCGCTTCAATTTCTCCCAATTTTCCTTGTATGGCTCCCTTTAGAGGTGAACGTAATCGGGCGCCTCCTGGTATCTGCTCCGATTCAGGCACGGACAGCCGCAAATGAAGTTTTCTACAATTCTATAAACCCATAGGGTCAAACTACGAGAAAATATCCAAAAAACGGCCCGCTTCAATTTTTCCCCATTTTCCTTGTATAGCTCCCTTTAGAGGTAAACGTAATCGGGCGTTCTCTGGTATCTGCTCTGATTCAGGCACGGACAGCCGCAAATGAACTTTTCTGCAATTCTATAAACCCGTAGGGTCAAACTACGAGAAAATATCCACAAACGGCCCGCTTCAATTTCTCCCCATATTCCTTGTATAGCTCCCTTTAGAGGTAAACGTAATCGGGCGTCCCCTGGTATCTGCTCCGATTTAGGCACGGACAGCCGCAAATGAAGTTTTCTGCAATTCTATAAACCCATAGGGTCAAACTACGAGAAAATATCCACAAAACGGCCCGCTTCAATTTCTCCCCATTTTCCTTGTATAGCTCCCTTTAGAGGTAAACGTAATCGGGCGCCTCCTGGTATCTGCTCCGATTCAGGCACGGACAGCCGCAAATGAAGTTTTCTGCAATTCTATAAACCCACAGGGTCAAACTATGAGAAAATATCAACAAAAAGGCCAGCTTCAATTTTTCCCATTTTCCAAGTATAGCTCCCTTTAGAGGTAAACGTAATCGAGCGTCTCCTTGTATCTGCTCCGATTCAGGCACGGACAACCGCAAATGAAGATTTCTGCAATTCTATAAACCCATAGGGTCAAACTACGAGAAAATATCCACAAAATGACCCGCTTCAATTTTTCCCCATTTTCCTTGTATAGCTCCCTTTAGAGGTAAACGTAATCGGGCGTCCCCTGGTATCTGCTCTGATTCAGGCATGGACAGCCCCAAATGAACTTTTCTACAATTCTATAAACCCATAGGGTCAAACTACGAGAAAATATCCACAAAATGGCCCGTTTCAATTTCTCCCCATTTTCCTTGTATAGTTCCCTTTATAGGTAAATGTAATCGGGCGCCTCCTGGCATCTGCCCCGATTCAGGCACGGACAGCCGCAAATAAAGTTTTCTGCAACTCTATAAACCCATAGGGTCAAACTACGAGAAAATATCCACAAAACGGCCCGCTTCAATTTCTCCCCATTTTCCTTGTATAGCTCACTTTAGAGGTAAACGTAATCGGGCGCCTTCTGGTATCTGCTCCGATTCAGGCACGGACCGCCGCAAATGAACTTTTCTGCAATTCTATAAACCCATAGGGTCAAACTACGAGAAAATATCCACAAAACGGCCAGCTTCAATTTCTCCCCATTTTCCTTGTATAGCTCCCTTTAGAGGTAAACGTAATCGGGCGCCTCCTGGTATCTTCTCCGATTCAGGCACGGACAGCCGCAAATGAAGTTTTCTGCAACTCTATAAACCCATAGGGTCAAACTTCGAGAAAATATCGACAAAACAGCCCGCTAAATTTTTTCCCCATTTTCCTTGTATAACTCCCTTTAGAGGTAAACGTAATCGGGCGTCTCCTCGTATCTGCTCTGATTCAGGCACGGACAGCCGCAAATGAAGTTTTCTGCAACTCTATAAACCCATAGGGTCAAACTACGAGAAAATATCCACAAAATAGCCAGCTTCAATTTCTCCCCATTTTCCTTGTATAGCTCCCTTTAGAGGTAAACGTAATCGGGCGCCTCCTGGTATCTTCTCCGATTCAGGCACGGACAGCCGACAATGAAGTTTTCTGCAACTCTATAAACCCATAGGGTCAAACTTCGAGAAAATATCGACAAAACAGCCCGCTAAAATTTTTCCCCATTTTCCTTGTATAGCTCCCTTTAGAGGTAAACGTAATCGGGCGTCTCCTCGTATCTGCTCTGATTCAGGCACGGACATCCGCAAATGAAGTTTTCTGCAACTCTATAAACCCATAGGGTCAAACTACGAGAAAATATCCACAAAATAGCCCGCTTCAATTTCTCCCCATTTTCCTTGTATAGCTCCCTTTAGAGGTGAACGTAATCGGGCGCCTCCTGGTATCTGCTCCGATTCAGGCACGGACAGCCGCAAAATGAAGTTTTCTGCAATTCTATAAACCCATAGGGTCAAACTACGAGAAAATATCCAAAAAACGGCCCGCTTCAATTTTACCCCATTTTCCTTGTATAGCTCCCTTTAGAGGTAAACGTAATCGGGCGTTCTCTGGTATCTGCTCTGATTCAGGCACGGACAGCCGCAAATGAACTTTTCTGCAATTCTATAAACCCATAGGGTCAAACTACGAGAAAATATCCACAAACGGCCCGCTTCAATTTCTCCCCATATTCCTTGTATAGCTCCCTTTAGAGGTAAATGTAATCGGGCGTCCCCTGGTATCTGCTCCGATTTAGGCACGGACAGCCGCAAATGAAGTTTTCTGCAATTCTATGAACCCATAGGGTCAAACTACGAGAAAATATCAACAAAAATGCCCGCTTCAATTTTTCCCCATTTTCCTTGTATAGCTCCCTTTAGAGGTAAACGTAATCGGGCGCCTCCTGGTATCTTCTCCGATTCAGGCACGGACAGCCGACAATGAAGTTTTCTGCAACTCTATAAATCCATAGGGTCAAACTACGAGAAAATATCCACAAAATAGCCCGCTTCAATTTCTCCCCATTTTCCTTGTATAGCTCCCTTTAGAGGTGAACGTAATCGGGCGCCTCCTGGTATCTGCTCCGATTCAGGCACGGACAGCCGCAAATGAAGTTTTCTACAATTCTATAAACCCATAGGGTCAAACTACGAGAAAATATCCAAAAAACGGCCCGCTTCAATTTTTCCCCATTTTCCTTGTATAGCTCCCTTTAGAGGTAAACGTAATCGGGCGTTCTCTGGTATCTGCTCTGATTCAGGCACGGACAGCCGCAAATGAACTTTTCTGCAATTCTATAAACCCATAGGGTCAAACTACGAGAAAATATCCACAAACGGCCCGCTTCAATTTCTCCCCATATTCCTTGTATAGCTCCCTTTAGAGGTAAACGTAATCGGGCGTCCCCTGGTATCTGCTCCGATTTAGGCACGGACAGCCGCAAATGAAGTTTTCTGCAATTCTATAAACCCATAGGGTCAAACTACGAGAAAATATCCACAAAACGGCCCGCTTCAATTTCTCCCCATTTTCCTTGTATAGCTCCCTTTAGAGGTAAACGTAATCGGGCGCCTCCTGGTATCTGCTCCGATTCAGGCACGGACAGCCGCAAATGAAGTTTTCTGCAATTCTATAAACCCACAGGGTCAAACTATGAGAAAATATCAACAAAAAGGCCAGCTTCAATTTTTTCCCATTTTCCAAGTATAGCTCCCTTTAGAGGTAAACGTAATCGAGCGTCTCCTTGTATCTGCTCCGATTCAGGCACGGACAGCCGCAAATGAAGATTTCTGCAATTCTATAAACCCATAGGGTCAAACTACGAGAAAATATCCACAAAATGACCCACTTCAATTTTTCCCCATTTTCCTTGTATAGCTCCCTTTAGAGGTAAACGTAATCGGGCGTCCCCTGGTATCTGCTCTGATTCAGGCATGGACAGCCCCAAATGAACTTTTCTACAATTCTATAATCCCATAGGGTCAAACTACGAGAAAATATCCACAAAATGGCCCGTTTCAATTTCTCCCCATTTTCCTTGTATAGTTCCCTTTATAGGTAAATGTAATCGGGCGCCTCCTGGCATCTGCCCCGATTCAGGCACGGACAGCCGCAAATGAAGTTTTCTGCAACTCTATAAACCCATAGGGTCAAACTACGAGAAAATATCCACAAAACGGCCCGCTTCAATTTCTCCCCATTTTCCTTGTATAGCTCACTTTAGAGGTAAACGTAATCGGGCGCCTTCTGGTATCTGCTCCGATTCAGGCACGGACCGCCGCAAATGAACTTTTCTGCAATTCTATAAACCCATAGGGTCAAACTACGAGAAAATATCCACAAAACGGCCAGCTTCAATTTCTCCCCATTTTCCTTGTATAGCTCCCTTTAGAGGTAAACGTAATCGGGCGCCTCCTGGTATCTTCTCCGATTCAGGCACGGACAGCCGCAAATGAAGTTTTCTGCAACTCTATAAACCCATAGGGTCAAACTTCGAGAAAATATCGACAAAACAGCCCGCTAAATTTTTTCCCCATTTTCCTTGTATACGTATCTGCTCTGATTCAGGCACGGACAGCCGCAAATGAAGTTTTCTGCAACTCTATAAACCCATAGGGTCAAACTACGAGAAAATATCCACAAAATAGCCAGCTTCAATTTCTCCCCATTTTCCTTGTATAGCTCACTTTAGAGGTAAACGTAATCGGGCGCCTCCTGGTATCTTCTCCGATTCAGGCACGGACAGCCGACAATGAAGTTTTCTGCAACTCTATAAACCCATAGGGTCAAACTTCGAGAAAATATCGACAAAACAGCCCGCTAAAATTTTTCCCCATTTTCCTTGTATAGCTCCCTTTAGAGGTAAACGTAATCGGGCGTCTCCTCGTATCTGCTCTGATTCAGGCACGGACAGCCGCAAATGAAGTTTTCTGCAACTCTATAAACCCATAGGGTCAAACTACGAGAAAATATCCACAAAATAGCCAGCTTCAATTTCTCCCCATTTTCCTTGTATAGCTCCCTTTAGAGGTAAACGTAATCGGGCGCCTCCTGGTATCTTCTCCGATTCAGGCACGGACAGCCGACAATGAAGTTTTCTGCAACTCTATAAACCCATAGGGTCAAACTTCGAGAAAATATCGACAAAACAGCCCACTAAAATTTTTCCCCATTTTCCTTGTATAGCTCCCTTTAGAGGTAAACGTAATCGGGCGTCTCCTCGTATCTGCTCTGATTCAGGCACGGACAGCCGCAAATGAAGTTTTCTGCAACTCTATAAACCCATAGGGTCAAACTACCAGAAAATATCCACAAAATAGCCCGCTTCAGTTTCTCCCCATTTTCCTTGTATAGCTCCCTTTAGAGGTGAACGTAATCGGGCGCCTCCTGGTATCTGCTCCGATTCAGGCACGGACAGCCGCAAATGAATTTTTCTGCAATTCTATAAACCCATAGGGTCAAACTACGAGAAAATATCCAAAAAACGACCCGCTTCAATTTTTCCCCATTTTCCTTGTATAGCTCCCTTTAGAGGTAAACGTAATCGGGCGTTCTCTGGTATCTGCTCTGATTCAGGCACGGATAGCCGCAAATGAACTTTTCTGCAATTCTATAAACCCATAGGGTCAAACTACGAGAAAATATCCACAAACGGCCCGCTTCAATTTCTCCCCATATTCCTTGTATAGCTCCCTTTAGAGGTAAACGTAATCGGGCGTCCCCTGGTATCTGCTCCGATTTAGGCACGGACAGCCGCAAATGAAGTTTTCTGCAATTCTATAAACCCATAGGGACAAACTACGAGAAAATATCAACAAAAAGGCCCGCTTCAATTTTTCCCCATTTTCCTTGTATAGCTCCCTTTAGAGGTAAACGTAATCGGGCGTCTCCTGGTATCTGCTCCGATTCAGGCACGGACAGCCGCAAATGAAGTTTTCTGCAATTCTATAAACCCATAGGGTCAAACTACGAGAAAATATCCACAAAACGGCCCGCTTCAATTTCTCCCCATTTTCCTTGTATAGCTCCCTTTAGAGGTAAACGTAATCGGGCTCTTCCTGGTATCTGCTCCGATTCAGGCACGGACAGCCGCAAATGAAGTTTTCTGCAATTCTATAAACCCACAGGGTCAAACTACGAGAAAATATCAACAAAAAGGCCCGCTTCAATTTTTTCCCATTTTCCAAGTATAGCTCCCTTTAGAGGTAAACGTAATCGAGCGTCTCCTGGTATCTGCTCAGATTCAGGCACGGACAGCCGCAAATGAAAATTTCTGCAATTCTATAAACCCATAGGGTCAAACTACGAGAAAATATCCACAAACGGCCCGCTTCAATTTCTCCCCATATTCCTTGTATAGCTCCCTTTAGAGGTAAACGTAATCGGGCGTCCCCTGGTATCTGCTCCGATTTAGGCACGGACAGCCGCAAATGAAGTTTTCTGCAATTCTATAAACCCATAGGGTCAAACTACGAGAAAATATCAACAAAAAGGCCCGCTTCAATTTTTCCCCATTTTCCTTGTATAGCTCCCTTTAGAGGTAAACGTAATCGGGCGTCTCCTGGTATCTGCTCCGATTCAGGCACGGACAGCCGCAAATGAAGTTTTCTGCAATTCTATAAACCCATAGGGTCAAACTACGAGAAAATATCCACAAAACGGCCCGCTTCAATTTCTCCCCATTTTCCTTGTATAGCTCCCTTTAGAGGTAAACGTAATCGGGCTCTTCCTGGTATCTGCTCCGATTCAGGCACGGACAGCCGCAAATGAAGTTTTCTGCAATTCTATAAACCCACAGGGTCAAACTACGAGAAAATATCAACAAAAAGGCCCGCTTCAATTTTTTCCCATTTTCCAAGTATAGCTCCCTTTAGAGGTAAACGTAATCGAGCGTCTCCTGGTATCTGCTCAGATTCAGGCACGGACAGCCGCAAATGAAAATTTCTGCAATTCTATAAACCCATAGGGTCAAACTACGAGAAAATATCCACAAAACGGCCCGCTTCAATTTTTCCCCATTTTCCTTGTATAGCTCCCTTTAGAGGTAAACGTAATCGGGCGTCCCTTGGTATCTGCTCTGATTCAGGCATGGACAGCCCCAAATGAACTTTTCTGCAATTCTATAAACCCATAGGGTCAAACTACGAGAAAATATCCACAAAACGGCCCGCTTCAATTTCTCCCCATTTTCCTTGTATAGTTCCCTTTATAGGTAAACGTAATCGGGCGCCTCCTGGCATCTGCTCTGATTCAGGCATGGACAGCCGCAAATGAAGTTTTCTGCAACTCTATAAACCCATAGGGTCAAACTACGAGAAAATATCCACAAAACGGCCCGCTTCAATTTCTCCCCATTTTCCTTGTATAGCTCACTTTAGAGGTAAACGTAATCGGGCGCCTTCTGGTATCTGCTCCGATTCAGGCACGGATAGCCGCAAATGAACTTTTTTGCAATTCTATAAACCCATAGGGTCAAACTACGAGAAAATATCCACAAAACGGCCATCTTCAATTTCTCCCCATTTTCCTTGTATAGCTCCCTTTAGAGGTAAACGTAATCGGGCGCCTCCTGGTATCTTCTCCGATTCAGGCACGGACAGCCGCAAATGAAGTTTTCTGCAACTCTATAAACCCATAGGGTCAAACTTCGAGAAAATATCGACAAAACAGCCCGCTTAAATTTTTCCCAATTTTCCTTGTATAGCTCCCTTTAGAGGTAAACATAATCGGGCGTCTCCTCGTATCTGCTCTGATTCAGGCACGGACAGCCGCAAATGAAGTTTTATGCAATTCTATAAACCCATAGGGTCAAACTATGAGAAAATATCCACAAAACGGCCCGCTTCAATTTCTCCCCATTTTCCTTGTATAGCTCCCTTTAGAGGTAAACGTAATCGGGCTCCTCCTGGTATCTGCTCCGATTCAGGCACGGACAGCCGCAAATGAAGTTTTCTGCAATTCTATAAACCCACAGGGTCAAACTACGAGAAAATATCAACAAAAAGGCCCGCTTCAATTTTTTCCCATTTTCCAAGTATAGCTCCCTTTAGAGGTAAACGTAATCGAGCGTCTCCTGGTATCTGCTCATATTCAGGCACGGACAGCCGCAAATGAAGATTTCTGCAATTCTATAAACCCATAGGGTTAAACTACGAGAAAATATCCACAAAACGGCCCGCTTCAATTTTTCCCCATTTTCCTTGTATAGCTCCCTTTAGAGGTAAACGTAATCGGGCGTCCCTTGGTATCTGCTCTGATTCAGGCATGGACAGCCCCAAATGAACTTTTCTGCAATTCTATAAACCCATAGGGTCAAACTACGAGAAAATATCCACAAAACGGCCCGCTTCAATTTCTCCCCATTTTCCTTGTATAGTTCCCTTTATAGGTAAACGTAATCGGGCGCCTCCTGGCATCTGCTCTGATTCAGGCATGGACAGCCGCAAATGAAGTTTTCTGCAACTCTATAAACCCATAGGGTCAAACTACGAGAAAATATCCACAAAACGGCCCGCTTCAATTTCTCCCCATTTTCCTTATATAGCTCACTTTAGAGGTAAACGTAATCGGGCGCCTTCTGGTATCTGCTCCGATTCAGGCACGGACAGCCGCAAATGAACTTTTCTGCAATTCTATAAACCCATAGGGTAAAACTACGAGAAAATATCCACAAAACGGCCATCTTCAATTTCTCCCCATTTTCCTTGTATAGCTCCCTTTAGAGGTAAACGTAATCGGGCGCCTCCTGGTATCTTCTCCGATTCAGGCACGGACAGCCGCAAATGAAGTTTTCTGCAACTCTATAAACCCATAGGGTCAAACTTCGAGAAAATATCGACAAAACAGCCCGCTTAAATTTTTCCCAATTTTCCTTGTATAGCTCCCTTTAGAGGTAAACATAATCGGGCGTTTCCTCGTATCTGCTCTGATTCAGGCACGGACAGCCGCAAATGAAGTTTTATGCAACTCTATAAACCCATAGGGTCAAACTACGAGAAAATATCCACAAAATAGCCCGCTTCAATTTCTCCCCATTTTCCTTGTATAGCTCCCTTTAGAGGTGAACGTAATCGGGCGCCTCCTGGTATCTGCTCCGATTCAGGCACGGACAGCCGCAAATGAAGTTTTCTGCAATTCTATAAACCCATAGGGACAAACTACGAGAAAATATCCAAAAAACGGCCCGCTTCAATTTTTCCCCATTTTCCTTGTATAGCTCCCTTTAGAGGTAAACGTAATCGGGCGTTCTCTGGTATCTGCTCTGATTCAGGCACGGACAGCCGCAAATGAACTTTTCTGCGATTCTATAAACCCATAGGGTCAAACTACGAGAAAATATCCACAAACGGCCGCCTTCAATTTCTCCCCATATTCCTTGTATAGCTCCCTTTAGAGGTAAACGTAATCGGGCGTCCCCTGGTATCTGCTCCGATTTAGGCACGGACAACCCCAAATGATCTTTTCTGCAATTCTATAAACCCATAGGGTCAAACTACGAGAAAATATCAACAAAATGGCACGCTTCAATTTTTCTCCATTTTCCTTGTATAGCCCCCTTTAGAGGTAAACGTAATCGGGCGTCCCCTGGTATCTGCTCCGATTCAGGCACGGACACCCCCCAATGAATTTTTCTGCAATTTGATAAACCCATAGGGTCAAACTACGAGAAAATATCCACAAAACGACCCGCTTCAATTTTTCCCCATTTTCCTTGTATAGCTCCCTTTAGAGGTAAACGTAATCGGCATCCCCTGGTATCTGCTCCGATTCAGGCACGGACAGCCCCAAATGAACTTTTCTGCAATTCTATAAGCCCATAGGGTCAAACTACGAGAAAATATCCACAAAACGGCCCGCTTCAATTTTTCCCCATTTTCCTTGTATAGTTCCCTTTAGAGGTAACGTAATCGGGGGTCCCCCGGTATCATCTCCGATTCAGGCACGGACAGCCCCAAATGAACTTTTCTGCAATTCTATAAACTCATAGGGTCAAACTACGAGAAAATATCCACAAAACGGCCCGCTACAATTTCTCCCCATTTTCCTTGTATAGCTCCCTTTAGAGGTAAACGTAATCGGGCGCCTCCTGGTATCTGCTCCGATTCAGGCACGGACAGCCGCAAATGAAGTTTTCTGCAATTCTATCAAGCCACAGGGTCAAACTACGAGAAAATATCAACAAAAAGGCCCGCTTCAATTTTTTCCCATTTTCCAAGTATAGCTCCCTTTAGAGGTAAACGTAATCGAGCGTCTCCTGGTATCTGCTCCGATTCAGGCACGGACAGCCGCAAATGAAGTTTTCTGCAATTCTATAAACCCATAGGGTCAAACTACGAGAAAATATCCACAAAACGGCCCGCTTCAATTTTTCCCCATTTTCCTTGTATAGCTCCCTTTAGAGGTAAACGTAATCGGGCGTCCCCTTGTATCTGCTCTGATTCAGGCATGGACAGCCCCAAATGAACTTTTCTGCAATTCTATAAACCCATAGGGTCAAACTACGAGAAAATATCCACAAAACGGCCCGCTTCAATTTCTCCCCATTTTCCTTGTATAGCTCACTTTAGAGCTAAACGTAATCGGGCTCCTTCTGCTATCTGCTCCGATTCAGGCACGGACAGCCGCAAATGAACTTTTCTGCAATTCTATAAACCCATAGGGTTAAACTACGAGAAAATATCCACAAAACGGCCCGCTTCAATTTTTCCCCATTTTCCTTGTATAGCTCCCTTTAGAGGTAAACGTAATCGGGCGTCCCCTGGTATCTGCTCTGATTCAGGCATGGACAGCCCCAAATGAACTTTTCTGCAATTCTATAAACCCATAGGGTCAAACTACGAGAAAATATCCACAAAACGGCCCGCTTCAATTTCTCCCCATTTTCCTTGTATAGTTCCCTTTATAGGTAAACGTAATCGGGCGCCTCCTGGCATCTGCTCTGATTCAGGCATGGACAGCCGCAAATGAAGTTTTCTGCAACTCTATAAACCCATAGGGTCAAACTACGAGAAAATATCCACAAAACGGCCCGCTTCAATTTCTCCCCATTTTCCTTATATAGCTCACTTTAGAGGTAAACGTAATCGGGCGCCTTCTGGTATCTGCTCCGATTCAGGCACGGACAGCCGCAAATGAACTTTTCTGCAATTCTATAAACCCATAGGGTAAAACTACGAGAAAATATCCACAAAACGGCCATCTTCAATTTCTCCCCATTTTCCTTGTATAGCTCCCTTTAGAGGTAAACGTAATCGGGCGCCTCCTGGTATCTTCTCCGATTCAGGCACGGACAGCCGCAAATGAAGTTTTCTGCAACTCTATAAACCCATAGGGTCAAACTTCGAGAAAATATCGACAAAACAGCCCGCTTAAATTTTTCCCAATTTTCCTTGTATAGCTCCCTTTAGAGGTAAACATAATCGGGCGTTTCCTCGTATCTGCTCTGATTCAGGCACGGACAGCCGCAAATGAAGTTTTATGCAACTCTATAAACCCATAGGGTCAAACTACGAGAAAATATCCACAAAATAGCCCGCTTCAATTTCTCCCCATTTTCCTTGTATAGCTCCCTTTAGAGGTGAACGTAATCGGGCGCCTCCTGGTATCTGCTCCGATTCAGGCACGGACAGCCGCAAATGAAGTTTTCTGCAATTCTATAAACCCATAGGGACAAACTACGAGAAAATATCCAAAAAACGGCCCGCTTCAATTTTTCCCCATTTTCCTTGTATAGCTCCCTTTAGAGGTAAACGTAATCGGGCGTTCTCTGGTATCTGCTCTGATTCAGGCACGGACAGCCGCAAATGAACTTTTCTGCGATTCTATAAACCCATAGGGTCAAACTACGAGAAAATATCCACAAACGGCCGCCTTCAATTTCTCCCCATATTCCTTGTATAGCTCCCTTTAGAGGTAAACGTAATCGGGCGTCCCCTGGTATCTGCTCCGATTTAGGCACGGACAACCCCAAATGATCTTTTCTGCAATTCTATAAACCCATAGGGTCAAACTACGAGAAAATATCAACAAAATGGCACGCTTCAATTTTTCTCCATTTTCCTTGTATAGCCCCCTTTAGAGGTAAACGTAATCGGGCGTCCCCTGGTATCTGCTCCGATTCAGGCACGGACACCCCCCAATGAATTTTTCTGCAATTTGATAAACCCATAGGGTCAAACTACGAGAAAATATCCACAAAACGACCCGCTTCAATTTTTCCCCATTTTCCTTGTATAGCTCCCTTTAGAGGTAAACGTAATCGGCATCCCCTGGTATCTGCTCCGATTCAGGCACGGACAGCCCCAAATGAACTTTTCTGCAATTCTATAAGCCCATAGGGTCAAACTACGAGAAAATATCCACAAAACGGCCCGCTTCAATTTTTCCCCATTTTCCTTGTATAGTTCCCTTTAGAGGTAACGTAATCGGGGGTCCCCCGGTATCATCTCCGATTCAGGCACGGACAGCCCCAAATGAACTTTTCTGCAATTCTATAAACTCATAGGGTCAAACTACGAGAAAATATCCACAAAACGGCCCGCTACAATTTCTCCCCATTTTCCTTGTATAGCTCCCTTTAGAGGTAAACGTAATCGGGCGCCTCCTGGTATCTGCTCCGATTCAGGCACGGACAGCCGCAAATGAAGTTTTCTGCAATTCTATCAAGCCACAGGGTCAAACTACGAGAAAATATCAACAAAAAGGCCCGCTTCAATTTTTTCCCATTTTCCAAGTATAGCTCCCTTTAGAGGTAAACGTAATCGAGCGTCTCCTGGTATCTGCTCCGATTCAGGCACGGACAGCCGCAAATGAAGTTTTCTGCAATTCTATAAACCCATAGGGTCAAACTACGAGAAAATATCCACAAAACGGCCCGCTTCAATTTTTCCCCATTTTCCTTGTATAGCTCCCTTTAGAGGTAAACGTAATCGGGCGTCCCCTTGTATCTGCTCTGATTCAGGCATGGACAGCCCCAAATGAACTTTTCTGCAATTCTATAAACCCATAGGGTCAAACTACGAGAAAATATCCACAAAACGGCCCGCTTCAATTTCTCCCCATTTTCCTTGTATAGCTCACTTTAGAGGTAAACGTAATCGGGCTCCTTCTGCTATCTGCTCCGATTCAGGCACGGACAGCCGCAAATGAACTTTTCTGCAATTCTATAAACCCATAGGGTCAAACTACGAGAAAATATCCACAAAACGGCCCGCTTCAATTTTTCCCCATTTTCCTTGTATAGCTCCCTTTAGAGGTAAACGTAATCGGGCGTCCCCTGGTATCTGCTCTGATTCAGGCATGGACAGCCCCAAATGAACTTTTCTGCAATTCTATAAACCCATAGGGTCAAACTACGAGAAAATATCCACAAAACGGCCCGCTTCAATTTCTCCCCATTTTCCTTGTATAGCTCACTTTAGAGGTAAACGTAATCGGGCGCATTCTGCTATCTGCTCCGATTCAGGCACGGACAGCCGCAAATGAACTTTTCTGCAATTCTATAAACCCATAGGGTCAAACTTCGAGAAAATATCGACAAAACAGCCCGCTTAAAGTTTTCCCCATTTTCCTTGTATAGCTCCCTTTAGAGGTAAACGTAATCGGGCGTCTCCTCGTATCTGCTCTGATTCAGGCACGGACAGCCGCAAATGAAGTTTTATGTAACTCTATAAACCCATAGGGTCAAACTACGAGAAAATATCCACAAAATAACCCGCTTCAATTTCTCCCCATTTTCCTTGTATAGCTCCCTTTAGAGGTGAACGTAATCGGGCGCCTCCTGGTATCTGCTCCGATTCAGGCACGGACAGCCGCAAATGAAGTTTTCTGCAATTCTATAAATCCATAGGGTCAAACTACGAGAAAATATCCAAAAAACGGCCCGCTTCAATTTTTCCCCATTTTCCTTGTATAGCTCCCTTTAGAGGTAAACGTAATCGGGCGTTCTCTGGTATCTGCTCTGATTCAGGCACGGACAGCCGCAAATGAACTTTTCTGCAATTCTATAAACCCATAGGGTCAAACTACGAGAAAATATCCACAAACGGCCCGCTTCAATTGCTCCCCATATTCCTTGTATAGCTCCCTTTAGAGGTAAACGTAATCGGGCGTCCCCTGGTATCTGCTCCGATTTAGGCACGGACAGCCCCAAATGATCTTTTCTGCAATTCTATAAACCCAAAGGGTCAAACTACGAGAAAATATCAACAAAACGGCACGCTTCAATTTTTCTCCAGTTTCCTTGTATAGTTCCCTTTAGAGGTAAACGTAATCGGGCGTCCCCTGGTATCTGCTCCGATTCAGGCACGGACACCCCCAAATGAATTTTTCTGCAATTCGATAAACCCATAGGGTCAAACTACGAGATAATATCCACAAAACGACCCGCTTCAATTTTTCCCCATTTTCCTTGTATAGTTCCCTTTAGAGGTAACGTAATCGGGGGTCCCCCGGTATCAGCTCCGATTCAGGCACGGACAGTCAATTCTATAAACTCATAGGGTCAAACTACGAGAAAATATCCACAAAATGGCCCGCTTCAATTTCTCCCCATTTTCCTTGTATAACTCCCTTTAGAGGTAAACCTAATCGGGCGCCTCCTGGTATCTGCTCCGATTCAGGCACGGACAGCCGCAAATGAAGTTTTCTGCAATTCTATAAACCCACAGGGTCAAACTACGAGAAAATATAAACAAAAAGGCCCGCTTCAATTTTTTCCCATTTTCCAAGTATAGCTCCCTTTAGAGGTAAACGTAATCGAGCGTCTCCTGGTATCTGCTCCGATTCAGGCACGGACAGCCGCAAATGAAGTTTTCTGCAATTCTATAAACCCATAGGGTCAAACTACGAGAAAATATCCACAAAACGGCCCGCTTCAATTTTTCCCCATTTTCCTTGTATAGCTCCCTTTAGAGGTAAACGTAATCGGGCGTCCCCTGGTATCTGCTCTGATTCAGGCATGGACAGCCCCAAATGAACTTTTCTGCAATTCTATAAACCCATAGGGTCAAACTACGAGAAAATATCCACAAAACGGCCCGCTTCAATTTCTCCCCATTTTCCTTGTATAGCTCACTTTAGATGTAAACGTAATCGGGCTCCTTCTGCTATCTGCTCCGATTCAGGCACGGACAGCCGCAAATGAACTTTTCTGCAATTCTATAAACCCATAGGGTCAAACTACGAGAAAATATCCACAAAACGGCCCGCTTCAATTTTTCCCCATTTTCCTTGTATAGCTCCCTTTAGAGGTAAACGTAATCGGGCGTCCCCTGGTATCTGCTCTGATTCAGGCATGGACAGCCCCAAATGAACTTTACTGCAATTCTATAAACCCTTAGGGTCAAACTACGAGAAAATATCCACAAAACGACCCGCTTCAATTTCTCCCCATTTTCCTTGTATAGCTCACTTTAGAGGTAAACGTAATCGGGCGCATTCTGCTATCTGCTCCGATTCAGGCACGGACAGCCGCAAATGAACTTTTCTGCAATTCTATAAACCCATAGGGTCAAACTACGAGAAAATATCTACAAAACGGCCAACTTCAATTTCTCCCCATTTTCCTTGTATAGCTCCCTTTAGAGGTAAACGTAATCGGGCGCCTCCTGGTATCTGCTCCGATTCAGGCACGGACAGCCGCAAATGAAGTTTTCTGCAATTCTATAAACCCATAGGGTCAAACTACGAGAAAATATCCAAAAAACGACCCGCTTCAATTTTTCCCCATATTCCTTGTATAGCTCCCTTTAGAGGTAAACGTAATCGGGCGTCCCCTGGTATCTGCTCCGATTTAGGCACGGACAGCCGCAAATGAAGTTTTCTGCAATTCTATAAACCCATAGGGTCAAACTACGAGAAAATATCAACAAAAAGGCCCGCTTCAATTTTTCCCCATTTTCCTTGTATAGCTCCCTTTAGAGGTAAACGTAATCGGGCGTCTCCTGGTATCTGCTCCGATTCAGGCACGGACAGCCGCAAATGAAGTTTTCTGCAATTCTATAAACCCATAGGGTCAAACTACGAGAAAATATCCACAAAACGGCCCACTTCAATTTCTCCCCATTTTCCTTGTATAGCTCCCTTTAGAGGTAAACGTAATCGGGCTCTTCCTGGTATCTGCTCCGATTCAGGCACGGACAGCCGCAAATGAAGTTTTCTGCAATTCTATAAACCCACAGGGTCAAACTACGAGAAAATATCAACAAAAAGGCCCGCTTCAATTTTTTCCCATTTTCCAAGTATAGCTCCCTTTAGAGGTAAACGTAATCGAGCGTCTCCTGGTATCTGCTCAGATTCAGGCACGGACAGCCGCAAATGAAGATTTCTGCAATTCTATAAACCCATAGGGTCAAACTACGAGAAAATATCCACAAAACGGCCCGCTTCAATTTTTCCCCATTTTCCTTGTATAGCTCCCTTTAGAGGTAAACGTAATCGGGCGTCCCTTGGTATCTGCTCTGATTCAGGCATGGACAGCCCCAAATGAACTTTTCTGCAATTCTATAAACCCATAGGGTCAAACTACGAGAAAATATCCACAAAACGGCCCGCTTCAATTTCTCCCCATTTTCCTTGTATAGTTCCCTTTATAGGTAAACGTAATCGGGCGCCTCCTGGCATCTGCTCTGATTCAGGCAGGGACAGCCGCAAATGAAGTTTTCTGCAACTCTATAAACCCATAGGGTCAAACTACGAGAAAATATCCACAAAATGGCCCGCTTCAATTTCTCCCCATTTTCCTTGTATAGCTCACTTTAGAGGTAAACGTAATCGGGCGCCTTCTGGTATCTGCTCCGATTCAGGCACGGACAGCCGCAAATGAACTTTTTTGCAATTCTATAAACCCATAGGGTCAAACTACGAGAAAATATCCACAAAACGGCCATCTTCAATTTCTCCCCATTTTCCTTGTATAGCTCCCTTTAGAGGTAAACGTAATCGGGCGCCTCCTGGTATCTTCTCCGATTCAGGCACGGACAGCCGCAAATGAAGTTTTCTGCAACTCTATAAACCCATAGGGTCAAACTTCGAGAAAATATCGACAAAACAGCCCGCTTAAATTTTTCCCAATTTTCCTTGTATAGCTCCCTTTAGAGGTAAACATAATCGGGCGTCTCCTCGTATCTGCTCTGATTCAGGCACGGACAGCCGCAAATGAAGTTTTATGCAATTCTATAAACCCATAGGGTCAAACTATGAGAAAATATCCACAAAACGGCCCGCTTCAATTTCTCCCCATTTTCCTTGTATAGCTCCCTTTAGAGGTAAACGTAATCGGGCTCCTCCTGGTATCTGCTCCGATTCAGGCACGGACAGCCGCAAATGAAGTTTTCTGCAATTCTATAAACCCACAGGGTCAAACTACGAGAAAATATCAACAAAAAGGCCCGCTTCAATTTTTTCCCATTTTCCAAGTATAGCTCCCTTTAGAGGTAAACGTAATCGAGCGTCTCCTGGTATCTGCTCATATTCAGGCACGGACAGCCGCAAATGAAGTTTTCTGCAACTCTATAAACCCATAGGGTCAAACTTCGAGAAAATATCGACAAAACAGCCCGCTTAAATTTTTCCCAATTTTCCTTGTATAGCTCCCTTTAGAGGTAAACATAATCGGGCGTCTCCTCGTATCTGCTCTGATTCAGGCACGGACAGCCGCAAATGAAGTTTTATGCAATTCTATAAACCCATAAGGTCAAACTATGAGAAAATATCCACAAAACGGCCCGCTTCAATTTCTCCCCATTTTCCTTGTATAGCTCCCATTAGAGGTAAACGTAATCGGGCGCCTTCTGGTATCTGCTCCGATTCAGGCACGGACAGCCGCAAATGAACTTTTTTGCAATTCTATAAACCCATAGGGTCAAACTACGAGAAAATATCCACAAAACGGCCATCTTCAATTTCTCCCCATTTTCCTTGTATAGCTCCCTTTAGAGGTAAACGTAATCGGGCGCCTCCCGGTATCTTCTCCGATTCAGGCACGGACAGCCGCAAATGAAGTTTTCTGCAACTCTATAAACCCATAGGGTCAAACTTCGAGAAAATATCGACAAAACAGCCCGCTTAAATTTTTCCCAATTTTCCTTGTATAGCTCCCTTTAGAGGTAAACATAATCGGGCGTCTCCTCGTATCTGCTCTGATTCAGGCACGGACAGCCGCAAATGAAGTTTTATGCAACTCTATAAACCCATAGGGTCAAACTACGAGAAAATATCCACAAAATAGCCCGCTTCAATTTCTCCCCATTTTCCTTGTATAGCTCCCTTTAGAGGTGAACGTAATCGGGCGCCTCCTGGTATCTGCTCCGATTCAGGCACGGACAGCCGCAAATGAAGTTTTCTGCAATTCTATAAACCCATAGGGACAAACTACGAGAAAATATCCAAAAAACGGCCCGCTTCAATTTTTCCCCATTTTCCTTGTATAGCTCCCTTTATAGGTAAACGTAATCGGGCGTTCTCTGGTATCTGCTCTGATTCAGGCACGGACAGCCGCAAATGAACTTTTCTGCGATTCTATAAACCCATAGGGTCAAACTACGAGAAAATATCCACAAACGGCCGCCTTCAATTTCTCCCCATATTCCTTGTATAGCTCCCTTTAGAGGTAAACGTAATCGGGCGTCCCCTGGTATCTGCTCCGATTTAGGCACGGACAACCCCAAATGATCTTTTCTGCAATTCTATAAACCCATAGGGTCAAACTACGAGAAAATATCAACAAAATGGCACGCTTCAATTTTTCTCCATTTTCCTTGTATAGCCCCCTTTAGAGGTAAACGTAATCGGGCGTCCCCTGGTATCTGCTCCGATTCAGGCACGGACACCCCCCAATGAATTTTTCTGCAATTCGATAAACCAATAGGGTCAAACTACGAGAAAATATCCACAAAACGACCCGCTTCAATTTTTCCCCATTTTCCTTGTATAGCTCCCTTTAGAGGTAAACGTAATCGGCATCCCCTGGTATCTGCTCCGATTCAGGCACGGACAGCCCCAAATGAACTTTTCTGCAATTCTATAAGCCCATAGGGTCAAACTACGAGAAAATATCCACAAAACGGCCCGCTTTAATTTTTCCCCATTTTCCTTGTATAGTTCCCTTTAGAGGTAACGTAATCGGGGGTCCCCCGGTATCAGCTCCGATTCAGGCACGGACAGCCCCAAATGAACTTTTCTGCAATTCTATAAACTCATAGGGTCAAACTACGAGAAAATATCCACAAAACGGCCCGCTACAATTTCTCCCCATTTTCCTTGTATAGCTCCCTTTAGAGGTAAACGTAATCGGGCGCCTCCTGGTATCTGCTCCGATTCAGGCACGGACAGCCGCAAATGAAGTTTTCTGCAATTCTATCAACCCACAGGGTCAAACTACGAGAAAATATCAACAAAAAGGCCCGCTTCAATTTTTTCCCATTTTCCAAGTATAGCTCCCTTTAGAGGTAAACGTAATCGAGCGTCTCCTGGTATCTGCTCCGATTCAGACACGGACAGCCGCAAATGAAGTTTTCTGCAATTCTATAAACCCATAGGGTCAAACTACGAGAAAATATCCACAAAACGGCCCGCTTCAATTTTTCCCCATTTTCCTTGTATAGCTCCCTTTAGAGGTAAACGTAATCGGGTGTCCCCTTGTATCTGCTCTGATTCAGGCATGGACAGCCCCAAATGAACTTTTCTGCAATTCTATAAACCCATAGGGTCAAACTACGAGAAAATATCCACAAAACGGCCCGCTTCAATTTCTCCCCATTTTCCTTGTATAGCTCACTTTAGAGGTAAACGTAATCGGGCTCCTTCTGCTATCTGCTCCGATTCAGGCACGGACAGCCGCAAATGAACTTTTCTGCAATTCTATAAACCCATAGGGTCAAACTACGAGAAAATATCCACAAAACGGCCCGCTTCAATTTTTCCCCATTTTCCTTGTATAGCTCCCTTTAGAGGTAAACGTAATCGGGCGTCCCCTGGTATCTGCTCTGATTCAGGCATGGACAGCCCCAAATGAACTTTTCTGCAATTCTATAAACCCTTAGGGTCAAACTACGAGAAAATATCCACAAAACGGCCCGCTTCAATTTCTCCCCATTTTCCTTGTATAGCTCACTTTAGAGGTAAACGTAATCGGGCGCATTCTGCTATCTGCTCCGATTCAGGCACGGACAGCCGCAAATGAACTTTTCTGCAATTCTATAAACCCATAGGGTCAAACTACGAGAAAATATCCACAAAACGGCCAGCTTCAATTTCTCCCCATTTTCCTTGTATAGCTCCCTTTAGAGGTAAACGTAATCGGGCGCCTCCTGGTATCTTCTCCGATTCTGGCACGGACAGCCGCAAATGAAGTTTTCTGCAACTCTATAAACCCATAGGGTCAAACTTCGAGAAAATATCGACAAAACAGCCCGCTTAAAGTTTTCCCCATTTTCCTTGTATAGCTCCCTTTAGAGGTAAACGTAATCGGGCGTCTCCTCGTATCTGCTCTGATTCAGGCACGGACAGCCGCAAATGAAGTTTTATGTAACTCTATAAACCCATAGGGTCAAACTACGAGAAAATATCCACAAAATAACCCGCTTCAATTTCTCCCCATTTTCCTTGTATAGCTCCCTTTAGAGGTGAACGTAATCGGGCGCCTCCAGGTATCTGCTCCGATTCAGGCACGGACAGCCGCAAATGAAGTTTTCTGCAATTCTATAAATCCATAGGGTCAAACTACGAGAAAATATCCAAAAAACGGCCCGCTTCAATTTTTCCCCATTTTCCTTGTATAGCTCCCTTTAGAGGTAAACGTAATCGGGCGTTCTCTGGTATCTGCTCTGATTCAGGCACGGACAGCCGCAAATGAACTTTTCTGCAATTCTATAAACCCATAGGGTCAAACTACGAGAAAATATCCACAAACGGCCCGCTTCAATTTCTCCCCATATTCCTTGTATAGTTCCCTTTAGAGGTAAACGTAATCGGGCGTCCCCTGGTATCTGCTCCGATTTAGGCACGGACAGCCCCAAATGATCTTTTCTGTAATTCTATAAACCCATAGGGTCAAACTACGAGAAAATATCAACAAAACGGCACGCTTCAATTTTTCTCCAGTTTCCTTGTATAGTTCCCTTTAGAGGTAAACGTAATCGGGCGTCCCCTGGTATCTGCTCCGATTCAGGCACGGACACCCCCAAATGAATTTTTCTGCAATTCGATAAACCCATAGGGTCAAACTACGAGAAAATATCCACAAAACGACCCGCTTCAATTTTTCCCCATTTTCCTTGTATAGTTCCCTTTAGAGGTAACGTAATCGGGGGTCCCCCGGTATCAGCTCCGATTCAGGCACGGACAGTCAATTCTATAAACTCATAGGGTCAAACTACGAGAAAATATCCACAAAATGGCCCTCTTCAATTTCTCCCCATTTTCCTTGTATAACTCCCTTTAGAGGTAAACCTAATCGGGCGCCTCCTGGTATCTGCTCCGATTCAGGCACGGACAGCCGCAAATGAAGTTTTCTGCAATTCTATAAACCCACAGGGTCAAACTACGAGAAAATATAAACAAAAAGGCCCGCTTCAATTTTTTCCCATTTTCCAAGTATAGCTCCCTTTAGAGGTAAACGTAATCGAGCGTCTCCTGGTATCTGCTCCGATTCAGGCACGGACAGCCGCAAATGAAGTTTTCTGCAATTCTATAAACCCATAGGGTCAAACTACGAGAAAATATCCACAAAACGGCCCGCTTCAATTTTTCCCCATCCTTTAGAGGTAAACGTAATCGGGCGTCCCCTGGTATCTGCTCTGATTCAGGCATGGACAGCCCCAAATGAACTTTTCTGCAATTCTATAAACCCATAGGGTCAAACTACGAGAAAATATCCACAAAATGGCCCGCTTCAATTTCTCCCCATTTTCCTTGTATAGCTCACTTTAGAGGTAAACGTAATCGGGCTCCTTCTGCTATCTGCTCCGATTGAGGCACGGACAGCCGCAAATGAACTTTTCTGCAATTCTATAAACCCATAGGGTCAAACTACGAGAAAATATCCACAAAACGGCCCGCTTCAATTTTTCCCCATTTTCCTTGTATAGCTCCCTTTAGAGGTAAACGTAATCGGGCGTCCCCTGGTATCTGCTCTGATTCAGGCATGGACAGCCCCAAATGAACTTTACTGCAATTCTATAAACCCTTAGGGTCAAACTACGAGAAAATATCCACAAAACGACCCGCTTCAATTTCTCCCCATTTTCCTTGTATAGCTCACTTTAGAGGTAAACGTAATCGGGCGCATTCTGCTATCTGCTCCGATTCAGGCACGGACAGCCGCAAATGAACTTTTCTGCAATTCTATAAACCCATAGGGTCAAACTACGAGAAAATATCCACAAAACGGCCAGCTTCAATTTCTCCCCATTTTCCTTGTATAGCTCCCTTTAGAGGTAAACGTAATCGGGCGCCTCCTGGTATCTTCTCCGATTCTGGCACGGACAGCCGCAAATGAAGTTTTCTGCAACTCTATAAACCCATAGGGTCAAACTTCGAGAAAATATCGACAAAACAGCCCGCTTAAATTTTTCCCCATTTTCCTTGTATAGCTCCCTTTAGAGGTAAACGTAATCGGGCGTCTCCTCGTATCTGCTCTGATTCAGGCACGGATAGCCGCAAATGAAGTTTTATGTAACTCTATAAACCCATAGGGTCAAACTACGAGAAAATATCCACAAAATAGCCCGCTTCAATTTCTCCCCATTTTCCTTGTATAGCTCCCTTTAGAGGTAACGTAATCGGGGGTCACCCGGTATCAGCTCCGATTCAGGCACGGACAGCCCCAAATGAACTTTTCTGCAATTCTATAAACTCATAGGGATCCACAAAACGGCCCGCTTCAATTTCTCCCCATTTTCCTTGTATAGCTCCCTTTAGAGGTAAACGTAATCGGGCGCCTCCTGGTATCTGCTCCGATTCTGGCACGGACAGCCGCAAATGAAGTTTTCTGCAATTCTATAAACCCACAGGGTCAAACTACGAGAAAATATCAACAAAAAGGCTCGCTTCAATTTTTTCCCATTTTCCAAGTATAGCTCCCTTTAGAGGTAAACGTAATCGAGCGTCTCCTGGTATCTGCTCCGATTCAGGCACGGACAGCCACAAATGAAGATTTCTGCAATTCTATAAACCCATAGGGTCAAACTACGAGAAAATATCCACAAAACGGCCCGCTTCAATTTTTCCTCATTTTCCTTGTATAGCTCCCTTTAGAGGTAAACGTAATCGGGCGTCCCCTGGTATCTGCTCTGATTCAGGCATGGACAGCCCCAAATGAACTTTTCTGCAATTCTATAAACCCATAGGGTCAAACTACGAGAAAATATCCACAAAACGGCCCGCTTCAATTTCTCCCCATTTTCCTTGTATAGTTCCCTTTATAGGTAAACGTAATCGGGCGCCTCCTGGCATTTGCTCCGATTCAGGCACGGACAGCCACAAATGAACTTTTCTGCAATTCTATAAACTCATAGGGTCTAACTACGAGAAAATATCCACAAAACGGCCCGCTTCAATTTCTCCCCATTTTCCTTTTATAGCTCCCTTTAGAGGTAAACGTAATCGGGCGCCTCCTGGTATCTGCTCCGATTCAGGCACGGACAGCCGCAAATGAAGTTTTCTGCAATTCTATAAACCCACAGGGTCAAACTACGAGAAAATATCAATAAAAAGTCCCGCTTCAATTTTTTCCCATTTTCCAAGTATAGCTCCCTTTAGAGGTAAACGTAATCGAGCGTCTCCTGGTATCTGCTCCGATTCAGGCACGGACAGCCGCAAATGAAGTTTTCTGCAATTCTATAAACCCATAGGGTCAAACTACGAGAAAATATCCACAAAACGGGCCGCTTCAATTTTTCCCCATTTTCCTTGTATAGCTCACTTTAGAGGTAAACGTAATCGGGCTCCTTCTGCTATCTGCTCCGATTGAGGCACGGACAGCCGCAAATGAACTTTTCTGCAATTCTATAAACCCATAGGGTCAAACTACGAGAAAATATCCACAAAACGGCCCGCTTCAATTTTTCCCCATTTTCCTTGTATAGCTCCCTTTAGAGGTAAACGTAATCGGGCGTCCCCTGGTATCTGCTCTGATTCAGGCATGGACAGCCCCAAATGAACTTTACTGCAATTCTATAAACCCTTAGGGTCAAACTACGAGAAAATATCCACAAAACGACCCGCTTCAATTTCTCCCCATTTTCCTTGTATAGCTCACTTTAGAGGTAAACGTAATCGGGCGCATTCTGCTATCTGCTCCGATTCAGGCACGGACAGCCGCAAATGAACTTTTCTGCAATTCTATAAACCCATAGGGTCAAACTACGAGAAAATATCCACAAAACGGCCAGCTTCAATTTCTCCCCATTTTCCTTGTATAGCTCCCTTTAGAGGTAAACGTAATCGGGCGCCTCCTGGTATCTTCTCCGATTCTGGCACGGACAGCCGCAAATGAAGTTTTCTGCAACTCTATAAACCCATAGGGTCAAACTTCGAGAAAATATCGACAAAACAGCCCGCTTAAATTTTTCCCCATTTTCCTTGTATAGCTCCCTTTAGAGGTAAACGTAATCGGGCGTCTCCTCGTATCTGCTCTGATTCAGGCACGGATAGCCGCAAATGAAGTTTTATGTAACTCTATAAACCCATAGGGTCAAACTACGAGAAAATATCCACAAAATAGCCCGCTTCAATTTCTCCCCATTTTCCTTGTATAGCTCCCTTTAGAGGTAACGTAATCGGGGGTCACCCGGTATCAGCTCCGATTCAGGCACGGACAGCCCCAAATGAACTTTTCTGCAATTCTATAAACTCATAGGGTCAAACTACGAGAAAATATCCACAAAACGGCCCGCTTCAATTTCTCCCTATTTTCCTTGTATAGCTCCCTTTAGAGGTAAACGTAATCGGGCGCCTCCTGGTATCTGCTCCGATTCTGGCACGGACAGCCGCAAATGAAGTTTTCTGCAATTCTATAAACCCACAGGGTCAAACTACGAGAAAATATCAACAAAAAGGCTCGCTTCAATTTTTTCCCATTTTCCAAGTATAGCTCCCTTTAGAGGTAAACGTAATCGAGCGTCTCCTGGTATCTGCTCCGATTCAGGCACGGACAGCCACAAATGAAGATTTCTGCAATTCTATAAACCCATAGGGTCAAACTACGAGAAAATATCCACAAAACGGCCCGCTTCAATTTTTCCTCATTTTCCTTGTATAGCTCCCTTTAGAGGTAAACGTAATCGGGCGTCCCCTGGTATCTGCTCTGATTCAGGCATGGACAGCCCCAAATGAACTTTTCTGCAATTCTATAAACCCATAGGGTCAAACTACGAGAAAATATCCACAAAACGGCCCGCTTCAATTTCTCCCCATTTTCCTTGTATAGTTCCCTTTATAGGTAAACGTAATCGGGCGCCTCCTGGCATTTGCTCCGATTCAGGCACGGACAGCCACAAATGAACTTTTCTGCAATTCTATAAACTCATAGGGTCTAACTACGAGAAAATATCCACAAAACGGCCCGCTTTAATTTCTCCCCATTTTCCTTTTATAGCTCCCTTTAGAGGTAAACGTAATCGGGCGCCTCCTGGTATCTGCTCCGATTCAGGCACGGACAGCCGCAAATGAAGTTTTCTGCAATTCTATAAACCCACAGGGTCAAACTACGAGAAAATATCAATAAAAAGCCCCGCTTCAATTTTTTCCCATTTTCCAAGTATAGCTCCCTTTAGAGGTAAACGTAATCGAGCGTCTCCTGGTATCTGCTCCGATTCAGGCACGGACAGCCGCAAATGAAGTTTTCTGCAATTCTATAAACCCATAGGGTCAAACTACGAGAAAATATCCACAAAACGGGCCGCTGCAATTTTTCCCCATTTTCCTTGTATAGCTCCCTTTAGAGGTAAACGTAATCGGGCGTCCCCTGGTATCTGCTCTGATTCAGGCATGGACAGCCCCAAATGAACTTTTCTGCAATTCTATAAACCCATAGGGTCAAACTACGAGAAAATATCCACAAAACGGCCCGCTTCAATTTCTCCCCATTTTCCTTGTATATCTCACTTTAGAGGTAAACGTAATCGGGCGCCTTCTGGTATCTGCTCCGATTCAGGCACGGGCAGCCGCAAATAAACTTTTCTGCAATTCTATAAACCCATAGGGTCAAACTACGAGAAAATATCCACAAAACGGCCCGCTTCAATTTGTCCCCATTTTCCTTGTATAGCTCCCTTTAGAGGTAAACGTAATCGGGCGTCCCCTGGTATCTGCTCTGATTCGGGCATGGACAGCCCCAAATGAACTTTTCTGCAATTCTATAAACCCATAGGGTCAAACTACGAGAAAATATCCACAAAACGGCCCGCTTCAATTTCTCCCCATTTTCCTTGTATAGCTCCCTTTAGAGGTAAACGTAATCGGGCGCCTCCTGGTATCTTCTCCGATTCAGGCACGGACAGCCGCAAATGAAGTTTTCTGCAACTCTATAAACCCATAGGGTCAAACTTCGAGAAAATATCGACAAAACAGCCCGCTTAAATTTTTTCCCATTTTCCTTGTATAGCTCCCTTTAGAGGTAAACGTAATCGGGCGTCCCCTGGTATCTGCTCTGATTCGGGCATGGACAGCCCCAAATGAACTTTTCTGCAATTCTATAAACCCATAGGGTCAAACTACGAGAAAATATCCACAAAACGGCCCGCTTCAATTTCTCCCCATTTTCCTTGTATAGCTCACTTTAGAGGTAAACGTAATCGGGCGCATTCTGGTATCTGCTCCGATTCAGGCACGGACAGCCGCAAATGAAGTTTTCTGCAATTCTATAAACCCATAGGGTCAAACTACGAGAAAATATCCACAAAACGGCCTGCTTCAATTTTTCCCCATTTTCCTTGTATAGCTCCCTTTAGAGGTAAACGTAATCGGGCGTCCCCTGGTATCTGCTCTGATTCAGGCATGGACAGCCCCAAATGAACTTTTCTGCAATTCTATAAACCCATAGGGTCAAACTACGAGAAAATATCCACAAAACGGCCCGCTTCAATTTTTCCCCATTTTCCTTGTATAGCTCCCTTTAGAGGTAAACGTAATCGGACGTCCCCTGGTATCTGCTCTGATTCTGGCATGGACAGTCCCAAATGAACTTTCTGCAATTCTATAAACCCATAGGGTCAAACTACGAGAAAATATCCACAAAACGGCCCGCTTCAATTTCTCCCCATTTTCCTTGTATAGCTCACTTTAGAGGTAAACGTAATCGGGCGAATTCTGGTATCTGCTCCGATTCAGGCACGGACAGCCGCAAATGAAGTTTTCTGCAATTCTATAAACCCATAGGGTCAAACTACGAGAAAATATCCACAAAACGGCCTGCTTCAATTTTTCCCCATTTTCCTTGTATAGCTCCCTTTAGAGGTAAACGTAATCGGGCGTCCCCTGGTATCTGCTCTGATTCAGGCATGGACAGCCCCAAATGAACTTTTCTGCAATTCTATAAACCCATAGGGTCAAACTACGAGAAAATATCCACAAAACGGCCCGCTTCAATTTTTCCCCATTTTCCTTGTATAGCTCCCTTTAGAGGTAAACGTAATCGGACGTCCCCTGGTATCTGCTCTGATTCTGGCATGGACAGTCCCAAATGAACTTTCTGCAATTCTATAAACCCATAGGGTCAAACTACGAGAAAATATCCACAAAACGGCCCGCTTCAATTTCTCCCCATTTTCCTTGTATAGCTCACTTTAGAGGTAAACGTAATCGGGCGCATTCTGGTATCTGCTCCGATTCAGGCACGGACAGCCGCAAATGAACTTTTCTGCAATTCTATAAACCCATAGGGTCAAACTACGAGAAAATATCCACAAAACTGCCAGCTTCAATTTCTCCCCATTTTCCTTGTATAGCTCCCTTTAGAGGTAAACGTAATCGGGCGCCTCCTGGTATCTTCTCCAATTCAGGCACGGACAGCCGCAAATGAAGTTTTCTGCAACTCTATAAACCCATAGGGTCAAACTTCGAGAAAATATCGACAAAACAGCCCACTTAAATTTTTCCCCATTTTCCTTGTATAGCTCCCTTTAGAGGTAAACGTAATCGGGCGTCTCCTCGTATCTGCTCTGATTCAGGCACGGACAGCCGCAAATGAAGTTTTATGCAACTCTATAAACCCATAGGGTCAAACTACGAGAAAATATCCACAAAATAGCCCGCTTCAATTTCTCCCCATTTTCCTTGTATAGCTCCCTTTAGAGGTGAACGTAATCGGGCGCCTCCTGGTATCTGCTCCGATTCAGGCTCGGACAGCCGCAAATGAAGTTTTCTGCAATTCTATAAACCCATAGGGTCAAACTACGAAAAAATATCCAAAAAACGACCCGCTTCAATTTTTCCCCATTTTCCTTGTATAGCTCCCTTTAGAGGTAAACGTAATCGGGCGTTCTCTGGTATCTGCTCTGATTCAGGCACGGACAGTCGCAAATGAACTTTTCTGCAATTCTATAAACCCACAGGGTCAAACTACGAGAAAATATCCACAAACGGCCAGCTTCAATTTCTCCCCATATTCCTTGTATAGCTCCCTTTAGAGGTAAACGTAATCGGGCGTCCCCTGGTATCTGCTCCGATTTAGGCACGGACATCCCCAAATGATCTTTTCTGCAATTCTATAAACCCATAGGGTCAAACTACGAGAAAATATCAACAAAACGGAACGCTTCAATTTTTCTCCATTTTCCTTGTATAGCTCCCTTTAGAGGTAAACGTAATCGGGCATCCCCTGGTATCTGCTCCGATTCAGGCACGGACACCCCCAAATGAATTTTTCTGCAATTCGATAAACCCATAGGGTCAAACTACGAGAAAATATCCACAAAACGACCCGCTTCAATTTTTCCCCATTTTCCTTGTATAGCTCCCTTTAGAGGTAAACGTAATCGGGCATCCCCTGGTATCTGCTCCGATTCAGGCACGGACAGCCCCAAATGAACTTTTCTGCAATTCTATAAACCCATAGGGTCAAACTACGAGAAAATATCCACAAAACGG
This sequence comes from Heracleum sosnowskyi, assembly GCA_030848705.1. Classification (NCBI taxonomy): domain Eukaryota; kingdom Viridiplantae; phylum Streptophyta; class Magnoliopsida; order Apiales; family Apiaceae; genus Heracleum; species Heracleum sosnowskyi. The sequence continues at coordinate 436,543 of JAUIZM010000033.1, forward strand.
CCCGCTTCAATTTCTCCCCATTTTCCTTGTATAGCTCACTTTAGAGGTAAACGTAATCGGGCGCATTCTGGTATCTGCTCCGATTCAGGCACGGACAGCCGCAAATGAACTTTTCTGCAATTCTATAAACCCACAGGGTCAAACTACGAGAAAATATCCACAAACGGCCAGCTTCAATTTCTCCCCATATTCCTTGTATAGCTCCCTTTAGAGGTAAACGTAATCGGGCGTCCCCTGGTATCTGCTCCGATTTAGGCACGGACATCCCCAAATGATCTTTTCTGCAATTCTATAAACCCATAGGGTCAAACTACGAGAAAATATCAACAAAACGGAACGCTTCAATTTTTCTCCATTTTCCTTGTATAGCTCCCTTTAGAGGTAAACGTAATCGGGCATCCCCTGGTATCTGCTCCGATTCAGGCACGGACACCCCCAAATGAATTTTTCTGCAATTCGATAAACCCATAGGGTCAAACTACGAGAAAATATCCACAAAACGACCCGCTTCAATTTTTCCCCATTTTCCTTGTATAGCTCCCTTTAGAGGTAAACGTAATCGGGCATCCCCTGGTATCTGCTCCGATTCAGGTACGGACAGCCCCAAATGAACTTTTCTGCAATTCTATAAACCCATAGGGTCAAACTACGAGAAAATATCAACAAAACGGCACGCTTCAATTTTTCTCCATTTTCCTTGTATAGCTCCCTTTAGAGGTAAACGTAATCGGGCGTCCCCTGGTATGGGCTCCGATTCAGGCACGGACACCAAATGAATTTTTCTGCAATTCAATAAACCCATAGGGTCAAACTACGAGAAAATATCAACAAAAAGGCCCGCTTCAATTTTTCCCCATTTTCCTTTTATAGCTCCCTTTAGAGGTAAACGTAATCGGGCGTCTCCTGGTATCTGCTCCGATTCAGGCACGGACAGCCGCAAATGAAGTTTTCTGCAATTCTATAAACCCATAGGGTCAAACTACGAGAAAATATCCACAAAACGGCCCGCTTCAATTTCTCCCCATTTTCCTTGTATAGCTCCCTTTAGAGGTAAACGTAATCGGGCGTCCCCTGGTATCTGCTCTGATTCAGGCACGGACAGCCGCAAATGAAGTTTTCTGCAATTCTATAAACCCACAGGGTCAAACTACGAGAAAATATCAACAAAAAGGCTCGCTTCAATTTTTTCCCATTTTCCAAGTATAGCTCCCTTTGGAGGTAAACGTAATAGAGCGTCTCCTGGTATCTGCTCCGATTCAGGCACGGACAGCCGCAAATGAAGATTTCTGCAATTCCATAAACCCATAGGGTCAAACTACGAGAAAATATCCATAAAACGGCCCGCTTCAATTTTTCCCCATTTTCCTTGTATAGCTCCCTTTAGAGGTAAACGTAATCGGGCGTCCCCTGGTATCTGCTCTGATTCAGGCATGGACAGCCCCAAATGAACTTTTCTGCAATTCTATAAACCCATAGGGTCAAACTAAGAGAAAATATCCACAAAACGGCCCGCTTCAATTTCTCCCCATTTTCGTTGTATAGTTCCCTTTATAGGTAAACGTAATCGGGCGCCTCCTGGCATTTGCTCCGATTCAGGCACGGACAGCCGCAAATGAAGTTTTCTGCAACTCTATAAACCCATAGGGTCAAACTACGAGAAAATATCCACAAAACGGCCCGCTTCAATTTCTCCCCATTTTCCTTGTATAGCTCACTTTATAGGTAAACGTAATCGGGCGCCTTCTGGTATCTGCTCCGATTCAGGCACGGACAGCCGCAAATGAACTTGTCTGCAATTCTATAAACCCATAGGGTCAAACTACGAGAAAATATCCACAAAACGGCCAGCTTCAATTTCTCCCCATTTTCCTTGTATAGCTCCCTTTAGAGGTAAACGTAATCGGGCGCCTCCTGGTATCTTCTCCGATTCAGGCACGAACAACCGCAAATGAAGTTTTCTGCAACTCTATAAACCCATAGGGTCAAACTTCGAGAAAATTTCGACAAAACAGCCCGCTTAAATTTTTCCCCATTTTCCTTGTATAGCTCCCTTTAGAGGTAAACGTAATCGGGCGTCTTCTCGTATCTGCTCTTATTCAGGCACGGACAGCCGCAAATGAAGTTTTCTGCAACTCTATAAACCAATAGGGTCAAACTACGAGAAAATATCCACAAAATAGCCCGCTTCAATTATTCCCCATTTTCCTTGTATAGCTCCCTTTAGAGTGAACGTAGTCGGGCGCCTCCTGGTATCTGCTCCGATTCAGGCACGGACAGCCGCAAATGAAGTTTTCTGCAATTCTATAAACCCATAGGGTCAAACTACGAGAAAATATCCAAAAAACGGCCCGCTTCAATTTGTCCCCATTTTCCTTGTATAGCTCCCTTTAGAGGTAAACGTAATCGGGCGTTCTCTGGTATCTGCTCTGATTCAGGCACGGACAGCCGCAAATGAACTTTTCTGCAATTCTATAAACCCATAGGGTCAAACTACGAGAAATATCCACAAACTGCCCGCTTCAATTTCTCCCCATATTCCATGTATAGCTCCCTTTAGAGGTAAACGTAATCGGGCGTCCCCTGGTATCTGCTCCGATTTAGGCACGGACAGCCGCAAATGAAGTTTTCTGCAATTCTATAAACCCATAGGGTCAAACTACGAGAAAATATCCAAAAAACGGCCCGCTTCAATTTTTCCCCATTTTCCTTGTATAGCTCGCTTTAGAGGTAAACGTAATCGGACGTCCCCTGGTATCTGCTCTGATTCTGGCATGGACAGTCCCAAATGAACTTTCTGCAATTCTATAAACCCATAGGGTCAAACTACGAGAAAATATCCACAAAACGGCCCGCTTCAATTTCTCCCCATTTTCCTTGTATAGCTCACTTTAGAGGTAAACGTAATCGGGCGCATTCTGGTATCTGCTCCGATTCAGGCACGGACAGCCGCAAATGAACTTTTCTGCAATTCTATAAACCCATAGGGTCAAACTACGAGAAAATATCCACAAAACGGCTAGCTTCAATTTCTCCCCATTTTCCTTGTATAGCTCCCTTTAGAGGTAAACGTAATCGGGCGCCTCCTGGTATCTTCTCCGATTCAGGCACGGACAGCCGCAAATGAAGTTTTCTGCAACTCTATAAACCCATAGGGTCAAACTTCGAGAAAATATCGACAAAACAGCCCGCTTAAATTTTTTCCCATTTTCCTTGTATAGCTCCCTTTAGAGGTAAACGTAATCGGGCGCCTCCTGGTATCTGCTCCGATTCAGGCACGGATAGCCGCAAATGAAGTTTTCTGCAATTCTATAAACCCACAGGGTCAAACTACGAGAAAATATCAACAAAAAGGCCCGCTTCAATTTTTTCCCATTTTCCAAGTATATCTCCCTTTAGAGGTAAACGTAATCGAGCGTCTCCTGGTATATGCTCCGATTCAGGCATGGACAGCCGCAAATGAAGTTTTCTGCAATTCTATAAACCCATAGGGTCAAACTACGAGAAAATATCCACAAAACGGCCCGCTTCAATTTTTCCCCATTTTCCTTGTATAGCTCCCTTTAGAGGTAAACGTAATCGGGCGTCCCCTGGTATCTGCTCTGATTCAGGCATGGACAGCCCCAAATGAACTTTTCTGCAATTCTATAAACCCATAGGGTCAAACTACGAGAAAATATCCACAAAACGGCCCGCTTCAATTTCTCCCCATTTTCCTTGTATAGCTCACTTTAGAGGTAAACGTAATCGGGCGCATTCTGGTATCTGCTCCGATTCAGGCACGGACAGCCGCAAATGAACTTTTCTGCAATTCTATAAACCCACAGGGTCAAACTATGAGAAAATATCCACAAACGGCCAGCTTCAATTTCTCCCCATATTCCTTGTATAGCTCCCTTTAGAGGTAAACGTAATCGGGCGTCCCCTGGTATCTGCTCCGATTTAGGCACGGACATCCCCAAATGATCTTTTCTGCAATTCTATAAACCCATAGGGTCAAACTACGAGAAAATATCAACAAAACGGAACGCTTCAATTTTTCTCCATTTTCCTTGTATAGCTCCCTTTAGAGGTAAACGTAATCGGGCATCCCCTGGTATCTGCTCCGATTCAGGCACGGACACCCCCAAATGAATTTTTCTGCAATTCGATAAACCCATAGGGTCAAACTACGAGAAAATATCCACAAAACGACCCGCTTCAATTTTTCCCCATTTTCCTTGTATAGCTCCCTTTAGAGGTAAACGTAATCGGGCATCCCCTGGTATCTGCTCCGATTCAGGCACGGACAGCCCCAAATGAACTTTTCTGCAATTCTATAAACCCATAGGGTCAAACTACGAGAAAATATCAACAAAACGGCACGCTTCAATTTTTCTCCATTTTCCTTGTATAGCTCCCTTTAGAGGTAAACGTAATCGGGCGTCCCCTGGTATGGGCTCCGATTCAGGCACGGACACCAAATGAATTTTTCTGCAATTCAATAAACCCATAGGGTCAAACTACGAGAAAATATCAACAAAAAGGCCCGCTTCAATTTTTCTCCATTTTCCTTTTATAGCTCCCTTTAGAGGTAAACGTAATCGGGCGTCTCCTGGTATCTGCTCCGATTCAGGCACGGACAGCCGCAAATGAAGTTTTCTGCAATTCTATAAACCCATAGGGTCAAACTACGAGAAAATATCCACAAAACGGCCCGCTTCAATTTCTCCCCATTTTCCTTGTATAGCTCCCTTTAGAGGTAAACGTAATCGGGCGCCTCTTGGTATCTGCTCCGATTCTGGCACGGACAGCCGCTAATGAAGTTTTCTGCAATTCTATAAACCCACAGGGTCAAACTACGAGAAAATATCAACAAAAAGGCTCGCTTCAATTTTTTCCCATTTTCCAAGTATAGCTCCCTTTAGAGGTAAACGTAATAGAGCGTCTCCTGGTATCTGCTCCGATTCAGGCACGGACAGCCGCAAATGAAGATTTCTGCAATTCCATAAACCCATAGGGTCAAACTACGAGAAAATATCCATAAAACGGCCCGCTTCAATTTTTCCCCATTTTCCTTGTATAGCTCCCTTTAGAGGTAAACGTAATCGGGCGTCCCCTGGTATCTGCTCTGATTCAGGCATGGACAGCCCCAAATGAACTTTTCTGCAATTCTATAAACCCATAGGGTCAAACTAAGAGAAAATATCCACAAAACGGCCCGCTTCAATTTCTCCCCATTTTCGTTGTATAGTTCCCTTTATAGGTAAACGTAATCGGGCGCCTCCTGGCATTTGCTCCGATTCAGGCACGGACAGCCGCAAATGAAGTTTTCTGCAACTCTATAAACCCATAGGGTCAAACTACGAGAAAATATCCACAAAACGGCCCGCTTCAATTTCTCCCCATTTTCCTTGTATAGCTCACTTTATAGGTAAACGTAATCGGGCGCCTTCTGGTATCTGCTCCGATTCAGGCACGGACAGCCGCAAATGAACTTGTCTGCAATTCTATAAACCCATAGGGTCAAACTACGAGAAAATATCCACAAAACGGCCAGCTTCAATTTCTCCCCATTTTCCTTGTATAGCTCCCTTTAGAGGTAAACGTAATCGGGCGCCTCCTGGTATCTTCTCCGATTCAGGCACGAACAACCGCAAATGAAGTTTTCTGCAACTCTATAAACCCATAGGGTCAAACTTCGAGAAAATATCGACAAAACAGCCCGCTTAAATTTTTCCCCATTTTCCTTGTATAGCTCCCTTTAGAGGTAAACGTAATCGGGCGTCTTCTCGTATCTGCTCTTATTCAGGCACGGACAGCCGCAAATGAAGTTTTCTGCAACTCTATAAACCAATAGGGTCAAACTATGAGAAAATATCCACAAAATAGCCCGCTTCAATTATTCCCCATTTTCCTTGTATAGCTCCCTTTAGAGTGAACGTAGTCGGGCGCCTCCTGGTATCTGCTCCGATTCAGGCACGGACAGCCGCAAATGAAGTTTTCTGCAATTCTATAAACCCATAGGGTCAAACTACGAGAAAATATCCAAAAAACGGTCCGCTTCAATTTGTCCCCATTTTCCTTGTATAGCTCCCTTTAGAGGTAAACGTAATCGGGCGTTCTCTGGTATCTGCTCTGATTCAGGCACGGACAGCCGCAAATGAACTTTTCTGCAATTCTATAAACCCATAGGGTCAAACTACGAGAAATATCCACAAACTGCCCGCTTCAATTTCTCCCCATATTCCATGTATAGCTCCCTTTAGAGGTAAACGTAATCGGGCGTCCCCTGGTATCTGCTCCGATTTAGGCACGGACAGCCGCAAATGAAGTTTTCTGCAATTCTATAAACCCATAGGGTCAAACTACGAGAAAATATCCAAAAAACGGCCCGCTTCAATTTTTCCCCATTTTCCTTGTATAGCTCCCTTTAGAGGTAAACGTAATCGGGCGTTCTCTGGTATCTGCTCTGATTCAGGCACGGACAACCGCAAATGAACTTTTCTGCAATTCTATCAACCCATAGGGTCAAACTACGAGAAAATATCCACAAAACGGCCCGCTTCAATTTCTCCCCATTTTCCTTGTATAGCTCACTTTAGAGGTAAACGTAATCGGGCGCATTCTGGTATCTGCTCCGATTCAGGCACGGACAGCCGCAAATGAACTTTTCTGCAATTCTATAAACCCATAGGGTCAAACTACGAGAAAATATCCACAAAACGGCTAGCTTCAATTTCTCCCCATTTTCCTTGTATAGCTCCCTTTAGAGGTAAACGTAATCGGGCGCCTCCTGGTATCTTCTCCGATTCAGGCACGGACAGCCGCAAATGAAGTTTTCTGCAACTCTATAAACCCATAGGGTCAAACTTCGAGAAAATATCGACAAAACAGCCCGCTTAAATTTTTTCCCATTTTCCTTGTATAGCTCCCTTTAGAGGTAAACGTAATCGGGCGTCTCCTCGTATCTGCTCTGATTCAGGCACGGACAGCCGCAAATGAAGTTTTATGCAACTCTATAAACCCATAGGGTCAAACTACGAGAAAATATCCACAAAATAGCCCGCTTGAATTTCTCCCCATTTTCCTTGTATAGCTCCCTTTAGAGGTGAACGTAATCGGGCGCCTCCTGGTATCTGCTCCGATTCAGGCACGGATAGCCGGAAATGAAGTTTTCTGCAATTCTATAAACCCACAGGGTCAAACTACGAGAAAATATCAACAAAAAGGCCCGCTTCAATTTTTTCCCATTTTCCAAGTATATCTCCCTTTAGAGGTAAACGTAATCGAGCGTCTCCTGGTATATGCTCCGATTCAGGCACGGACAGCCGCAAATGAAGTTTTCTGCAATTCTATAAACCCATAGGGTCAAACTACGAGAAAATATCCACAAAACGGCCCGCTTCAATTTTTCCCCATTTTCCTTGTATAGCTCCCTTTAGAGGTAAACGTAATCGGGCGTCCCCTGGTATCTGCTCTGATTCAGGCATGGACAGCCCCAAATGAACTTTTCTGCAATTCTATAAACCCATAGGGTCAAACTACGAGAAAATATCCACAAAACGGCCCGCTTCAATTTTTCCCCATTTTCCTTGTATAGCTCGCTTTAGAGGTAAACGTAATCGGACGTCCCCTGGTATCTGCTCTGATTCTGGCATGGACAGTCCCAAATGAACTTTCTGCAATTCTATAAACCCATAGGGTCAAACTACGAGAAAATATCCACAAAACGGCCCGCTTCAATTTCTCCCCATTTTCCTTGTATAGCTCACTTTAGAGGTAAACGTAATCGGGCGCATTCTGGTATCTGCTCCGATTCAGGCACGGACAGCCGCAAATGAACTTTTCTGCAATTCTATAAACCCATAGGGTCAAACTACGAGAAAATATCCACAAAACGGCTAGCTTCAATTTCTCCCCATTTTCCTTGTATAGCTCCCTTTAGAGGTAAACGTAATCGGGCGCCTCCTGGTATGTTCTCCGATTCAGGCACGGACAGCCGCAAATGAAGTTTTCTGCAACTCTATAAACCCATAGGGTCAAACTTTGAGAAAATATCGACAAAACAGCCCGCTTAAATTTTTTCCCATTTTCCTTGTATAGCTCCCTTTAGAGGTAAACGTAATCGGGCGTCTCCTCGTATCTGCTCTGATTCAGGCACGGACAGCCGCAAATGAAGTTTTATGCAACTCTATAAACCCATAGGGTCAAACTACGAGAAAATATCCACAAAATAGCCCGCTTGAATTTCTCCCCATTTTCCTTGTATAGCTCCCTTTAGAGGTGAACGTAATCGGGCGCCTCCTGGTATCTGCTCCGATTCAGGCACGGATAGCCGCAAATGAAGTTTTCTGCAATTCTATAAACCCACAGGGTCAAACTACGAGAAAATATCAACAAAAAGGCCCGCTTCAATTTTTTCCCATTTTCCAAGTATATCTCCCTTTAGAGGTAAACGTAATCGAGCGTCTCCTGGTATATGCTCCGATTCAGGCACGGACAGCCGCAAATGAAGTTTTCTGCAATTCTATAAACCCATAGGGTCAAACTACGAGAAAATATCCACAAAACGGCCCGCTTCAATTTTTCCCCATTTTCCTTGTATAGCTCCCTTTAGAGGTAAACGTAATCGGGCGTCCCCTGGTATCTGCTCTGATTCAGGCATGGACAGCCCCAAATGAACTTTTCTGCAATTCTATAAACCCATAGGGTCAAACTACGAGAAAATATCCACAAAACGGCCCGCTTCAATTTTTCCCCATTTTCCTTGTATAGCTCGCTTTAGAGGTAAACGTAATCGGACGTCCCCTGGTATCTGCTCTGATTCTGGCATGGACAGTCCCAAATGAACTTTCTGCAATTCTATAAACCCATAGGGTCAAACTACGAGAAAATATCCACAAAACGGCCCGCTTCAATTTCTCCCCATTTTCCTTGTATAGCTCACTTTAGAGGTAAACGTAATCGGGCGCATTCTGGTATCTGCTCCGATTCAGGCACGGACAGCCGCAAATGAACTTTTCTGCAATTCTATAAACCCATAGGGTCAAACTACGAGAAAATATCCACAAAACTGCCAGCTTCAATTTCTCCCCATTTTCCTTGTATAGCTCCCTTTAGAGGTAAACGTAATCGGGCGCCTCCTGGTATCTTCTCCAATTCAGGCACGGACAGCCGCAAATGAAGTTTTCTGCAACTCTATAAACCCATAGGGTCAAACTTCGAGAAAATATCGACAAAACAGCCCACTTAAATTTTTCCCCATTTTCCTTGTATAGCTCCCTTTAGAGGTAAACGTAATCGGGCGTCTCCTCGTATCTGCTCTGATTCAGGCACGGACAGCCGCAAATGAAGTTTTATGCAACTCTATAAACCCATAGGGTCAAACTACGAGAAAATATCCACAAAATAGCCCGCTTCAATTTCTCCCCATTTTCCTTGTATAGCTCCCTTTAGAGGTGAACGTAATCGGGCGCCTCCTGGTATCTGCTCCGATTCAGGCACGGACAGCCGCAAATGAAGTTTTCTGCAATTCTATAAACCCATAGGGTCAAACTACGAAAAAATATCCAAAAAACGACCCGCTTCAATTTTTCCCCATTTTCCTTGTATAGCTCCCTTTAGAGGTAAACGTAATCGGGCGTTCTCTGGTATCTGCTCTGATTCAGGCACGGACAGCCGCAAATGAACTTTTCTGCAATTCTATAAACCCACAGGGTCAAACTACGAGAAAATATCCACAAACGGCCAGCTTCAATTTCTCCCCATATTCCTTGTATAGCTCCCTTTAGAGGTAAACGTAATCGGGCGTCCCCTGGTATCTGCTCTGATTTAGGCACGGACATCCCCAAATGATCTTTTCTGCAATTCTATAAACCCATAGGGTCAAACTACGAGAAAATATCAACAAAACGGAACGCTTCAATTTTTCTCCATTTTCCTTGTATAGCTCCCTTTAGAGGTAAACGTAATCGGGCATCCCCTGGTATCTGCTCCGATTCAGGCACGGACACCCCCAAATGAATTTTTCTGCAATTCGATAAACCCATAGGGTCAAACTACGAGAAAATATCCACAAAACGACCCGCTTCAATTTTTCCCCATTTTCCTTGTATAGCTCCCTTTAGAGGTAAACGTAATCGGGCATCCCCTGGTATCTGCTCCGATTCAGGCACGGACAGCCCCAAATGAACTTCTCTGCAATTCTATAAACCCATAGGGTCAAACTACGAGAGAATATCAACAAAACGGCACGCTTCAATTTTTCTCCATTTTCCTTGTATAGCTCGCTTTAGAGGTAAACGTAATCGGGCGTCCCCTGGTATGGGCTCCGATTCAGGCACGGACACCAAATGAATTTTTCTGCAATTCAATAAACCCATAGGGTCAAACTACGAGAAAATATCAACAAAAAGGCCCGCTTCAATTTTTCCCCATTTTCCTTTTATAGCTCCCTTTAGAGGTAAACGTAATCGGGCGTCTCCTGGTATCTGCTCCGATTCAGGCACGGACAGCCGCAAATGAAGTTTTCTGCAATTCTATAAACCCATAGGGTCAAACTACGAGAAAATATCCACAAAACGGCCCGCTTCAATTTCTCCCCATTTTCCTTGTATAGCTCCCTTTAGAGGTAAACGTAATCGGGCGCCTCTTGGTATCTGCTCCGATTCTGGCACGGACAGCCGCAAATGAAGTTTTCTGCAATTCTATAAACCCACAGGGTCAAACTACGAGAAAATATCAACAAAAAGGCTCGCTTCAATTTTTTCCCATTTTCCAAGTATAGCTCCCTTTAGAGGTAAACGTAATAGAGCGTCTCCTGGTATCTGCTCCGATTCAGGCACGGACAGCCGCAAATGAAGATTTCTGCAATTCTATAAACCCATAGGGTCAAACTACGAGAAAATATCCATAAAACGGCCCGCTTCAATTTTTCCCCATTTTCCTTGTATAGCTCCCTTTAGAGGTAAACGTAATCGGGCGTCCCCTGGTATCTGCTCTGATTCAGGCATGGACAACCCCAAATGAACTTTTCTGCAATTCTATAAACCCATAGGGTCAAACTAAGAGAAAATATCCACAAAACGGCCCGCTTCAATTTCTCCCCATTTTCGTTGTATAGTTCCCTTTATAGGTAAACGTAATCGGGCGCCTCCTGGCATTTGCTCCGATTCAGGCACGGACAGCCGCAAATGAAGTTTTCTGCAACTCTATAAACCCATAGGGTCAAACTACGAGAAAATATCCACAAAACGGCCCGCTTCAATTTCTCCCCATTTTCCTTGTATAGCTCACTTTATAGGTAAACGTAATCGGGCGCCTTCTGGTATCTGCTCCGATTCAGGCACGGACAGCCGCAAATGAACTTGTCTGCAATTCTATAAACCCATAGGGTCAAACTACGAGAAAATATCCACAAAACGGCCAGCTTCAATTTCTCCCCATTTTCCTTGTATAGCTCCCTTTAGAGGTAAACGTAATCGGGCGCCTCCTGGTATCTTCTCCGATTCAGGCACGAACAACCGCAAATGAAGTTTTCTGCAACTCTATAAACCCATAGGGTCAAACTTCGAGAAAATATCGACAAAACAGCCCGCTTAAATTTTTCCCCATTTTCCTTGTATAGCTCCCTTTAGAGGTAAACGTAATCGGGCGTCTTCTCGTATCTGCTCTTATTCAGGCACGGACAGCCGCAAATGAAGTTTTCTGCAACTCTATAAACCAATAGGGTCAAACTACGAGAAAATATCCACAAAATAGCCCGCTTCAATTTCTCCCCATTTTCCTTGTATAGCTCCCTTTAGAGTGAACGTAGTCGGGCGCCTCCTGGTATCTGCTCCGATTCAGGCACGGACAGCCGCAAATGAAGTTTTCTGCAATTCTATAAACCCATAGGGTCAAACTACGAGAAAATATCCAAAAAACGGCCCGCTTCAATTTGTCCCCATTTTCCTTGTATAGCTCCCTTTAGAGGTAAACGTAATCGGGCGTTCTCTGGTATCTGCTCTGATTCAGGCACGGACAGCCGCAAATGAACTTTTCTGCAATTCTATAAACCCATAGGGTCAAACTACGAGAAATATCCACAAACTGCCCGCTTCAATTTCTCCCCATATTCCATGTATAGCTCCCTTTAGAGGTAAACGTAATCGGGCGTCCCCTGGTATCTGCTCCGATTTAGGCACGGACAGCCGCAAATGAAGTTTTCTGCAATTCTATAAACCCATAGGGTCAAACTACGAGAAAATATCCAAAAAACGGCCCGCTTCAATTTTTCCCCATTTTCCTTGTATAGCTCCCTTTAGAGGTAAACGTAATCGGGCGTTCTCTGGTATCTGCTCTGATTCAGGCACGGACAGCCGCAAATGAACTTTTCTGCAATTCTATCAACCCATAGGGTCAAACTACGAGAAAATATCATCAAACGGCCCGCTTCAATTTCTCCCCATATTCCTTGTATAGCTCCCTTTAGAGGTAAACGTAATCGGGCGTCCCCTGGTATCTGCTCCGATTTAGGCACGGACAGCCCCAAATGATCTTTTCTGCAATTCTATAAACCCATAGGGTCAAACTACGAGAAAATATCAACAAAATGGCACGCTTCAATTTTTCTCCATTTTCCTTGTATAGCTCCCTTTAGAGGTAAACGTAATCGGGCGTCCCCTGGTATCTGCTCCGATTCAGGCACGGACACCCCCAAATGAATTTTTCTGCAATTCGATAAACCCAAAGGGTCAAACTACGAGAAAATATCCACAAAACGACCCGCTTCAATTTTTCCCCATTTTCCTTGTATAGCTCCCCTTTAGAGGTAAACGTAATCGGCATCCCCTGGTATCTGCTCCGATTCAGGCACGGACAGCCCCAAATGAACTTTTCTGCAATTCTATAAACCCATAGGGTCAAACTACGAGAAAATATCAACAAAAAGGCCCGCTTCAATTTTCCCCATTTTCCTTGTATAGCTCCCTTTAGAGGTAAACGTAATCGGGCATCCCCTGGTATATGCTCCGATTCAGGCACGGACAGCCCCAAATGAAGTTTTCTGCAATTCTATAAACCCATAGGGTCAAACTACGAGAAAATATCCACAAAACGGCCCGCTTCAATTTTTCCCCATTTTCCTTGTATAGCTCCCTTTAGAGGTAACGTAATCGGGGGTCCCCCCGGTATCTGCTCCGATTCAGGCACGGACAGCCGCAAATGAAGTTTTCTGCAATTCTATAAACCCACAGGGTCAAACTACGAGAAAATATCAACAAAAAGGCTCGCTTCAATTTTTTCCCATTTTCCAAGTATAGCTCCCTTTAGAGGTAAACGTAATCGGGCGTCCCCTGGTATCTGCTCCGATTCAGGCACGGACAGCCGCAAATGAAGATTTCTGCAATTCTATAAACCCATAGGGTCAAACTACGAGAAAATATCCACAAAACGGCCCGCTTCAATTTCTCCCCATTTTCCTTGTATAGTTCCCTTTATAGGTAAACGTAATCGGGCGCCTCCTGGCATTTGCTCCGATTCAGGCACGGACAGCCGCAAATGAAGTTTTCTGCAACTCTATAAACCCATAGGGTCAAACTACGAGAAAATATCCACAAAACGGCCCGCTTCAATTTCTCCCCATTTTCCTTGTATAGCTCACTTTAGAGGTAAACGTAATCGGGCGCCTTCTGGTATCTGCTCCGATTCAGGCACGGACAACCGCAAATGAACTTTTCTGCAATTCTATAAACCCATATGGTCAAATACGAGAAAATATCCACAAAACGGCCAGCTTCAATTTCTCCCCATTTTCCTTGTATAGCTCCCTTTAGAGGTAAACGTAATCGGGCGCCTCCTGGTATCTTCTCCGATTCAGGCACGAACAGCCGCAAATGAAGTTTTCTGCAACTCTACAAACCCATAGGGTCAAACTTCGAGAAAATATCGACAAAACAGCCCGCTTAAATTTTTCCCCCTTTTCCTTGGATAGCTCCCTTTAGAGGTAAACGTAATCGGGCGTCTTCTTGTATCTGCTCTGATTCAGGCACGGACAGCCGCAAATTAAGTTTTCTGCAACTCTATAAACCCATAGGGTCAAACTACGAGAAAATATCCACAAAATAGCCCGCTTCAATTTCTCCCCATTTTCCTTGTATAGCTCCCTTTAGAGGTGAACGTAATCGGGCGCCTCCTGGTATCTGCTCCGATTCAGGCACGGACAGCCACAAATGAAGTTTTTCTGCAATTCTATAAACCCATAGGGTCAAACTACGAGAAATATCCACAAACTGCCCGCTTCAATTTCTCCCCATATTCCATGTATAGCTCCCTTTAGAGGTAAACGTAATCGGGCGTCCCTGGTATCTGCTCCGATTTAGCACGGACAGCCGCAAATGAAGTTTTCTGCAATTCTATAAACCCATAGGGGTCAAACTACGAGAAAATATCAACAAAAAGGCCCGCTTCAATTTTTCCCCATTTTCCTTGTATAGCTCCCTTTAGAGGTAAACGTAATCGGGCGTCTCCTGGTATCTGCTCCGATTCAGGCACGGACAGCCGCAAATGAAGTTTTCTGCAATTCTATAAACCCATAGGGTCAAACTACGAGAAAATATCCACAAAATGGCCCGCTTCAATTTTTCCCCATTTTCCTTGTATAGCTCCCTTTAGAGGTAACGTAATCGGGCGTCCCCCTGTATCAGCTCCGATTCAGGCACGGACAGCCCCAAATGAACTTTTCTGCAATTTCTATAAACTCATAGGGTCAAACTACGAGAAAATATCCACAAAACGGCCCCGCTTCAATTCCTCCCCATTTTCCTTGTATAGCTCCCTTTAGAGGTAACGTAATCGGGCGTTTCTCTGGTATCTGCTCTGATTCAGGCACGGACAGCCGCAAATGAACTTTTCTGCAATTCTATAAACCCATAGGGTCAAACACTACGAGAAAATATCCACAAACTGCCCGCTTCAATTTCTCCCCATATTCCATGTATAGCTCCCTTTAGAGGTAAACGTAATCGGGCGTTCCCCTGGTATCTGCTCCGATTTAGGCACGGACAGCCGCAAATGAAGTTTTCTGCAATTCTATAAACCCATAGTGAACTACGAGAAAATATCAACAAAAAGGCCCGCTTCAATTTTTCCCCATTTTCCTTGTATAGCTCCCTTTAGAGGTAAACGTAATCGGGCGTCTCCTGGTATCTGCTCCGATTCAGGCACGGACAGCCGCAAATGAAGTTTTCTGCAATTCTATAAACCCATAGGGTCAAACTACGAGAAAATATCCACAAAATGGCCCGCTTCAATTTTTCCCCATTTTCCTTGTATAGCTCCCTTTAGAGGTAACGTAATCGGGCGTCCCCCTGTATCAGCCTCCGATTCAGGCACGGACAGCCCCAAATGAACTTTTTCTGCAATTCTATAAACTCATAGGGTCAAACTACGAGAAAATATCCACAAAACGGCCCGCTTCAATTCCCTCCCCATTTTCCTTGTATAGCTCCCTTTAGAGGTAACGTAATCGGGCGCCTCCTGGTATCTGCTCCGATTCAGGCACGGACAACCGCAAATGAAGTTTTCTGCAATTCTATAAACCCACAGGGTCAAACTACGAGAAAATATCAACAAAAAGGCCAGCTTCAATTTTTTCCCATTTTCCAAGTATAGCTCCCTTTAGAGGTAAACGTAATCGAGCGTCTCCTTGTATCTGCTCCGATTCAGGCACGGACATCCGCAAATGAAGATTTCTGCAATTCTATAAACCCATAGGGTCAAACTACGAGAAAATATCCACAAAACGACCCGCTTCAATTTTTCCCCATTTTCCTTGTATAGCTCCCTTTAGAGGTAAACGTAATCGGGCGTCCCCTGGTATCTGCTCTGATTCAGGCATGGACAGCCCCAAATGAACTTTTCTACAATTCTATAAACCCATAGGGTCAAACTACGAGAAAATATCCACAAAACGGCCCGCTTCAATTTCTCCCCATTTTCCTTGTATAGTTCCCTTTATAGGTAAACGTAATCGGGCGCCTCCTGGCATCTGCTCCGATTCAGGCACGGACAGCCGCAAATGAAGTTTTCTGCAACTCTATAAACCCATAGGGTCAAACTACGAGAAAATATCCACAAAACGGCCCGCTTCAATTTCTCCCCATTTTTCTTGTATAGCTCCCTTTAGAGGTAAACGTAGCCTCCTGGTATCTTCTCCGATTCAGGAACGAACAACCGCAAATGAAGTTTTCTGCAACTCTATAAACCCATAGGGTCAAACTTCGAGAAAATATCGACAAAACAACCCGCTTAAATTTTTCCCCATTTTCCTTGTCTAGCTCCCTTTAGAGGTAAACGTAATCGGGCGTCTTCTCGTATCTGCTCTGATTCAGGCACGGACAGCCGCAAATGAAGTTTTCTGCAACTCTATAAACCCATAGGGTCAAACTACGAGAAAATATCCACAAAATAGCCCGCTTCAATTTCTCCCCATTTTCCTTGTATAGCCCCCTTTAGAGGTGAACGTAATCGGGCGCCTCCTGGTATCTGCTCCGATTCAGGCACGGACAGCCACAAATGAAGTTTTCTGCAATTTTATAAACCCATAGGGTCAAACTACGAGAAAATATCCAAAAAACGGCCCGCTTCAATTTTTCCCCATTTTCCTTGTATAGCTCCCTTTAGAGGTAAACGTAATCGGGCGTTCTCTGGTATCTGCTCTGATTCAGGCACGGACAGCCGCAAATGAACTTTTCTGCAATACCCATAGGGTCAAACTACGAGAAAATATCCACAAACTGCCCGCTTCAATTTCTCCCCATTTTCCTTGTATAGCTCCCTTTAGAGGTAAACGTAATCGGGCGTCCCCTGGTATCTGCTCTGATTCAGGCATGGACAGCCCCAAATGAACTTTTCTGCAATTCTATAAACCCATAGGGTCAAACTACGAGAAAATATCCACAAAACGGCCCGCTTCAATTTCTCCCCATTTTCCTTGTATAGTTCCCTTTATAGGTAAACGTAATCGGGCGCCTCCTGGCATTTGCTCCGATTCAGGCACGGACAGCCGCAAATGAAGTTTTCTGCAACTCTATAAACCCATAGGGTCAACCTACGAGAAAATATCCACAAAACGGCCCGCTTCAATTTCTCCCCATTTTCCTTGTATAGCTCACTTTAGAGGTAAACGTAATCGGGCGCCTTCTGGTATCTGCTCCGATTCAGGCACGGACAGCCGCAAATGAACTTTTCTGCAATTCTATAAACCCATAGGGTCAAATACGAGAAAATATCCACAAAACGGCCAGCTTCAATTTCTCCCCATTTTCCTTGCCTTTAGAGGTAAACGTAATCGGGCGCCTCCTGGTATCTTCTCCGATTCAGGCACGAACAGCCGCAAATGAAGTTTTCTGCAACTCTACAAACCCATAGGGTCAAACTTCGAGAAAATATCGACAAAACAGCCCGCTTAAATTTTTCCCCCTTTTCCTTGTATAGCTCCCTTTAGAGATAAACGTAATCGGGCGTATTCTTGTATCTGCTCTGATTCAGGCACGGACAGCCGCAAATTAAGTTTTCTGCAACTCTATAAACCCATAGGGTCAAACTACGAGAAAATATCCACAAAATAGCCCGCTTCAATTTCTCCCCATTTTCCTTGTATAGCTCCCTTTAGAGGTGAACGTAATCGGGCGCCTCCTGGTATCTGCTCCGATTCAGGCACGGACAGCCACAAATGAAGTTTTCTGCAATTCTATAAACCCATAGGGTCAAACTACGAGAAAATATCCAAAAAACGGCCCGCTTCAATTTTTCCCCATTTTCCTTGTATAGCTCCCTTTAGAGGTAAACGTAATCGGGCGTTCTCTGGTATCTGCTCTGATTCAGGCACGGACAGCCGCAAATGAACTTTTCTGCAATTCTATAAACCCATAGGGTCAAACTACGAGAAAATATCCACAAACTGCCCGCTTCAATTTCTCCCCATATTCCATGTATAGCTCCCTTTAGAAGTAAACGTAATCGGGCGTCCCCTGGTATCTGCTCCGATTTAGGCACGGACAGCCGCAAATGAAGTTTTCTGCAATTCTATAAACCCATAGGGTCAAACTACGAGAAAATATCAACAAAAAGGCCCGCTTCAATTTTTCCCCATTTTCCTTGTATAGCTCCCTTTAGAGGTAAACGTAATCGGGCGTCTCCTGGTATCTGCTCCGATTCAGGCACGGACAGCCGCAAATGAAATTTTCTGCAATTCTATAAACCCATAGGGTCAAACTACGAGAAAATATCCACAAAATGGCCCGCTTCAATTTTTCCCCATTTTCCTTGTATAGCTCCCTTTAGAGGTAACGTAATCGGGCGTCCCCCTGTATCAGCTCCGATTCAGGCACGGACAGCCCCAAATGAACTTTTCTGCAATTCTATAAACTCATAGGGTCAAACTACGAGAAAATATCCACAAAACGGCCCGCTTCAATTCCTCCCCATTTTCCTTGTATAGCTCCCTTTAGAGGTAACGTAATCGGGCGCCTCCTGGTATCTGCTCCGATTCAGGCACGGACAACCGCAAATGAAGTTTTCTGCAATTCTATAAACCCACAGGGTCAAACTACGAGAAAATATCAACAAAAAGGCCAGCTTCAATTTTTTCCCATTTTCCAAGTATAGCTCCCTTTAGAGGTAAACGTAATCGAGCGTCTCCTTGTATCTGCTCCGATTCAGGCACGGACATCCGCAAATGAAGATTTCTGCAATTCTATAAACCCATAGGGTCAAACTACGAGAAAATATCCACAAAACGACCCGCTTCAATTTTTCCCCATTTTCCTTGTATATCTCCCTTTAGAGGTAAACGTAATCGGGCGTCCCCTGGTATCTGCTCTGATTCAGGCATGGACAGCCCCAAATGAACTTTTCTACAATTCTATAAACCCATAGGGTCAAACTACGAGAAAATATCCACAAAACGGCCCGCTTCAATTTCTCCCCATTTTCCTTGTATAGTTCCCTTTATAGGTAAACGTAATCGGGCGCCTCCTGGCATCTGCTCCGATTCAGGCACGGACAGCCGCAAATGAAGTTTTCTGCAACTCTATAAACCCATAGGGTCAAACTACGAGAAAATATCCACAAAACGGCCCGCTTCAATTTCTCCCCATTTTCCTTGTATAGCTCCCTTTAGAGGTAAACGTAATCGGGCGCCTCCTGGTATCTTCTCCGATTCAGGAACGAACAGCCGCAAATGAAGTTTTCTGCAATTCTATAAACCCATAGGGTCAAACTTCGAGAAAATATCGACAAAACAGCCCGCTTAAATTTTTCCCCATTTTCCTTGTCTAGCTCCCTTTAGAGGTAAACGTAATCGGGCGTCTTCTCGTATCTGCTCTGATTCAGGCACGGACAGCCGCAAATGAAGTTTTCTGCAACTCTATAAACCCATAGGGTCAAACTACGAGAAAATATCCACAAAATAGCCCGCTTCAATTTCTCCCCATTTTCCTTGTATAGCCCCCTTTAGAGGTGAACGTAATCGGGCGCCTCCTGGTATCTGCTCCGATTCAGGCACGGACAGCCACAAATGAAGTTTTCTGCAATTTTATAAACCCATAGGGTCAAACTACGAGAAAATATCCAAAAAACGGCCCGCTTCAATTTTTCCCCATTTTCCTTGTATAGCTCCCTTTAGAGGTAAACGTAATCGGGCGTTCTCTGGTATCTGCTCTGATTCAGGCACGGACAGCCGCAAATGAACTTTTCTGCAATTCTATAAACCCATAGGGTCAAACTACGAGAAAATATCCACAAACTGCCCGCTTCAATTTCTCCCCATATTCCATGTATAGCTCCCTTTAGAGGTAAACGTAATCGGGCGTCCCCTGGTATCTGCTCCGATTTAGGCATGGACAGCCGCATGACGTTTTCTGCAATTCTATAAACCCATAGGGTCAAACTATGAGTAAATATCAACAAAAAGGCCCGCTTCAATTTCTCCCCATTTTCCTTGTATAGCTCCCTTTAGAGGTAAACGTAATCGGGCGTCTCCTGGTATCTGCTCCGATTCAGGCACGGACAGCCGCAAATGAAGTTTTCTGCAATTCTATAAACCCATAGGGTCAAACTACGAGAAAATATCCACAAAACGGCCCGCTTCAATTTTTCCCCATTTTCCTTGTATAGCTCCCTTTAGAGGTAACGTAATCGGGCGTCCCCTGGTATCAGCTCCGATTCAGGCACGGACATCCCCAAATGAACTTTTCTGCAATTCTATAAACTCATAGGGTCAAACTACGAGAAAATATCCACAAAACGGCCCGCTTCAATTTCTCCCCATTTTCCTTGTATAGCTCCCTTTAGAGGTAACCGTAATCGGGCGCCTCCTGGTATCTGTTCCGATTCAGGCACCGACAACCGCAAATGAAGTTTTCTGCAATTCTATAAACCCACAGGGTCAAACTACGAGAAAATATCAACAAAAAGGCCAGCTTCAATTTTTTCCCATTTTCCAAGTATAGCTCCCTTTAGAGGTAAACGTAATCGAGCGTCTCCTTGTATCAGCTCCGATTCAGGAACGGACAGCCGCAAATGAAGATTTCTGCAATTCTATAAACCCATAGGGTCAAACTACGAGAAAATATCTACAAAACGACCCGCTTCAATTTTCTCCATTTTCCTTGTATAGCTCCCTTTAGAGGTAAACGTAATTGGGCGTCCCCTGGTATCTGCTCTGATTCAGGCATGGACAGCCCCAAATGAACTTTTCTGCAATTCTATAAACCCACAGGGTCAAACTACGAGAAAATATCCACAAAACGGCCCGCTTCAATTTCTCCCCATTTTCCTTGTACAGTTCCCTTTATAGGTAAACGTAATCGGGCGCCTCCTGGCATCTGCTCCGATTCAGGCACGGACAGCCGTAAATGAAGATTTCTGCAATTCTATAAACCCATAGGGTCAAACTACGAGAAAATATCCACAAAACGGCCCGCTTCAATTTTTCCCCATTTTCCTTGTATAGCTCCCTTTAGAGGTAAACGTAATCGGGCGTCCCCTGGTATCTGCTCTGATTCAGGCGTGGACAGCCCCAAATGAACTTTTCTGCAATTCTATAAACCCATAGGGTCAAACTACGAGAACATATCCACAAAACGGCCCGCTTCAATTTCTCCCCATTTTCCTTGTATAGTTCCCTTTATAGGTAAACGTAATCGGGCGCCTCCTGGCATCTGCTCCGATTCAGGCACGGACAGCCGCAAATGAAGTTTTCTGCAACTCTATAAACCCATAGGGTCAAACTACGAGAAAATATCCACAAAACGGCCCGCTTCAATTTTTCCCCATTTTCTTTTTATAGCTCCCTTTAGAGGTAAACGTAATCGGGCGTTCTCTGGTATCTGCTCTGATTCAGGCACGGACAGCCGCAAATGAACTTTTCTGCAATTCTATAAACCCATAGGTTCAAACTACGAGAAAATATCCACAAACGGCCCGCTTCAATTTCTCCCCATATTCCTTGTATAGCTCACTTTAGAGGTAAACGTAATCGGGCGTCCCCTGGTATCTGCTCCGATTTAGGCACGGACAGCCCCCAAATGATCTTTTCTGCAATTCTATAAACCCATAGGGTCAAACTACGAGAAATATCAACAAAACCGCACGCTTCAATTTTTCTCCATTTTCCTTGTATAGCTCCCTTTAGAGGTAAACGTAATCGGGCGTCCCCTGGTATCTGCTCCGATTCAGGCACGGACACCCCCAAATGAATTTTTTTGCAATTCGATAAACCCATAGGACCAACTACGAGAAAATATCCACAAAACGACCCGCTTCAATTTTTCCCCATTTTCCTTGTATAGCTCCCTTTAGAGGTAAACGTAATCGGGCATCCCCTGGTATCTGCTCCGATTCAGGCACGGACAGCCCCAAATGAACTTTTCTGCAATTCTATAAACCCATACGGTCAAACTACGAGAAAATATCCACAAAACGGCCCGCTTCAATTTCTCCCCATTTTCCTTGTATAGTTCCCTTTATAGGTAAACGTAATCGGGCGCCTCCTGGCATCTGCTCCGATTCAGGCACGGACAGCCGCAAATGAAGTTTTCTGCAACTCTATAAACCCATAGGGTCAAACTACGAGAAAATATCCACAAAACGGCCCGCTTCAATTTCTCCCCATTTTTCTTGTATAGCTCCCTTTAGAGGTAAACGTAATCGGGCGCCTCCTGGTATCTTCTCCGATTCAGGAACGAACAACCGCAAATGAAGTTTTCTGCAACTCTATAAACCCATAGGGTCAAACTTCGAGAAAATATCGACAAAACAACCCGCTTAAATTTTTCCCCATTTTCCTTGTCTAGCTCCCTTTAGAGGTAAACGTAATCGGGCGTCTTCTCGTATCTGCTCTGATTCAGGCACGGACAGCCGCAAATGAAGTTTTCTGCAACTCTATAAACCCATAGGGTCAAACTACGAGAAAATATCCACAAAATAGCCCGCTTCAATTTCTCCCCATTTTCCTTGTATAGCCCCCTTTAGAGGTGAACGTAATCGGGCGCCTCCTGGTATCTGCTCCGATTCAGGCACGGACAGCCACAAATGAAGTTTTCTGCAATTTTATAAACCCATAGGGTCAAACTACGAGAAAATATCCAAAAAACGGCCCGCTTCAATTTTTCCCCATTTTCCTTGTATAGCTCCCTTTAGAGGTAAACGTAATCGGGCGTTCTCTGGTATCTGCTCTGATTCAGGCACGGACAGCCGCAAATGAACTTTTCTGCAATTCTATAAACTCATAGGGTCAAACTACGAGAAAATATCCACAAAACGGCCCGCTTCAATTCCTCCCCATTTTCCTTGTATAGCTCCCTTTAGAGGTAACGTAATCGGGCGCCTCCTGGTATCTGCTCCGATTCAGGCACGGACAACCGCAAATGAAGTTTTCTGCAATTCTATAAACCCACAGGGTCAAACTACGAGAAAATATCAACAAAAAGGCCAGCTTCAATTTTTTCCCATTTTCCAAGTATAGCTCCCTTTAGAGGTAAACGTAATCGAGCGTCTCCTTGTATCTGCTCCGATTCAGGCACGGACATCCGCAAATGAAGATTTCTGCAATTCTATAAACCCATAGGGTCAAACTACGAGAAAATATCCACAAAACGACCCGCTTCAATTTTTCCCCATTTTCCTTGTATAGCTCCCTTTAGAGGTAAACGTAATCGGGCGTCCCCTGGTATCTGCTCTGATTCAGGCACGGACAGCCCCAAATGAACTTTTCTGCAATTCTATAAACCCATAGGGTCAAACTACGAGAAAATATCAACAAAAAGGCCCGCTTCAATTTTTCCCCATTTTCCTTGTATAGCTCCCTTTAGAGGTAAACGTAATCGGGCGTCTCCTGGTATCTGCTCCGATTCAGGCACGGACAACCGCAAATGAAGTTTTCTGCAATTCTATAAACCCATAGGGTCAAACTACGAGAAAATATCCACAAAACGGCCCGCTTCAATTTTTCCCCATTTTCCTTGTATAGCTCCCTTTAGAGGTAACGTAATCGGGGGTCCCCCGGTATCAGCTCCGATTCAGGCACGGACAGCCCCAAATGAACTTTTCTGCAATTCTATAAACTCATAGGGTCAAACTACGAGAAAATATCCACAAAACGGCCCGCTTCAATTTCTCCCCATTTTCCTTGTATAGCTCCCTTTAGAGGTAAACGTAATCGGGCGCCTCCTGGTATCTGCTCCGATTCAGGCACGGACAGCCGCAAATGAAGTTTTCTACAATTCTATAAACCCATAGGGTCAAACTACGAGAAAATATCAACAAAAAGGCCCGCTTCAATTTTTTCCCATTTTCCAAGTATAGCTCCCTTTAGAGGTAAACGTAATCGAGCGTCTCCTGGTATCTGCTCCGATTCAGGCACGAACAGCCGCAAATGAAGATTTCTGCAATTCTATAAACCCATAGGGTAAAACTACGAGAAAATATCCACAAAACAGCCCGCTTCAATTTCTCCCCATTTTTTTTGTATAGCTCACTTTAGAGGTAAACGTAATCGGGCGCCTTCTGCTATCTGCTCCGATTCAGGCACGGACAGCCGCAAATGAACTTTTCTGCAATTCTATAAACCCATAGGGTCAAACTACGAGAAAATATCCACAAAACGACCCGCTTCAATTTTTCCCCATTTTCCTTGTATAGCTGTAAACGTAATCGGGCGTCCCCTGGTATCTGCTCTGATTCAGGCATGGACAACCGCAAATGAACTTTTCTACAATTCTATAAACCCATAGGGTCAAACTACGAGAAAATATCCACAAAACGGCCCGCTTCAATTTCTCCCCATTTTCCTTGTATAGTTCCCTTTATAGGTAAACGTAATCGGGCGCCTCCTGGCATCTGCTCCGATTCAGGCACGGACAGCCGCAAATGAAGTTTTCTGCAACTCTATAAACCCATAGGGTCAAACTACGAGAAAATATCCACAAAACGGCCCGCTTCAATTTCTCCCCATTTTCCTTGTATAGCTCCCTTTAGAGGTAAACGTAATCGGGCGCCTCCTGGTATCTTCTCCGATTCAGGAACGAACAACCGCAAATGAAGTTTTCTGCAACTCTATAAACCCATAGGGTCAAACTTCGAGAAAATATCGACAAAACAGCCCGCTTAAATTTTTCCCCATTTTCCTTGTCTAGCTCCCTTTAGAGGTAAACGTAATCGGGCGTCTTCTCGTATCTGCTCCGATTCAGGCACGGACAGCCGCAAATGAAGTTTTCTGCAACTCTATAAACCCATAGGGTCAAACTACGAGAAAATATCCACAAAATGGCCCGCTTCAATGTTTCCCCATTTTCCTTGTATAGCTCCCTTTAGAGGTAAACGTAATCGGGCGTTCTCTGGTATCTGCTCTGATTCAGGCACGGACAACCGCAAATGAACTTTTCTGCAATTCTATAAACCCATAGGGTCAAACTACGAGAAAATATCCACAAACGGCCAGCTTCAATTTCTCCCCATATTCCTTGTATAGCTCCCTTTAGAGGTAAACGTAATCGGGCATCCCTTGGTATCTGCTCCGATTTAGGCACGGACAGCCCCCAAATGATCTTTTCTGCAATTCTATAAACCCATAGGGTCAAACTACGAGAAAATATCCACAAAACGACCCGCTTCAATTTTTCCCCATTTTCCTTGTATAGCTCCCTTTAGAGGTAAACGTAATCGGGCATCCCCTGGTATCTGCTCTGATTCAGGCATGGACAACCCCAAATGAACTTTTTTACAATTCTATAAACCCATAGGGTCAAACTACGAGAAAATATCCACAAAACGGCCCGCTTCAATTTCTCCCCATTTTCCTTGTATAGTTCCCTTTATAGGTAAACGTAATCGGGCGCCTCCTGGCATCTGCTCCGATTCAGGCACGGACAGCCGCAAATGAAGTTTTCTGCAACTCTATAAACCCATAGGGTCAAACTACGAGAAAATATCCACAAAACGGCCCGCTTCAATTTCTCCCCATTTTCCTTGTATAGCTCCCTTTAGAGGTAAACGTAATCGGGCGCCTCCTGGTATCTTCTCCGATTCAGGAACGAACAACCGCAATCGAGAAAATATCGACAAAACAGCCCGCTTAAATTTTTCCCCATTTTCCTTGTCTAGCTCCCTTTAGAGGTAAACGTAATCGGGCGTCTTCTCGTATCTGCTCTGATTCAGGCACGGACAGCCGCAAATGAAGTTTTCTGCAACTCTATAAACCCATAGGGTCAAACTACGAGAAAATATCCACAAAATAGCCCGCTTCAATTTCTCCCCATTTTCCTTGTATAGCCCCCTTTAGAGGTGAACGTAATCGGGCGCCTCCTGGTATCTGCTCCGATTCAGGCACGGACAGCCACAAATGAAGTTTTCTGCAATTTTATAAACCCATAGGGTCAAACTACGAGAAAATATCCAAAAAACGGCCCGCTTCAATTTTTCCCCATTTTCCTTGTATAGCTCCCTTTAGAGGTAAACGTAATCGGGCGTTCTCTGGTATCTGCTCTGATTCAGGCACGGACAGCCGCAAATGAACTTTTCTGCAATTCTATAAACCCATAGGGTCAAACTACGAGAAAATATCCACAAACTGCCGGCTTCAATTTCTCCCCATATTCCATGTATAGCTCCCTTTAGAGGTAAACGTAATCGGGCGTCCCCTGGTATCTGCTCCGATTTAGGCATGGACAGCCGCAAATGACGTTTTCTGCAATTCTATAAACCCATAGGGTCAAACTACGAGAAAATATCAACAAAAAGGCCCGCTTCAATTTCTCCCCATTTTCCTTGTATAGCTCCCTTTAGAGGTAAACGTAATCGGGCGTCTCCTGGTATCTGCTCCGATTCAGGCACGGACAGCCGCAAATGAAGTTTTCTGCAATTCTATAAACCCATAGGGTCAAACTACGAGAAAATATCCACAAAACGGCCCGCTTCAATTTTTCCCCATTTTCCTTGTATAGCTCCCTTTAGAGGTAACGTAATCGGGCGTCCCCCGGTATCAGCTCCGATTCAGGCACGGACATCCCCAAATGAACTTTTCTGCAATTCTATAAACTCATAGGGTCAAACTACGAGAAAATATCCACAAAACGGCCCGCTTCAATTTCTCCCCATTTTCCTTGTATAGCTCCCTTTAGAGGTAACCGTAATCGGGCGCCTCCTGGTATCTGTTCCGATTCAGGCACGGACAATCGCAAATGAAGTTTTCTGCAATTCTATAAACCCACAGGGTCAAACTACGAGAAAATATCAACAAAAAGGCCAGCTTCAATTTTTTCCCATTTTCCAAGTATAGCTCCCTTTAGAGGTAAACGTAATCGAGCGTCTCCTTGTATCTGCTCCGATTCAGGAACGGACAGCCGCAAATGAAGATTTCTGCAATTCTATAAACCCATAGGGTCAAACTACGAGAAAATATCCACAAAACGACCCGCTTCAATTTTCTCCATTTTCCTTGTATAGCTCCCTTTAGAGGTAAACGTAATCGGGCGTCCCCTGGTATCTGCTCTGATTCAGGCATGGACAACCCCAAATGAACTTTTCTGCAATTCTATAAACCCACAGGGTCAAACTACGAGAAAATATCCACAAAACGGCCCGCTTCAATTTCTCCCCATTTTCCTTGTACAGTTCCCTTTATAGGTAAACGTAATCGGGCGCCTCCTGGCATCTGCTCCGATTCAGGCACGGACAGCCGCAAATGAAGATTTCTGCAATTCTATAAACCCATAGGGTCAAACTACGAGAAAATATCCACAAAACGGCCCGCTTCAATTTTTCCCCATTTTCCTTGTATAGCTCCCTTTAGAGGTAAACGTAATCGGGCGTCCCCTGGTATCTGCTCTGATTCAGGCGTGGACAGCCCCAAATGAACTTTTCTGCAATTCTATAAACCCATAGGGTCAAACTACGAGAAAATATCCACAAAACGGCCCGCTTCAATTTCTCCCCATTTTCCTTGTATAGTTCCCTTTATAGGTAAACGTAATCGGGCGCCTCCTGGCATCTGCTCCGATTCAGGCACGGACAGCCGCAAATGAAGTTTTCTGCAACTCTATAAACCCATAGGGTCAAACTACGAGAAAATATCCACAAAACGGCCCGCTTCAATTTTTCCCCATTTTCCTTGTATAGCTCCCTTTAGAGGTAAACGTAATCGGGCGTTCTCTGGTATCTGCTCTGATTCAGGCACGGACAGCCGCAAATGAACTTTTCTGCAATTCTATAAACCAATAGGGTCAAACTACGAGAAAATATCCACAAACGGCCCGCTTCAATTTCTCCCCATATTCCTTGTATAGCTCCCTTTAGAGGTAAACGTAATCGGGCGTCCCCTGGTATCTGCTCTGATTTAGGCACGGACAGCCCCCAAATGATCTTTTCTGCAATTCTATAAACCCATAGGGTCAAACTACGAGAAATATCAACAAAACCGCACGCTTCAATTTTTCTCCATTTTCCTTGTATAGCTACCTTTAGAGGTAAACGTAATCGGGCGTCCCCTGGTATCTGCTCCGATTCAGGCACGGACACCCCCAAATGAATTTTTCTGCAATTCGATAAACCCATAGGACCAACTACGAGAAAATATCCACAAAACGACCCGCTTCAATTTTTCCCCATTTTCCT
Organism: Heracleum sosnowskyi; assembly: GCA_030848705.1. NCBI lineage: Eukaryota > Viridiplantae > Streptophyta > Magnoliopsida > Apiales > Apiaceae > Heracleum > Heracleum sosnowskyi. Next base: position 464,674 of record JAUIZM010000033.1, read on the forward strand.
TGTATAGCTCCCTTTAGAGGTAAACGTAATCGGGCATCCCCTGGTATCTGCTCCGATTCAGGCACGGACAGCCCCAAATGAACTTTTCTGCAATTCTATAAACCCATAGGGTCAAACTACGAGAAAATATCAACAAAAAGGCCCGCTTCAATTTTTCCCCATTTTCCTTGTATAGCTCCCTTTAGAGGTAAACGTAATCGGGCGTCTCCTGGTATCTGCTCCGATTCAGGCACGGACAGCCGCAAATGAAGTTTTCTGCAATTCTATAAACCCATAGGGTCAAACTACGAGAAAATATCCACAAAACGGCCCGCTTCAATTTTTCCCCATTTTCCTTTTATAGCTCCCTTTAGAGGTAACGTAATCGGGGGTCCCCCGGTATCAGCTCCGATTCAGGCACGGACAGCCCCAAATGAACTTTTCTGCAAGTCTATAAACTCATAGGGTCAAACTACGAGAAAATATCCACAAAACGGCCCGCTTCAATTTCTTCCCATTTTCCTTGTATAGCTCCCTTTAGAGGTAAACTACGAGAAAATATCGACAAAACAGCCCGCTTAAAGTTTTCCCCATTTTCCTTGTATAGCTCCCTTTAGAGGTAAACGTAATCGAGCGTCTCCTCGTATCTGCTCCGATTCAGGCACGGACAGCCCCAAATGAACTTTTCTGCAATTCTATAAACCCATAGGGTCAAACTACGAGAAAATATCAACAAAAAGGCCAGCTTCAATTTCTCCCCATTTTCCTTGTATAGCTCCCTTTAGAGGTAAACGTAATCGGGCGCCTCCTGGTATCTTCTCCGATTCAGGCACGGACAGCCGCAAATGAAGTTTTCTGCAACTCTATAAACCCATAGGGTCAAACTACGAGAAAATATCGACAAAACAGCCCGCTTAAAGTTTTCCCCATTTTCCTTGTATAGCTCCCTTTAGAGGTAAACGTAATCGAGCGTCTCCTCGTATCTGCTCTGATTCAGGCACGGACAGCCGCAAATGAAGTTTTCTGCAACTCTATAAACCAATAGGGTCAACATACGAGAAAATATCCACAAAATAGCCCGCTTAAATTTCTCCCCATTTTCCTTGTATAGCTCCCTTTAGAGGTAAACGTAATCGGGCGTCCCCTGGTATCTGCTCCGATTTAGGCACGGACAGCCCCCAAATGATCTTTTCTGCAATTCTATAAACCCATAGGGTCAAACTACGAGAAATATCAACAAAACCGCACGCTTCAATTTTTCTCCATTTTCCTTGTATAGCTACCTTTAGAGGTAAACGTAATCGGGCGTCCCCTGGTATCTGCTCCGATTCAGGCACGGACACCCCCAAATGAATTTTTCTGCAATTCGATAAACCCATAGGACCAACTACGAGAAAATATCCACAAAACGACCCGCTTCAATTTTTCCCCATTTTCCTTGTATAGCTCCCTTTAGAGGTAAACGTAATCGGGCATCCCCTGGTATCTGCTCCGATTCAGGCACGGACAGCCCCAAATGAACTTTTCTGCAATTCTATAAACCCATAGGGTCAAACTACGAGAAAATATCAACAAAAAGGCCCGCTTCAATTTTTCCCCATTTTCCTTGTATAGCTCCCTTTAGAGGTAAACGTAATCGGGCGTCTCCTGGTATCTGCTCCGATTCAGGCACGGACAGCCGCAAATGAAGTTTTCTGCAATTCTATAAACCCATAGGGTCAAACTACGAGAAAATATCCACAAAACGGCCCGCTTCAATTTTTCCCCATTTTCCTTTTATAGCTCCCTTTAGAGGTAACGTAATCGGGGGTCCCCCGGTATCAGCTCCGATTCAGGCACGGACAGCCCCAAATGAACTTTTCTGCAAGTCTATAAACTCATAGGGTCAAACTACGAGAAAATATCCACAAAACGGCCCGCTTCAATTTCTCCCCATTTTCCTTGTATAGCTCCCTTTAGAGGTAAACGTAATCGGGCGCCTCCTGGTATCTGCTCCGATTCAGGCACGGACAGCCGCAAATGAAGTTTTCTACAATTCTATAAACCCATAGGGTCAAACTACGAGAAAATATCAACAAAACGGCCCGCTTCAATTTCTCCCCATTTTCCTTGTATAGCTCACTTTAGAGGTAAACGTAATCGGGCGCCTTCTGGTATCTGCTCCGATTCAGGCACGGACAGCCGCAAATGAACTTTTCTGCAATTCTATAAACCCATAGGGTCAAACTACGAGAAAATATCCACAAAACGGCCAGCTTCAATTTCTCCCCATTTTCCTTGTATAGCTCCCTTTAGAGGTAAACGTAATCGGGCGCCTCCTGGTCTCTTTTCCGATTCAGGCGCGGACAGCCGCAAATGAAGTTTTCTGCAACTCTATAAACCCATAGGGTCAAACTTCGAGAAAATATCGACAAAACATCCCGCTTAAATTTTTCCCCATTTTCCTTGTATAGCTCGCTTTAGAGGTAAACATAATCGGGCGTCTCCTCGTATCAACTCTGATTCAGGCACGGACAGCCGCAAATGAAGTTTTATGCAACTCTATAAACCCATAGGGTCAAACTACGAGAAAATATCCACAAAATAGCCCGCTTCAATTTCTCCCCATTTTCCTTGTATAGCTCCCTTTAGAGGTGAACGTAATCGTTCGCCTCCTGGTATCTGCTCCGATTCAGGCACGGACAGCCGCAAATGAAGTTTTCTGCAATTCTATAAACCCATAGGGTCAAACTACGAGAAAATATCCAAAAAACGGCCCGCTTCAATTTTTCCCCATATTCCTTGTATAGCTCCCTTTAGAGGTAAACGTAATCGGGCGTCCCCTGGTATCTGCTCCGATTTAGGCACGGACAGCCCCAAATGATCTTTTCTGCAATTCTATAAACCCATAGGGTCAAACTACGAGAAAATATCAACAAAACGGCACGCTTCAATTTTTCTCCATTTTCCTTGTATAGCTCCCTTTCGAGGTAAACGTAATCGGGCGTCCCCTGGTATCTGCTCCGATTCAGGCACGGACAGCCCCAAATGAACTTTTCTGCAATTCTATAAACCCATCGGGTCAAACTACGAGAAAATATCCACAAAACGGCCCGCTTCAATTTTTCCCCATTTTCCTTGTATAGGTCCCTTTAGAGGTAACGTAATCGGCGGTCCCCCGGTATCAGCTCCGATTCAGGCACGAACAACCCCAAATGAACTTTTCTGCAATTCTATAAACTCATAGGGTCAAACTACGAGAAAATATCCACAAAACGGCCCGCTTCAATTTCTCCCCATTTTCCTTGTATAGCTCCCTTTAGAGGTAAACGTAATCGGGCGCCTCCTGGTATCTGCTCCGATTAAGGCACGGGCAGCCGCAAATGAAGTTTTTTGCAATTCTATAAACCCACAGGTTCAAACTACGAGAAAATATCCACAAAACGGCCCGCTTCAATTTTTCCCCATTTTCCTTGTATAGCTCCCTTTAGAGGTAACGTAATCGGGGGTCCCCCGGTATCAGCTCCGATTCAGGCACGGACAGCCCCAAATGAACTTTTCTGCAATTCTATAAACTCATAGGGGCAAACTACGAGAAAATATCCACAAAACGGCCCGCTTCAATTTCTCCCCATTTTCCTTGTATAGCTCCCTTTAGAGGTAAACGTAATCGGGCGCCTCCTGGTATCTGCTCCGATTCAGGCACGGACAGCCGTAAATGAAGTTTTCTGCAATTCTATAAACCCACAGGGTCAAACTACGAGAAAATATCAACAAAAAGGCCCGCTTCAATTTTTTCCCATTTTCCAAGTATAGCTCCCTTTAGAGGTAAACGTAATCGAGCGTCTCCTGGTATCTGCTCCGATTCAGGCACGGACAGCCGCAAATGAAGTTTTCTGCAACTCTATAAACCCATAGGGTCAAACTACGAGAAAATATCCACAAAACGGCCCGCTTCAATTTCTCCCCATTTTCCTTGTATAGCTCACTTTAGAGGTAAACGTAATCGGGCGCCTTCTGGTATCTGCTCCGATTCAGGCACGGACAGCCGCAAATGAACTTTTCTGCAATTCTATAAACCCATAGGGTCAAACTACGAGAAAATATCCACAAAACGGCCAGCTTCAATTTCTCCCCATTTTCCTTGTATAGCTCCCTTTAGAGGTAAACGTAATCGGGCGCCTCCTGGTATCTTCTCCGATTCAGGCACGGACAACCGCAAATGAAGTTTTCTGCAACTCTATAAACCCATAGGGTCAAACTTCGAGAAAATATCGGCAAAACATCCCGCTTAAATTTGTCCCCATTTTCCTTGTATAGCTCCCTTTAGAGGTAAACATAATCGGGCGTCTCCTCGTATCTGCTCTGATTCAGGCACGGACAGCCGCAAATGAAGTTTTATGCAACTCTATAAACCAATAGGGTCAAACTACGAGAAAATATCCACAAAATAGCCCGCTTAAATTTCTCCCCATTTTCCTTGTATAGCTCCCTTTAGAGGTAAACGTAATCGGGCGTCCCCTGGTATCTGCTCCGATTTAGGCACGGACAGCCCCCAAATGATCTTTTCTGCAATTCTATAAACCCATAGGGTCAAACTACGAGAAATATCAACAAAACCGCACGCTTCAATTTTTCTCCATTTTCCTTGTATAGCTACCTTTAGAGGTAAACGTAATCGGGCGTCCCCTGGTATCTGCTCCGATTCAGGCACGGACACCCCCAAATGAATTTTTCTGCAATTCGATAAACCCATAGGACCAACTACGAGAAAATATCCACAAAACGACCCGCTTCAATTTTTCCCCATTTTCCTTGTATAGCTCCCTTTAGAGGTAAACGTAATCGGGCATCCCCTGGTATCTGCTCCGATTCAGGCACGGACAGCCCCAAATGAACTTTTCTGCAATTCTATAAACCCATAGGGTTAAACTACGAGAAAATATCAACAAAAAGGCCCGCTTCAATTTTTCCCCATTTTCCTTGTATAGCTCCCTTTAGAGGTAAACGTAATCGGGCGTCTCCTGGTATCTGCTCCGATTCAGGCACGGACAGCCGCAAATGAAGTTTTCTGCAATTCTATAAACCCATAGGGTCAAACTACGAGAAAATATCCACAAAACGGCCCGCTTCAATTTTTCCCCATTTTCCTTTTATAGCTCCCTTTAGAGGTAACGTAATCGGGGGTCCCCCGGTATCAGCTCCGATTCAGGCACGGACAGCCCCAAATGAACTTTTCTGCAAGTCTATAAACTCATAGGGTCAAACTACGAGAAAATATCCACAAAACGGCCCGCTTCAATTTCTCCCCATTTTCCTTGTATAGCTCCCTTTAGAGGTAAACGTAATCGGGCGCCTCCTGGTATCTGCTCCGATTCAGGCACGGACAGCCGCAAATGAAGTTTTCTACAATTCTATAAACCCATAGGGTCAAACTACGAGAAAATATCAACAAAACGGCCCGCTTCAATTTCTCCCCATTTTCCTTGTATAGCTCACTTTAGAGGTAAACGTAATCGGGCGCCTTCTGGTATCTGCTCCGATTCAGGCACGGACAGCCGCAAATGAACTTTTCTGCAATTCTATAAACCCATAGGGTCAAACTACGAGAAAATATCCACAAAACGGCCCGCTTCAATTTCTCCCCATTTTCCTTGTATAGCTCCCTTTAGAGGTAAACGTAATCGGGCGCCTCCTGGTATCTGCTCCGATTCAGGCACGGACAGCCGCAAATGAAGTTTTCTACAATTCTATAAACCCATAGGGTCAAACTACGAGAAAATATCAACAAAACGGCCCGCTTCAATTTCTCCCCATTTTCCTTGTATAGCTCACTTTAGAGGTAAACGTAATCGGGCGCCTTCTGGTATCTGCTCCGATTCAGGCACGGACAGCCGCAAATGAACTTTTCTGCAATTCTATAAACCCATAGGGTCAAACTACGAGAAAATATCCACAAAACGGCCAGCTTCAATTTCTCCCCATTTTCCTTGTATAGCTCCCTTTAGAGGTAAACGTAATCGGGCGCCTCCTGGTATCTGCTCCGATTCAGGCACGGACAGCCGCAAATGAAGTTTTCTACAATTCTATAAACCCATAGGGTCAAACTACGAGAAAATATCAACAAAACGGCCCGCTTCAATTTCTCCCCATTTTCCTTGTATAGCTCACTTTAGAGGTAAACGTAATCGGGCGCCTTCTGGTATCTGCTCCGATTCAGGCACGGACAGCCGCAAATGAAGTTTTCTGGAACTCTATAAACCCATAGGGTCAAACTTCGAGAAAATATCGACAAAACATCCCGCTTAAATTTTTCCCCATTTTCCTTGTATAGCTCGCTTTAGAGGTAAACATAATCGGGCGTCTCCTCGTATCAACTCTGATTCAGGCACGGTCAGCCGCAAATGAAGTTTTATGCAACTCTATAAACCCATAGGGTCAAACTACGAGAAAATATCCACAAAATAGCCCGCTTCAATTTCTCCCCATTTTCCTTGTATAGCTCCCTTTAGAGGTGAACGTAATCGGGCGCCTCCTGGTATCTGCTCCGATTCAGGCACGGACAGCCGCAAATGAAGTTTTCTGCAATTCTATAAACCCATAGGGTCAAACTACGAGAAAATATCCAAAAAACGGCCCGCTTCAATTTTTCCCCATATTCCTTGTATAGCTCCCTTTAGAGGTAAACGTAATCGGGCGTCCCCTGGTATCTGCTCCGATTTAGGCACGGACAGCCCCAAATGATCTTTTCTGCAATTCTATAAACCCATAGGGTCAAACTACGAGAAAATATCCACAAAACGGCCCGCTTCAATTTTTCCCCATTTTCCTTGTATAGGTCCCTTTAGAGGTAACGTAATCGGCGGTCCCCCGGTATCAGCTCCGATTCAGGCACGAACAACCCCAAATGAACTTTTCTGCAATTCTATAAACCCATAGGGTCAAACTACGAGAAAATATCCACAAAACGGCCCGCTTCAATTTTTCCCCATTTTCCTTGTATAGGTCCCTTTAGAGGTAACGTAATCGGCGGTCCCCCGGTATCAGCTCCGATTCAGGCACGAACAACCCCAAATGAACTTTTCTGCAATTCTATAAACTAATAGGGTCAAACTACGAGAAAATATCCACAAAACGGCCCGCTTCAATTTCTCCCCATTTTCCTTGTATAGCTCCCTTTAGAGGTAAACGTAATCGGGCGCCTCCTGGTATCTGCTCCGATTAAGGCACGGGCAGCCGCAAATGAAGTTTTTTGCAATTCTATAAACCCACAGGTTCAAACTACGAGAAAATATCCACAAAACGGCCCGCTTCAATTTTTCCCCATTTTCCTTGTATAGCTCCCTTTAGAGGTAACGTAATCGGGGGTCCCCCGGTATCAGCTCCGATTCAGGCACGGACAGCCCCAAATGAACTTTTCTGCAATTCTATAAACTCATAGGGGCAAACTACGAGAAAATATCCACAAAACGGCCCACTTCAATTTCTCCCCATTTTCCTTGTATAGCTCCCTTTAGAGGTAAACGTAATCGGGCGCCTCCTGGTATCTGCTCCGATTCAGGCACGGACAGCCGTAAATGAAGTTTTCTGCAATTCTATAAACCCACAGGGTCAAACTACGAGAAAATATCAACAAAAAGGCCCGCTTCAATTTTTTCCCATTTTCCAAGTATAGCTCCCTTTAGAGGTAAACGTAATCGAGCGTCTCCTGGTATTTACTCCGATTCAGGCACGGACAGCCGCAAATGAAGTTTTCTGCAACTCTATAAACCCATAGGGTCAAACTACGAGAAAATATCCACAAAACGGCCCGCTTCAATTTCTCCCCATTTTCCTTGTATAGCTCACTTTAGAGGTAAACGTAATCGGGCGCCTTCTGGTATCTGCTCCGATTCAGGCACGGACAGCCGCAAATGAACTTTTCTGCAATTCTATAAACCCATAGGGTCAAACTACGAGAAAATATCCACAAAACGGCCCGCTTCAATTTCTCCCCATTTTCCTTGTATAGCTCCCTTTAGAGGTAAACGTAATCGGGCGCCTCCTGGTATCTTCTCCGATTCAGGCGCGGACAGCCGCAAATGAAGTTTTCTGCAACTCTATAAACCCATAGGGTCAAACTTCGAGAAAATATCGAAAAAACATCCCGCTTAAATTTTTCCCCATTTTCCTTGTATAGCTCCCTTTAGAGGTAAACATAATCGGGCGTCTCCTCGTATCTGCTCTGATTCAGGCACGGACAGCCGCAAATGAAGTTTTATGCAACTCTATAAACCCATAGGGTCAAACTACGAGAAAATATCCACAAAATAGCCCGCTTCAATTTCTCCCCATTTTCCTTGTATAGCTCACTTTAGAGGTAAACATAATCGGGCGTCTCCTGGTATCTGCTCCGATTCAGGCACGGACAGCCGCAAATGAACTTTTCTGCAATTCTATAAACCCATAGGGTCAAACTACGAGAAAATATCCACAAAATAGCCCGCTTCAATTTCTCCCCATTTTCCTTGTATAGCTCCCTTTAGAGGTAAACGTAATCGGGCGCCTCCTGGTATCTTCTCCGATTCAGGCGCGGACAGCCGCAAATGAAGTTTTCTGCAACTCTATAAACCCATAGGGTCAAACTTCGAGAAAATATCGACAAAACGGCCCGCTTAAATTTTTCCCCATTTTCCTTGTATAGCTCCCTTTAGAGGTAAACGTAATCGAGCGTCTCCTGGTATCTGCTCCGATTCAGGCACGGACAGCCGCAAATGAAGTTTTCTGCAACTCTATAAACCTATAGGGTCAAACTACGAGAAAATATCCACAAAACGACCCGCTTCAAATTCTCCCCATTTTCCTTGTATAGCTCACTTTAGAGGTAAACGTAATCGGGCGCCTTCTGGTATCTGCTCCGATTCAGGCACGGACAGCCGCAAATGAACTTTTCTGCAATTCTATAAACCCATAGGGTCAAACTACGAGAAAATATCCACAAAACGGCCCGCTTCAATTTCTCCCCATTTTCCTTGTATAGCTCCCTTTAGAGGTAAACGTAATCGGGCGCCTCCTGGTATCTTCTCCGATTCAGGCACGGACAGCCGCAAATGAAGTTTTCTGCAACTCTATAAACCCATAGGGTCAAACTACGAGAAAATATCGACAAAACAGCCCGCTTAAAGTTTTCCCCATTTTCCTTGTATAGCTCCCTTTAGAGGTAAACGTAACCGGGCGTCTCCTCGTATCTGCTCTGATTCAGGCACGGACAGCCGCAAATCAAGTTTTCTGCAACTCTATAAACCCATAGGGTCAAACTACGAGAAAATATCCACAAAATAGCCCGCTTAAATTTCTCCCCATTTTCCTTGTATAGCTCCCTTTAGAGGTGAACGTAATCGGGCGCCCCCTGGTATCTGCTCCGATTCAGGCACGGACAGCCGCAAATGAAGTTTTCTGCAACTCTATAAACCCATAGGGTCAAACTACGAGAAAATATCCACAAAATAGCCCGCTTAAATTTCTCCCCATTTTCCTTGTATAGCTCCCTTTAGAGGTGAACGTAATCGGGCGCCCCCTGGTATCTGCTCCGATTCAGGCACGGATAGCCGCAAATGAAGTTTTCTGCAATTCTATAAACCCATAGGGTCAAACTACGAGAAAATATCCAAAAAACGGCCCGCTTCAATTTTTCCCCATTTTCCTTGTATAGCTCCCTTTAGAGGTAAACGTAATCGGGCGTCCCCTGGTATCTGCTCCGATTCAGGCACGGACACCCCCAAATGAATTTTTCTGCAATTCGATAAACCCATAGGGTCAAACTACGAGAAAATATCCACAAACGGCCCGCTTCAATTTCTCCCCATTTTCCTTGTATAGCTCCATTTAGAGGTAAACGTAATCGGGCGTCCCCTGGTATCTGCTCCGATTCAGGCACGGACAGCCCCAAATGAACTTTTCTGCAATTCTATAAACCCATAGGGTCAAACTACGAGAAAATATCCACAAAACGGCCCGCTTCAATTTTTCCCCATTTTCCTTCTATAGCTCCCTTTAGAGGTAAACGTAATCGGGCGTCCCATGGTATCTGCTCTGATTCAGGCACAGACAGCCGCAAATGAAGTTTTCTGCAATTCTATAAACCCATAGGGTCAAACTACGAGAAAATATCCACAAAACGGCCCGCTTCAATTTCTCCCCATTTTCCTTGTATAGCTCACTTTAGAGGTAAACGTAATCGGGCGCCTTCTGGTATCTGCTCCGATTCAGGCACGGACAGCCGCAAATGAACTTTTCTGCAATTCTATAAACCCATAGGGTCAAACTACGAGAAAATATCCACAAAACGGCCAGCTTCAATTTCTCCCCATTTTCCTTGTATAGCTCCCTTTAGAGGTAAACGTAATCGGGCGCCTCCTGGTATCTTCTCCGATTCAGGCACGGACAGCCGCAAATGAAGTTTTCTGCAACTCTATAAACCCATAGGGTCAAACTACGAGAAAATATCGACAAAACAGCCCGCTTAAAGTTTTCCCCATTTTCCTTGTATAGCTCCCTTTAGAGGTAAACGTAATCGGGCGTCTCCTCGTATCTGCTCTGATTCAGGCACGGACAGCCGCAAATGAAGTTTTCTGCAACTCTATAAACCCATAGGGTCAAACTACGAGAAAATATCCACAAAATAGCCCGCTTAAATTTCTCCCCATTTTCCTTGTATAGCTCCCTTTAGAGGTGAACGTAATCGGGCGCCCCCTGGTATCTGCTCCGATTCAGGCACGGACAGCCGCAAATGAAGTTTTCTGCAATTTTATAAACCCATAGGGTCAAACTATGAGAAAATATCCAAAAAACGGCCCGCTTCAATTTTTCCCCATTTTCCTTGTATAGCTCCCTTTAGAGGTAAACGTAATCGGGCGTCCCCTAGTATCTGCTCCGATTCAGGCACGGACACCCCCAAATGAATTTTTCTGCAATTCGATAAACCCATAGGGTCAAACTACGAGAAAATATCCACAAACGGCCCGCTTCAATTTCTCCCCATTTTCCTTGTATAGCTCCATTTAGAGGTAAACGTAATCGGGCGTCCCCTGGTATCTGCTCCGATTCAGGCACGGACAGCCCCAAATGAACTTTTCTGCAATTCTATAAACCCATAGGGTCAAACTACGAGAAAATATCCACAAAACGGCCCGCTTCAATTTTTCCCCATTTTCCTTGTATAGCTCCCTTTAGAGGTAAACGTAATCGGGCGTCCCATGGTATCTGCTCTGATTCAGGCACAGACAGCCGCAAATGAAGTTTTCTGCAATTCTATAAACCCATAGGGTCAAACTACGAGAAAATATCCACAAAACGGCCCGCTTCAATTTCTCCCCATTTTCCTTGTATAGTTCCCTTTATAGGTAAACGTAATCGGGCGCCTCCTGGCATCTGCTCTGATTCAAGCATGGACAGCCGTAAATGAAGTTTTCTGCAACTCTATAAACCCATAGGGTCAAACTACGAGAAAATATCCACAAAATAGCCCGCTTAAATTTCTCCCCATTTTCCTTGTATAGCTCCCTTTAGAGGTGAACGTAATCGAGCGTCTCCTGGTATCTGCTCCGATTCAGGCACGGACAGCCGCAAATGAAGTTTTCTGCAACTCTATAAACCCATAGGGTCAAACTACGAGAAAATATCCACAAAACGGCCCGCTTCAATTTCTCCCCATTTTCCTTGTATAGTTCCCTTTATAGGTAAACGTAATCGGGCGCCTCCTGGCATCTGCTCTGATTCAAGCATGGACAGCCGTAAATGAAGTTTTCTGCAACTCTATAAACCCATAGGGTCAAACTACGAGAAAATATCCACAAAATAGCCCGCTTAAATTTCTCCCCATTTTCCTTGTATAGCTCCCTTTAGAGGTGAACGTAATCGAGCGTCTCCTGGTATCTGCTCCGATTCAGGCACAGACAGCCGCAAATGAAGTTTTCTGCAATTCTATAAACCCATAGGGTCAAACTACGAGAAAATATCCACAAAACGGCCCGCTTCAATTTCTCCCCATTTTCCTTGTATAGTTCCCTTTATAGGTAAACGTAATCGGGCGCCTCCTGGCATCTGCTCTGATTCAAGCATGGACAGCCGCAAATGAAGTTTTATGCAATTCTATAAACCCATAGGGTCAAACTACGAGAAAATATCCAAAAAACGGCCCGCTTCAATTTTTCCCCATTTTCCTTGTATAGCTCCCTTTAGAGGTAAACGTAATCGAGCGTCTCCTGGTATCTGCTCCGATTCAGGCACGGACAGCCGCAAATGAAGTTTTCTGCAACTCTATAAACCCATAGGGTCAAACTACGAGAAAATATCCACAAAACGACCCGCTTCAAATTCTCCCCATTTTCCTTGTATAGCTCACTTTAGAGGTAAACGTAATCGGGCGCCTTCTGGTATCTGCTCCGATTCAGGCACGGACAGCCGCAAATGAACTTTTCTGCAATTCTATAAACCCATAGGGTCAAACTACGAAAAAATATCCACAAAACGGCCCGCTTCAATTTCTCCCCATTTTCCTTGTATAGCTCCCTTTAGAGGTAAACGTAATCGGGCGCCTCCTGGTATCTTCTCCGATTCAGGCACGGACAGCCGCAAATGAAGTTTTCTGCAACTCTATAAACCCATAGGGTCAAACTACGAGAAAATATCGACAAAACAGCCCGCTTAAAGTTTTCCCTATTTTCCTTGTATAGCTCCCTTTAGAGGTAAACGTAACCGGGCGTCTCCTCGTATCTGCTCTGATTCAGGCACGGACAGCCGCAAATCAAGTTTTCTGCAACTCTATAAACCCATAGGGTCAAACTACGAGAAAATATCCACAAAATAGCCCGCTTAAATTTCTCCCCATTTTCCTTGTATAGCTCCCTTTAGAGGTGAACGTAATCGGGCGCCCCCTGGTATCTGCTCCGATTCAGGCACGGACAGCCGCAAATGATGTTTTCTGCAATTCTATAAACCCATAGGGTCAAACTACGAGAAAATATCCAAAAAACGGCCCGCTTCAATTTTTCCCCATTTTCCTTGTATAGCTCCCTTTAGAGGTAAACGTAATCGAGTGTCTCCTGGTATCTGCTCCGATTCAGGCACGGACAGCCGCAAATGAAGTTTTCTGCAACTCTATAAACCCATAGGGTCAAACTACGAGAAAATATCCACAAAACGGCCCGCTTCAATTTCTCCCCATTTTCCTTGTATAGCTCACTTTAGAGGTAAACGTAATCGGGCGCCTTCTGGTATCTGCTCCGATTCAGGCACGGACAGCCGCAAATGAACTTTTCTGCAATTCTATAAACCCATAGGGTCAAACTACGAGAAAATATCCACAAAACGGCCAGCTTCAATTTCTCCCCATTTTCCTTGTATAGCTCCCTTTAGAGGTAAACGTAATCGGGCGCCTCCTGGTATCTTCTCCGATTCAGGCACGGACAGCCGCAAATGAAGTTTTCTGCAACTCTATAAACCCATAGGGTCAAACTACGAGAAAATATCGACAAAATAGCCCGCTTAAAGTTTTCCCCATTTTCCTTGTATAGCTCCCTTTACAGGTAAACGTAATCGGGCGTCTCCTCGTATCTGCTCTGATTCAGGCACGGACAGCCGCAAATGAAGTTTTCTGCAACTCTATAAACCCATAGGGTCAAACTACGAGAAAATATCCACAAAATAGCCCGCTTAAATTTCTCCCCATTTTCCTTGTATAGCTCCCTTTAGAGGTGAACGTAATCGGGCGCCCCCTGGTATCTGCTCCGATTCAGGCACGGACAGCCGCAAATGAAGTTTTCTGCAATTCTATAAACCCATAGGGTCAAACTACGAGAAAATATCCAAAAAACGGCCCGCTTCAATTTTTCCCCATTTTCCTTGTATAGCTCCCTTTAGAGGTAAACGTAATCGGGCGTCCCCTGGTATCTGCTCCGATTCAGGCACGGACACCCCCAAATGAATTTTTCTGCAATTCGATAAACCCATAGGGTCAAACTACGAGAAAATATCCACAAACGGCCCGCTTCAATTTCTCCCCATTTTCCTTGTATAGCTCCATTTAGAGGTAAACGTAATCGGGCGTCCCCTGGTATCTGCTCCGATTCAGGCACGGACAGCCCCAAATGAACTTTTCTGCAATTCTATAAACCCATAGGGTCAAACTACGAGAAAATATCCACAAAACGGCCCGCTTCAATTTTTCCCCATTTTCCTTGTATAGCTCCCTTTAGAGGTAAACGTAATCGGGCGTCCTATGGTATCTGCTCTGATTCAGGCACAGACAGCCGCAAATGAAGTTTTCTGCAATTCTATAAACCCATAGGGTCAAACTACGAGAAAATATCCACAAAACGGCCCGCTTCAATTTCTCCCCATTTTCCTTGTATAGCTCACTTTAGAGGTAAACGTAATCGGGCGCCTTCTGGTATCTGCTCCGATTCAGGCACGGACAGCCGCAAATGAACTTTTCTGCAATTCTATAAACCCATAGGGTCAAACTACGAGAAAATATCCACAAAACGGCCAGCTTCAATTTCTCCCCATTTTCCTTGTATAGCTCCCTTTAGAGGTAAACGTAATCGGGTGCCTCCTGGTATCTTCTCCGATTCAGGCACGGACAGCCGCAAATGAAGTTTTCTGCAATTCTATAAACCCATAGGGTCAAACTACGAGAAAATATCCACAAACGGCCCGCTTCAATTTCTCCCCATTTTCCTTGTATAGCTCCCTTTAGAGGTAAACGTAATCGGGCGTCCTATGGTATCTGCTCTGATTCAGGCACAGACAGCCGCAAATGAAGTTTTCTGCAATTCTATAAACCCATAGGGTCAAACTACGAGAAAATATCCACAAAACGGCCCGCTTCAATTTCTCCCCATTTTCCTTGTATAGCTCACTTTAGAGGTAAACGTAATCGGGCGCCTTCTGGTATCTGCTCCGATTCAGGCACGGACAGCCGCAAATGAACTTTTCTGCAATTCTATAAACCCATAGGGTCAAACTACGAGAAAATATCCACAAAACGGCCAGCTTCAATTTCTCCCCATTTTCCTTGTATAGCTCCCTTTAGAGGTAAACGTAATCGGGTGCCTCCTGGTATCTTCTCCGATTCAGGCACGGACAGCCGCAAATGAAGTTTTCTGCAATTCTATAAACCCATAGGGTCAAACTACGAGAAAATATCGACAAAACAGCCTGCTTAAAGTTTTCCCCATTTTCCTTGTATAGCTCCCTTTAGAGGTAAACGTAATCGGGCGTCTCCTCGTATCTGCTCTGATTCAGGCACGGACAGCCGCAAATGAAGTTTTCTGCAACTCTATAAACCCATAGGGTCAAACTACGAGAAAATATCCACAAAATAGCCCGCTTAAATTTCTCCCCATTTTCCTTGTATAGCTCCCTTTAGAGGTGAACGTAATCGGGCGCCCCCTGGTATCTGCTCCGATTCAGGCACGGACAGCCGCAAATGAAGTTTTCTGCAATTTTATAAACCCATAGGGTCAAACTATGAGAAAATATCCAAAAAACGGCCCGCTTCAATTTTTCCCCATTTTCCTTGTATAGCTCCCTTTAGAGGTAAACGTAATCGGGCGTCCCCTGGTATCTGCTCCGATTCAGGCACGGACACCCCCAAATGAATTTTTCTGCAATTCGATAAACCCATAGGGTCAAACTACGAGAAAATATCCACAAACGGCCCGCTTCAATTTCTCCCCATTTTCCTTGTATAGCTCCATTTAGAGGTAAACGTAATCGGGCGTCCCCTGGTATCTGCTCCGATTCAGGCACGGACAGCCCCAAATGAACTTTTCTGCAATTCTATAAACCCATAGGGTCAAACTACGAGAAAATATCCACAAAACGGCCCGCTTCAATTTTTCCCCATTTTCCTTGTATAGCTCCCTTTAGAGGTAAACGTAATCGGGCGTCCCATGGTATCTGCTCTGATTCAGGCACAGACAGCCGCAAATGAAGTTTTCTGCAATTCTATAAACCCATAGGGTCAAACTACGAGAAAATATCCACAAAACGGCCCGCTTCAATTTCTCCCCATTTTCCTTGTATAGTTCCCTTTATAGGTAAACGTAATCGGGCGCCTCCTGGCATCTGCTCTGATTCAAGCATGGACAGCCGTAAATGAAGTTTTCTGCAACTCTATAAACCCATAGGGTCAAACTACGAGAAAATATCCATAAAACGGCCCGCTTCAATTTCTCCCCATTTTCCTTGTATAGCTCACTTTAGAGGTAAACGTAATCGGGCGCCTTCTGGTATCTGCTCCGATTCAGGCACGGACAGCCGCAAATGAACTTTTCTGCAATTCTATAAACCCATAGGGTCAAACTACGAGAAAATATCCATAAAACGGCCCGCTTCAATTTCTCCCCATTTTCCTTGTATAGCTCCCTTTAGAGGTAAACGTAATCGGGCGCCTCCTGGTATCTTCTCCGATTCAGGCACGGACAGCCGCAAATGAAGTTTTCTGCAACTCTATAAACCCATAGGGTCAAACTACGAGAAAATATCGACAAAAAAGCCCGCTTAAAGTTTTCCCCATTTTCCTTGTATAGCTCCCTTTAGAGGTAAACGTAACCGGGCGTCTCCTCGTATCTGCTCTGATTCAGGCACGGACAGCCGCAAATCAAGTTTTCTGCAACTCTATAAACCCATAGGGTCAAACTACGAGAAAATATCCACAAAATAGCCCGCTTAAATTTCTCCCCATTTTCCTTGTATAGCTCCCTTTAGAGGTGAACGTAATCGGGCGCCCCCTGGTATCTGCTCCGATTCAGGCACGGACAGCCGCAAATGATGTTTTCTGCAATTCTATAAACCCATAGGGTCAAACTACGAGAAAATATCCAAAAAACGGCCCGCTTCAATTTTTCCCCATTTTCCTTGTATAGCTCCCTTTAGAGGTAAACGTAATCGAGTGTCTCCTGGTATCTGCTCCGATTCAGGCACGGACAGCCGCAAATGAAGTTTTCTGCAACTCTATAAACCCATAGGGTCAAACTACGAGAAAATATCCACAAAACGGCCCGCTTCAATTTCTCCCCATTTTCCTTGTATAGCTCACTTTAGAGGTAAACGTAATCGGGCGCCTTCTGGTATCTGCTCCGATTCAGGCACGGACAGCCGCAAATGAACTTTTCTGCAATTCTATAAACCCATAGGGTCAAACTACGAGAAAATATCCACAAAACGGCCAGCTTCAATTTCTCCCCATTTTCCTTGTATAGCTCCCTTTAGAGGTAAACGTAATCGGGCGCCTCCTGGTATCTTCTCCGATTCAGGCACGGACAGCCGCAAATGAAGTTTTCTGCAACTCTATAAACCCATAGGGTCAAACTACGAGAAAATATCGACAAAATAGCCCGCTTAAAGTTTTCCCCATTTTCCTTGTATAGCTCCCTTTACAGGTAAACGTAATCGGGCGTCTCCTCGTATCTGCTCTGATTCAGGCACGGACAGCCGCAAATGAAGTTTTCTGCAACTCTATAAACCCATAGGGTCAAACTACGAGAAAATATCCACAAAATAGCCCGCTTAAATTTCTCCCCATTTTCCTTGTATAGCTCCCTTTAGAGGTGAACGTAATCGGGCGCCCCCTGGTATCTGCTCCGATTCAGGCACGGACAGCCGCAAATGAAGTTTTCTGCAATTCTATAAACCCATAGGGTCAAACTACGAGAAAATATCCAAAAAACGGCCCGCTTCAATTTTTCCCCATTTTCCTTGTATAGCTCCCTTTAGAGGTAAACGTAATCGGGCGTCCCCTGGTATCTGCTCCGATTCAGGCACGGACACCCCCAAATGAATTTTTCTGCAATTCGATAAACCCATAGGGTCAAACTACGAGAAAATATCCACAAACGGCCCGCTTCAATTTCTCCCCATTTTCCTTGTATAGCTCCATTTAGAGGTAAACGTAATCGGGCGTCCCCTGGTATCTGCTCCGATTCAGGCACGGACAGCCCCAAATGAACTTTTCTGCAATTCTATAAACCCATAGGGTCAAACTACGAGAAAATATCCACAAAACGGCCCGCTTCAATTTTTCCCCATTTTCCTTGTATAGCTCCCTTTAGAGGTAAACGTAATCGGGCGTCCTATGGTATCTGCTCTGATTCAGGCACAGACAGCCGCAAATGAAGTTTTCTGCAATTCTATAAACCCATAGGGTCAAACTACGAGAAAATATCCACAAAACGGCCCGCTTCAATTTCTCCCCATTTTCCTTGTATAGCTCACTTTAGAGGTAAACGTAATCGGGCGCCTTCTGGTATCTGCTCCGATTCAGGCACGGACAGCCGCAAATGAACTTTTCTGCAATTCTATAAACCCATAGGGTCAAACTACGAGAAAATATCCACAAAACGGCCAGCTTCAATTTCTCCCCATTTTCCTTGTATAGCTCCCTTTAGAGGTAAACGTAATCGGGTGCCTCCTGGTATCTTCTCCGATTCAGGCACGGACAGCCGCAAATGAAGTTTTCTGCAATTCTATAAACCCATAGGGTCAAACTACGAGAAAATATCCACAAACGGCCCGCTTCAATTTCTCCCCATTTTCCTTGTATAGCTCCATTTAGAGGTAAACGTAATCGGGCGTCCCCTGGTATCTGCTCCGATTCAGGCACGGACAGCCCCAAATGAACTTTTCTGCAATTCTATAAACCCATAGGGTCAAACTACGAGAAAATATCCACAAAATAGCCCGCTTAAATTTCTCCCCATTTTCCTTGTATAGCTCCCTTTAGAGGTAAACGTAATCGGGCGTCCTATGGTATCTGCTCTGATTCAGGCACAGACAGCCGCAAATGAAGTTTTCTGCAATTCTATAAACCCATAGGGTCAAACTACGAGAAAATATCCACAAAACGGCCCGCTTCAATTTCTCCCCATTTTCCTTGTATAGCTCACTTTAGAGGTAAACGTAATCGGGCGCCTTCTGGTATCTGCTCCGATTCAGGCACGGACAGCCGCAAATGAACTTTTCTGCAATTCTATAAACCCATAGGGTCAAACTACGAGAAAATATCCACAAAACGGCCAGCTTCAATTTCTCCCCATTTTCCTTGTATAGCTCCCTTTAGAGGTAAACGTAATCGGGTGCCTCCTGGTATCTTCTCCGATTCAGGCACGGACAGCCGCAAATGAAGTTTTCTGCAATTCTATAAACCCATAGGGTCAAACTACGAGAAAATATCGACAAAACAGCCCGCTTAAAGTTTTCCCCATTTTCCTTGTATAGCTCCCTTTAGAGGTAAACGTAATCGGGCGTCTCCTCGTATCTGCTCTGATTCAGGCACGGACAGCCGCAAATGAAGTTTTCTGCAACTCTATAAACCCATAGGGTCAAACTACGAGAAAATATCCACAAAATAGCCCGCTTAAATTTCTCCCCATTTTCCTTGTATAGCTCCCTTTAGAGGTGAACGTAATCGGGCGCCCCCTGGTATCTGCTCCGATTCAGGCACGGACAGCCGCAAATGAAGTTTTCTGCAATTTTATAAACCCATAGGGTCAAACTATGAGAAAATATCCAAAAAACGGCCCGCTTCAATTTTTCCCCATTTTCCTTGTATAGCTCCCTTTAGAGGTAAACGTAATCGGGCGTCCCCTGGTATCTGCTCCGATTCAGGCACGGACACCCCCAAATGAATTTTTCTGCAATTCGATAAACCCATAGGGTCAAACTACGAGAAAATATCCACAAACGGCCCGCTTCAATTTCTCCCCATTTTCCTTGTATAGCTCCATTTAGAGGTAAACGTAATCGGGCGTCCCCTGGTATCTGCTCCGATTCAGGCACGGACAGCCCCAAATGAACTTTTCTGCAATTCTATAAACCCATAGGGTCAAACTACGAGAAAATATCCACAAAACGGCCCGCTTCAATTTTTCCCCATTTTCCTTGTATAGCTCCCTTTAGAGGTAAACGTAATCGGGCGTCCCATGGTATCTGCTCTGATTCAGGCACAGACAGCCGCAAATGAAGTTTTCTGCAATTCTATAAACCCATAGGGTCAAACTACGAGAAAATATCCACAAAACGGCCCGCTTCAATTTCTCCCCATTTTCCTTGTATAGTTCCCTTTATAGGTAAACGTAATCGGGCGCCTCCTGGCATCTGCTCTGATTCAAGCATGGACAGCCGTAAATGAAGTTTTCTGCAACTCTATAAACCCATAGGGTCAAACTACGAGAAAATATCCATAAAACGGCCCGCTTCAATTTCTCCCCATTTTCCTTGTATAGCTCACTTTAGAGGTAAACGTAATCGGGCGCCTTCTGGTATCTGCTCCGATTCAGGCACGGACAGCCGCAAATGAACTTTTCTGCAATTCTATAAACCCATAGGGTCAAACTACGAGAAAATATCCATAAAACGGCCCGCTTCAATTTCTCCCCATTTTCCTTGTATAGCTCCCTTTAGAGGTAAACGTAATCGGGCGCCTCCTGGTATCTTCTCCGATTCAGGCACGGACAGCCGCAAATGAAGTTTTCTGCAACTCTATAAACCCATAGGGTCAAACTACGAGAAAATATCGACAAAAAAGCCCGCTTAAAGTTTTCCCCATTTTCCTTGTATAGCTCCCTTTAGAGGTAAACGTAACCGGGCGTCTCCTCGTATCTGCTCTGATTCAGGCACGGACAGCCGCAAATCAAGTTTTCTGCAACTCTATAAACCCATAGGGTCAAACTACGAGAAAATATCCACAAAATAGCCCGCTTAAATTTCTCCCCATTTTCCTTGTATAGCTCCCTTTAGAGGTGAACGTAATCGGGCGCCCCCTGGTATCTGCTCCGATTCAGGCACGGACAGCCGCAAATGAAGTTTTCTGCAATTCTATAAACCCATAGGGTCAAACTACGAGAAAATATCCAAAAAACGGCCCGCTTCAATTTTTCCCCATTTTCCTTGTATAGCTCCCTTTAGAGGTAAACGTAATCGAGCGTCTCCTGGTATCTGCTCCGATTCAGGCACGGACAGCCGCAAATGAAGTTTTCTGCAACTCTATAAACCCATAGGGTCAAACTACGAGAAAATATCAACAAAACGGCCCGCTTCAATTTCTCCCCATTTTCCTTGTATAGCTCACTTTAGAGGTAAACGTAATCGGGCGCCTTCTGGTATCTGCTCCGATTCAGGCACGGACAGCCGCAAATGAACTTTTCTGCAATTCTATAAACCCATAGGGTCAAACTACGAGAAAATATCCACAAAACGGCCAGCTTCAATTTCTCCCCATTTTCCTTGTATAGCTCCCTTTAGAGGTAAACGTAATCGGGCGCCTCCTGGTATCTTCTCCGATTCAGGCACGGACAGCCGCAAATGAAGTTTTCTGCAACTCTATAAACCCATAGGGTCAAACTACGAGAAAATATCGACAAAACAGCCCGCTTAAAGTTTTCCCCATTTTCCTTGTATAGCTCCCTTTAGAGGTAAACGTAATCGAGCGTCTCCTGGTATCTGCTCCGATTCAGGCACGGACAGCCGCAAATGAAGTTTTCTGCAACTCTATAAACCCATAGGGTCAAACTACGAGAAAATATCCACAAAACGGCCCGCTTCAATTTCTCCCCATTTTCCTTGTATAGCTCACTTTAGAGGTAAACGTAATCGGGCGCCTTCTGGTATCTGCTCCGATTCAGGCACGGACAGCCGCAAATGAACTTTTCTGCAATTCTATAAACCCATAGGGTCAAACTACGAGAAAATATCCACAAAACGGCCAGCTTCAATTTCTCCCCATTTTCCTTGTATAGCTCCCTTTAGAGGTAAACGTAATCGGGCGCCTCCTGGTATCTTCTCCGATTCAGGCACGGACAGCCGCAAATGAAGTTTTCTGCAACTCTATAAACCCATAGGGTCAAACTACGAGAAAATATCCAAAAAACGGCCCGCTTCAATTTTTCCCCATTTTCCTTGTATAGCTCCCTTTAGAGGTAAACGTAATCGGGCGTCCCCTGGTATCTGCTCCGATTCAGGCACGGACACCCCCAAATTAATTTTTCTGTAATTCGATAAACCCATAGGGTCAAACTACGAGAAAATATCCACAAACGGCCCGCTTCAATTTCTCCCCATTTTCCTTGTATAGCTCCATTTAGAGGTAAACGTAATCGGGCGTCCCCTGGTATCTGCTCCGATTCAGGCACGGACAGCCGCAAATGAAGTTTTCTGCAATTCTATAAACCCATAGGGTCAAACTACGAGAAAATATCCATAAAATAGCCCGCTTAAATTTCTCCCCATTTTCCTTGTATATCTCCCTTTAGAGGTGAACGTAATCGGGCGCCCCCTGGTATCTGCTCCGATTCAGGCACGGACAGCCGCAAATGAAGTTTTCTGCAATTCTATAAACCCATAGGGTCAAACTACGAGAAAATATCCAAAAAACGGCCGGCTTCAATTTTTCCCCATTTTCCTTGTATAGCTCCCTTTAGAGGTAAACGTAATCGGGCGTCCCCTGGTATCTGCTCCGATTCAGGCACGGACACCTCCAAATGAATTTTTCTGCAATTCGATAAACCCATAGGGTCAAACTACGAGAAAATATCCACAAACGGCCCGCTTCAATTTCTCCCCATTTTCCTTGTATAGCTCCCTTTAGAGGTAAACGTAATCGGGCGTCCCCTGGTATCTGCTCCGATTCAGGCACGGACAGCCGCAAATGAAGTTTTCTGCAACTCTATAAACCCATAGGGTCAAACTACGAGAAAATATCGACAAAACAGCCCGCTTAAAGTTTTCCCCATTTTCCTTGTATAGCTCCCTTTAGAGGTAAACGTAATCGGGCGTCTCCTCGAATCTGCTCTGATTCAGGCACGGACAGCCGCAAATGAAGTTTTCTGCAACTCTATAAACCCATAGGGTCAAACTACGAGAAAATATCGACAAAACAGCCCGCTTAAAGTTTTCCCCATTTTCCTTGTATAGCTCCCTTTAGAGGTAAACGTAATCGGGCGTCTCCTCATATCTGCTCTGATTCAGGCACGGACAGCCGCAAATCAAGTTTTCTGCAACTCTATAAACCCATAGGGTCAAACTACGAGAAAATATCCACAAAACGGCCAGCTTCAATTTCCCCCCATTTTCCTTGTATAGCTCCCTTTAGAGGTAAACGTAATCGGGCGCCTCCTGGTATCTTCTCCGATTCAGGCGCGGACAGCCGCAAATGAAGTTTTCTACAACTCTATAAGCCCATAGGGTCAAACTTCGAGAAAATATCGACAAAACAGCCCGCTTCAATTTTTCCCCATTTTCCTTGTATAGCTCCCTTTAGAGGTAAACGTAATCGGGCGTCCCCTGGTATCTGCTCCGATTCAGGCACGGACACCTCCAAATGAATTTTTCTGCAATTCGATAAACCCATAGGGTCAAACTACGAGAAAATATCCACAAACGGCCCGCTTCAATTTCTCCCCATTTTCCTTGTATAGCTCCCTTTAGAGGTAAACGTAATCGGGCGTCCCCTGGTATCTGCTCCGATTCAGGCACGGACAGCCCCAAATGAATTTTTCTGCAATTCGATAAACCCATAGGGTCAAACTACGAGAAAATATCCACAAAACGGCCCGCTTCAATTTCTCCCCATTTTCCTTGTATAGCTCACTTTAGAGGTAAACGTAATCGGGCGCCTTCTGGTATCTGCTCCGATTCAGGCACGGACAGCCGCAAATGAACTTTTCTGGAATTCTATAAACCCATAGGGTCGAACTACGAGAAAATATCCACAAAACGGCCAGCTTCAATTTCTCCCCATTTTCCTTGTATAGCTCCCTTTAGAGGTAAACGTAATCGGGCGCCTCCTGGTATCTTCTCCGATTCAGGCACGGACAGCTGCAAATGAAGTTTTCTGCAACTCTATAAACCCATAGGGTCAAACTACGAGAAAATATCGACAAAATAGCCCGCTTAAATTTCTCCCCATTTTCCTTGTATAGCTCCCTTTAGAGGTGAACGTAATCGGGCGCCTCCTGGTATCTGCTCCGATTCAGGCACGGACAGCCGCAAATGAAGTTTTCTGCAATTCTATAAACCCATAGGGTCAAACTACGAGAAAATATCCAAAAAACGGCCCGCTTCAATTTTTCCCCATTTTCCTTGTATAGCTCCCTTTAGAGGTAAACGTAATCGGGCGTCCCTGGTATCTGCTCTGATTCAGGCACGGACACCCCCAAATGAATTTTTCTGCAATTCGATAAACCCATAGGGTCAAACTACGAGAAAATATCCAAAAACGGCCCGCTTCAATTTCTCCCCATTTTCCTTGTATAGCTCCCTTTAGAGGTAAACGTAATCGGGCGTCCCCTGGTATCTGCTCCGATTCAGGCACGGACAGCCCTAAATGAACTTTTCTGCAATTCTATAAACCCATAGGGTCAAACTACGAGAAAATATCCACAAAACGGCCAGCTTCAATTTCTCCCCATTTTCCTTGTATAGCTCCCTTTAGAGGTAAACGTAATCGGGCGCCTCCTGGTATCTTCTCCGATTCAGGCGCGGACAGCCGCAAATGAAGTTTTCTACAACTCTATAAGCCCATAGGGTCAAACTTCGAGAAAATATCGACAAAACAGCCCGCTTCAATTTTTCCCCATTTTCCTTGTATAGCTCTCTTTAGAGGTAAACGTAATCGGGCGTCCCCTGGTATCTGCTCCGATTCAGGCACGGACACCTCCAAATGAATTTTTCTGCAATTCGATAAACCCATAGGGTCAAAACTACGAGAAAATATCCACAAACGGCCCGCTTCAATTTCTCCCCATTTTCCTTGTATAGCTCCCTTTAGAGGTAAACGTAATCGGGCGTCCCCTGGTATCTGCTCCGATTCAGGCACGGACAGCCCCAAATGAATTTTTCTGCAATTCGATAAACCCATAGGGTCAAACTACGAGAAAATATCCACAAACGGCCCGCTTCAATTTCTCCCCATTTTCCTTGTATAGCTCCCTTTAGAGGTAAACGTAATCGGGCGTCCCCTGGTATCTGCTCCGATTCAGGCACGGACAGCCCCAAATGAACTTTTCTGCAATTCTATAAACCCATAGGGTCAAACTACGAGAAAATATCCACAAAACGGCCAGCTTCAATTTCTCCCCATTTTCCTTGTATAGCTCCCTTTAGAGGTAAACGTAATCGGGCGCCTCCTGGTATCTTCTCCGATTCAGGCACGGACAGCCGCAAATGAAGTTTTCTGCGACTCTATAAACCCATAGGGTCAAACTACGAGAAAATATCGACAAAACAGCCCGCTTAAAGTTTTCCCCATTTTCCTTGTATAGCTCCCTTTAGAGGTAAACGTAATCGGGCGTCTCCTCGTATCTGCTCTGATTCAGGCACGGACAGCCGCAAATGAAGTTTTCTGCAACTCTATAAACCAATAGGGTCAAACTACGAGAAAATATCCATAAAATAGCCCGCTTAAATTTCTCCCCATTTTCCTTGTATATCTCCCTTTAGAGGTGAACGTAATCGGGCGCCCCCTGGTATCTGCTCCGATTCAGGCACGGACAGCCGCAAATGAAGTTTTCTGCAATTCTATAAACCCATAGGGTCAAACTACGAGAAAATATCCAAAAAACGGCCGGCTTCAATTTTTCCCCATTTTCCTTGTATAGCTCCCTTTAGAGGTAAACGTAATCGGGCGTCCCCTGGTATCTGCTCCGATTCAGGCACGGACACCTCCAAATGAATTTTTCTGCAATTCGATAAACCCATAGGGTCAAACTACGAGAAAATATCCATAAACGGCCCGCTTCAATTTCTCCCCATTTTCCTTGTATAGCTCCCTTTAGAGGTAAACGTAATCGGGCGTCCCCTGGTATCTGCTCCGATTCAGGCACGGACAGCCCCAAATGAATTTTTCTGCAATTCGATAAACCCATAGGGTCAAACTACGAGAAAATATCCACAAACGGCCCGCTTCAATTTCTCCCCATTTTCCTTGTATAGCTCCCTTTAGAGGTAAACGTAATCGGGCGTCCCCTGGTATCTGCTCCGATTCAGGCACGGACAGCCCCAAATGAACTTTTCTGCAATTCTATAAACCCATAGGGTCAAACTACGAGAAAATATCCACAAAACGGCCAGCTTCAATTTCTCCCCATTTTCCTTGTATAGCTCCCTTTAGAGGTAAACGTAATCGGGCGCCTCCTGGTATCTTCTCCGATTCAGGCACGGACAGCCGCAAATGAAGTTTTCTGCGACTCTATAAACCCATAGGGTCAAACTACGAGAAAATATCGACAAAACAGCCCGCTTAAAGTTTTCCCCATTTTCCTTGTATAGCTCCCTTTAGAGGTAAACGTAATCGGGCGTCTCCTCGTATCTGCTCTGATTCAGGCACGGACAGCCGCAAATGAAGTTTTCTGCAACTCTATAAACCAATAGGGTCAAACTACGAGAAAATATCCATAAAATAGCCCGCTTAAATTTCTCCCCATTTTCCTTGTATATCTCCCTTTAGAGGTGAACGTAATCGGGCGCCCCCTGGTATCTGCTCCGATTCAGGCACGGACAGCCGCAAATGAAGTTTTCTGCAATTCTATAAACCCATAGGGTCAAACTACGAGAAAATATCCAAAAAACGGCCGGCTTCAATTTTTCCCCATTTTCCTTGTATAGCTCCCTTTAGAGGTAAACGTAATCGAGCGTCTCCTGGTATCTGCTCCGATTCAGGCACGGACAGCCGCAAATGAAGTTTTCTGCAACTCTATAAACCCATAGGGTCAAACTACGAGAAAATATCCACAAAACGGCCCGCTTCAATTTCTCCCCATTTTCCTTGTATAGCTCCCTTTAGAGGTAAACGTAATCGGGCGCCTCCTGGTATCTTCTCCGATTCAGGCACGGACAGCCGCAAATGAAGTTTTCTGCAACTCTATAAACCCATAGGGTCAAACTACGAGAAAATATCGACAAAACAACCCGCTTAAAGTTTTCCCCATTTTCCTTGTATAGCTCCCTTTAGAGGTAAACGTAATCGGGCGTCTCCTCGTATCTGCTCTGATTCAGGCACGGACAGCCGCAAATGAAGTTTTCTGCAACTCTATAAACCCATAGGGTCAAACTACGAGAAAATATCCACAAAATAGCCCGCTTAAATTTCTCCCCATTTTCCTTGTATAGCTCCCTTTAGAGGTGAACGTAATCGGGCGCCCCCTGGTATCTGCTCCGATTCAGGCACGGACAGCCGCAAATGAAGTTTTCTGCAATTCTATAAACCAATAGGGTCAAACTACGAGAAATTATCCAAAAAACGGCCGGCTTCAATTTTTCCCCATTTTCCTTGTATAGCTCCCTTTACAGGTAAACGTAATCGAGCGTCTCCTGGTATCTGCTCCGATTCAGGCACGGACAGCCGCAAATGAAGTTTTCTGCAACTCTATAAACCCATAGGGTCAAACTACGAGAAAATATCCACAAAACGGCCCGCTTCAATTTCTCCCCATTTTCCTTGTATAGCTCACTTTAGAGGTAAACGTAATCGGGCGCCTTCTGGTATCTGCTCCGATTCAGGCACGGACAGCCGCAAATGAACTTTTCTGCAATTCTATAAACCCATAGGGTCAAACTACGAGAAAATATCCACAAAACGGCCCGCTTCAATTTCTCCCCATTTTCCTTGTATAGCTCCCTTTAGAGGTAAACGTAATCGGGCGCCTCCTGGTATCTTCTCCGATTCAGGCACGGACAGCCGCAAATGAAGTTTTCTGCAACTCTATAAACCCATAGGGTCAAACTACGAGAAAATATCGACAAAACAGCCCGCTTAAAGTTTTCCACATTTTCCTTGTATAGCTCCCTTTAGAGGTAAACGTAATCGGGCGTCTCCTCGTATCTGCTCTGATTCAGGCACGGACAGCCGCAAATGAAGTTTTCTGCAACTCTATAAACCCATAGGGTCAAACTACGAGAAAATATCCACAAAATAGCCCGCTTAAATTTCTCCCCATTTTCCTTGTATAGCTCCCTTTAGAGGTGAACGTAATCGGGCGCCCCCTGGTATCTGCTCCGATTCAGGCACGGACAGCCGCAAATGAAGTTTTCTGCAATTCTATAAACCCATAGGGTCAAACTACGAGAAAATATCCAAAAAACGGCCCGCTTCAATTTTTCCCCATTTTCCTTGTATAGCTCCCTTTAGAGGTAAACGTAATCGGGCGTCCCCTGGTATCTGCTCCGATTCAGGCACGGACACCCCCAAATGAATTTTTCTGCAATTCGATAAACCCATAGGGTCAAACTACGAGAAAATATCCACAAACGGCCCGCTTCAATTTCTCCCCATTTTCCTTGTATAGCTCCCTTTAGAGGTAAACGTAATCGGGCTTTCTGCAATTCTATAAACCCATAGGGTCAAACTACGAGAAAATATCCACAAAACGGCCCGCTTCAATTTTTCCCCATTTTCCTTGTATAGCTCCCTTTAGAGGTAACGTAATCGGGGGTCCCCCGGTATCAGCTCCGATTCAGGCACGGACAGCCCCAAATGAACTTTTCTGCAATTCTATAAACTCATAGGGTCAAACTACGAGAAAATATCCACAAAACGGCCCGCTTCAATTTCTCCCCATTTTCCTTGTATAGCCGCCTTTAGAGGTAAACGTAATTGAGCGTCTCCTGGTATCTGCTCTGATTCAGGCACGGACAGCCGCAAATGAAGTTTTCTGCAATTCTATAAACCCATAGGGTCAAACTACGAGAAAATATCCAAAAAACGGCCCGCTTCAATTTTTCCCCATTTTCCTTGTATAGCTCCCTTTAGAGGTAAACGTAATCGGGCGTCCCCTGGTATCTGCTCCGATTCAGGCACGGACACCCCCAAATGAATTTTTCTGCAATTCGATAAACCCATAGGGTCAAACTACGAGAAAATATCCACAAACGGCCCGCTTCAATTTCTCCCCATTTTCCTTGTATAGCTCCCTTTAGAGGTAAACGTAATCGGGCTTTCTGCAATTCTATAAACCCATAGGGTCAAACTACGAGAAAATATCCACAAAACGGCCCGCTTCAATTTTTCCCCATTTTCCTTGTATAGCTCCCTTTAGAGGTAACGTAATCGGGGGTCCCCCGGTATCAGCTCCGATTCAGGCACGGACAGCCCCAAATGAACTTTTCTGCAATTCTATAAACTCATAGGGTCAAACTACGAGAAAATATCCACAAAACGGCCCGCTTCAATTTCTCCCCATTTTCCTTGTATAGCCGCCTTTAGAGGTAAACGTAATTGAGCGTCTCCTGGTATCTGCTCTGATTCAGGCACGGACAGCCGCAAATGAAGTTTTCTACAACTCTATAAACCCATAGGGTCAAACTTCGAGAAAATATCGACAAAACAGCCCGCTTAAATTTTTCCCCATTTTCCTTGTATAGCTCCCTTTAGAGGTAAACGTAATCGGGCGCCTCCTGGTATCTTCTCCGATTCAGGCGCGGACAGCCGCAAATGAAGTTTTCTGCAATTCTATAAACCCATAGGGTCAAACTACGAGAAAATATCCAAAAAACGGCCCGCTTCAATTTTTCCCCATTTTCCTTGTATAGCTCCCTTTAGAGGTAAACGTAATCGGGCGTCCCCTGGTATCTGCTCCGATTCAGGCACGGACAGCCCCAAATGAACTTTTCTGCAATTCTATAAACCCATAGGGTCAAACTACGAGAAAATATCAACAAAAAGGCCCGCTTCAATTTTTCCCCATTTTCCTTGTATAGCTCCCTTTAGAGGTAAACGTAATCGGGCGTCTCCTGGTATCTGCTCCGATTCAGGCACGGACAGCCGCAAATGAAGTTTTCTGCAATTCTATAAACCCATAGGGTCAAACTACGAGAAAATATCAACAAAACGGCCTGCTTCAATTTTTCCCCATTTTCCTTGTATAGCTCCCTTTAGAGGTAACGTAATCGGGGGTCCCCCGGTATCAGCTCCGATTCAGGCACGGACAGCCCCAAATGAACTTTTCTGCAATTCTATAAACTCATTGGGTCAAACTACGAGAAAATATCCACAAAACGGCCCGCTTCAATTTCTCCCCATTTTCCTTGTATAGCTCCCTTTAGAGGTAAACGTAATCGGGCGCCTCCTGGTATCTGCTCCGATTCAGGCACGGACAGCCGCAAATGAAGTTTTCTGCAATTCTATAAACCCACAGGGTCAAACTACGAGAAAATATCAACAAAAAGGCCCGCTTCAATTTTTTCCCATTTTCCAAGTATAGCTCCCTTTAGAGGTAAACGTAATCGAGCGTCTCCTGGTGTCTGCTCCGATTCAGGCACGGACAACCGCAAATGAAGATTTCTGCAATTCTATAAACCCATAGGGTCAAACTACGAGAAAATATCCACAAAACGGCCCGCTTCAATTTTTCCCCATTTTCCTTGTATAGCTCCCTTTAGAGGTAAACGTAATCGGGCGTCCCCTGGTATCTGCTCTGATTCAGGCATGGACAGCCCCAAATGAACTTTTCTGCAATTCTATAAACCCATAGGGTCAAACTACGAGAAAATATCCACAAAACGGCCCGCTTCAATTTCTCCCCATTTTCCTTGTATAGTTCCCTTTATAGGTAAATGTAATCGGGCGCCTCCTGGCATCTGCTCTGATTCAGGCATGGACAGCCGCAAATGCAGTTTTCTGCAACTCTATAAACCCATAGGGTCAAACTACGAGAAAATATCCACAAAACGGCCCGCTTCAATTTCTCCCCATTTTCCTTGTATAGCTCACTTTAGAGGTAAACGTAATCGGGCGCCTTCTGGTATCTGCTCCGATTCAGGCACGGACAGCCGCAAATGAACTTTTCTGCAATTCTATAAACCCATAGGGTCAAACTACGAGAAAATATCCACAAAACGGCCAGCTTCAATTTCTCCCCATTTTCCTTGTATAGCTCCCTTTAGAGGTAAACGTAATCGGGCGCCTCCTGGTATCTTCTCCGATTCAGGCGCGGACAGCCGCAAATGAAGTTTTCTGCAATTCTATAAACCCATAGGGTCAAACTACGAGAAAATATCCAAAAAACGGCCCGCTTCAATTTTTCCCCATTTTCCTTGTATAGCTCCCTTTAGAGGTAAACGTAATCGGGCGTCCCCTGGTATCTGCTCCGATTCAGGCACGGACACCCCCAAATGAATTTTTCTGCAATTCGATAAACCCATAGGGTCAAACTACGAGAAAATATCCACAAACGGCCCGCTTCAATTTCTCCCCATTTTCCTTGTATAGCTCCCTTTAGAGGTAAACGTAATCGGGCTTTCTGCAATTCTATAAACCCATAGGGTCAAACTACGAGAAAATATCCACAAAACGGCCCGCTTCAATTTTTCCCCATTTTCCTTGTATAGCTCCCTTTAGAGGTAACGTAATCGGGGGTCCCCCGGTATCAGCTCCGATTCAGGCACGGACAGCCCCAAATGAACTTTTCTGCAATTCTATAAACTCATAGGGTCAAACTACGAGAAAATATCCACAAAACGGCCCGCTTCAATTTCTCCCCATTTTCCTTGTATAGCCGCCTTTAGAGGTAAACGTAATTGAGCGTCTCCTGGTATCTGCTCTGATTCAGGCACGGACAGCCGCAAATGAAGTTTTCTACAACTCTATAAACCCATAGGGTCAAACTTCGAGAAAATATCGACAAAACAGCCCGCTTAAATTTTTCCCCATTTTCCTTGTATAGCTCCCTTTAGAGGTAAACGTAATCGGGCGCCTCCTGGTATCTTCTCCGATTCAGGCGCGGACAGCCGCAAATGAAGTTTTCTGCAATTCTATAAACCCATAGGGTCAAACTATGAGAAAATATCCAAAAAACGGCCCGCTTCAATTTTTCCCCATTTTCCTTGTATAGCTCCCTTTAGAGGTAAACGTAATCGGGCGTCCCCTGGTATCTGCTCCGATTCAGGCACGGACAGCCGCAAATGAAGTTTTCTGCAATTCTATAAACCCATAGGGTCAAACTACGAGAAAATATCAACAAAACGGCCTGCTTCAATTTTTCCCCATTTTCCTTGTATAGCTCCCTTTAGAGGTAACGTAATCGGGGGTCCCCCGGTATCAGCTCCGATTCAGGCACGGACAGCCCCAAATGAACTTTTCTGCAATTCTATAAACTCATTGGGTCAAACTACGAGAAAATATCCACAAAACGGCCCGCTTCAATTTCTCCCCATTTTCCTTGTATAGCTCCCTTTAGAGGTAAACGTAATCGGGCGCCTCCTGGTATCTGCTCCGATTCAGGCACGGACAGCCGCAAATGAAGTTTTCTGCAATTCTATAAACCCACAGGGTCAAACTACGAGAAAATATCAACAAAAAGGCCCGCTTCAATTTTTTCCCATTTTCCAAGTATAGCTCCCTTTAGAGGTAAACGTAATCGAGCGTCTCCTGGTGTCTGCTCCGATTCAGGCACGGACAACCGCAAATGAAGATTTCTGCAATTCTATAAACCCATAGGGTCAAACTACGAGAAAATATCCACAAAACGGCCCGCTTCAATTTTTCCCCATTTTCCTTGTATAGCTCCCTTTAGAGGTAAACGTAATCGGGCGTCCCCTGGTATCTGCTCTGATTCAGGCATGGACAGCCCCAAATGAACTTTTCTGCAATTCTATAAACCCATAGGGTCAAACTACGAGAAAATATCCACAAAACGGCCCGCTTCAATTTCTCCCCATTTTCCTTGTATAGTTCCCTTTATAGGTAAACGTAATCGGGCGCCTCCTGGCATCTGCTCTGATTCAGGCATGGACAGCCGCAAATGCAGTTTTCTGCAACTCTATAAACCCATAGGGTCAAACTACGAGAAAATATCCACAAAACGGCCCGCTTCAATTTCTCCCCATTTTCCTTGTATA
The DNA here is from genome assembly GCA_030848705.1 of Heracleum sosnowskyi. Classification (NCBI taxonomy): domain Eukaryota; kingdom Viridiplantae; phylum Streptophyta; class Magnoliopsida; order Apiales; family Apiaceae; genus Heracleum; species Heracleum sosnowskyi. The sequence goes on from JAUIZM010000033.1 coordinate 497,503, forward strand.
GCTCACTTTAGAGGTAAACGTAATCGGGCGCCTTCTGGTATCTGCTCCGATTCAGGCACGGACAGCCGCAAATGAACTTTTCTGCAATTCTATAAACCCATAGGGTCAAACTACGAGAAAATATCCACAAAACGGCCAGCTTCAATTTCTCCCCATTTTCCTTGTATAGCTCCCTTTAGAGGTAAACGTAATCGGGCGCCTCCTGGTATCTTCTCCGATTCAGGCGCGGACAGCCGCAAATGAAGTTTTCTGCAATTCTATAAACCCATAGGGTCAAACTACGAGAAAATATCCAAAAAACGGCCCGCTTCAATTTTTCCCCATTTTCCTTGTATAGCTCCCTTTAGAGGTAAACGTAATCGGGCGTCCCCTGGTATCTGCTCCGATTCAGGCACGGACACCCCCAAATGAATTTTTCTGCAATTCGATAAACCCATAGGGTCAAACTACGAGAAAATATCCACAAACGGCCCGCTTCAATTTCTCCCCATTTTCCTTGTATAGCTCCCTTTAGAGGTAAACGTAATCGGGCTTTCTGCAATTCTATAAACCCATAGGGTCAAACTACGAGAAAATATCCACAAAACGGCCCGCTTCAATTTTTCCCCATTTTCCTTGTATAGCTCCCTTTAGAGGTAACGTAATCGGGGGTCCCCCGGTATCAGCTCCGATTCAGGCACGGACAGCCCCAAATGAACTTTTCTGCAATTCTATAAACTCATAGGGTCAAACTACGAGAAAATATCCACAAAACGGCCCGCTTCAATTTCTCCCCATTTTCCTTGTATAGCCGCCTTTAGAGGTAAACGTAATTGAGCGTCTCCTGGTATCTGCTCTGATTCAGGCACGGACAGCCGCAAATGAAGTTTTCTACAACTCTATAAACCCATAGGGTCAAACTTCGAGAAAATATCGACAAAACAGCCCGCTTAAATTTTTCCCCATTTTCCTTGTATAGCTCCCTTTAGAGGTAAACGTAATCGGGCGCCTCCTGGTATCTTCTCCGATTCAGGCGCGGACAGCCGCAAATGAAGTTTTCTGCAATTCTATAAACCCATAGGGTCAAACTACGAGAAAATATCCAAAAAACGGCCCGCTTCAATTTTTCCCCATTTTCCTTGTATAGCTCCCTTTAGAGGTAAACGTAATCGGGCGTCCCCTGGTATCTGCTCCGATTCAGGCACGGACAGCCCCAAATGAACTTTTCTGCAATTCTATAAACCCATAGGGTCAAACTACGAGAAAATATCAACAAAAAGGCCCGCTTCAATTTTTCCCCATTTTCCTTGTATAGCTCCCTTTAGAGGTAAACGTAATCGGGCGTCTCCTGGTATCTGCTCCGATTCAGGCACGGACAGCCGCAAATGAAGTTTTCTGCAATTCTATAAACCCATAGGGTCAAACTACGAGAAAATATCAACAAAACGGCCTGCTTCAATTTTTCCCCATTTTCCTTGTATAGCTCCCTTTAGAGGTAACGTAATCGGGGGTCCCCCGGTATCAGCTCCGATTCAGGCACGGACAGCCCCAAATGAACTTTTCTGCAATTCTATAAACTCATTGGGTCAAACTACGAGAAAATATCCACAAAACGGCCCGCTTCAATTTCTCCCCATTTTCCTTGTATAGCTCCCTTTAGAGGTAAACGTAATCGGGCGCCTCCTGGTATCTGCTCCGATTCAGGCACGGACAGCCGCAAATGAAGTTTTCTGCAATTCTATAAACCCACAGGGTCAAACTACGAGAAAATATCAACAAAAAGGCCCGCTTCAATTTTTTCCCATTTTCCAAGTATAGCTCCCTTTAGAGGTAAACGTAATCGAGCGTCTCCTGGTGTCTGCTCCGATTCAGGCACGGACAACCGCAAATGAAGATTTCTGCAATTCTATAAACCCATAGGGTCAAACTACGAGAAAATATCCACAAAACGGCCCGCTTCAATTTTTCCCCATTTTCCTTGTATAGCTCCCTTTAGAGGTAAACGTAATCGGGCGTCCCCTGGTATCTGCTCTGATTCAGGCATGGACAGCCCCAAATGAACTTTTCTGCAATTCTATAAACCCATAGGGTCAAACTACGAGAAAATATCCACAAAACGGCCCGCTTCAATTTCTCCCCATTTTCCTTGTATAGTTCCCTTTATAGGTAAACGTAATCGGGCGCCTCCTGGCATCTGCTCTGATTCAGGCATGGACAGCCGCAAATGCAGTTTTCTGCAACTCTATAAACCCATAGGGTCAAACTACGAGAAAATATCCACAAAACGGCCCGCTTCAATTTCTCCCCATTTTCCTTGTATAGCTCACTTTAGAGGTAAACGTAATCGGGCGCCTTCTGGTATCTGCTCCGATTCAGGCACGGACAGCCGCAAATGAACTTTTCTGCAATTCTATAAACCCATAGGGTCAAACTACGAGAAAATATCCACAAAACGGCCAGCTTCAATTTCTCCCCATTTTCCTTGTATAGCTCCCTTTAGAGGTAAACGTAATCGGGCGCCTCCTGGTATCTTCTCCGATTCAGGCGCGGACAGCCGCAAATGAAGTTTTCTACAACTCTATAAACCCATAGGGTCAAACTTCGAGAAAATATCGACAAAACAGCCCGCTTAAATTTTTCCCCATTTTCCTTGTATAGCTCCCTTTAGAGGTAAACGTAATCGGGCGCCTCCTGGCATCTGCTCTGATTCAGGCATGGACAGCCGCAAATGCAGTTTTCTGCAACTCTATAAACCCATAGGGTCAAACTACGAGAAAATATCCACAAAACGGCCCGCTTCAATTTCTCCCCATTTTCCTTGTATAGCTCACTTTAGAGGTAAACGTAATCGGGCGCCTTCTGGTATCTGCTCCGATTCAGGCACGGACAGCCGCAAATGAACTTTTCTGCAATTCTATAAACCCATAGGGTCAAACTACGAGAAAATATCCACAAAACGGCCAGCTTCAATTTCTCCCCATTTTCCTTGTATAGCTCCCTTTAGAGGTAAACGTAATCGGGCGCCTCCTGGTATCTTCTCCGATTCAGGCGCGGACAGCCGCAAATGAAGTTTTCTACAACTCTATAAACCCATAGGGTCAAACTTCGAGAAAATATCGACAAAACAGCCCGCTTAAATTTTTCCCCATTTTCCTTGTATAGCTCCCTTTTGAGGTAAACGTAATCGGGCGCCTCCTGGTATCTTCTCCGATTCAGGCGCGGACAGCCGCAAATGAAGTTTTCTGCAACTCTATAAACCCATAGGGTCAAACTTCGAGAAAATATCGACAAAACAGCCCGCTTCAATTTCTCCCCATTTTCCTTGTATAGCTCCCTTTAGAGGTGAACGTAATCGGGCGCCTCCTGGTATCTGCTCCGATTCAGGCACGGACAGCCGCAAATGAAGTTTTCTGCAATTCTATAAACCCATAGGGTCAAACTACGAGAAAATATCCAAAAAACGGCCCGCTTCAATTTTTCCCCATTTTCCTTGTATAGCTCCCTTTAGAGGTAAACATAATCGGGCGTTCTCTGGTATCTGCTCTGATTCAGGCACGGACAGCCGCAAATGAACTTTTCTGCAATTCTATAAACCCATAGGGTCAAACTACGAGAAAATATCCACAAACAGCCCGCTTCAATTTCTCCCCATATTCCTTGTATAGCTCCCTTTAGAGGTAAACGTAATCGGGCGTCCCCTGGTATCTGCTCCGATTTAGGCACGGACAGCCCCAAATGATCTTTTCTGCAATTCTATAAACCCATAGGGTCAAACTACGAGAAAATATCCACAAAACGACCCGCTTCAATTTTTCCCCATTTTCCTTGTATAGCTCCCTTTAGAGGTAAACGTAATCGGGCATTCCCTGGTATCTGCTCCGATTCAGGCACGGAGAGCCCCAAATGAACTTTTCTGCAATTCTATAAACCCATAGGGTCAAACTATGAGAAAATATCCACAAAATGGCCCGCTTCAATTTCTCCCCATTTTCCTTGTATAGTTCCCTTTATAGGTAAACGTAATCGGGCGCCTCCTGGCATCTGCTCTGATTCAGGCATGGACAGCCGCAAATGAAGTTTTCTGCAACTCTATAATCCCATAGGGTCAAACTACGAGAAAATATCCACAAAACGGCCCGCTTCAATTTCTCCCCATTTTCCTTGTATAGCTCACTTTAGAGGTAAACGTAATCGGGCGCCTTCTGGTATCTGCTCCGATTCAGGCACGGACAGCCGCAAATGAACTTTTCTGCAATTCTATAAACCCATAGGGTCAAACTACGAGAAAATATCCACAAAACGGCCAGCTTCAATTTCTCCCCATTTTCCTTGTATAGCTCCCTTTAGAGGTAAACGTAATCGGGCGCCTCCTGGTATCTTCTCCGATTTAGGCGCGGACAGCCGCAAATGAAGTTTTCTACAACTCTATAAACCCATAGGGTCAAACTTCGAGAAAATATCCACAAAACGGCCCGCTTCAATTTCTCCCCATTTTCCTTGTATAGCTCCCTTTAGAGGTAAACGTAATCGGGCGCCTCCTGGTATCTTCTCTGATTCAGGCGCGGACAGCCGCAAATGAAGTTTTCTGCAACTCTATAAACCATAGGGTTAAACTTCGAGAAAATATCGACAAAACAGCCCGCTTCAATTTCTCCCCATTTTCCTTGTATAGCTCCCTTTAGAGGTGAACGTAATCGGGCGCCTCCTGGTATCTGCTCTGATTCAGGCACGGACAACCGCAAATGAAGTTTTCTGCAATTCTATAAACTCATAGGGTCAAACTACGAGAAAATATCCACAAAACGGCCCGCTTCAATTTCTCCCCATTTTCCTTGTATAGCCGCCTTTAGAGGTAAACGTAATTGAGCGTCTCCTGGTATCTGCTCTGATTCAGGCACGGACAGCCGCAAATGAAGTTTTCTACAACTCTATAAACCCATAGGGTCAAACTTCGAGAAAATATCGACAAAACAGCCCGCTTAAATTTTTCCCCATTTTCCTTGTATAGCTCCCTTTAGAGGTAAACGTAATCGGGCGCCTCCTGGTATCTTCTCCGATTCAGGCGCGGACAGCCGCAAATGAAGTTTTCTGCAATTCTATAAACCCATAGGGTCAAACTACGAGAAAATATCCAAAAAACGGCCCGCTTCAATTTTTCCCCATTTTCCTTGTATAGCTCCCTTTAGAGGTAAACGTAATCGGGCGTCCCCTGGTATCTGCTCCGATTCAGGCACGGACAGCCCCAAATGAACTTTTCTGCAATTCTATAAACCCATAGGGTCAAACTACGAGAAAATATCAACAAAAAGGCCCGCTTCAATTTTTCCCCATTTTCCTTGTATAGCTCCCTTTAGAGGTAAACGTAATCGGGCGTCTCCTGGTATCTGCTCCGATTCAGGCACGGACAGCCGCAAATGAAGTTTTCTGCAATTCTATAAACCCATAGGGTCAAACTACGAGAAAATATCAACAAAACGGCCTGCTTCAATTTTTCCCCATTTTCCTTGTATAGCTCCCTTTAGAGGTAACGTAATCGGGGGTCCCCCGGTATCAGCTCCGATTCAGGCACGGACAGCCCCAAATGAACTTTTCTGCAATTCTATAAACTCATTGGGTCAAACTACGAGAAAATATCCACAAAACGGCCCGCTTCAATTTCTCCCCATTTTCCTTGTATAGCTCCCTTTAGAGGTAAACGTAATCGGGCGCCTCCTGGTATCTGCTCCGATTCAGGCACGGACAGCCGCAAATGAAGTTTTCTGCAATTCTATAAACCCACAGGGTCAAACTACGAGAAAATATCAACAAAAAGGCCCGCTTCAATTTTTTCCCATTTTCCAAGTATAGCTCCCTTTAGAGGTAAACGTAATCGAGCGTCTCCTGGTGTCTGCTCCGATTCAGGCACGGACAACCGCAAATGAAGATTTCTGCAATTCTATAAACCCATAGGGTCAAACTACGAGAAAATATCCACAAAACGGCCCGCTTCAATTTTTCCCCATTTTCCTTGTATAGCTCCCTTTAGAGGTAAACGTAATCGGGCGTCCCCTGGTATCTGCTCTGATTCAGGCATGGACAGCCCCAAATGAACTTTTCTGCAATTCTATAAACCCATAGGGTCAAACTACGAGAAAATATCCACAAAACGGCCCGCTTCAATTTCTCCCCATTTTCCTTGTATAGTTCCCTTTATAGGTAAACGTAATCGGGCGCCTCCTGGCATCTGCTCTGATTCAGGCATGGACAGCCGCAAATGCAGTTTTCTGCAACTCTATAAACCCATAGGGTCAAACTACGAGAAAATATCCACAAAACGGCCCGCTTCAATTTCTCCCCATTTTCCTTGTATAGCTCACTTTAGAGGTAAACGTAATCGGGCGCCTTCTGGTATCTGCTCCGATTCAGGCACGGACAGCCGCAAATGAACTTTTCTGCAATTCTATAAACCCATAGGGTCAAACTACGAGAAAATATCCACAAAACGGCCAGCTTCAATTTCTCCCCATTTTCCTTGTATAGCTCCCTTTAGAGGTAAACGTAATCGGGCGCCTCCTGGTATCTTCTCCGATTCAGGCGCGGACAGCCGCAAATGAAGTTTTCTACAACTCTATAAACCCATAGGGTCAAACTTCGAGAAAATATCGACAAAACAGCCCGCTTAAATTTTTCCCCATTTTCCTTGTATAGCTCCCTTTAGAGGTAAACGTAATCGGGCGCCTCCTGGTATCTTCTCCGATTCAGGCGCGGACAGCCGCAAATGAAGTTTTCTGCAACTCTATAAACCCATAGGGTCAAACTTCGAGAAAATATCGACAAAACAGCCCGCTTCAATTTCTCCCCATTTTCCTTGTATAGCTCCCTTTAGAGGTGAACGTAATCGGGCGCCTCCTGGTATCTGCTCCGATTCAGGCACGGACAACCGCAAATGAAGTTTTCTGCAATTCTATAAACCCATAGGGTCAAACTACGAGAAAATATCCAAAAAACGGCCCGCTTCAATTTTTCCCCATTTTCCTTGTATAGCTCCCTTTAGAGGTAAACATAATCGGGCGTTCTCTGGTATCTGCTCTGATTCAGGCACGGACAGCCGCAAATGAACTTTTCTGCAATTCTATAAACCCATAGGGTCAAACTACGAGAAAATATCCACAAACAGCCCGCTTCAATTTCTCCCCATATTCCTTGTATAGCTCCCTTTAGAGGTAAACGTAATCGGGCGTCCCCTGGTATCTGCTCCGATTTAGGCACGGACAGCCCCAAATGATCTTTTCTGCAATTCTATAAACCCATAGGGTCAAACTACGAGAAAATATCCACAAAACGACCCGCTTCAATTTTTCCCCATTTTCCTTGTATAGCTCCCTTTAGAGGTAAACGTAATCGGACATTCCCTGGTATCTGCTCCGATTCAGGCACGGAGAGCCCCAAATGAACTTTTCTGCAATTCTATAAACCCATAGGGTCAAACTATGAGAAAATATCCACAAAACGGCCCGCTTCAATTTCTCCCCATTTTCCTTGTATAGTTCCCTTTATAGGTAAACGTAATCGGGCGCCTCCTGGCATCTGCTCTGATTCAGGCATGGACAGCCGCAAATGCAGTTTTCTGCAACTCTATAAACCCATAGGGTCAAACTACGAGAAAATATCCACAAAACGGCCCGCTTCAATTTCTCCCCATTTTCCTTGTATAGCTCACTTTAGAGGTAAACGTAATCGGGCGCCTTCTGGTATCTGCTCCGATTCAGGCACGGACAGCCGCAAATGAACTTTTCTGCAATTCTATAAACCCATAGGGTCAAACTACGAGAAAATATCCACAAAACGGCCAGCTTCAATTTCTCCCCATTTTCCTTGTATAGCTCCCTTTAGAGGTAAACGTAATCGGGCGCCTCCTGGTATCTTCTCCGATTCAGGCGCGGACAGCCGCAAATGAAGTTTTCTACAACTCTATAAACCCATAGGGTCAAACTTCGAGAAAATATCGACAAAACAGCCCGCTTAAATTTTTCCCCATTTTCCTTGTATAGCTCCCTTTTGAGGTAAACGTAATCGGGCGCCTCCTGGTATCTTCTCCGATTCAGGCGCGGACAGCCGCAAATGAAGTTTTCTGCAACTCTATAAACCCATAGGGTCAAATTCGAGAAAATATCGACAAAACAGCCCGCTTCAATTTCTCCCCATTTTCCTTGTATAGCTCCCTTTAGAGGTGAACGTAATCGGGCGCCTCCTGGTATCTGCTCCGATTCAGGCACGGACAGCCGCAAATGAAGTTTTCTGCAATTCTATAAACCCATAGGGTCAAACTACGAGAAAATATCCAAAAAACGGCCCGCTTCAATTTTTCCCCATTTTCCTTGTATAGCTCCCTTTAGAGGTAAACATAATCGGGCGTTCTCTGGTATCTGCTCTGATTCAGGCACGGACAGCCGCAAATGAACTTTTCTGCAATTCTATAAACCCATAGGGTCAAACTACGAGAAAATATCCACAAACAGCCCGCTTCAATTTCTCCCCATATTCCTTGTATAGCTCCCTTTAGAGGTAAACGTAATCGGGCGTCCCCTGGTATCTGCTCCGATTTAGGCACGGACAGCCCCAAATGATCTTTTCTGCAATTCTATAAACCCATAGGGTCAAACTACGAGAAAATATCCACAAAACGACCCGCTTCAATTTTTCCCCATTTTCCTTGTATAGCTCCCTTTAGAGGTAAACGTAATCGGGCATTCCCTGGTATCTGCTCCGATTCAGGCACGGAGAGCCCCAAATGAACTTTTCTGCAATTCTATAAACCCATAGGGTCAAACTATGAGAAAATATCCACAAAATGGCCCGCTTCAATTTCTCCCCATTTTCCTTGTATAGTTCCCTTTATAGGTAAACGTAATCGGGCGCCTCCTGGCATCTGCTCTGATTCAGGCATGGACAGCCGCAAATGAAGTTTTCTGCAACTCTATAATCCCATAGGGTCAAACTACGAGAAAATATCCACAAAACGGCCCACTTCAATTTCTCCCCATTTTCCTTGTATAGCTCACTTTAGAGGTAAACGTAATCGGGCGCCTTCTGGTATCTGCTCCGATTCAGGCACGGACAGCCGCAAATGAACTTTTCTGCAATTCTATAAACCCATAGGGTCAAACTACGAGAAAATATCCACAAAACGGCCAGCTTCAATTTCTCCCCATTTTCCTTGTATAGCTCCCTTTAGAGGTAAACGTAATCGGGCGCCTCCTGGTATCTTCTCCGATTTAGGCGCGGACAGCCGCAAATGAAGTTTTCTACAACTCTATAAACCCATAGGGTCAAACTTCGAGAAAATATCCACAAAACGGCCCGCTTCAATTTCTCCCCATTTTCCTTGTATAGCTCCCTTTAGAGGTAAACGTAATCGGGCGCCTCCTGGTATCTTCTCTGATTCAGGCGCGGACAGCCGCAAATGAAGTTTTCTGCAACTCTATAAACCATAGGGTTAAACTTCGAGAAAATATCGACAAAACAGCCCGCTTCAATTTCTCCCCATTTTCCTTGTATAGCTCCCTTTAGAGGTGAACGTAATCGGGCGCCTCCTGGTATCTGCTCTGATTCAGGCACGGACAACCGCAAATGAAGTTTTCTGCAATTCTATAAACCCATAGGGTCAAACTACAAGAAAATATCCAAAAAATGGCCCGCTTCAATTTTTCCCCATTTTCCTTGTATAGCTCCCTTGAGAGGTAAACGTAATCGGGCGTCCCCTGGTATCTGCTCCTATTCAGGCACGGACAGACGCAAATGAAGTTTTCTGCAATTCTATAAACCCATAGGGTCAAACTACGAGAAAATATCAACAAAACGGCCCGCTTCAATTTTTCCCCATTTTCCTTGTATAGCTCCCTTTAGAGGTAACGTAATCGGGGGTCCCCCGGTATCAGCTCCGATTCAGGCACGGACAGCCCCAAATGAACTTTTCTGCAATTCTATAAACTCATAGGGTCAAACTACGAGAAAATATCCACAAAACGGCCCGCTTCAATTTCTCCCCATTTTCTTTATATAGCTCCCTTTAGAGGTAAACGTAATCGGGCGCCTCCTGGTATCTGCTCCGATTCAGGCACGGACAGCCGCAAATGAAGTTTTCTGCAATTCTATAAACCCACAGGGTCAAACTACGAGAAAATATCAACAAAAAGGCCCGCTTCAATTTTTTCCCATTTTCCAAGTATAGCTCCCTTTAGAGGTAAACGTAATCGAGCGTCTCCTGTTATCTGCTCCGATTCAGGCACGGACAGCCGCAAATGAAGTTTTCTGCAATTCTATAAACCCATAGGGTCAAACTACGAGAAAATATCCACAAAATGGCCCGCTTCAATTTCTCCCCATTTTCCTTGTATAGCTCACTTTAGAGGTAAACGTAATCGGGCGCCTTCTGGTATCTGCTCCGATTCAGGCACGGACAGCCGCAAATGAACTTTATTGCAATTCTATAAACCCATAGGGTCAAACTACGAGAAAATATCCACAAAACGGCCCGCTTCAATTTCTCCCCATTTTCCTTGTATAGCTCACTTTAGAGGTAAACGTAATCGGGCGCCTTCTGGTATCTGCTCCGATTCAGGCACGGGCAGCCGCAAATGAACTTTTCTGCAATTCTATAAACCCATAGGGTCAACTACGAGAAAATATCCACAAAACGGCCAGCTTCAATTTCTCCCCATTTTCCTTGTATAGCTCCCTTTAGAGGTAAACGTAATCGGGCGCCTCCTGGTATCTTCTCTGATTCAGGCGCGGACAGCCGCAAATGAAGTTTTCTACAACTCTATAAACCCATAGGGTCAAACTTCGAGAAAATATCGACAAAACAGCCCGCTTAAATTTTTCCCCATTTTCCTTGTATAGCTCCCTTTAGAGGTAAACGTAATCGGGCGCCTCCTGGTATCTTCTCCGATTCAGGCGCGGACAGCCGCAAATGAAGTTTTCTGCAACTCTATAAACCCATAGCGTCAAACTTCGAGAAAATATCGACAAAACAGCCCGCTTCAATTTGTCCCCATTTTCCTTGTATAGCTCCCTTTAGAGGTAAACGTAATCGGGCGCCTCCTGGTATCTGCTCCGATTCAGGCACGGACAGCCGCAAATGAAGTTTTCTGCAATTCTATAAACCCACAGGGTCAAACTACGAGAAAATATCAACAAAAAGGCCCGCTTCAATTTTTTCCCATTTTCCAAGTATAGCTCCCTTTAGAGGTAAACATAATCGGGCGTTCTCTGGTATCTGCTCTGATTCAGGCACGGACAGCCGCAAATGAACTTTTTTGCAATTCTATAAACCCATAGGGTCAAACTACGAGAAAATATCCACAAACGGCCCGCTTCAATTTCTCCCCATATTCCTTGTATAGCTCCCTTTAGAGGTAAACGTAATCGGGCGTCCCCTGGTATCTGCTCCGATTTAGGCACGGACAGCCCCAAATGATCTTTTCTGCAATTCTATAAACCCATAGGGTCAAACTACGAGAAAATATCAACAAAACGGCACGCTTCAATTTTTCTCCATTTTCCTTGTATAGCTCCCTTTAGAGGTAAACGTAATCGGGCGTCCCCTGGTATCTGCTCCGATTCAGGCACGGACACCCCCAAATGAATTTTTCTGCAATTCGATAAACCCATAGGGTCAAACTACGAGAAAATATCCACAAAACGACCCGCTTCAATTTTTCCCCATTTTCCTTGTATAGCTCCCTTTAGAGGTAAACGTAATCGGGCATCCCCTGGTATCTGCTCCGATTCAGGCACGGACAGCCCCAAATGAACTTTTCTGCAATTCTATAAACCCATAGGGTCAAACTACGAGAAAATATCCACAAAACGGCCCGCTTCAATTTTTCCCCATTTTCCTTGTATAGCTCCCTTTAGAGGTAAACGTAATCGGGCGTCCCCTGGTATCTGCTCTGATTCAGGCACGGACACCCCCAAATGAATTTTTCTGCAATTCGATAAACCCATAGGGTCAAACTACGAGAAAATATCCACAAAACGACCCGCTTCAATTTTTCCCCATTTTCCTTGTATAGCTCCCTTTAGAGGTAAACGTAATCGGGCGTCTCCTGGTATCTGCTCTGATTCAGGCACGGACAGCCGCAAATGAAGATTTCTGCAATTCTATAAACCCATAGGGTCAAACTACGAGAAAATATCCACAAAACGGCCCGCTTCAATTTTTCCCCATTTTCCTTGTATAGCTCCCTTTAGAGGTAAATGTAATCGGGCGTCCCATGGTATCTGCTCTGATTCAGGCACGGACAGCCGCAAATGAAGTTTTCTGCAATTCTATAAACCCATAGGGTCAAACTACGAGAAAATATCCAGAAAACGGCCCGCTTCAATTTCTCCCCATTTTCCTTGTATAGTTCCTTTTATAGGTAAACGTAATCGAGCGCCTCCTGGCATCTGCTCTGATTCAGGCATGGACAGCCGCAAATGAAGTTTTCTGCAACTCTATAAACCCATAGGGTCAAACTACGAGAAAATATCCACAAAACGGCCCGCTTCAATTTCTCCCCATTTTCCTTGTATAGCTCACTTTAGAGGTAAACGTAATCGGGCGCCTTCTGGTATCTGCTCCGATTTAGGCACGGACAGCCCCAAATGATCTTTTCTGCAGTTCTATAAACCCATAGGGTCAAACTACGAGAAATATCAACAAAACTGCACGCTTCAATTTTTCTCCATTTTCCTTGTATAGCTCCCTTTAGAGGTAAACGTAATCGGGCGTCCCCTGGTATCTGCTCCGATTCAGGCACGGACACCCCCAAATGAATTTTTCTGCAATTCGATAAACCCATAGGGTCAAACTACGAGAAAATATCCACAAAATGACCCGCTTCAATTTTTCCCCATTTTCCTTGTATAGCTCCCTTTAGAGGTAAACGTAATCGGGCGTCTCCTGGTATCTGCTCTGATTCAGGCACGGACAGCCGCAAATGAAGATTTCTGCAATTCTATAAACCCATAGGGTCAAACTACGAGAAAATATCCACAAAACGGCCCGCTTCAATTTTTCCCCATTTTCCTTGTATAGCTCCCTTTAGAGGTAACGTAATCGGGGGTCCCCCGGTATCAGCTCCGATTCAGGCACGGACAGCCCCAAATGAACTTTTCTGCAATTCTATAAACTCATAGGGTCAAACTACGAGAAAATATCCACAAAACGGCCCGCTTCAATTTCTCCCCATTTTCTTTGTATAGCTCCCTTTAGAGGTAAACGTAATCGGGCGCCTCCTGGTATCTGCTCCGATTCAGGCACGGACAGCCGCAAATGAAGTTTTCTGCAATTCTATAAACCCACAGGGTCAAACTACGAGAAAATATCAACAAAAAGGCCCGCTTCAATTTTTTCCCATTTTCCAAGTATAGCTCCCTTTAGAGGTAAACGTAATCGAGCGTCTCCTGTTATCTGCTCCGATTCAGGCACGGACAGCCGCAAATGAAGATTTCTGCAATTCTATAAACCCATAGCGTCAAACTACGAGAAAATATCCACAAAACGGCCCGCTTCAATTTTTCCCCATTTTCCTTGTATAGCTCCCTGTAGAGGTAAACGTAATCGGGCGTCCCCTGGTATCTGCTCTAATTCAGGCATGGACAGCCCCAAATGAACTTTTCTGCAATTCTATAAACCCATAGGGTCAAACTACGAGAAAATATCCACAAAATGGCCCGCTTCAATTTCTCCCCATTTTCCTTGTATAGCTCACTTTAGAGGTAAACGTAATCGGGCGCCTTCTGGTATCTGCTCCGATTCAGGCACGGACAGCCGCAAATGAACTTTATTGCAATTCTATAAACCCATAGGGTCAAACTACGAGAAAATATCCACAAAACGGCCCGCTTCAATTTCTCCCCATTTTCCTTGTATAGCTCACTTTAGAGGTAAACGTAATCGGGCGCCTTCTGGTATCTGCTCCGATTCAGGCACGGGCAGCCGCAAATGAACTTTTCTGCAATTCTATAAACCCATAGGGTCAACTACGAGAAAATATCCACAAAACGGCCAGCTTCAATTTCTCCCCATTTTCCTTGTATAGCTCCCTTTAGAGGTAAACGTAATCGGGCGCCTCCTGGTATCTTCTCCGATTCAGGCGCGGACAGCCGCAAATGAAGTTTTCTACAACTCTATAAACCCATAGGGTCAAACTTCGAGAAAATATCGACAAAACAGCCCGCTTAAATTTTTCCCCATTTTCCTTGTATAGCTCCCTTTAGAGGTAAACGTAATCGGGCGCCTCCTGGTATCTTCTCCGATTCAGGCGCGGACAGCCGCAAATGAAGTTTTCTGCAACTCTATAAACCCATAGCGTCAAACTTCGAGAAAATATCGACAAAACAGCCCGCTTCAATTTGTCCCCATTTTCCTTGTATAGCTCCCTTTAGAGGTAAACGTAATCGGGCGCCTCCTGGTATCTGCTCCGATTCAGGCACGGACAGCCGCAAATGAAGTTTTCTGCAATTCTATAAACCCACAGGGTCAAACTACGAGAAAATATCAACAAAAAGGCCCGCTTCAATTTTTTCCCATTTTCCAAGTATAGCTCCCTTTAGAGGTAAACATAATCGGGCGTTCTCTGGTATCTGCTCTGATTCAGGCACGGACAGCCGCAAATGAACTTTTTTGCAATTCTATAAACCCATAGGGTCAAACTACGAGAAAATATCCACAAACGGCCCGCTTCAATTTCTCCCCATATTCCTTGTATAGCTCCCTTTAGAGGTAAACGTAATCGGGCGTCCCCTGGTATCTGCTCCGATTTAGGCACGGACAACCCCAAATGATCTTTTCTGCAATTCTATAAACCCATAGGGTCAAACTACGAGAAAATATCAACAAAACGGCACGCTTCAATTTTTCTCCATTTTCCTTGTATAGCTCCCTTTAGAGGTAAACGTAATCGGGCGTCCCCTGGTATCTGCTCCGATTCAGGCACGGACACCCCCAAATGAATTTTTCTGCAATTCGATAAACCCATAGGGTCAAACTACGAGAAAATATCCACAAAACGACCCGCTTCAATTTTTCCCCATTTTCCTTGTATAGCTCCCTTTAGAGGTAAACGTAATCGGGCATCCCCTGGTATCTGCTCCGATTCAGGCACGGACAGCCCCAAATGAACTTTTCTGCAATTCTATACACCCATAGGGTCAAACTACGAGAAAATATCCACAAAACGGCCCGCTTCAATTTTTCCCCATTTTCCTTGTATAGCTCCCTTTAGAGGTAACGTAATCGGGGGTCCCCCGGTATCAGCTCCGATTCAGGCACGGACAGCCCCAAATGAACTTTTCTGCAATTCTATAAACTCATAGGGTCAAACTACGAGAAAATATCCACAAAACGGCCCGCTTCAATTTCTCCCCATTTTCCTTGTATAGCCGCCTTTAGAGGTAAACGTAATTGAGCGTCTCCTGGTATCTGCTCTGATTCAGGCACGGACAGCCGCAAATGAAGATTTCTGCAATTCTATAAACCCATAGGGTCAAACTACGAGAAAATATCCACAAAACGGCCCGCTTCAATTTTTCCCCATTTTCCTTGTATAGCTCCCTTTAGAGGTAAATGTAATCGGGCGTCCCATGGTATCTGCTCTGATTCAGGCACGGACAGCCGCAAATGAAGTTTTCTGCAATTCTATAAACCCATAGGGTCAAACTACGAGAAAATATCCAGAAAACGGCCCGCTTCAATTTCTCCCCATTTTCCTTGTATAGTTCCTTTTATAGGTAAACGTAATCGAGCGCCTCCTGGCATCTGCTCTGATTCAGGCATGGACAGCCGCAAATGAAGTTTTCTGCAACTCTATAAACCCATAGGGTCAAACTACGAGAAAATATCCACAAAATGGCCCGCTTCAATTTCTCCCCATTTTCCTTGTATAGCTCACTTTAGAGGTAAACGTAATCGGGCGCCTTCTGGTATCTGCTCCGATTTAGGCACGGACAGCCCCAAATGATCTTTTCTGCAGTTCTATAAACCCATAGGGTCAAACTACGAGAAATATCAACAAAACTGCACGCTTCAATTTTTCTCCATTTTCCTTGTATAGCTCCCTTTAGAGGTAAACGTAATCGGGCGTCCCCTGGTATCTGCTCCGATTCAGGCACGGACACCCCCAAATGAATTTTTCTGCAATTCGATAAACCCATAGGGTCAAACTACGAGAAAATATCCACAAAATGACCCGCTTCAATTTTTCCCCATTTTCCTTGTATAGCTCCCTTTAGAGGTAAACGTAATCGGGCATCCCCTGGTATCTGCTCCGATTCAGGCACGGACAGCCCCAAATGAACTTTTCTGCAATTCTATAAACCCATAGGGTCAAACTACGAGAAAATATCAACAAAAAGGCCCGCTTCAATTTTTCCCCATTTTCCTTGTATAGCTCCCTTTAGAGGTAAACGTAATGGGGCGTCTCCTGGTATCTGCTCCGATTCAGGCACGGACAGCCGCAAATGAAGTTTTCTGCAATTCTATAAACCCATAGGGTCAAACTACGAGAAAATATCCACAAAACGGCCCGCTTCAATTTTTCCCCATTTTCCTTGTATAGCTCCCTTTAGAGGTAACGTAATCGGGGGTCCCCCGGTATCAGCTCCGATTCAGGCACGGACAGCCCCAAATGAACTTTTCTGCAATTCTATAAACTCATAGGGTCAAACTACGAGAAAATATCCACAAAACGGCCCGCTTCAATTTCTCCCCATTTTCTTTGTATAGCTCCCTTTAGAGGTAAACGTAATCGGGCGCCTCCTGGTATCTGCTCCGATTCAGGCACGGACAGCCGCAAATGAAGTTTTCTGCAATTCTATAAACCCATACGGTCAAACTACGAGAAAATATCAACAAAAAGGCCCGCTTCAATTTTTTCCCATTTTCCAAGTATAGCTCCCTTTAGAGGTAAACGTAATCGAGCGTCTCCTGGTATCTGCTCCGATTCAGGCACGGACAGCCGCAAATGAAGATTTCTGCAATTCTATAAACCCATAGGGTCAAACTACGAGAAAATATCCACAAAACGGCCCGCTTCAATTTTTCCCCATTTTCCTTGTATAGCTCCCTTTAGAGGTAAACGTAATCGGGCGTTCTCTGGTATCTGCTCTGATTCAGGCACGGACAGCCGCAAATGAACTTTTCTGCAATTCTATAAACCCATAGGTTCAAACTACGAGAAAATATCCACAAACGGCCCGCTTCAATTTCTCCCCATATTCCTTGTATAGCTCCCTTTAGAGGTAAACGTAATCGGGCGTCCCCTGGTATCTGCTCCGATTTAGGCACGGACAGCCCCAAATGATCTTTTCTGCAATTCTATAAACCCATAGGGTCAAACTACGAGAAAATATCAACAAAACGGCACGCTTCAATTTTTCTCCATTTTCCTTGTATAGCTCCCTTTAGAGGTAAACGTAATCGGGCGTCCCCTGGTATCTGCTCCGATTCAGGCACGGACACCCCCAAATGAATTTTTCTGCAATTCGATAAACCCATAGGGTCAAACTACGAGAAAATATCCACAAAACGACCCGCTTCAATTTTTCCCCATTTTCCTTGTATAGCTCCCTTTAGAGGTAAACGTAATCGGGCATCCCCTGGTATCTGCTCCGATTCAGGCACGGACAGCCCCAAATGAACTTTTCTGCAATTCTATAAACCCATAGGGTCAAACTACGAGAAAATATCCACAAAACGGCCCGCTTCAATTTTTCCCCATTTTCCTTGTATAGCTCCCTTTAGAGGTAACGTAATCGGGGGTCCCCCGGTATCAGCTCCGATTCAGGCACGGACAGCCCCAAATGAACTTTTCTGCAATTCTATAAACTCATAGGGTCAAACTACGAGAAAATATCCACAAAACGGCCCGCTTCAATTTCTCCCCATTTTCCTTGTATAGCCGCCTTTAGAGGTAAACGTAATTGAGCGTCTCCTGGTATCTGCTCTGATTCAGGCACGGACAGCCGCAAATGAAGATTTCTGCAATTCTATAAACCCATAGGGTCAAACTACGAGAAAATATCCACAAAACGGCCCGCTTCAATTTTTCCCCATTTTCCTTGTATAGCTCCCTTTAGAGGTAAATGTAATCGGGCGTCCCATGGTATCTGCTCTGATTCAGGCACGGACAGCCGCAAATGAAGTTTTCTGCAATTCTATAAACCCATAGGGTCAAACTACGAGAAAATATCCAGAAAACGGCCCGCTTCAATTTCTCCCCATTTTCCTTGTATAGTTCCTTTTATAGGTAAACGTAATCGAGCGCCTCCTGGCATCTGCTCTGATTCAGGCATGGACAGCCGCAAATGAAATTTTCTGCAACTCTATAAACCCATAGGGTCAAACTACGAGAAAATATCCACAAAACGGCCCGCTTCAATTTCTCCCCATTTTCCTTGTATAGCTCACTTTAGAGGTAAACGTAATCGGGCGCCTTCTGGTATCTGCTCCGATTTAGGCACGGACAGCCCCAAATGATCTTTTCTGCAGTTCTATAAACCCATAGGGTCAAACTACGAGAAATATCAACAAAACTGCACGCTTCAATTTTTCTCCATTTTCCTTGTATAGCTCCCTTTAGAGGTAAACGTAATCGGGCGTCCCCTGGTATCTGCTCCGATTCAGGCACGGACACCCCCAAATGAATTTTTCTGCAATTCGATAAACCCATAGGGTCAAACTACGAGAAAATATCCACAAAACGACCCGCTTCAATTTTTCCCCATTTTCCTTGTATAGCTCCCTTTAGAGGTAAACGTAATCGGGCATCCCCTGGTATCTGCTCCGATTCAGGCACGGACAGCCCCAAATGAACTTTTCTGCAATTCTATAAACCCATAGGGTCAAACTACGAGAAAATATCAACAAAAAGGCCCGCTTCAATTTTTCCCCATTTTCCTTGTATAGCTCCCTTTAGAGGTAAACGTAATGGGGCGTCTCCTGGTATCTGCTCCGATTCAGGCACGGACAGCCGCAAATGAAGTTTTCTGCAATTCTATAAACCCATAGGGTCAAACTACGAGAAAATATCCACAAAACGGCCCGCTTCAATTTTTCCCCATTTTCCTTGTATAGCTCCCTTTAGAGGTAACGTAATCGGGGGTCCCCCGGTATCAGCTCCGATTCAGGCACGGACAACCCCAAATGAACTTTTCTGCAATTCTATAAACTCATAGGGTCAAACTACGAGAAAATATCCACAAAACGGCCTGCTTCAATTTCTCCCCATTTTCCTTGTATAGCTCCCTTTAGAGGTAAACGTAATCGGGCGCCTCCTGGTATCTGCTCCGATTCAGGCACGGACAGCCGCAAATGAAGTTTTCTACAATTCTATAAACCCATACGGTCAAACTACGAGAAAATATCAACAAAAAGGCCCGCTTCAATTTTTTCCCATTTTCCAAGTATAGCTCCCTTTAGAGGTAAACGTAATCGAGCGTCTCCTGGTATCTGCTCCGATTCAGGCACGGACAGCCGCAAATGAAGATTTCTGCAATTCTATAAACCCATAGGGTCAAACTACGAGAAAATATCCACAAAACGGCCCGCTTCAATTTTTCCCCATTTTCCTTGTATAGCTCCCTTTAGAGGTAAACGTAATCGGGCGTCCCCTGGTATCTGCTCTGATTCAGGCATGGACAGCCCCAAATGAACTTTTCTGCAATTCTATAAACCCATAGGGTCAAACTACGAGAAAATATCCACAAAACGGCCCGCTTCAATTTCTCCTCATTTTCCTTGTATAGTTCCCTTTATAGGTAAACGTAATCGGGCGCCTCCTGGCATTTGCTCCGATTCAGGCACGGACAGCCGCAAATGAAGTTTTCTGCAATTCTATAAACCCATAGGGTCAAACTACGAGAAAATATCCACAAAACGGCCCGCTTCAATTTCTCCCCATTTTCCTTGTATAGTTCCCTTTATAGGTTAACGTAATCGGGCGCCTCCTGGCATCTGCTCCGATTCAGGCACGGACAGCCGCAAATGAAGTTTTCTGCAACTCTATAAACCCATAGGGTCAAACTACGAGAAAATATCCACAAAACGGCCCGCTTCAATTTTTCCCCATTTTCCTTGTATAGCTCCTTTTAGAGGTAAACGTAATCGGGCGTTCTCTGGTATCTGCTCTGATTCAGGCACGGACAGCCGCAAATGAACTTTTCAGCAATTCTATAAACCCATAGGGTCAAACTACGAGAAAATATCCACAAACGGCCCGCTTCAATTTCTCCCCATATTCCTTGTATAGCTCCCTTTAGAGGTAAATGTAATCGGGCGTCCCCTGGTATCTGCTCCGATTTAGGCACGGACAGCCCCAAATGATCTTTTCTGCAGTTCTATAAACCCATAGGGTCAAACTATGAGAAATATCAACAAAACCGCACGCTTCAATTTTTCTCCATTTTCCTTGTATAGCTCCCTTTAGAGGTAAACGTAATCGGGCGTCCCCTGGTATCTGCTCCGATTCGGCACGGACACCCCCAAATGAATTTTTCTGCAATTCGATAAACCCATAGGGTCAAACTACGAGAAAATATCCACAAAACGACCCGCTTCAATTTTTCCCCATTTTCCTTGTATAGCTCCCTTTAGAGGTAAACGTAATCGGGCATCCCCTGGTATCTGCTCCGATTCAGGCACGGACAGCCCCAAATGAACTTTTCTGCAATTCTATAAACCCATAGGGTCAAACTACGAGAAAATATCAACAAAAAGGCCCGCTTCAATTTTTCCCCATTTTCCTTGTATAGCTCCCTTTAGAGGTAAACGTAATCGGGCGTCTCCTGGTATCTGCTCCGATTCAGGCACGGACAGCTGCAAATGAAGTTTTCTGCAATTCTATAAACCCATAGGGTCAAACTACGAGAAAATATCCACAAAACGGCCCGCTTCAATTTTTCCCCATTTTCCTTGTATAGCTCCCTTTAGAGGTACGTAATCGGGGGTCCCCCGGTATCAGCTCCGATTCAGGCACGGACAACCCCAAATGAACTTTTCTGCAATTCTATAAACTCATAGGGTCAAACTACGAGAAAATATCCACAAAATGGCCTGCTTCAATTTCTCCCCATTTTCCTTGTATAGCTCCCTTTAGAGGTAAACGTAATCGGGCGCCTCCTGGTATCTGCTCCGATTCAGGCACGGACAGCCGCAAATGAAGTTTTCTACAATTCTATAAACCCATACGGTCAAACTACGAGAAAATATCAACAAAAAGGCCCGCTTCAATTTTTTCCCATTTTCCAAGTATAGCTCCCTTTAGAGGTAAACGTAATCGAGCGTCTCCTGGTATCTGCTCCGATTCAGGCACGGACAGCCGCAAATGAAGATTTCTGCAATTCTATAAACCCATAGGGTCAAACTACGAGAAAATATCCACAAAACGGTCCGCTTCAATTTTTCCCCATTTTCCTTGTATAGCTCCCTTTAGAGGTAAACGTAATCGGGCGTCCCCTGGTATCTGCTCTGATTCAGGCATGGACAACCCCAAATGAACTTTTCTGCAATTCTATAAACCCATAGGGTCAAACTACGAGAAAATATCCACAAAACGGCCCGCTTCAATTTCTCCTCATTTTCCTTGTATAGTTCCCTTTATAGGTAAACGTAATCGGGCGCCTCCTGGCATTTGCTCCGATTCAGGCACGGACAGCCGCAAATGAAGTTTTCTGCAACTCTATAAACCCATAGGGTTAAACTACGAGAAAATATCCACAAAACGGCCCGCTTCAATTTCTCCCCATTTTCCTTGTATAGCTCACTTTAGAGGTAAACGTAATCGGGCGCCTTGTGGTATCTGCTCCGATTCAGGCACGGACAGCCGCAAATGAACTTTTCTGCAATTCTATAAACCCATAGGGTCAAACTACGAGAAAATATCCTCAAAACGGCCAGCTTCAATTTCTCCCCATTTTCCTTGTATAGCTCCCTTTAGAGGTAAACGTAATCGGGCATCTCCTAGTATCTGCTCCGATTCAGGCACGGACAGCCGCAAATAAAGTTTTCTGCAATTCTATAAACCCATAGGGTCAAACTACGAGAAAATATTAAAAAAATGGCCTGCTTCAATTTTCCCCATTTTCCTTGTATAGCTCCCTTTAGAGGTAAATGTAATCGGGCGTCTCCTGGTATCTGCTCCGATTCAGGCACGGACAGCCGCAAATGAAATTTTCTGCAATTCTATAAACCCATAGGATCAAACAACGAGAAAATATCCACAAAACGGCCCGCTTGAATTTTTCCCCATTTTCCTTGTATAGCTCCCTTTAGAGGTAAACGTAAACGGGGGTTCCCTGGTATATGCTCTGATTCAGGCACGAACAACCGCAAATGAACTTTTCTGCAATTCTATAAACCCATAGGGTCAAACTACGAGAAAATATCCACAAAACGGCCCGCTTCAATTTCTCCCCATATTCCTTGTATAGCTCCCTTTAGAGGTAAACGTAATCGGGCGTCCCCTGGTATCGGCTCCGATTCAGGCACGGACAGCCCCAAATGATCTTTTCTGCAATTCTATAAACCCATAGGGTCAAACTACGAGAAAATATCCACAAAACGACACGCTTCAATTTTTCTCCATTTTCCTTGTATAGCTCCCTTTAGAGGTACACGTAATCGGGCGTCCCCTGGTATCTGCTCCGATTCAGGCACGGACGCCCCCAAATGAATTTTTCTGCAATTCGATAAACCTATAGGGTCAAACTACGAGAAAATATCCACAAAACGGCCCGCTTCAATTTTTTCCCATTTTCCTTGTATAGCTCCCTTTAGAGGTAAACGTAATCGGGCATCCCCTGGTATCTGCTCCGATTCAGGCACGGACAGCCGCAAATGAAGTTTTCTGCAATTCTATAAACCCATAGGGTCAAACTACGAGAAAATAACCACAAAACGGCGCGCTTCAATTTTTCCCCATTTTCCTTGTATAGCTTCCTTTAGAGGTAAACGTAATCATGCACCTCCTGGTATCTGCTCCGATTCAGGCACGGACTGCCGCAAATGAAGTTTTTTGCAACTCTATAAACCCATAGGGTCAAACTATGAGAAAATATCAACAAAAAGGCCCGCTTCAATTTTTCCCCATTTTCCTTGTATAGCTCCCTTTAGAGGTAAACGTAATCAGGCGTCCCCTGGTATCAGCTCCGATTCAGGCACGGACAGCCCCAAATGAAGTTTTCTGCAATTCTACAAACCCATAGGGTCAAACTACGAGAAAATATCCACAAAACGGCCCGCTTCAATTTCTCCCCATTTTCATTGTATAGCTCCCTTTAGAGGTAAACGTAATCGGGCGCCTCCTGGTATCTGCTCCGATTCAGGCACGGACAGCCGCAAATGAAGTTTTCTGCAATTCTATAAACCCATAGGGTCAAACTACGAGAAAATATCAACAAAAAGGCCCGCTTCAATTTTTCCCCATTTTCCAAGTATAGCTCCCTTTAGAGGTAAACGTAATCGGGCGTCTCCTGGTATCTTCTCCGATTCAGGCACGGACAGCCGCAAATGAAGTTTTCTGCAACTCTATAAACCCATAGGGTCAAACTACGAGAAAATATCCACAAAACGGCCAGCTTCAATTTCTCCCCATTTTCCTTGTATAGCTCCCTTTAGAGGTAAACGTAATCGGGCGTCTCCTCGTATCTGCTCTGATTCAGGTACGGACAACCGCAAATGAAGTTTTCGACAATTCTATAAACCCATAGGGTCAAACTACGAGAAAATATCCACAAAACGGCCCGCTTCAATTTCTCCCCATTTTCCTTGTATAGCTCCCTTTAGAGGTAAACATAATCGGGCGCCTCCTGGTATCTGCTCCGATTCAGGCACGGACAGCCGCAAATGAAGTTTTCTGCAATTCTATAAACCCATAGGGTCAAACTACGAGAAAATATCCAAAAAATGGCCCGCTTCAATTGTTCCCCATTTTCCTTGTATAGCCCTTTAGAGGTAAACGTAATCGGGCGTCCCCTGGTATCTGCTCCGATTCAGGCACGGACAGCCCCAAATGAACTTTTCTGCAATTCTATAAACCCATAGGGTCAAACTACGAGAAAATATCCACAAAACTGCCAGCTTCAATTTCTCCCCATTTTCCTTGTATAGCTCCCTTTAGAGGTAAACGTAATCGGGCATCTCCTAGTATCTGCTCCGATTCAGGCACGGACAGCCGCAAATATAGTTTTCTGCAATTCTATAAACCCATAGGGTCAAACTACGAGAAAATAACCACAAAACGGCGCGCTTCAATTTTTCCCCATTTTCCTTGTATAGCTTCCTTTAGAGGTAAACGTAATCAGGCACCTCCTGGTATCTGCTCCGATTCAGGCACGGACTGCCGCAAATGAAGTTTTCTGCAACTCTATAAACCCATAGGGTCAAACTACGAGAAAATATCCACAAAACGGCCCGCTTCAATTTCTCCCCATTTTCATTGTATAGCTCCCTTTAGAGGTAAACGTAATCGGGCGCCTCCTGGTATCTGCTCCGATTCAGGCACGGACAGCCGCAAATGAAGTTTTCTGCAATTCTATAAACCCATAGGGTCAAACTACGAGAAAATATCCACAAAACGGCCCGCTTCAATTTTTCCCCATTTTCCTTGTATAGCTCCCTTTAGAGGTAAACGTAATCGGGCATCCCATGGTATCTGCTCCGATTCAGGCACGGACAACCGCAAATGAAGTTTTCTGCAATTCTATAAACCCATAGGGTCAAACTACGAGAAAATAACCACAAAACGGCGCGCTTCAATTTTTCCCCATTTTCCTTGTATAGCTTCCTTTAGAGGTAAACGTAATCAGGCACCTCCTGGTATCTGCTCCGATTCAGGCACGGACTGCCGCAAATGAAATTTTCTGCAACTCTATAAACCCATAGGGTCAAACTACGAGAAAATATCAACAAAAAGGCCCCCTTCAATTTTTCCCCATTTTCCTTGTATAGCTCCCTTTAGAGGTAAACGTAATCGGGCGTCCCCTGGTATCAGCTCCGATTCAGGCACGGACAGCCCCAAATGAAGTTTTCTGCAATTCTACAAACCCATAGGGTCAAACTACGAGAAAAGATCCACAAAACGGCCCGCTTCAATTTTTCCCCATTTTCCTTGTATAGCTCTCTTTAGAGGTAAACGTAATCGGGCATCCCATGGTATCTGCTCCGATTCAGGCACGGACAGCCGCAAATGAAGTTTTCTGCAATTCTATAAACCCATAGGGTCAAACTACGAGAAAATAACCACAAAACGGCGCGCTTCAATTTTTCCCCATTTTCCTTGTATAGCTTCCTTTAGAGGTAAACGTAATCAGGCACCTCCTGGTATCTGCTCCGATTCAGGCACGGACTGCCGGAAATGAAGTTTTCTGCAACTCTATAAACCCATAGGGTCAAACTACGAGAAAATATCAACAAAAAGGCCCGCTTCAATTTTTCCCCATTTTCCTTGTATAGCTCCCTTTAGAGGTAAACGTAATCGGGCGTCCCCTGGTATCTGCTCCGATTCAGGCACGGACAGCCCCAAATGAAGTTTTCTGCAATTCTACAAACCCATAGGGTCAAACTACGAGAAAATATCCACAAAACGGCCCGCTTCAATTTCTCCCCATTTTCATTGTATAGCTCCCTTTAGAGGTAAACGTAATCGGGCGCCTCCTTGTATCTGCTCCGATTCAGGCACGGACAGCCGCAAATGAAGTTTTCTGCAATTCTATAAACCCATAGGGTCAAACTACGAGAAAATATCAACAAAAAGGCCCGCTTCAATTTTTCCCCATTTTCCAAGTATAGCTCCCTTTAGAGGTAAACGTAATCGGGCGTCTCCTGGCATCTTCTCCGATTCAGGCACGGACAGCCGCAAATGAAGTTTTCTGCAACTCTATAAACCCATAGGGTCAAACTACGAGAAAATATCCACAAAACGGCCAGCTTCAATTTCTCCCCATTTTCCTTGTATAGCTCCCTTTAGAGGTAAACGTAATCGGGCGTCTCCTCGTATCTGCTCTGATTCAGGTACGGACAACCGCAAATGAAGTTTTCGACAATTCTATAAACCCATAGGGTCAAACTACGAGAAAATATCCATAAAACGGCCCGCTTCAATTTCTCCCCATTTTCCTTGTATAGCTCCCTTTAGAGGTAAACATAATCGGGCGCCTCCTGGTATCTGCTCCGATTCAGGCACGGACAGCCGCAAATGAAGTTTTCTGCAATTCTATAAACCCATAGGGTCAAACTACGAGAAAATATCCAAAAAATGGCCCGCTTCAATTGTTCCCCATTTTCCTTGTATAGCCCTTTAGAGGTAAACGTAATCGGGCGTCCCCTGGTATCTGCTCCGATTCAGGCACGGACAGCCCCAAATGAACTTTTCTGCAATTCTATAAACCCATAGGGTCAAACTACGAGAAAATATCCACAAAACTGCCAGCTTCAATTTCTCCCCATTTTCCTTGTATAGCTCCCTTTAGAGGTAAACGTAATCGGGCATCTCCTAGTATCTGCTCCGATTCAGGCACGGACAGCCGCAAATATAGTTTTCTGCAATTCTATAAACCCATAGGGTCAAACTACGAGAAAATAACCACAAAACGGCGCGCTTCAATTTTTCCCCATTTTCCTTGTATAGCTTCCTTTAGAGGTAAACGTAATCAGGCACCTCCTGGTATCTGCTCCGATTCAGGCACGGACTGCCGCAAATGAAGTTTTCTGCAACTCTATAAACCCATAGGGTCAAACTACGAGAAAATATCCACAAAACGGCCCGCTTCAATTTCTCCCCATTTTCATTGTATAGCTCCCTTTAGAGGTAAACGTAATCGGGCGCCTCCTGGTATCTGCTCCGATTCAGGCACGGACAGCCGCAAATGAAGTTTTCTGCAATTCTATAAACCCATAGGGTCAAACTATGAGAAAATATCCACAAAACGGCCCGCTTCAATTTTTCCCCATTTTCCTTGTATAGCTCCCTTTAGAGGTAAACGTAATCGGGCATCCCATGGTATCTGCTCCGATTCAGGCACGGACAACCGCAAATGAAGTTTTCTGCAATTCTATAAACCCATAGGGTCAAACTACGAGAAAATAACCACAAAACGGCGCGCTTCAATTTTTCCCCATTTTCCTTGTATAGCTTCCTTTAGAGGTAAACGTAATCAGGCACCTCCTGGTATCTGCTCCGATTCAGGCACGGACTGCCGCAAATGAAATTTTCTGCAAATCTATAAACCCATAGGGTCAAACTACGAGAAAATATCAACAAAAAGGCCCCCTTCAATTTTTCCCCATTTTCCTTGTATAGCTCCCTTTAGAGGTAAACGTAATCGGGCGTCCCCTGGTATCAGCTCCGATTCAGGCACGGACAGCCCCAAATTAAGTTTTCTGCAATTCTACAAACCCATAGGGTCAAACTACGAGAAAAGATCCACAAA
This sequence comes from Heracleum sosnowskyi, assembly GCA_030848705.1. Lineage (NCBI taxonomy): Eukaryota > Viridiplantae > Streptophyta > Magnoliopsida > Apiales > Apiaceae > Heracleum > Heracleum sosnowskyi. The sequence continues at coordinate 524,935 of JAUIZM010000033.1, forward strand.
ACGGCCCGCTTCAATTTTTCCCCATTTTCCTTGTATAGCTCTCTTTAGAGGTAAACGTAATCGGGCATCCCATGGTATCTGCTCCGATTCAGGCAAGGACAGCCGCAAATGAAGTTTTCTGCAATTCTATAAACCCATAGGGTCAAACTACGAGAAAATAACCACAAAACGGCGCGCTTCAATTTTTCCCCATTTTCCTTGTATAGCTTCCTTTAGAGGTAAACGTAATCAGGCACCTCTTGGTATCTGCTCCGATTCAGGCACGGACTGCCGGAAATGAAGTTTTCTGCAACTCTATAAACCCATAGGGTCAAACTACGAGAAAATATCAACAAAAAGGCCCGCTTCAATTTTTCCCCATTTTCCTTGTATAGCTCCCTTTAGAGGTAAACGTAATCGGGCGTCCCCTGGTATCTGCTCCGATTCAGGCACGGACAGCCCCAAATGAAGTTTTCTGCAATTCTACAAACCCATAGGGTCAAACTACGAGAAAATATCCACAAAACGGCCCGCTTCAATTTCTCCCCATTTTCATTGTATAGCTCCCTTTAGAGGTAAACGTAATCGGGCATCCCATGGTATCTGCTCCGATTCAGGCACGGACAGCCGCAAATGAAGTTTTCTGCAATTCTATAAACCCATAGGGTCAAACTACGAGAAAATATCCACAAAACGGCCCGCTTCGATTTTTCCCCATTTTCCTTGTATAGCTCCCTTTAGAGGTAAACGTAATCGGGCATCCCATGGTATCTGCTCCGATTCAGGCATGGACAGCCGCAAATGAAGTTTTCTGTAATTCTATAAACCCATAGGGTCAAACTACGAGAAAATATCCAAAAAATGGCCCGCTTCAATTGTTCCCCATTTTCCTTGTATAGCTCCCTTTAGAGGTAAACGTAATCGGGCGTCCCCTGGAATCTGCTCCGATTCAGGCACGGACTGCCGCAAATGAAGTTTTTCTGCAACTCTATAAACCCATAGGGTCAAACTACGAGAAAATATCAACAAAAAGGTCCGCTTCAATTTTTCCCCATTTTCCTTGTACAGCTCCCTTTAGAGGTAAACGTAATCGGGCGTCCCCTGGTATCAGCTCCGATTCAGGCACGGACAGCCCCAAATGAAATTTTCTGCAATTCTACAAACCCATAGGGTCAAACTACGAGAAAATATCCACAAAATGACCCGCTTCAATTGCTCCCCATTTTCATTGTATAGCTCCCTTTAGAGGTAAACGTAATCGGGCGCCTCCTGGTATCTGCTCCGATTCAGGCACGGACAGCCGCAAATGAAGTTTTCTGCAATTCTATAAACCCATAGGGTCAAACTACGAGAAAATATCCACAAAACGGCCCGCTTCAATTTTTCCCCATTTTCCTTGTATAGCTCCCTTTAGAGGTAAACGTAATCGGGCATCCCATGGTATCTGCTCCGATTCAGGCACGGACAACCGCAAATGAAGTTTTCTGCAATTCTATAAACCCATAGGGTCAAACTACGAGAAAATAACCACAAAACGGCGAGCTTCAATTTTTCCCCATTTTCCTTGTATAGCTTCCTTTAGAGGTAAACGTAATCAGGCACCTCCTGGTATCTGCTCCGATTCAGGCACGGACTGCCGCAAATGAAGTTTTCTGCAACTCTATAAACCCATAGGGTCAAACTACGAGAAAATATCAACAAAAAGGCCCGCTTCAATTTTTCCCCATTTTCCTTGTATAGCTCCCTTTTGAGGTAAACGTAATCGGGCGTCCCCTGGTATCAGCTCCGATTCAGGCACGGACAGCCCCAAATGAAGTTTTCTGCAATTCTACAAACCCATAGGGTCAAACTACGAGAAAAGATCCACAAAACGGCCCGCTTCAATTTTTCCCCATTTTCCTTGTATAGCTCCCTTTAGAGGTAAACGTAATCGGGCATCCCATGGTATCTGCTCCGATTCAGGCACGAACAGCCGCAAATGAAGTTTTCTGCAATTCTATAAACCCATAGGGTCAAACTACGAGAAAATAACCACAAAACGGCGCGCTTCAATTTTTCCCCATTTTCCTTGTATAGCTTCCTTTAGAGGTAAACGTAATCAGGCACCTCCTGGTATCTGCTCCGATTCAGGCACGGACTGCCGCAAATGAAGTTTTCTGCAACTCTATAAACCCATAGGGTCAAACTACGAGAAAATATCAACAAAAAGGCCCGCTTCAATTTTTCCCCATTTTCCTTGTATAGCTCCCTTTAGAGGTAAACGTAATCGGGCGTCCCCTGGTATCTGCTCCGATTCAGGCACGGACAGCCCCAAATGAAGTTTTCTGCAATTCTACAAACCCATAGGGTCAAACTACGAGAAAATATCCACAAAACGGCCCGCTTCAATTTCTCCCCATTTTCATTGTATAGCTCCCTTTAGAGGTAAACGTAATCGGGCATCCCATGGTATCTGCTCCGATTCAGGCACGGACAGCCGCAAATGAAGTTTTCTGCAATTCTATAAACCCATAGGGTCAAACTACGAGAAAATATCCACAAAACGGCCCGCTTCGATTTTTCCCCATTTTCCTTGTATAGCTCCCTTTAGAGGTAAACGTAATCGGGCATCCCATGGTATCTGCTCCGATTCAGGCATGGACAACCGCAAATGAAGTTTTCTGCAATTCTATAAACCATAGGGTCAAACTACGAGAAAATATCCAAAAAATGGCCCGCTTCAATTGTTCCCCATTTTCCTTGTATAGCTCCCTTTAGAGGTAAACGTAATCGGGCGTCCCCTGGAATCTGCTCCGATTCAGGCACGGACTGCCGCAAATGAAGTTTTTCTGCAACTCTATAAACCCATAGGGTCAAACTACGGGAAAATATCAACAAAAAGGTCCGCTTCAATTTTTCCCCATTTTCCTTGTACAGCTCCCTTTAGAGGTAAACGTAATCGGGCGTCCCCTGGTATCAGCTCCGATTCAGGCACGGACAGCCCCAAATGAAATTTTCTGCAATTCTACAAACCCATAGGGTCAAACTACGAGAAAATATCCACAAAACGGCCCGCTTCAATTGCTCCCCATTTTCATTGTATAGCTCCCTTTAGGGGTAAACATAATCGGGCGCCTCCTGGTATCTGCTCCGATTCAGGCACGGACAGCCGCAAATGAAGTTTTCTGCAATTCTATAAACCCATAGGGTCAAACTACGAGAAAATATCAACAAAAAGGTCCGCTTCATTTTTTCCCCATTTTCCTTGTACAGCTCCCTTTAGAGGTAAACGTAATCGGGCGTCCTCTGGTATCAGCTCTGATTCCGGCACGGACAACCCCAAATGAAGTTTTCTGCAATTCTACAAACCCATAGGGTCAAACTACGAGAAAATATCCACCAAACGGCCCGCTTCAATTTCTCCCCATTTTCATTGTATAGCTCCCTTTAGAGGTAAACGTAATCGGGCGCCTCCTGGTATCTGCTCCGATTCAGGCACGGACAGCCGCAAATGAAGTTTTCTGCAATTCTATAAACCCATAGGGTCAAACTACGAGAAAATATCCACAAAACGGCCCGCTTCAATTTTCCCCATTTTCCTTGTATAGCTCCCTTTAGAGGTAAACGTAATCGGGCATCCCATGGTATCTGCTCCGATTCAGGCACGGACAGCTGCAAATGAAGTTTTCTGCAATTCTATAAACTCATAGGGTCAAACTACGAGAAAATAACCACAAAACGGCGCGCTTCAATTTTTCCCCATTTTCCTTGTATAGCTTCCTTTAGAGGTAAACGTAATCAGGCACCTCCTGGTATCTGCTCCGATTCAGGCACCGACTGCCGCAAATGAAGTTTTCTGCAACTCTATAAACCCATAGGGTCAAACTACGAGAAAATATCAACGAAAAGGCCCGCTTCAATTTTTCCCCATTTTCCTTGTATAGCTCCCTTTAGAGGTAAACGTAATCGGGCCTCCCCTGGTATCTGCTCCGATTCAGGCACGGACAGCCCCAAATGAAGTTTTCTGCAATTCTACAAACCCATAGGGTCAAACTACGAGAAAATATCCACAAAACGGCCCGCTTCAATTTCTCCCCATTTTCATTGTATAGCTCCCTTTAGAGGTAAACGTAATCGGGCGCCTCCTGGTATCTGCTCCGATTCAGGCACGGACAGCCGCAAATGAAGTTTTCTGCAATTCTATAAACCCATAGGGTCAAACTACGAGAAAATATCAACAAAAAGGCCCGCTTCAATTTTTCCCCATTTTCCAAGTATAGCTCCCTTTAGAGGTAAACGTAATCGGGCGTCTCCTGGTATCTTCTCCGATTCAGGCACGGACAGCCGCAAATGAAGTTTTCTGCAATTCTATAAACCCATAGGGTCAAACTACGAGAAAATATCCACAAAACGGCCCGCTTCGATTTTTCCCCATTTTCCTTGTATAGCTCCCTTTAGAGGTAAACGTAATCGGGCATCCCATGGTATCTGCTCCGATTCAGGCATGGACAGCCGCAAATGAAGTTTTCTGTAATTCTATAAACCCATAGGGTCAAACTACGAGAAAATATCCAAAAAATGGCCCGCTTCAATTGTTCCCCATTTTCCTTGTATAGCTCCCTTTAGAGGTAAACGTAATCGGGCGTCCCCTGGAATCTGCTCCGATTCAGGCACGGACTGCCGCAAATGAAGTTTTTCTGCAACTCTATAAACCCATAGGGTCAAACTACGAGAAAATATCAACAAAAAGGTCCGCTTCAATTTTTCCCCATTTTCCTTGTACAGCTCCCTTTAGAGGTAAACGTAATCGGGCGTCCCCTGGTATCAGCTCCGATTCAGGCACGGACAGCCCCAAATGAAATTTTCTGCAATTCTACAAACCCATAGGGTCAAACTACGAGAAAATATCCACAAAATGACCCGCTTCAATTGCTCCCCATTTTCATTGTATAGCTCCCTTTAGAGGTAAACGTAATCGGGCGCCTCCTGGTATCTGCTCCGATTCAGGCACGGACAGCCGCAAATGAAGTTTTCTGCAATTCTATAAACCCATAGGGTCAAACTACGAGAAAATATCCACAAAACGGCCCGCTTCAATTTTTCCCCATTTTCCTTGTATAGCTCCCTTTAGAGGTAAACGTAATCGGGCATCCCATGGTATCTGCTCCGATTCAGGCACGGACAACCGCAAATGAAGTTTTCTGCAATTCTATAAACCCATAGGGTCAAACTACGAGAAAATAACCACAAAACGGCGAGCTTCAATTTTTCCCCATTTTCCTTGTATAGCTTCCTTTAGAGGTAAACGTAATCAGGCACCTCCTGGTATCTGCTCCGATTCAGGCACGGACTGCCGCAAATGAAGTTTTCTGCAACTCTATAAACCCATAGGGTCAAACTACGAGAAAATATCAACAAAAAGGCCCGCTTCAATTTTTCCCCATTTTCCTTGTATAGCTCCCTTTTGAGGTAAACGTAATCGGGCGTCCCCTGGTATCAGCTCCGATTCAGGCACGGACAGCCCCAAATGAAGTTTTCTGCAATTCTACAAACCCATAGGGTCAAACTACGAGAAAAGATCCACAAAACGGCCCGCTTCAATTTTTCCCCATTTTCCTTGTATAGCTCCCTTTAGAGGTAAACGTAATCGGGCATCCCATGGTATCTGCTCCGATTCAGGCACGAACAGCCGCAAATGAAGTTTTCTGCAATTCTATAAACCCATAGGGTCAAACTACGAGAAAATAACCACAAAACGGCGCGCTTCAATTTTTCCCCATTTTCCTTGTATAGCTTCCTTTAGAGGTAAACGTAATCAGGCACCTCCTGGTATCTGCTCCGATTCAGGCACGGACTGCCGCAAATGAAGTTTTCTGCAACTCTATAAACCCATAGGGTCAAACTACGAGAAAATATCAACAAAAAGGCCCGCTTCAATTTTTCCCCATTTTCCTTGTATAGCTCCCTTTAGAGGTAAACGTAATCGGGCGTCCCCTGGTATCTGCTCCGATTCAGGCACGGACAGCCCCAAATGAAGTTTTCTGCAATTCTACAAACCCATAGGGTCAAACTACGAGAAAATATCCACAAAACGGCCCGCTTCAATTTCTCCCCATTTTCATTGTATAGCTCCCTTTAGAGGTAAACGTAATCGGGCATCCCATGGTATCTGCTCCGATTCAGGCACGGACAGCCGCAAATGAAGTTTTCTGCAATTCTATAAACCCATAGGGTCAAACTACGAGAAAATATCCACAAAACGGCCCGCTTCGATTTTTCCCCATTTTCCTTGTATAGCTCCCTTTAGAGGTAAACGTAATCGGGCATCCCATGGTATCTGCTCCGATTCAGGCATGGACAACCGCAAATGAAGTTTTCTGCAATTCTATAAACCATAGGGTCAAACTACGAGAAAATATCCAAAAAATGGCCCGCTTCAATTGTTCCCCATTTTCCTTGTATAGCTCCCTTTAGAGGTAAACGTAATCGGGCGTCCCCTGGAATCTGCTCCGATTCAGGCACGGACTGCCGCAAATGAAGTTTTTCTGCAACTCTATAAACCCATAGGGTCAAACTACGGGAAAATATCAACAAAAAGGTCCGCTTCAATTTTTCCCCATTTTCCTTGTACAGCTCCCTTTAGAGGTAAACGTAATCGGGCGTCCCCTGGTATCAGCTCCGATTCAGGCACGGACAGCCCCAAATGAAATTTTCTGCAATTCTACAAACCCATAGGGTCAAACTACGAGAAAATATCCACAAAACGGCCCGCTTCAATTGCTCCCCATTTTCATTGTATAGCTCCCTTTAGGGGTAAACATAATCGGGCGCCTCCTGGTATCTGCTCCGATTCAGGCACGGACAGCCGCAAATGAAGTTTTCTGCAATTCTATAAACCCATAGGGTCAAACTACGAGAAAATATCAACAAAAAGGTCCGCTTCATTTTTTCCCCATTTTCCTTGTACAGCTCCCTTTAGAGGTAAACGTAATCGGGCGTCCTCTGGTATCAGCTCTGATTCCGGCACGGACAACCCCAAATGAAGTTTTCTGCAATTCTACAAACCCATAGGGTCAAACTACGAGAAAATATCCACCAAACGGCCCGCTTCAATTTCTCCCCATTTTCATTGTATAGCTCCCTTTAGAGGTAAACGTAATCGGGCGCCTCCTGGTATCTGCTCCGATTCAGGCACGGACAGCCGCAAATGAAGTTTTCTGCAATTCTATAAACCCATAGGGTCAAACTACGAGAAAATATCCACAAAACGGCCCGCTTCAATTTTCCCCATTTTCCTTGTATAGCTCCCTTTAGAGGTAAACGTAATCGGGCATCCCATGGTATCTGCTCCGATTCAGGCACGGACAGCTGCAAATGAAGTTTTCTGCAATTCTATAAACTCATAGGGTCAAACTACGAGAAAATAACCACAAAACGGCGCGCTTCAATTTTTCCCCATTTTCCTTGTATAGCTTCCTTTAGAGGTAAACGTAATCAGGCACCTCCTGGTATCTGCTCCGATTCAGGCACCGACTGCCGCAAATGAAGTTTTCTGCAACTCTATAAACCCATAGGGTCAAACTACGAGAAAATATCAACGAAAAGGCCCGCTTCAATTTTTCCCCATTTTCCTTGTATAGCTCCCTTTAGAGGTAAACGTAATCGGGCCTCCCCTGGTATCTGCTCCGATTCAGGCACGGACAGCCCCAAATGAAGTTTTCTGCAATTCTACAAACCCATAGGGTCAAACTACGAGAAAATATCCACAAAACGGCCCGCTTCAATTTCTCCCCATTTTCATTGTATAGCTCCCTTTAGAGGTAAACGTAATCGGGCGCCTCCTGGTATCTGCTCCGATTCAGGCACGGACAGCCGCAAATGAAGTTTTCTGCAATTCTATAAACCCATAGGGTCAAACTACGAGAAAATATCAACAAAAAGGCCCGCTTCAATTTTTCCCCATTTTCCAAGTATAGCTCCCTTTATAGGTAAACGTAATCGGGCGTCTCCTGGTATCTTCTCCGATTCAGGCACGGACAGCCGCAAATGAAGTTTTCTGCAACTCTATAAACCCATAGGGTCAAAGTACGAGAAAATATCCACAAAACGGCCAGCTTCAATTTCTCCCCATTTTCCTTGTATAGCTCCCTTTAGAGGTCAACGTAATCGGGCGTCTCCTCGTATCTGCTCTGATTCAGGCACGGACAGCCGCAAATAAAGTTTTTGACAATTCTATAAACCCATAGGGTCAAACTACGAGAAAATATCCACAAAACGGCCCGCTTCAATTTCTCCCCATTTTCCTTGTATAGCTCCCTTTAGAGGTAAACATAATCGGGCGCCTCCTGGTATCTGCTCCGATTCAGGCACGGACAGCCGCAAATGAAGTTTTCTGCAATTCTATAAACCCATAGGGTCAAACTACGAGAAAATATCCAAAAAATGGCCCGCTTCAATTGTTCCCCATTTTCCTTGTATACCTCCCTTTAGAGGTAAACGTAATCGGGCGTCCCCTGGTATCTGCTCCGATTCAGGCACGGACAGCCCCAAATGAACTTTTCTGCAATTCTATAAACCCATAGGGTCAAACTACGAGAAAATATCCACAAAACGGCCAGCTTCAATTTCTCCCCATTTTCCTTGTATAGCTCCCTTTAGAGGTAAACGTAATCGGGCATCTCCTAGTATCTGCTCCGATTCAGGCACGGACAGCCGCAAATATAGTTTTCTGCAATTCTATAAACCCATAGGGTCAAACTACGAGAAAATAACCACAAAACGGCGCGCTTCAATTTTTCCCCATTTTCCTTGTATAGCTTCCTTTAGAGGTAAACGTAATCAGGCACCTCCTGGTATCTGCTCCGATTCAGGCACGGACTGCCGCAAATGAAGTTTTCTGCAACTCTATAAACCCATAGGGTTAAACTACGAGAAAATATCAACAAAAAGGCCCGCTTCAATTTTTCCCCATTTTCCTTGTATAGCTCCCTTTAGAGGTAAACGTAATCGGGCGTCCCCTGGTATCAGCTCCGATTCAGGCACGGACAGCCCCAAATGAAGTTTTCTGCAATTCTACAAGCCCATAGGGTCAAACTACGAGAAAATATCCACAAAACGGCCCGCATCAATTTCTCCCCATTTTCATTGTATAGCTCCCTTTAGAGGTAAACGTAATCGGGCGTCCCCTGGTATCTGCTCCGATTCAGGCACGGACAGCCCCAAATGAACTTTTCTGCAATTCTATAAACCCATAGGGTCAAACTACGAGAAAATATCCATAAAACGGCCAGCTTCAATTTCTCCCCATTTTCCTTGTATAGCTCCCTTTAGAGGTAAACGTAATCGGGCATCTCCTAGTATCTGCTCCGATTCAGGCACGGACAACCGCAAATATAGTTTTCTGCAATTCTATAAACCCATAGGGTCAAACTACGAGAAAATAACCACAAAACGGCGCGCTTCAATTTTTCCCCATTTTCCTTGTATAGCTTCCTTTAGAGGTAAACGTAATCAGGCACCTCCTGGTATCTGCTCCGATTCAGGCACGGACTGCCGCAAATGAAGTTTTCTGCAACTCTATAAACCCATAGGGTTAAACTACGAGAAAATATCAACAAAAAGGCCCGCTTCAATTTTTCCCCATTTTCCTTGTATAGCTCCCTTTAGAGGTAAACGTAATCGGGCGTCCCCTGGTATCAGCTCCGATTCAGGCACGGACAGCCCCAAATGAAGTTTTCTGCAATTCTACAAGCCCATAGGGTCAAACTACGAGAAAATATCCACAAAACGGCCCGCATCAATTTCTCCCCATTTTCATTGTATAGCTCCCTTTAGAGGTAAACGTAATCGGGCGTCCCCTGGTATCTGCTCCGATTCAGGCACGGACAGCCCCAAATGAACTTTTCTGCAATTCTATAAACCCATAGGGTCAAACTACGAGAAAATATCCACAAAACGGCCAGCTTCAATTTCTCCCCATTTTCCTTGTATAGCTCTCTTTAGAGGTAAACGTAATCGGGTATCTCCTAGTATCTGCTCCGATTCAGGCACGGACAGCCGCAAATAAAGTTTTCTGCAATTCTATAAACCCATAGGGTCAAACTACGAGAAAATAACCACAAAACGGCGCGCTTCAATTTTTCCCCATTTTCCTTGTATAACTTCCTTTAGAGGTAAACGTAATCAGGCACCTCCTGGTATCTGCTCCGATTCAGGCACGGACTGCCGCAAATGAACTTTTCTGCAATTCTATAAACCCATAGGGTCAAACTACGAGAAAATATCCACAAAACGGCCAGCTTCAATTTCTCCCCATTTTCCTTGTATAGCTCCCTTTAGAGGTAAACGTAATCGGGCATCTCCTAGTATCTGCTCTGATTCAGGCACGGACAGCCGCAAATAAAGTTTTCTGCAATTCTATAAACCCATAGGGTCAAACTACGAGAAAATAACCACAAAACGGCGCGCTTCAATTTTTCCCCATTTTCCTTGTATAGCTTCCTTTAGAGGTAAACGTAATCAGGCACCTCCTGGTATCTGCTCCGATTCAGGCACGGACTGCCGCAAATGAAGTTTTCTGCAATTCTACAAGCCCATAGGGTCAAACTACGAGAAAATATCCACAAAACGGCCCGCATCAATTTCTCCCCATTTTCATTGTATAGCTCCCTTTAGAGGTAAACGTAATCGGGCGTCCCCTGGTATCTGCTCCGATTCAGGCACGGACAGCCCCAAATGAACTTTTCTGCAATTCTATAAACCCATAGGGTCAAACTACGAGAAAATATCCACAAAACGGCCAGCTTCAATTTCTCCCCATTTTCCTTGTATAGCTCTCTTTAGAGGTAAACGTAATCGGGTATCTCCTAGTATCTGCTCCGATTCAGGCACGGACAGCCGCAATTAAAGTTTTCTGCAATTCTATAAACCCATAGGGTCAAACTACGAGAAAATAACCACAAAACGGCGCGCTTCAATTTTTCCCCATTTTCCTTGTATAACTTCCTTTAGAGGTAAACGTAATCAGGCACCTCCTGGTATCTGCTCCGATTCAGGCACGGACTGCCGCAAATGAACTTTTCTGCAATTCTATAAACCCATAGGGTCAAACTACGAGAAAATATCCACAAAACGGCCAGCTTCAATTTCTCCCCATTTTCCTTGTATAGCTCCCTTTAGAGGTAAACGTAATCGGGCATCTCCTAGTATCTGCTCTGATTCAGGCACGGACAGCCGCAAATAAAGTTTTCTGCAATTCTATAAACCCATAGGGTCAAACTACGAGAAAATAACCACAAAACGGCGCGCTTCAATTTTTCCCCATTTTCCTTGTATAGCTTCCTTTAGAGGTAAACGTAATCAGGCACCTCCTGGTATCTGCTCCGATTCAGGCACGGACTGCCGCAAATGAAGTTTTCTGCAACTCTATAAACCCATAGGGTCAAACTACGAGAAAATATCAACAAAAAGCCCCGCTTCAATTTTTCCCCATTTTCATTGTATAGCTCCCTTTAGAGGTAAACGTAATCGAGCGTCCCCTGGTATCAGCTCCGATTCAGGCACGAACAGCCCCAAATGAAGTTTTCTGCAATTCTACAAACCCATAGGGTCAAACTACGAGAAAAGATCCACAAAACGGCCGGCTTCAATTTTTCCCCATTTTCCTTGTATAGCTCCCTTTAGAGGTAAACGTAATCGGGCATCCCATGGTATCTGCTCCGATTCAGGCACGGACAGACGCAAATGAAGTTTTCTGCAATTCTATAAACCCATAGGGTCAAACTACGAGAAAATAACCACAAAATGGCGCGCTTCAATTTTTCCCCATTTTCCTTGTATAGCTTCCTTTAGAGGTAAACGTAATCAGGCACCTCCTGGTATCTGCTCCGATTCAGGCACGGACTGCCGCAAATGAAGTTTTCTGCAACTCTATAAACCCATAGGGTCAAACTACGAGAAAATATCAACAAAAAGGCCCGCTTCAATTTTTCCCCATTTTCCTTGTATAGCTCCCTTTAGAGGTAAACGTAATCGGGCGTCCCCTGGTATCTGCTCCGATTCAGGCACGGACAGCCCCAAATGAAGTTTTCTGCAATTCTACAAACCCATAGGGTCAAACTACGAGAAAATATCCACAAAACGGCCCGCTTCAATTTCTCCCCATTTTCATTGTATAGCTCCCTTTAGAGGTAAACGTAATCGGGCCTCCCATGGTATCTGCTCCGATTCAGGCACGGACAGCCGCAAATGAAGTTTTCTGCAATTCTATAAACCCATAGGGTCAAACTACGAGAAAATATCCACAAAACGGCCCGCTTCGATTTTTCCCCATTTTCCTTGTATAGCTCCCTTTAGAGGTAAATGTAATCGGGCATCCCATGGTATCTCCTCCGATTCAGGCATGGACAGCCGCAAATGAAGTTTTCTGCAATTCTATAAACCCATAGGGTCAAACTACGAGAAAATATCCAAAAAATGGCCCGCTTCAATTGTTCCCCATTTTCCTTGTATAGCTCCCTTTAGAGGTAAACGTAATCGGGCGTCCCCTGGAATCTGCTCCGATTCAGGCACGGACTACCGCAAATGAAGTTTTCTGCAACTCTATAAACCCATAGGGTCAAACTACGAGAAAATATCAACAAAAAGGTCCGCTTCAATTTTTCCCCATTTTCCTTGTACAGCTCCCTTTAGAGGTAAACGTAATCGGGCGTCCCCTGGTATCAGCTCCGATTCAGGCACGGACAGCCCCAAATGAAGTTTTCTGCAATTCTACAAACCCATAGGGTTAAACTACGAGAAAAGATCCACAAAACGGCCCGCTTCGATTTTTCCCCATTTTCCTTGTATAGCTCCCTTTAGAGGTAAACGTAATCGGGCATCCCATGGTATCTGCTCCGATTCAGGCACGGACAGCCGCAAATGAAGTTTTCTGCAATTCTATAAACCCATAGGGTCAAACTACGAGAAAATATCCAAAAAATGGCCCGCTTCAATTGTTCCCCATTTTCCTTGTATAGCTCCCTTTAGAGGTAAACGTAATCGGGCGTCCCCTGGAATCTGCTCCGATTCAGGCACGGACTGCCGCAAATGATGTTTTCTGCAACTCTATAAATCCATAGGGTCAAACTACGAGAAAATATCAACAAAAAGGTCCGCTTCAATTTTTCCCCATTTTCCTTGTACAGCTCCCTTTAGAGGTAAACGTAATCGGGCGTCCCCTGGTATCAGCTCCGATTCAGGCACGGACAGCCCCAAATGAAATTTTCTGCAATTCTACAAACCCATAGGGTCAAACTACGAGAAAATATCCACAAAACGGCCCACTTCAATTTCTACCCATTTTCATTGTATAGCTCCCTTTAGAGGTAAACGTAATCGGGCGCCTCCTGGTATCTGCTCCGATTCAGGCACGGACAGCCGCAAATGAAGTTTTCTGCAATTCTATAAACCCATAGGGTCAAACTACGAGAAAATAACCACAAAACGGCGCGCTTCAATTTTTCCCCATTTTCCTTGTATAGCTTCCTTTAGAGGTAAACGTAATCAGGCACCTCCTGGTATCTGCTCCGATTCAGGCACGGACTGCCGCAAATGAAGTTTTCTGCAACTCTATAAACCCATAGGGTCAAACTACGAGAAAATATCCAAAAAATGGCCCGCTTCAATTTTTCCCCATTTTCCTTGTATAGCTCCCTTTAGAGGTAAACGTAATCGGTCGTCCCATGGTATCTGCTCCGATTCAGGCACGGACAGCCGCAAATGACGTTTTCTGCAATTCTATAAACCCATAGGGTCAAACTACGAGAAAATATCCACAAAACGGCCCGCTTCGATTTTTCCCCATTTTCCTTGTATAGCTCCCTTTAGAGGTAAACGTAATCGGGCATCCCATGGTATCTGCTCCGATTCAGGCACGGACAGCCGCAAATGAAGTTTTCTGCAATTCTATAAACCCATAGGGTCAAACTACGAGAAAATATCCAAAAAATGGCCCGCTTCAATTGTTCCCCATTTTCCTTGTATAGCTTCCTTTAGAGGTAAACGTAATCAGGCACCTCCTGGTATCTGCTCCGATTCAGGCACGGACTGCCGCAAATGAAGTTTTCTGCAACTCTATAAACCCATAGGGTCAAACTACGAGAAAATATCAACAAAAAGGCCCGCTTCAATTTTTCCCCATTTTCCTTGTATAGCTCCCTTTAGAGGTAAACGTAATTGGGCGTCCCCTGGTATCAGCTCCGATTCAGGCACGGACTACCGCAAATGAAGTTTTCTGCAACTCTATAAACCCATAGGGTCAAACTACGAGAAAATATCAACAAAAAGGTCCGCTTCGATTTTTCCCCATTTTCCTTGTACAGCTCCCTTTAGAGGTAAACGTAATCGGGCGTCCCCTGGTATCAGCTCCGATTCAGGCACGGACAGCCCCAAATGAAGTTTTCTGCAATTCTACAAACCCATAGGGTCAAACTACGAGAAAATATCCACAAAACGGTCCGCTTCAATTTTTCCCCATTTTCCTTGTATAGCTCCCTTTAGAGGTAAACGTAATCGGGCGTCCCCTGGAATCTGCTCCGATTCAGGCACGGACTGCCGTAAATGAAGTTTTCTGCAATTCTATAAATCCATAGGGTCAAACTACGAGAAAATATCAACAAAAAGGTCCGCTTCAATTTTTCCCCATTTTCCTTGTACAGCTCCCTTTAGAGGTAAACGTAATCGGGCGTCCCCTGGTATCAGCTCCGATTCAGGCACGGACAGCCCCAAATGAAATTTTCTGCAACTCTATAAACCCATAGGGTCAAACTACGAGAAAATATCCACAAAACGGCCCGCTTCAATTTCTCCCCATTTTCATTGTATAGCTCCCTTTAGAGGTAAACGTAATCAGGCGTCCCCTGGTATCTGCTCCGATTCAGGCACGGACAGCCGCAAATGAAGTTTTCTGCAATTCTATAAACCCATAGGGTCAAACTACGAGAAAATATCCACAAAACGGCCCGCTTCGATTTTTCCCCATTTTCCTTGTATAGCTCCCTTTAGAGGTAAACGTAATCGGGCATCCCATGGTATCTGCTCCGATTCAGGCACGGACAACCGCAAATGAAGTTTTCTGCAATTCTATAAACCCATATGGTCAAACTACGAGAAAATAACCACAAAACGGCGCGCTTCAATTTTTCCCCATTTTCCTTGTATAGCTTCCTTTAGAGGTAAACGTAATCAGGCACCTCCTGGTATCTGCTCCGATTCAGGCACGGACTGCCGCAAATGAAGTTTTCTGCAACTCTATAAACCCATAGGGTCAAACTACGAGAAAATATCAACAAAAAGCCCCGCTTCAATTTTTCCCCATTTTCCTTGTATAGCTCCCTTTAGAGGTAAACGTAATCGGGCGTCCCCTGGTATCAGCTCCGATTCAGGCACGGACAGCCCCGAATGAAGTTTTCTGCAATTCTACAAACCCATAGGGTCAAACTACGAGAAAATATCCACAAAACGGCCCGCTTCAATTTCTCCCCATTTTCATTGTATAGCTCCCTTTAGAGGTAAACGTAATCGGGCGCCTCCTGGTATCTGCTCCGATTCAGGCACGGACAGCCGCAAATGAAGTTTTCTGCAATTCTATAAACCCATAGGGTCAAACTACGAGAAAATAACCACAAAACGGCGCGCTTCAATTTTTCCCCATTTTCCTTGTATAGCTTCCTTTAGAGGTAAACGTAATCAGGCACCTCCTGGTATCTGCTCCGATTCAGGCATGGACTGCCGCAAATGAAGTTTTCTGCAACTCTATAAACCCATAGGGTCAAACTACGAGAAAATATCAACAAAAAGGCCCGCTTCAATTTTTCCCCATTTTCCTTGTATAGCTCCCTTTAGAGGTAAACGTAATCGGGCGTCCCCTGGTATCTGCTCCGATTCAGGCACGGACAGCCCCAAATGAAGTTTTCTGCAATTCTACAAACCCATAGGGTCAAACTACGAGAAAATATCCACAAAACGGCCCGCTTCAATTTCTCCCCATTTTCATTGTATAGCTCCCTTTAGAGGTAAACGTAATCGGGCATCCCATGGTATCTGCTCCGATTCAGGCACGGACAGCCGCAAATGAAGTTTTCTGCAATTCTATAAACCCATAGGGTCAAACTACGAGAAAATATCCACAAAACGGCCCGCTTCGATTTTTCCCCATTTTCCTTGTATAGCTCGCTTTAGAGGTAAACGTAATCGGGCATCCCATGGTATCTGCTCCGATTCAGGCATGGACAGCCGCAAATGAAGTTTTCTGCAATTCTATAAACCCATAGGGTCAAACTACGAGAAAATATCCAAAAAATGGCCCGCTTCAATTGTTCCCCATTTTCCTTGTATAGCTCCCTTTAGAGGTAAACGTAATCGGGCGTCCCTTGGAATCTGCTCTGATTCAGGCACGGACTGCCGCAAATGAAGTTTTCTGCAACTCTATAAATCCATAGGGTCAAACTACGAGAAAATATCAACAAAAAGGTCCGCTTCAATTTTTCCCCATTTTCCTTGTACAGCTCCCTTTAGAGGTAAACGTAATCGGGCGTCCCCTGGTATCAGCTCCGATTCAGGCACGGACAGCCCCAAATGAAATTTTCTGCAATTCTACAAACCCATAGGGTCAAACTACGAGAAAATATCCACAAAACGGCCCGCTTCAATTTCTCCCCATTTTCATTGTATAGCTCCCTTTAGAGGTAAACGTAATCGGGCGCCTCCTGGTATCTGCTCCGATTCAGGCACGGACAGCCGCAAATGAAGTTTTCTGCAATTCTATAAACCCATAGGGTCAAACTACGAGAAAATATCCACAAAACGGCCCGCTTCAATTTTTCCCCATTTTCCTTGTATAGCTCCCTTTAGAGGTAAACGTAATCGAGCATCCCATGGTATCTGCTCCGATTCAGGCACGGACAGCCGCAAATGAAGTTTTCTGCAATTCTATAAACCCATATGGTCAAACTACGAGAAAATAACCACAAAACGGCGCGCTTCAATTTTTCCCCATTTTCCTTGTATAGCTTCCTTTAGAGGTAAACGTAATCAGGCACCTCCTGGTATCTGCTCCGATTCAGGCACGGACTGCCGCAAATGAAGTTTTCTGCAACTCTATAAACCCATAGGGTCAAACTACGAGAAAATATCAACGAAAAGGCCCGCTTCAATTTTTCCCCATTTTCCTTGTATAACTCCCTTTAGAGGTAAACGTAATCGGGCGTCCCCTGGTATCAGCTCCGATTCAGGCACGGACAGCCCCAAATGAAGTTTTCTGCAATTCTACAAACCCATAGGGTCAAACTACGGGAAAATATCCACAAAACGGCCCGCTTCAATTTCTCCCCATTTTCATTGTATAGCTCCCTTTAGAGGTAAACGTAATCGGGCATCCCATGGTATCTGCTCCGATTCAGGCACGGACAGCCGCAAATGAAGTTTTCTGCAATTCTATAAACCCATAGGGTCAAACTACGAGAAAATATCCACAAAACGGCCCGCTTCAATTTCTCCCCATTTTCATTGTATAGCTCCCTTTAGAGGTAAACGTAATCGGGCGCCTCCTGGTATCTGCTCCGATTCAGGCACGGACAGCCGCAAATGAACTTTTCTGCAATTCTATAAACCCATAGGGTCAAACTACGAGAAAATATCAACAAAAAGGCCCGCTTCAATTTTTCCCCATTTTCCAAGTATAGCTCCCTTTATAGGTAAACGTAATCGGGCGTCTCCTGGTATCTTCTCCGATTCAGGCACGGACAACCGCAAATGAAGTTTTCTGCAACTCTATAAACCCATAGGGTCAAACTACGAGAAAATATCCACAAAACGGCCAGCTTCAATTTCTCCCCATTTTCCTTGTATAGCTCCCTTTAGAGGTAAACGTAATCGGGCGTCTCCTCGTATCTGTTCTGATTCAGGCACGGACAGCCGCAAATGAAGTTTTCGACAATTCTATAAACCCATAGGGTCAAACTACGAGAAAATATCCACAAAACGGCCCGCTTCAATTTCTCCCCATTTTCCTTGTATAGCTCCCTTTAGAGGTAAACATAATCGGGCACCTCCTGGTATCTGCTCCGATTCAGGCACGGACAGCCGCAAATGAAGTTTTCTGCAATTCTATAAACCCATAAGGTCAAACTACGAGAAAATATCCAAAAAATGGCCCGCTTCAATTGTTCCCCATTTTCCTTGTATAGCTCCCTTTAGAGGTAAACGTAATCGGGCGTCCCCTGGTATCTGCTCCGATTCAGGCACGGACAGCCCCAAATGAACTTTTCTGCAATTCTATAAACCCATAGGGTCAAACTACGAGAAAATATCCACAAAACGGCCAGCTTCAATTTCTCCCCATTTTCCTTGTATAGCTCCCTTTAGAGGTAAACGTAATCGGGCATCTCCTAGTATCTGCTCCGATTCAGGCACGGACAGCCGCAAATATAGTTTTCTGCAATTCTATAAACCCATAGGGTCAAACTACGAGAAAATAACCACAAAACGGCGCGCTTCAATTTTTTCCCATTTTCCTTGTATAGCTTCCTTTAGAGGTAAACGTAATGAGGCACCTCCTGGTATCTGCTCCGATTCAGGCACGGACTGCCGCAAATGAAGTTTTCTGCAATTCTATAAACCCATAGGGTCAAACTACGAGAAAATATCCAAAAAATGGCCCGCTTCAATTGTTCCCCATTTTCCTTGTATAGCTCCCTTTAGAGGTAAACGTAATCGGGCGTCCCCTGGAATCTGCTCCGATTCAGGCACGGACTGCCGCAAATGAAGTTTTCTGCAACTCTATAAATCCATAGGGTCAAACTACGAGAAAATATCAACAAAAAGGTCCGCTTCAATTTTCCCCATTTTCCTTGTACAGCTCCCTTTAGAGGTAAACGTAATCGGGCGTCCCCTGGTATCAGCTCCGATTCAGGCACGGACAGCCCCAAATGAAGTTTTCTGCAATTCTACAAACCCATAGGGTCAAACTACGGGAAAATATCCACAAAACGGCCCGCTTCAATTTCTCCCCATTTTCATTGTATAGCTCCCTTTAGAGGTAAACGTAATCGGGCATCCCATGGTATCTGCTCCGATTCAGGCACGGACAGCCGCAAATGAAGTTTTCTGCAATTCTATAAACCCATAGGGTCAAACTACGAGAAAATATCCACAAAACGGCCCGCTTCAATTTCTCCCCATTTTCATTGTATAGCTCCCTTTAGAGGTAAACGTAATCGGGCGCCTCCTGGTATCTGCTCCGATTCAGGCACGGACAGCCGCAAATGAAGTTTTCTGCAATTCTATAAACCCATAGGGTCAAACTACGAGAAAATATCAACAAAAAGGCCCGCTTCAATTTTTCCCCATTTTCCAAGTATAGCTCCCTTTATAGGTAAACGTAATCGGGCGTCTCCTGGTATCTTCTCCGATTCAGGCACGGACAGCCGCAAATGAAGTTTTCTGCAACTCTATAAACCCATAGGGTCAAACTACGAGAAAATATCAACAAAAAGGCCCGCTTCAATTTTTCCCCATTTTCCAAGTATAGCTCCCTTTATAGGTAAACGTAATCGGGCGTCTCCTGGTATCTTCTCCGATTCAGGCACGGACAGCCGCAAATGAAGTTTTCTGCAACTCTATAAACCCATAGGGTCAAACTACGAGAAAATATCCACAAAACGGCCAGCTTCAATTTCTCCCCATTTTCCTTGTATAGCTCCCTTTAGAGGTAAACGTAATCGGGCGTCTCCTCGTATCTGTTCTGATTCAGGCACGGACAGCCGCAAATGAAGTTTTCGACAATTCTATAAACCCATAGGGTCAAACTACGAGAAAATATCCACAAAACGGCCCGCTTCAATTTCTCCCCATTTTCCTTGTATAGCTCCCTTTAGAGGTAAACATAATCGGGCGCCTCCTGGTATCTGCTCCGATTCAGGCACGGACAGCCGCAAATGAAGTTTTCTGCAATTCTATAAACCCATAGGGTCAAACTACGAGAAAATATCCAAAAAATGGCCCGCTTCAATTGTTCCCCATTTTCCTTGTATAGCTCCCTTTAGAGGTAAACGTAATCGGGCGTCCCCTGGTATCTGCTCCGATTCAGGCACGGACAGCCCCAAATGAACTTTTCTGCAATTCTATAAACCCATAGGGTCAAACTACGAGAAAATATCCACAAAACGGCCAGCTTCAATTTCTCCCCATTTTCCTTGTATAGCTCCCTTTAGAGGTAAACGTAATCGGGCATCTCCTAGTATCTGCTCCGATTCAGGCACGGACAGCCGCAAATATAGTTTTCTGCAATTCTATAAACCCATAGGGTCAAACTACGAGAAAATAACCACAAAACGGCGCGCTTCAATTTTTCCCCATTTTCCTTGTATAGCTTCCTTTAGAGGTAAACGTAATCAGGCACCTCCTGGTATCTGCTCCGATTCAGGCACGGACTGCCGCAAATGAAGTTTTCTGCAACTCTATAAACCCATAGGGTCAAACTACGAGAAAATATCAACAAAAAGGCCCGCTTCAATTTTTCCCCATTTTCCTTGTATAGCTCCCTTTAGAGGTAAACGTAATCGGGCGTCCCCTGGTATCAGCTCCGATTCAGGCACGGACAGCCCCAAATGAAGTTTTCTGCAATTCTACAAGCCCATAGGGTCAAACTACGAGAAAATATCCACAAAACGGCCCGCTTCAATTTCTCCCCATTTTCATTGTATAGCTCCCTTTAGAGGTAAACGTAATCGGGCGTCCCCTGGTATCTGCTCCGATTCAGGCACGGACAGCCCCAAATGAACTTTTCAGCAATTCTATAAACCCATAGGGTCAAACTACGAGAAAATATCCACAAAACGGCCAGCTTCAATTTCTCCCCATTTTCCTTGTATAGCTCTCTTTAGAGGTAAACGTAATCGGGTATCTCCTAGTATCTGCTCCGATTCAGGCACGGACAGCCGCAAATAAAGTTTTCTGCAATTCTATAAACCCATAGGGTCAAACTACGAGAAAATAACCACAAAACGGCGCGCTTCAATTTTTCCCCATTTTCCTTGTATAACTTCCTTTAGAGGTAAACGTAATCAGGCACCTCCTGGTATCTGCTCCGATTCAGGCACGGACTGCCGCAAATGAACTTTTCTGCAATTCTATAAACCCATAGGGTCAAACTACGAGAAAATATCCACAAAACGGCCAGCTTCAATTTCTCCCCATTTTCCTTGTATAGCTCCCTTTAGAGGTAAACGTAATCGGGCATCTCCTAGTATCTGCTCTGATTCTGGCACGGACAGCCGCAAATAAAGTTTTCTGCAATTCTATAAACCCATAGGGTCAAACTACGAGAAAATAACCACATAACGGCGCGCTTCAATTTTTCCCCATTTTTCTTGTATAGCTTCCTTTAGAGGTAAACGTAATCAGGCACCTCCTGGTATCTGCTCCGATTCAGGCACGGACTGCCGCAAATGAAGTTTTCTGCAACTCTATAAACCCATAGGGTCAAACTACGAGAAAATATCAACAAAAAGCCCCGCTTCAATTTTTCCCCATTTTCATTGTATAGCTCCCTTTAGAGGTAAACGTAATCGGGCGTCCCCTGGTATCAGCTCCGATTCAGGCACGGACATCCCCAAATGAAGTTTTCTGCAATTCTACAAACCCATAGGGTCAAACTACGAGAAAATATCCACAAAACGGCCCGCTTCAATTTCTCCCCATTTTCATTGTATAGCTCCCTTTAGAGGTAAACGTAATCGGGCATCCCATGGTATCTGCTCCGATTCAGGCACGGACAGCCGCAAATGAAGTTTTCTGCAATTCTATAAACCCATAGGGTCAAACTACGAGAAAATATCCACAAAACGGCCCGCTTCGATTTTTCCCCATTTTCCTTGTATAGCTCCCTTTAGAGGTAAATGTAATCGGGCATCCCATGGTATCTCCTCCGATTCAGGCATGGACAGCAGCAAATGAAGTTTTCTGCAATTCTATAAACCCATAGGGTCAAACTACGAGAAAATATCCAAAAAATGGCCCGCTTCAATTGTTCCCCATTTTCCTTGTATAGCTCCCTTTAGAGGTAAACGTAATCGGGCGTCCCCTGGAATCTGCTCCGATTCAGGCACGGACTACCGCAAATGAAGTTTTCTGCAACTCTATAAACCCATAGGGTCAAACTACGAGAAAATATCAACAAAAAGGTCCGCTTCAATTTTTCCCCATTTTCCTTGTACAGCTCCCTTTAGAGGTAAACGTAATCGGGCGTCCCCTGGTATCAGCTCCGATTCAGGCACGGACAGCCCCAAATGAAGTTTTCAGCAATTCTACAAACCCATAGGGTCAAACTACGAGAAAATATCCACAAAACGGCCCGCTTCAATTTCTCCCCATTTTCATTGTATAGCTCCCTTTAGAGGTAAACGTAATCGGGCGCCTCCTGGTATCTGCTCCGATTCAGGCACGAACAGCCGCAAATGAAGTTTTCTGCAATTCTATAAACCCATAGGGTCAAACTACGAGAAAATATCCACAAAACGGCCCGCTTCAATTTTTCCCCATTTTCCTTGTATAGCTCCCTTTAGAGGTAAACGTAATCGGGCATCCCATGGTATCTGCTCCGATTCAGGCACGGACAGCTGCAAATGAAGTTTTCTGCAATTCTATAAACTCATAGGGTCAAACTACGAGAAAATAACCACAAAACGGCGCGCTTCAATTTTTCCCCATTTTCCTTGTATAGCTTCCTTTAGAGGTAAACGTAATCAGGCACCTCCTGGTATCTGCTCCGATTCAGGCACGGACAGCCGCAAATGAAGTTTTCTGCAACTCTATAAACCCATAGGGTCAAACTACGAGAAAATATCCACAGAACGGCCAGCTTCAATTTCTCCCCATTTTCCTTGTATAGCTCCCTTTAGAGGTAAACGTAATCGGGCGTCTCCTTGTATCTGTTCTGATTCAGGCACGGACAGCCGCAAATGAAGTTTTCGACAATTCTATAAGCCCATAGGGTCAAACTACGAGAAAATATCCACAAAACGGCCCGCTTCAATTTCTCCCCATTTTCCTTGTATAGCTCCCTTTAGAGGTAAACATAATCGGGCGCCTCCTGGTATCTGCTCCGATTCAGGCACGGACAACCGCAAATGAAGTTTTCTGCAATTCTATAAACCCATAGGGTCAAACTACGAGAAAATATCCAAAAAATGGCCCGCTTCAATTGTTCCCCATTTTCCTTGTATAGCTCCCTTTAGAGGTAAACGTAATCGGGCGTCCCCTGGTATCTGCTCCGATTCAGGCACGGACAGCCCCAAATGAACTTTTCTGCAATTCTATAAACCCATAGGGTCAAACTACGAGAAAATATCCACAAAACAGCCAGCTTCAATTTCTCCCCATTTTCCTTGTATAGCTCCCTTTAGAGGTAAACGTAATCGGGCATCTCCTAGTATCTGCTCCGATTCAGGCACGGACAGCCGCAAATATAGTTTTCTGCAATTCTATAAACCCATAGGGTCAAACTACGAGAAAATAACCACAAAACGGCGCGCTTCAATTTTTCCCCATTTTCCTTGTATAGCTTCCTTTAGAGGTAAACGTAATCAGGCACCTCCTGGTATCTGCTCCGATTCAGGCACGGACTGCCGCAAATGAAGTTTTCTGCAACTCTATAAACCCATAGGGTCAAACTACGAGAAAATATCAACAAAAAGGCCCGCTTCAATTTTTCCCCATTTTCCTTGTATAGCTCCCTTTAGAGGTAAACGTAATCGGGCGTCCCCTGGTATCAGCTCCGATTCAGGCACGGACAGCCCCAAATGAAGTTTTCTGCAATTCTACAAGCCCATAGGGTCAAACTACGAGAAAATATCCACAAAACGGCCCGCTTCAATTTCTCCCCATATTCATTGTATAGCTCCCTTTAGAGGTAAACGTAATCGGGCGTCCCCTGGTATCTGCTCCGATTCAGGCACGGACAGCCCCAAATGAACTTTTCTGCAATTCTATAAACCCATAGGGTCAAACTACGAGAAAATATCCACAAAACGGCCAGCTTCAATTTCTCCCCATTTTCCTTGTATAGCTCTCTTTAGAGGTAAACGTAATCGGGTATCTCCTAGTATCTGCTCCGATTCAGGCACGGACAGCCGCAAATAAAGTTTTCTGCAATTCTATAAACCCATAGGGTCAAACTACGAGAAAATAACCACAAAACGGCGCGCTTCAATTTTTCCCCATTTTCCTTGTATAACTTCCTTTAGAGGTAAACGTAATCAGGCACCTCCTGGTATCTGCTCCGATTCAGGCACGGACTGCCGCAAATGAAGTTTTCTGCAACTCTATAAACCCATAGGGTCAAACTACGAGAAAATATCAACAAAAAGGCCCGCTTCAATTTTTCCCCATTTTCCTTGTATAGCTCCCTTTAGAGGTAAACGTAATCGGGCGTCCCCTGGTATCAGCTCCGATTCAGGCACGGACAGCCCCAAATGAAGTTTTCTGCAATTCTACAAGCCCATAGGGTCAAACTACGAGAAAATATCCACAAAACGGCCCGCTTCAATTTCTCCCCATTTTCATTGTATAGCTCCCTTTAGAGGTAAACGTAATCGGGCGTCCCCTGGTATCTGCTCCGATTCAGGCACGGACAGCCCCAAATGAACTTTTCTGCAATTCTATAAACCCATAGGGTCAAACTACGAGAAAATATCCACAAAACGGCCAGCTTCAATTTCTCCCCATTTTCCTTGTATAGCTCTCTTTAGAGGTACAAGGCCTTCGATTCTATGAACTGGAAGTTCATCTTTACTGCAATGGATCGTATGAATTTTCCCTTAAAGTTCATTAACTGGATTCGAAAGTGTATTACCTCTCCCTATTTCTCGGTGAAGATAAATGGATCCCTTGAGGGATATTTTCAGGGCAAGGCTGGCCTTCGTCAAGGAGATCCACTCTCACCTTTTCTTTTTGTGTTGGGGATGGAAGTTCTCACAGCGTATCTTTCGCACGACATCTCCCAAGCCCTTGAGTTTGATTATCATTGGAGAACTAAGGAGTTGAGACTTTCTCACTTGATTTTCGCGGATGATGTACTGCTTTTTTGCAAAGGAACGGTGGGCGCTGTTAGTTCACTCTTGGCCTCGATCAACAGGTTTGGGGAGGTGTCCAACCTTCGTGCTAATCCAGAAAAAAGTCAATGTTTCCTTTGCAATGTGGCCGATGCTGAGGCCTCTCAGATTCTAAGTATATCCGGATTTCACAGAGGCACACTTCCCATAAAGTACTTGGGTCTCCCTCTAATCTCCAGCCGCCTTCGTGCTTCTGACTGCATTCCATTGGTGCAAAGACTATGCTCTCGCATTGATACCTGGACTTCCCGCTCTTTAAGATTTTCTGCTAGACTCCAACTCATCAAAGCTGTGCTTTTCAACATTCAAGGCTATTGGTCCTCCTACCTATTCATGCCAAAGAAAGTTCTTAAGCAAATTCAGTCGACCCTCTCAAATTTCTTATGGGGGGGTACTCATAATGGCCCTTGTCACCATAAAGTTGCTTGGGATATTTGCTGCCTGCCAAAAGAAGAAGGAGGATTGGGAATCCGTGATATTTACGATTGGAACAAGGCTGCTATCTTTTTTTAGATTTTGGAGAATTTCCCAACCTTATGATAAATCCCTGTGGGTGTTATGGGTCCAAAAATGTCTTTTTAAGCGTAAACCTTTCTGGACAGCTGGTATCCCTTCTGCCTGCCCTTGGAATATTCGAAAAATGCTTAATCATAGATTTGAAGCGATGCAGCATTTATCGTTCGTTGTGGGAGAAAATTCTGCTTTCTATCTTTGGCATGATCCTTGGTTAGCAGCCTCCCCTTTGATCGAGTACTTGGGATTTGATATTGTTTCAGTTTCGGAGTCTTACAACCTGGCTCGAGTTAACACTATCACTTGCGGAAGAACCTGGACTCCATCGTCTTCAAATCATGTTTTGGTAATAGATCTTAGAATGCTTCTCTCAACATGCACCATCAGTCAAAGAGACGAGGTTCTTTGGGATGGCTCTAAAAAGGTTAATTTATCGTTAATATGGCAGTCTATTCGTAGAACTGGTAACCCACCTCCTTGGTATGATGTTGTTTGGCACTCCTTTGCAATTCCTAAATGCGCATTTTTCACCTGGTTGGCTCTTCGCAAAAGGCTTCTTACAAAAGATCGTATGTTGGTGTGGGGGATGCAGGTCAACCCTCGCTGTGTTTTGTGTTCTAGTGCGAATGAAACCATTGAGCATATATGTTGTCTTTGCCCTGTTACTTATATTCTCATTCGTAGCAGTGGTATTGCTTTATCCACATGCTGGGATGATTGGTGTTCAGGAAACTTTCTTCGGGAGCCAACTAGTAGAGTAAAGCACATGATGGGTTTACTTCACATTTCTGTGGTTATTTATACTGTATGGCAGGAGAGAAATAATCGTATTCATCAAAGAGAGAGGCCGCGGAGGACGAGTCAATTAGTGCATGATGTAAAGCGCATGGTTCGGGAAAAGCTATTCACTTGCACTTTATTTCGGAAACAGGCTAATAGGGATTGTAATCTTGTCTCTTTAATTTATTAGTTGGCAGGGTTTTATTTCGGTTGTTGTACTGGTTTTCAGTAGACTTTGTTTTCATATGTAGCTTTGTCTTTGGTTGGTGGGTTTTCAACCGCGGGGTATGCCCCTAGTTTTTGTAACTTTCGTTCTAATATATATCATTCATTTAGCAAAAAAAAAAAAGTAAACGTAATCGGGTATCTCCTAGTATCTGCTCCGATTCAGGCACGGACAGCCGCAAATAAAGTTTTCTGCAATTCTATAAACCCATAGGGTCAAACTACGAGAAAATAACCACAAAACGGCGCGCTTCAATTTTTCCCCATTTTCCTTGTATAACTTCCTTTAGAGGTAAACGTAATCAGGCACCTCCTGGTATCTGCTCCGATTCAGGCACGGACTGCCGCAAATGAACTTTTCTGCAATTCTATAAACCCATAGGGTCAAACTACGAGAAAATATCCACAAAACGGCCAGCTTCAATTTCTCCCCATTTTCCTTGTATAGCTCCCTTTAGAGGTAAACGTAATCGGGCATCTCCTAGTATCTGCTCTGATTCAGGCACGGACAGCCGCAAATAAAGTTTTCTGCAATTCTATAAACCCATAGGGTCAAACTACGAGAAAATAACCACATAACGGCGCGCTTCAATTTTTCCCCATTTTCCTTGTATAGCTTCCTTTAGAGGTAAACGTAATCAGGCACCTCCTGGTATCTGCTCCGATTCAGGCACGGACTACCGCAAATGAAGTTTTCTGCAACTCTATAAACCCATAGGGTCAAACTACGAGAAAATATCAACAAAAAGGTCCGCTTCAATTTTTCCCCATTTTCCTTGTACAGCTCCCTTTAGAGGTAAACGTAATCGGGCGTCCCCTGGTATCTGCTCCGATTCAGGCACGGACAGCCCCAAATGAAGTTTTCTGCAATTCTACAAACCCATAGGGTCAAACTACGAGAAAATATCCACAAAACGGCCCGCTTCAATTTCTCCCCATTTTCATTGTATAGCTCCCTTTAGAGGTAAACGTAATTGGGCGCCTCCTGGTATCTGCTCCGATTCAGGCACGAACAGCCGCAAATGAAGTTTTCTGCAATTCTATAAACCCATAGGGTCAAACTACGAGAAAATATCCACAAAACGGCCCGCTTCAATTTTTCCCCATTTTCCTTGTATAGCTCCCTTTAGAGGTAAACGTAATCGGGCATCCCATGGTATCTGCTCCGATTCAGGCACGGACAGCTGCAAATGAAGTTTTCTGCAATTCTATAAACTCATAGGGTCAAACTACGAGAAAATAACCACAAAACGGCGCGCTTCAATTTTTCCCCATTTTCCTTGTATAGCTTCCTTTAGAGGTAAACGTAATCAGGCACCTCCTGGTATCTGCTCCGATTCAGGCACGGACAGCCGCAAATGAAGTTTTCTGCAACTCTATAAACCCATAGGGTCAAACTACGAGAAAATATCCACAAAACGGCCAGCTTCAATTTCTCCCCATTTTCCTTGTATAGCTCCCTTTAGAGGTAAACGTAATCGGGCGTCTCCTCGTATCTGTTCTGATTCAGGCACGGACAGCCGCAAATGAAGTTTTCGACAATTCTATAAACCCATAGGGTCAAACTACGAGAAAATATCCACAAAACGGCCCGCTTCAATTTCTCCCCATTTTCCTTGTATAGCTCCCTTTAGAGGTAAACATAATCGGGCGCCTCCTGGTATCTGCTCCGATTCAGGCACGGACAACCGCAAATGAAGTTTTCTGCAATTCTATAAACCCATAGGGTCAAACTACGAGAAAATATCCAAAAAATGGCCCGCTTCAATTGTTCCCCATTTTCCTTGTATAGCTCCCTTTAGAGGTAAACGTAATCGGGCGTCCCCTGGTATCTGCTCCGATTCAGGCACGGACAGCCCCAAATGAACTTTTCTGCAATTCTATAAACCCATAGGGTCAAACTACGAGAAAATATCCACAAAACAGCCAGCTTCAATTTCTCCCCATTTTCCTTGTATAGCTCCCTTTAGAGGTAAACGTAATCGGGCATCTCCTAGTATCTGCTCCGATTCAGGCACGGACAGCCGCAAATATAGTTTTCTGCAATTCTATAAACCCATAGGGTCAAACTACGAGAAAATAACCACAAAACGGCGCGCTTCAATTTTTCCCCATTTTCCTTGTATAGCTTCCTTTAGAGGTAAACGTAATCAGGCACCTCCTGGTATCTGCTCCGATTCAGGCACGGAATGCCGCAAATGAAGTTTTCTGCAACTCTATAAACCCATAGGGTCAAACTACGAGAAAATATCAACAAAAAGGCCCGCTTCAATTTTTCCCCATTTTCCTTGTATAGCTCCCTTTAGAGGTAAACGTAATCGGGCGTCCCCTGGTATCAGCTCCGATTCAGGCACGGACAGCCCCAAATGAAGTTTTCTGCAATTCTACAAGCCCATAGGGTCAAACTACGAGAAAATATCCACAAAACGGCCCGCTTCAATTTCTCCCCATTTTCATTGTATAGCTCCCTTTAGAGGTAAACGTAATCGGGCGTCCCCTGGTATCTGCTCCGATTCAGGCACGGACAGCCCCAAATGAACTTTTCTGCAATTCTATAAACCCATAGGGTCAAACTACGAGAAAATATCCACAAAACGGCCAGCTTCAATTTCTCCCCATTTTCTTTGTATAGCTCTCTTTAGAGGTAAACGTAATCGGGTATCTCCTAGTATCTGCTCCGATTCAGGCACAGACAGCCGCAAATAAAGTTTTCTGCAATTCTATAAACCCATAGGGTCAAACTACGAGAAAATAACCACAAAACGGCGCGCTTCAATTTTTCCCCATTTTCCTTGTATAACTTCCTTTAGAGGTAAACGTAATCAGGCACCTCCTGGTATCTGCTCCGATTCAGGCACGGACTGCCGCAAATGAACTTTTCTGCAATTCTATAAACCCATAGGGTCAAACTACGAGAAAATATCCACAAAACGGCCAGCTTCAATTTCTCCCCATTTTCCTTGTATAGCTCCCTTTAGAGGTAAACGTAATCGGGCATCTCCTAGTATCTGCTCTGATTCAGGCACGGACAGCCGCAAATAAAGTTTTCTGCAATTCTATAAACCCATAGGGTCAAACTACGAGAAAATAACCACATAACGGCGCGCTTCAATTTTTCCCCATTTTCCTTGTATAGCTTCCTTTAGAGGTAAACGTAATCAGGCACCTCCTGGTTTCTGCTCCGATTCAGGCACGGACTACCGCAAATGAAGTTTTCTGCAACTCTATAAACCCATAGGGTCAAACTACGAGAAAATATCAACAAAAAGGTCCGCTTCAATTTTTCCCCATTTTCCTTGTACAGCTCCCTTTAGAGGTAAACGTAATCGGGCGTCCCCTGGTATCAGCTCCGATTCAGGCACGGACAGCCCCAAATGAAGTTTTCTGCAATTCTACAAACCCATAGGGTCAAACTACGAGAAAATATCCACAAAACGGCCCGCTTCAATTTCTCCCCATTTTCATTGTATAGCTCCCTTTAGAGGTAAACGTAATTGGGCGCCTCCTGGTATCTGCTCCGATTCAGGCACGAACAGCCGCAAATGAAGTTTTCTGCAATTCTATAAACCCATAGGGTCAAACTACGAGAAAATAACCACAAAACGGCGCGCTTCAATTTTTCCCCATTTTCCTTGTATAGCTTCCTTTAGAGGTAAACGTAATCAGGCACCTCCTGGTATCTGCTCCGATTCAGGCACGGACAGCCGCAAATGAAGTTTTCTGCAACTCTATAAACCCATAGGGTCAAACTACGAGAAAATATCCACAAAACGGCCAGCTTCAATTTCTCCCCATTTTCCTTGTATAGCTCCCTTTAGAGGTAAACGTAATCGGGCGTCTCCTCGTATCTGTTCTAATTCAGGCACGGACAGCCGCAAATGAAGTTTTCGACAATTCTATAAACCCATAGGGTCAAACTACGAGAAAATATCCACAAAACGGCCCGCTTCAATTTCTCCCCATTTTCATTGTATAGCTCCCTTTAGAGGTAAACGTAATCGGGCGTCCCCTGGTATCTGCTCCGATTCAGGCACGGACAGCCCCAAATGAACTTTTTCTGCAATTCTATAAACCCATAGGGTCAAACTACGAGAAAATATCCACAAAACGGCCAGCTTCAATTTCTCCCCATTTTCCTTGTATAGCTCTCTTTAGAGGTAAACGTAATCGGGTATCTCCTAGTATCTGCTCCGATTCAGGCACGGACAGCCGCAAATAAAGTTTTCTGCAATTCTATAAACCCATAGGGTCAAACTACGAGAAAATAACCACAAAACGGCGCGCTTCAATTTTTCCCCATTTTCCTTGTATAACTTCCTTTAGAGGTAAACGTAATCAGGCACCTCCTAGTATCTGCTCCGATTCAGGCACGGACTGCCGCAAATGAACTTTTCTGCAATTCTATAAACCCATAGGGTCAAACTACGAGAAAATATCCACAAAACGGCCAACTTCAATTTCTCCCCATTTTCCTTGTATAGCTCCCTTTAGAGGTAAACGTAATCGGGCATCTCCTAGTATCTGCTCTGATTCAGGCACGGACAGCCGCAAATAAAGTTTTCTGCAATTCTATAAACCCATAGGGTCAAACTACGAGAAAATAACCACATAACGGCGCGCTTCAATTTTTCCCCATTTTCCTTGTATAGCTTCCTTTAGAGGTAAACGTAATCAGGCACCTCCTGGTATCTGCTCCGGTTCAGGCACGGACTGCCGCAAATGAAGTTTTCTGCAACTCTATAAACCCATAGGGTCAAACTACGAGAAAATATCAACAAAAAGCCCCGCTTCAATTTTTCCCCATTTTCATTGTATAGCTCCCTTTAGAGGTAAACGTAATCGGGCGTCCCCTGGTATCAGCTCCGATTCAGGCACGGACAGCCCCAAATGAAGTTTTCTGCAATTCTATAAACCCATAGGGTCAAACTACGAGAAAAGATCCACAAAACGGCCCGCTTCAATTTTTCCCCATTTTCCTTGTATAGCTCCCTTTAGAGGTAAACGTAATCGGGCATCCCATGGTATCTGCTCCGATTCAGGCACGGACAGACGCAAATGAAGTTTTCTGCAATTCTATAAACCCATAGGGTCAAACTACGAGAAAATAACCACAAAATGGCGCGCTTCAATTTTTCCCCATTTTCCTTGTATAGCTTCCTTTAGAGGTAAACGTAATCAGGCACCTCCTGGTATCTGCTCCGATTCAGGCACGGACTGCCGCAAATGAAGTTTTCTGCAACTCTATAAACCCATAGGGTCAAACTACGAGAAAATATCAACAAAAAGGCCCGCTTCAATTTTTCCCCATTTTCCTTGTATAGCTCCCTTTAGAGGTAAACGTAATCGGGCGTCCCCTGGTATCTGCTCCGATTCAGGCACGGACAGCCCCAAATGAAGTTTTCTGCAATTCTACAAACCCATAGGGTCAAACTACGAGAAAATATCCACAAAACGGCACGCTTCAATTTCTCCCCATTTTCATTGTATAGCTCCCTTTAGAGGTAAACGTAATCGGGCATCCCATGGTATCTGCTCCGATTCAGGCACGGACAGCCGCAAATGAAGTTTTCTGCAATTCTATAAACCCATAGGGTCAAACTACGAGAAAATATCCACAAAACGGCCCGCTTCGATTTTTCCCCATTTTCCTTGTATAGCTCCCTTTAGAGGTAAATGTAATCGGGCATCCCATGGTATCTCCTCCGATTCAGGCATGGACAGACGCAAATGAAGTTTTCTGCAATTCTATAAACCCATAGGGTCAAACTACGAGAAAATATCCAAAAAATGGCCCGCTTCAATTGTTCCCCATTTTCCTTGTATAGCTCCCTTTAGAGGTAAACGTAATCGGGCGTCCCCTGGAATCTGCTCCGATTCAGGCACGGACTACCGCAAATGAAGTTTTCTGCAACTCTATAAACCCATAGGGTCAAACTACGAGAAAATATCAACAAAAAGGTCCGCTTCAATTTTTCCCCATTTTCCTTGTACAGCTCCCTTTAGAGGTAAACGTAATCGGGCGTCCCCTGGTATCAGCTCCGATTCAGGCACGGACAGCCCCAAATGAAGTTTTCTGCAATTCTACAAACCCATAGGGTCAAACTACGAGAAAATATCCACAAAACGGCCCGCTTCAATTTCTCCCCATTTTCATTGTATAGCTCCCTTTAGAGGTAAACGTAATCGGGCGCCTCCTGGTATCTGCTCCGATTCAGGCACGAACAGCCGCAAATGAAGTTTTCTGCAATTCTATAAACCCATAGGGTCAAACTACGAGAAAATATCCACAAAACGGCCCGCTTCAATTTTTCCCCATTTTCCTTGTATAGCTCCCTTTAGAGGTAAACGTAATCGGGCATCCCATGGTATCTGCTCCGATTCAGGCACGGACAGCTGCAAATGAAGTTTTCTGCAATTCTATAAACTCATAGGGTCAAACTACGAGAAAATAACCACAAAACGGCGCGCTTCAATTTTTCCCCATTTTCCTTGTATAGCTTCCTTTAGAGGTAAACGTAATCAGGCACCTCCTGGTATCTGCTTCGATTCAGGCACGGACTGCCGCAAATGAAGTTTTCTGCAACTCTATAAACCCATAGGGTCAAACTACGAGAAAATATCAACGAAAAGGCCCGCTTCAATTTTTCCCCATTTTCCTTGTATAGCTCCGTTTAGAGGTAAACGTAATCGGGCGTCCCCTGGTATCTGCTCCGATTCAGGCACGGACAGCCCCAAATGAAGTTTTCTTCAATTCTACAAACCCATAGGGTCAAACTACGAGAAAATATCCACAAAACGGCCAGCTTCAATTTCTCCCCATTTTCCTTGTATAGCTCCCTTTAGAGGTAAACGTAATCGGGCGCCTCCTGGTATCTGCTCCGATTCAGGCACGGACAGCCGCAAATATAGTTTTCTGCAATTCTATAAACCCATAGGGTCAAACTACGAGAAAATAACCACAAAACGGCGCGCTTCAATTTTTCCCCATTTTCCTTGTATAGCTTCCTTTAGAGGTAAACGTAATCAGGCACCTCCTGGTATCTGCTCCGATTCAGGCACGGACTGCCGCAAATGAAGTTTTCTGCAACTCTATAAACCCATAGGGTCAAACTACGAGAAAATATCAACAAAAAGGCCCGCTTCAATTTTTCCCCATTTTCCTTGTATAGCTCCCTTTAGAGGTAAACGTAATCGGGCGTCCCCTGGTATCAGCTCCGATTCAGGCACGGACAGCCCCAAATGAAGTTTTCTGCAATTCTACAAGCCCATAGGGTCAAACTACGAGAAAATATCCACAAAACGGCCCGCTTCAATTTCTCCCCATTTTCATTGTATAGCTCCCTTTAGAGGTAAACGTAATCGGGCGTCCCCTGGTATCTGCTCCGATTCAGGCACGGACAGCCCCAAATGAACTTTTCTGCAATTCTATAAACCCATAGGGTCAAACTACGAGAAAATATCCACAAAACGGCCCGCTTCGATTTTTCCCCATTTTCCTTGTATAGCTCCCTTTAGAGGTAAATGTAATCGGGCATCCCATGGTATCTCCTCCGATTCAGGCATGGACAGACGCAAATGAAGTTTTCTGCAATTCTATAAACCCATAGGGTCAAACTACGAGAAAATATCCAAAAAATGGCCCGCTTCAATTGTTCCCCATTTTCCTTGTATAGCTCCCTTTAGAGGTAAACGTAATCGGGCGTCCCCTGGAATCTGCTCCGATTCAGGCACGGACTACCGCAAATGAAGTTTTCTGCAACTCTATAAACCCATAGGGTCAAACTACGAGAAAATATCAACAAAAAGGTCCGCTTCAATTTTTCCCCATTTTCCTTGTACAGCTCCCTTTAGAGGTAAACGTAATCGGGCGTCCCCTGGTATCAGCTCCGATTCAGGCACGGACAGCCCCAAATGAAGTTTTCTGCAATTCTACAAACCCATAGGGTCAAACTACGAGAAAATATCCACAAAACGGCCCGCTTCAATTTCTCCCCATTTTCATTGTATAGCTCCCTTTAGAGGTAAACGTAATCGGGCGCCTCCTGGTATCTGCTCCGATTCAGGCACGAACAGCCGCAAATGAAGTTTTCTGCAATTCTATAAACCCATAGGGTCAAACTACGAGAAAATATCCACAAAACGGCCCGCTTCAATTTTTCCCCATTTTCCTTGTATAGCTCCCTTTAGAGGTAAACGTAATCGGGCATCCCATGGTATCTGCTCCGATTCAGGCACGGACAGCTGCAAATGAAGTTTTCTGCAATTCTATAAACTCATAGGGTCAAACTACGAGAAAATAACCACAAAACGGCGCGCTTCAATTTTTCCCCATTTTCCTTGTATAGCTTCCTTTAGAGGTAAACGTAATCAGGCACCTCCTGGTATCTGCTTCGATTCAGGCACGGACTGCCGCAAATGAAGTTTTCTGCAACTCTATAAACCCATAGGGTCAAACTACGAGAAAATATCAACGAAAAGGCCCGCTTCAATTTTTCCCCATTTTCCTTGTATAGCTCCGTTTAGAGGTAAACGTAATCGGGCGTCCCCTGGTATCTGCTCCGATTCAGGCACGGACAGCCCCAAATGAAGTTTTCTTCAATTCTACAAACCCATAGGGTCAAACTACGAGAAAATATCCACAAAACGGCCAGCTTCAATTTCTCCCCATTTTCCTTGTATAGCTCCCTTTAGAGGTAAACGTAATCGGGCGCCTCCTGGTATCTGCTCCGATTCAGGCACGGACAGCCGCAAATATAGTTTTCTGCAATTCTATAAACCCATAGGGTCAAACTACGAGAAAATAACCACAAAACGGCGCGCTTCAATTTTTCCCCATTTTCCTTGTATAGCTTCCTTTAGAGGTAAACGTAATCAGGCACCTCCTGGTATCTGCTCCGATTCAGGCACGGACTGCCGCAAATGAAGTTTTCTGCAACTCTATAAACCCATAGGGTCAAACTACGAGAAAATATCAACAAAAAGGCCCGCTTCAATTTTTCCCCATTTTCCTTGTATAGCTCCCTTTAGAGGTAAACGTAATCGGGCGTCCCCTGGTATCAGCTCCGATTCAGGCACGGACAGCCCCAAATGAAGTTTTCTGCAATTCTATAAACCCATAGGGTCAAACTACGAGAAAAGATCCACAAAACGGCCCGCTTCAATTTTTCCCCATTTTCCTTGTATAGCTCCCTTTAGAGGTAAACGTAATCGGGCATCCCATGGTATCTGCTCCGATTCAGGCACGGACAGACGCAAATGAAGTTTTCTGCAATTCTATAAACCCATAGGGTCAAACTACGAGAAAATAACCACAAAATGGCGCGCTTCAATTTTTCCCCATTTTCCTTGTATAGCTTCCTTTAGAGGTAAACGTAATCAGGCACCTCCTGGTATCTGCTCCGATTCAGGCACGGACTGCCGCAAATGAAGTTTTCTGCAACTCTATAAACCCATAGGGTCAAACTACGAGAAAATATCAACAAAAAGGCCCGCTTCAATTTTTCCCCATTTTCCTTGTATAGCTCCCTTTAGAGGTAAACGTAATCGGGCGTCCCCTGGTATCTGCTCCGATTCAGGCACGGACAGCCCCAAATGAAGTTTTCTGCAATTCTACAAACCCATAGGGTCAAACTACGAGAAAATATCCACAAAACGGCACGCTTCAATTTCTCCCCATTTTCATTGTATAGCTCCCTTTAGAGGTAAACGTAATCGGGCATCCCATGGTATCTGCTCCGATTCAGGCACGGACAGCCGCAAATGAAGTTTTCTGCAATTCTATAAACCCATAGGGTCAAACTACGAGAAAATATCCACAAAACGGCCCGCTTCGATTTTTCCCCATTTTCCTTGTATAGCTCCCTTTAGAGGTAAATGTAATCGGGCATCCCATGGTATCTCCTCCGATTCAGGCATGGACAGACGCAAATGAAGTTTTCTGCAATTCTATAAACCCATAGGGTCAAACTACGAGAAAATATCCAAAAAATGGCCCGCTTCAATTGTTCCCCATTTTCCTTGTATAGCTCCCTTTAGAGGTAAACGTAATCGGGCGTCCCCTGGAATCTGCTCCGATTCAGGCACGGACTACCGCAAATGAAGTTTTCTGCAACTCTATAAACCCATAGGGTCAAACTACGAGAAAATATCAACAAAAAGGTCCGCTTCAATTTTTCCCCATTTTCCTTGTACAGCTCCCTTTAGAGGTAAACGTAATCGGGCGTCCCCTGGTATCAGCTCCGATTCAGGCACGGACAGCCCCAAATGAAGTTTTCTGCAATTCTACAAACCCATAGGGTCAAACTACGAGAAAATATCCACAAAACGGCCCGCTTCAATTTCTCCCCATTTTCATTGTATAGCTCCCTTTAGAGGTAAACGTAATCGGGCGCCTCCTGGTATCTGCTCCGATTCAGGCACGAACAGCCGCAAATGAAGTTTTCTGCAATTCTATAAACCCATAGGGTCAAACTACGAGAAAATATCCACAAAACGGCCCGCTTCAATTTTTCCCCATTTTCCTTGTATAGCTCCCTTTAGAGGTAAACGTAATCGGGCATCCCATGGTATCTGCTCCGATTCAGGCACGGACAGCTGCAAATGAAGTTTTCTGCAATTCTATAAACTCATAGGGTCAAACTACGAGAAAATAACCACAAAACGGCGCGCTTCAATTTTTCCCCATTTTCCTTGTATAGCTTCCTTTAGAGGTAAACGTAATCAGGCACCTCCTGGTATCTGCTTCGATTCAGGCACGGACTGCCGCAAATGAAGTTTTCTGCAACTCTATAAACCCATAGGGTCAAACTACGAGAAAATATCAACGAAAAGGCCCGCTTCAATTTTTCCCCATTTTCCTTGTATAGCTCCGTTTAGAGGTAAACGTAATCGGGCGTCCCCTGGTATCTGCTCCGATTCAGGCACGGACAGCCCCAAATGAAGTTTTCTTCAATTCTACAAACCCATAGGGTCAAACTACGAGAAAATATCCACAAAACGGCCAGCTTCAATTTCTCCCCATTTTCCTTGTATAGCTCCCTTTAGAGGTAAACGTAATCGGGCGCCTCCTGGTATCTGCTCCGATTCAGGCACGGACAGCCGCAAATATAGTTTTCTGCAATTCTATAAACCCATAGGGTCAAACTACGAGAAAATAACCACAAAACGGCGCGCTTCAATTTTTCCCCATTTTCCTTGTATAGCTTCCTTTAGAGGTAAACGTAATCAGGCACCTCCTGGTATCTGCTCCGATTCAGGCACGGACTGCCGCAAATGAAGTTTTCTGCAACTCTATAAACCCATAGGGTCAAACTACGAGAAAATATCAACAAAAAGGCCCGCTTCAATTTTTCCCCATTTTCCTTGTATAGCTCCCTTTAGAGGTAAACGTAATCGGGCGTCCCCTGGTATCAGCTCCGATTCAGGCACGGACAGCCCCAAATGAAGTTTTCTGCAATTCTACAAGCCCATAGGGTCAAACTACGAGAAAATATCCACAAAACGGCCCGCTTCAATTTCTCCCCATTTTCATTGTATAGCTCCCTTTAGAGGTAAACGTAATCGGGCGTCCCCTGGTATCTGCTCCGATTCAGGCACGGACAGCCCCAAATGAACTTTTCTGCAATTCTATAAACCCATAGGGTCAAACTACGAGAAAATATCGACAAAACGGCCAGCTTCAATTTCTCCCCATTTTCCTTGTATAGCTCTCTTTAGAGGTAAACGTAATCGGGTATCTCCTAGTATCTGCTCCGATTCAGGCACGGACAGCCGCAAATAAAGTTTTCTGCAATTCTATAAACCCATAGGGTCAAACTACGAGAAAATAACCACAAAACGGCGCGCTTCAATTTTTCCCCATTTTCCTTGTATAACTTCCTTTAGAGGTAAACGTAATCAGGCACCTCCTGGTATCTGCTCCGATTCAGGCACGGACTTCCGCAAATGAACTTTTCTGCAATTCTATAAACCCATAGGGTCAAACTACGAGAAAATATCCACAAAACGGCCAGCTTCAATTTCTCCCCATTTTCCTTGTATAGCTCCCTTTAGAGGTAAACGTAATCGGGCATCTCCTAGTATCTGCTCTGATTCAGGCACGGACAGCCGCAAATAAAGTTTTCTGCAATTCTATAAACCCATAGGGTCAAACTACGAGAAAATAACCACAAAACGGCGCGCTTCAATTTTTCCCCATTTTCCTTGTATAGCTTCCTTTAGAGGTAAACGTAATCAGGCACCTCTTGGTATCTGCTCCGATTCAGGCACGGACTGCCGCAAATGAAGTTTTCTGCAACTCTATAAACCCATAGGGTCAAACTACGAGAAAATATCAACAAAAAGTCCCGCTTCAATTTTTCCCCATTTTCATTGTATAGCTCCCTTTAGAGGTAAACGTAATCGGGCGTCCCCTGGTATCAGCTCCGATTCAGGCACGGACAGCCCCAAATGAAGTTTTCTGCAATTCTACAAACCCATAGGGTCAAACTACGAGAAAAGATCCACAAAACGGCCCGCTTCAATTTTTCCCCATTTTCCTTGTATAGCTCCCTTTAGAGGTAAACGTAATCGGGCATCCCATGGTATCTGCTCCGATTCAGGCACGGACAGCCGCAAATGAAGTTTTCTGCAATTCTATAAACCCATAGGGTCAAACTACGAGAAAATATCCACAAAACGGCCCGCTTCAATTTTTCCCCATTTTCCTTGTATAACTCCCTTTAGAGGTAAACGTAATCGGGCATCCCATGGTATCTGCTCCGATTCAGGCACGGACAGCTGCAAATGAAGTTTTCTGCAATTCTATAAACTCATAGGGTCAAACTACGAGAAAATAACCACAAAATGGCGCGCTTCAATTTTTCCCCATTTTCCTTGTATAGCTTCCTTTAGAGGTAAACGTAATCAGGCACCTCCTGGTATCTGCTCCGATTCAGGCACGGACTGCCGCAAATGAAGTTTTCTGCAACTCTATAAACCCATAGGGTCAAACTACGAGAAAATATCAACGAAAAGGCCCGCTTCAATTTTTCCCCATTTTCCTTGTATAGCTCCCTTTAGAGGTAAACGTAATCGGGCGTCCCCTGGTATCTGCTCCGATTCAGGCACGGACAGCCCCAAATGAAGTTTTCTGCAATTCTACAAACCCATAGGGTCAAACTACGGGAAAATATCCACAAAACGGCCCGCTTCAATTTCTCCCCATTTTCATTGTATAGCTCCATTTAGAGGTAAACGTAATCGGGCATCCCATGGTATCTGCTCCGATTCAGGCACGGACAGCCGCAAATGAAGTTTTCTGCAATTCTATAAACCCATAGGGTCAAACTACGAGAAAATATCCACAAAACGGCCCGCTTCAATTTCTCCCCATTTTCATTGTATAGCTCCCTTTAGAGGTAAACGTAATCGGGCGCCTCCTGGTATCTGCTCCGATTCAGGCACGGACAGCCGCAAATGAAGTTTTCTGCAATTCTATAAACCCATAGGGTCAAACTACGAGAAAATATCAACAAAAAGGCCCGCTTCAATTTTTCCCCATTTTCCAAGTATAGCTCCCTTTATAGGTAAACGTAATCGGGCGTCTCCTGGTATCTTCTCCGATTCAGGCACGGACAGCCGCAAATGAAGTTTTCTGCAACTCTATAAACCCATAGGGTCAAACTACGAGAAAATATCCACAAAACGGCCAGCTTCAATTTCTCCCCATTTTCCTTGTATAGCTCCCTTTAGAGGTAAACGTAATCGGGCGTCTCCTCGTATCTGTTCTGATTCAGGCACGGACAGCCGCACATGAAGTTTTCGACAATTCTATAAACCCATAGGGTCAAACTACGAGAAAATATCCACAAAACGGCCCGCTTCAATTTCTCCCCATTTTCCTTGTATAGCTCCCTTTAGAGGTAAACATAATCGGGCGCCTCCTGGTATCTGCTCCGATTCAGGCACGGACTGCCGCAAATGAAGTTTTCTGCAACTCTATAAACCCATAGGGTCAAACTACGAGAAAATATCAACGAAAAGGCCCGCTTCAATTTTTCCCCATTTTCCTTGTATAGCTCCCTTTAGAGGTAAACGTAATCGGGCGTCCCCTGGTATCTGCTCCGATTCAGGCACGGACAGCCCCAAATGAAGTTTTCTGCAATTCTACAAACCCATAGGGTCAAACTACGGGAAAATATCCACAAAACGGCCCGCTTCAATTTCTCCCCATTTTCATTGTATAGCTCCATTTAGAGGTAAACGTAATCGGGCATCCCATGGTATCTGCTCCGATTCAGGCACGGACAGCCGCAAATGAAGTTTTCTGCAATTCTATAAACCCATAGGGTCAAACTACGAGAAAATATCCACAAAACGGCCCGCTTCAATTTCTCCCCATTTTCATTGTATAGCTCCCTTTAGAGGTAAACGTAATCGGGCGCCTCCTGGTATCTGCTCCGATTCAGGCACGGACAGCCGCAAATGAAGTTTTCTGCAATTCTATAAACCCATAGGGTCAAACTACGAGAAAATATCAACAAAAAGGCCCGCTTCAATTTTTCCCCATTGTCCAAGTATAGCTCCCTTTATAGGTAAACGTAATCGGGCGTCTCCTGGTATCTTCTCCGATTCAGGCACGGACAGCCGCAAATGAAGTTTTCTGCAACTCTATAAACCCATAGGGTCAAACTACGAGAAAATATCCACAAAACGGCCAGCTTCAATTTCTCCCCATTTTCCTTGTATAGCTCCCTTTAGAGGTAAACGTAATCGGGCGTCTCCTCGTATCTGTTCTGATTCAGGCACGGACAGCCGCACATGAAGTTTTCGACAATTCTATAAACCCATAGGGTCAAACTACGAGAAAATATCCACAAAACGGCCCGCTTCAATTTCTCCCCATTTTCCTTGTATAGCTCCCTTTAGAGGTAAACATAATCGGGCGCCTCCTGGTATCTGCTCCGATTCAGGCACAGACAGCCGCAAATGAAGTTTTCTGCAATTCTATAAACCCATAGGGTCAAACTACGAGAAAATATCCAAAAAATGGCCCGCTTCAATTGTTCCCCATTTTCCTTGTATAGCTCCCTTTAGAGGTAAACGTAATCGGGCGTCCCCTGGTATCTGCTCCGATTCAGGCACGGACAGCCCCAAATGAACTTTTCTGCAATTCTATAAACCCATAGGGTCAAACTACGAGAAAATATCCACAAAACGGCCAGCTTCAATTTCTCCCCATTTTCCTTGTATAGCTCCCTTTAGAGGTAAACGTAATCGGGCATCTCCTAGTATCTGCTCCGATTCAGG
Organism: Heracleum sosnowskyi; assembly: GCA_030848705.1. Lineage (NCBI taxonomy): Eukaryota > Viridiplantae > Streptophyta > Magnoliopsida > Apiales > Apiaceae > Heracleum > Heracleum sosnowskyi. Next base: position 566,847 of record JAUIZM010000033.1, read on the forward strand.
CACGGACAGCCGCAAATATAGTTTTCTGCAATTCTATAAACCCATAGGGTCAAACTACGAGAAAATAACCACAAAACGGCGCGCTTCAATTTTTCCCCATTTTCCTTGTATAGCTTCCTTTAGAGGTAAACGTAATCAGGCACCTCCTGGTATCTGCTCCGATTCAGGCACGGACTGCCGCAAATGAAGTTTTCTGCAACTCTATAAACCCATAGGGTCAAACTACGAGAAAATATCAACAAAAAGGCCCGCTTCAATTTTTCCCCATTTTCCTTGTATAGCTCCCTTTAGAGGTAAACGTAATCGGGCGTCCCCTGGTATCAGCTCCGATTCAGGCACGGACAGCCCCAAATGAAGTTTTCTGCAATTCTACAAGCCCATAGGGTCAAACTACGAGAAAATATCCACAAAATGGCCCGCTTCAATTTCTCCCCATTTTCATTGTATAGCTCCCTTTAGAGGTAAACGTAATCGGGCGTCCCCTGGTATCTGCTCCGATTCAGGCACGGACAGCCCCAAATGAACTTTTCTGCAATTCTATAAACCCATAGGGTCAAACTACGAGAAAATATCCACAAAACGGCCAGCTTCAATTTCTCCCCATTTTCCTTGTATAGCTCTCTTTAGAGGTAAACGTAATCGGGTATCTCCTAGTATCTGCTCCGATTCAGGCACGGACAGCCGCAAATAAAGTTTTCTGCAATTCTATAAACCCATAGGGTCAAACTACGAGAAAATAACCACAAAACGGCGCGCTTCAATTTTTCCCCATTTTCCTTGTATAACTTCCTTTAGAGGTAAACGTAATCAGGCACCTCCTGGTATCTGCTCCGATTCAGGCACGGACTGCCGCAAATGAACTTTTCTGCAATTCTATAAACCCATAGGGTCAAACTACGAGAAAATATCCACAAAACGGCCAGCTTCAATTTCTCTCCATTTTCCTTGTATAGCTCCCTTTAGAGGTAAACGTAATCGGGCATCTCCTAGTATCTGCTCTGATTCAGGCACGGACAGCCGCAAATAAAGTTTTCTGCAATTCTATAAACCCATAGGGTCAAACTACGAGAAAATAACCACATAACGGCGCGCTTCAATTTTTCCCCATTTTCCTTGTATAGCTTCCTTTAGAGGTAAACGTAATCAGGCACCTCCTGGTATCTGCTCCGATTCAGGCACGGACTGCCGCAAATGAAGTTTTCTGCAACTCTATAAACCCATAGGGTCAAACTACGAGAAAATATCAACAAAAAGGCCCGCTTCAATTTTTCCCCATTTTCCTTGTATAGCTTCCTTTAGAGGTAAACGTAATCAGGCACCTCCTGGTATCTGCTCCGATTCAGGCACGGACTGCCGCAAATGAAGTTTTCTGCAACTCTATAAACCCATAGGGTCAAACTACGAGAAAATATCAACAAAAAGGCCCGCTTCAATTTTTCCCCATTTTCCTTGTATAGCTCCCTTTAGAGGTAAACGTAATCGGGCATCCCCTGGTATCTGCTCCGATTCAGGCACGGACAGCCCCAAATGAAGTTTTCTGCAATTCTACAAACCCATAGGGTCAACTACGAGAAAATATCCACAAAACGGCCCGCTTCAATTTCTCCCCATTTTCATTGTATAGCTCCCTTTAGAGGTAAACGTAATCGGGCATCCCATGGTATCTGCTCCGATTCTGGCACGGACAGCCGCAAATGAAGTTTTCTGCAATTCTATAAACCCATAGGGTCAAACTACGAGAAAATATCCACAAAACGGCCCGCTTCGATTTTTCCCCATTTTCCTTGTATAGCTCCCTTTAGAGGTAAATGTAATCGGGCATCCCATGGTATCTCCTCCGATTCAGGCATGGACAGCCGCAAATGAAGTTTTCTGCAATTCTATAAACCCATAGGGTCAAACTACGAGAAAATATCCAAAAAATGGCCCGCTTCAATTGTTCCCCATTTTCCTTGTATAGCTCCCTTTAGAGGTAAACGTAATCGGGCGTCCCCTGGAATCTGCTCCGATTCAGGCACGGATTACCGCAAATGAAGTTTTCTGCAACTCTATAAACCCATAGGGTCAAACTACGAGAAAATATCAACGAAAAGGCCCGCTTCAATTTTTCCCCATTTTCCTTGTATAGCTTCCTTTAGAGGTAAACGTAATCAGGCACCTCCTGGTATCTGCTCCGATTCAGGCACGGACTGCCGCAAATGAAGTTTTCTGCAACTCTATAAACCCATAGGGTCAAACTACGAGAAAATATCAACAAAAAGGTCCGCTTCAATTTTTCCCCATTTTCCTTGTACAGCTCCCTTTAGAGGTAAACGTAATCGGGCGTCCCCTGGTATCAGCTCCGATTCAGGCACGGACAGCCCCAAATGAAGTTTTCTGCAATTCTACAAACCCATAGGGTCAAACTACGAGAAAATATCCACAAAACGGCCCGCTTCAATTTCTCCCCATTTTCATTGTATAGCTCCCTTTAGAGGTAAACGTAATCGGGCGCCTCCTGGTATCTGCTCCGATTCAGGCACGAACAGCCGCAAATGAAGTTTTCTGCAATTCTATAAACCCATAGGGTCAAACTACGAGAAAATATCCACAAAACGGCCCGCTTCAATTTTTCCCCATTTTCCTTGTATAGCTCCCTTTAGAGGTAAACGTAATCGGGCATCCCATGGTATCTGCTCCGATTCGGGCACGGACAGCTGCAAATGAAGTTTTCTGCAATTCTATAAACTCATAGGGTCAAACTACGAGAAAATAACCACAAAACGGCGCGCTTCAATTTTTCCCCATTTTCCTTGTATAGCTTCCTTTAGAGGTAAACGTAATCAGGCACCTCCTGGTATCTGCTCCGATTCAGGCACGGACTGCCGCAAATGAAGTTTTCTGCAACTCTATAAACCCATAGGGTCAAACTACGAGAAAATATCAACGAAAAGGCCCGCTTCAATTTTTCCCCATTTTCCTTGTATAGCTCCCTTTTGAGGTAAACGTAATCGGGCGTCCCCTGGTATCTGCTCCGATTCAGGCACGGACAGCCCCAAATGAAATTTTCTTCAATTCTACAAACCCATAGGGTCAAACTACGAGAAAATATCCACAAAACGGCCAGCTTCAATTTCTCCCCATTTTCCTTGTATAGCTCCCTTTAGAGGTAAACGTAATCGGGCGCCTCCTGGTATCTGCTCCGATTCAGGCACGGACAGCCGCAAATATAGTTTTCTGCAATTCTATAAACCCATAGGGTCAAACTACGAGAAAATAACCACAAAACGGCCCGCTTCAATTTTTCCCCATTTTCCTTGTATAGCTCCCTTTAGAGGTAAACGTAATCGGGCGTCCCCTGGTATCAGCTCCGATTCAGGCACGGACAGCCCCAAATGAAGTTTTCTGCAATTCTACAAGCCCATAGGGTCAAACTACGAGAAAATATCCACAAAACGGCCCGCTTCAATTTCTCCCCATTTTCATTGTATAGCTCCCTTTAGAGGTAAACGTAATCGGGCGTCCCCTGGTATCTGCTCCGATTCAGGCACGGACAGCCCCAAATGAACTTTTCTGCAATTCTATAAACCCATAGGGTCAAACTACGAGAAAATATCCACAAAACGGCCAGCTTCAATTTCTCCCAATTTTCCTTGTATAGCTCTCTTTAGAGGTAAACGTAATCGGGTATCTCCTAGTATCTGCTCCGATTCAGGCACGGACAGCCGCAAATAAAGTTTTCTGCAATTCTATAAACCCATAGGGTCAAACTACGAGAAAATAACCACAAAACGGCGCGCTTCAATTTTTCCCCATTTTACTTGTATAACTTCCTTTAGAGGTAAACGTAATCAGGCACCTCCTGGTATCTGCTCCGATTCAGGCACGGACTGCCGCAAATGAACTTTTCTGCAATTCTATAAACCCATAGGGTCAAACTACGAGAAAATATCCACAAAACGGCCAGCTTCAATTTCTCCCCATTTTCCTTGTATAGCTCCCTTTAGAGGTAAACGTAATCGGGCATCTCCTAGTATCTGCTCTGATTCAGGCACGGACAGCCGCAAATAAAGTTTTCTGCAATTCTATAAACCCATAGGGTCAAACTACGAGAAAATAACCACAAAACGGCGCGCTTCAATTTTTCCCCATTTTCCTTGTATAGCTTCCTTTAGAGGTAAACGTAATCAGGCACCTCCTGGTATCTGCTCCGATTCAGGCACGGACTGCCGCAAATGAAGTTTTCTGCAACTCTATAAACCCATAGGGTCAAACTACGAGAAAATATCAACAAAAAGCCCCGCTTCAATTTTTCCCCATTTTCATTGTATAGCTCCCTTTAGAGGTAAACGTAATCGGGCGTCCCCTGGTATCAGCTCCGATTCAGGCACGGACAGCCCCAAATGAAGTTTTCTGCAATTCTACAAACCCATAGGGTCAAACTACGAGAAAAGATCCACAAAACGGCCCGCTTCAATTTTTCCCCATTTTCCTTGTATAGCTCCCTTTAGAGGTAAACGTAATCGGGCATCCCATGGTATCTGCTCCGATTCAGGCACGGACAGACGCAAATGAAGTTTTCTGCAATTCTATAAACCCATAGGGTCAAACTACGAGAAAATAACCAAAAAATGGCGCGCTTCAATTTTTCCCCATTTTCCTTGTATAGCTTCCTTTAGAGGTAAACGTAATCAGGCACCTCCTGGTATCTGCTCCGATTCAGGCACGGACTGCCGCAAATGAAGTTTTCTGCAACTCTATAAACCCATAGGGTCAAACTACGAGAAAATATCAACAAAAAGGCCCGCTTCAATTTTTCCCCATTTTCCTTGTATAGCTCCCTATAGAGGTAAACGTAATCGGGCGTCCCCTGGTATCTGCTCCGATTCAGGCACGGACAGCCCCAAATGAAGTTTTCTGCAATTCTACAAACCCATAGGGTCAAACTACGAGAAAATATCCACAAAACGGCCCGCTTCAATTTCTCCCCATTTTCATTGTATAGCTCCCTTTAGAGGTAAACGTAATCGGGCATCCCATGGTATCTGCTCCGATTCAGGCACGGACAGCCGCAAATGAAGTTTTCTGCAATTCTATAAACCCATAGGGTCAAACTACGAGAAAATATCCACAAAACGGCCCGCTTCGATTTTTCCCCATTTTCCTTGTATAGCTCCCTTTAGAGGTAAATGTAATCGGGCATCCCATGGTATCTCCTCCGATTCAGGCATGGACAGCCGCAAATGAAGTTTTCTGCAATTCTATAAACCCATAGGGTCAAACTACGAGAAAATATCCAAAAAATGGCCCGCTTCAATTGTTCCCCATTTTCCTTGTATAGCTCCCTTTAGAGGTAAACGTAATCGGGCGTCCCCTGGAATCTGCTCCGATTCAGGCACGGACTACCGCAAATGAAGTTTTTTGCAACTCTATAAACCCATAGGGTCAAACTACGAGAAAATATCAACAAAAAGGTCCGCTTCAATTTTTCCCCATTTTCCTTGTACAGCTCCCTTTAGAGGTAAACGTAATCGGGCGTCCCCTGGTATCAGCTCCGATTCAGGCACGGACAGCCCCAAATGAAGTTTTCTGCAATTCTACAAACCCATAGGGTCAAACTACGAGAAAATATCCACAAAACGGCCCGCTTCAATTTCTCCCCATTTTCATTGTATAGCTCCCTTTAGAGGTAAACGTAATCGGGCGCCTCATGGTATCTGCTCCGATTCAGGCACGGACAGCCGCAAATGAAGTTTTCTGCAATTCTATAAACCCATAGGGTCAAACTACGAGAAAATATCCACAAAACGGCCCGCTTCAATTTCTCCCCATTTTCATTGTATAGCTCCCTTTAGAGGTAAACGTAATCGGGCATCCCATGGTATCTGCTCCGATTCAGGCACGGACAGCCGCAAATGAAGTTTTCTGCAATTCTATAAACCCATAGGGTCAAACTACGAGAAAATATCCACAAAACGGCCCGCTTCGATTTTTCCCCATTTTCCTTGTATAGCTCCCTTTAGAGGTAAATGTAATCGGGCATCCCATGGTATCTCCTCTGATTCAGGCATGGACAGCCGCAAATGAAGTTTTCTGCAATTCTATAAACCCATAGGGTCAAACTACGAGAAAATATCCAAAAAATGGCCCGCTTCAATTGTTCCCCATTTTCCTTGTATAGCTCCCTTTAGAGGTAAACGTAATCGGGCGTCCCCTGGAATCTGCTCCGATTCAGGCACGGACTACCGCAAATGAAGTTTTTTGCAACTCTATAAACCCATAGGGTCAAACTACGAGAAAATATCAACAAAAAGGTCCGCTTCAATTTTTCCCCATTTTCCTTGTACAGCTCCCTTTAGAGGTAAACGTAATCGGGCGTCCCCTGGTATCAGCTCCGATTCAGGCACGGACAGCCCCAAATGAAGTTTTCTGCAATTCTACAAACTCATAGGGTCAAACTACGAGAAAATATCCACAAAACGGCCCGCTTCAATTTCTCCCCATTTTCATTGTATAGCTCCCTTTAGAGGTAAACGTAATCGGGCGCCTCATGGTATCTGCTCCGATTCAGGCACGAACAGCCGCAAATGAAGTTTTCTGCAATTCTATAAACCCATAGGGTCAAACTACGAGAAAATATCCACAAAACGGCCCGCTTCAATTTTTCCCCATTTTCCTTGTATAGCTCCCTTTAGAGGTAAACGTAATCGGGCATCCCATGGTATCTGCTCCGATTCAGGCACGGACAGCTGCAAATGAAGTTTTCTGCAATTCTATAAACTCATAGGGTCAAACTACGAGAAAATAACCACAAAACGGCGCGCTTCAATTTTTCCCCATTTTCCTTGTATAGCTTCCTTTAGAGGTAAACGTAATCAGGCACCTCCTGGTATCTGCTCCGATTCAGGCACGGACTGCCGCAAATGAAGTTTTCTGCAACTCTATAAACCCATAGGGTCAAACTACGAGAAAATATCAACGAAAAGGCCCGCTTCAATTTTTCCCCATTTTCCTTGTATAGCTCCCTTTAGAGGTAAACGTAATCGGGCGTCCCCTGGTATCTGCTCCGATTCAGGCACGGACAGCCCCAAATGAAGTTTTCTGCAATTCTATAAACCCATAGGGTCAAACTACGAGAAAATATCCACAAAACGGCCCGCTTCAATTTCTCCCCATTTTCATTGTATAGCTCCCTTTAGAGGTAAACGTAATCGGGCGCCTCCTGGTATCTGCTCCGATTCAGGCACGGACAGCCGCAAATGAATTTTTCTGCAATTCTATAAACCCATAGGGTCAAACTACGAGAAAATATCCAAAAAATGGCCCGCTTCAATTGTTCCCCATTTTCCTTGTATAGCTCCCTTTAGAGGTAAACGTAATCGGGCGTCCCCTGGTATCTGCTCCGATTCAGGCACGGACAGCCCCAAATGAACTTTTCTGCAATTCTATAAACCCATAGGGTCAAACTACGAGAAAATATCCACAAAACGGCCAGCTTCAATTTCTCCCCATTTTCCTTGTATAGCTCCCTTTAGAGGTAAACGTAATCGGGCATCTCCTAGTATCTGCTCCGATTCAGGCACGGACAGCCGCAAATATAGTTTTCTGCAATTCTATAAACCCATAGGGTCAAACTACGAGAAAATAACCACAAAACGGCGCGCTTCAATTTTTCACCATTTTCCTTGTATAGCTTCCTTTAGAGGTAAACGTAATCAGGCACCTCCTGGTATCTGCTCCGATTCAGGCACGGACTGCCGCAAATGAAGTTTTCTGCAACTCTATAAACCCATAGGGTCAAACTACGAGAAAATATCAACGAAAAGGCCCGCTTCAATTTTTCCCCATTTTCCTTGTATAGCTCCCTTTAGAGGTAAACGTAATCGGGCGTCCCCTGGTATCTGCTCCGATTCAGGCACGGACAGCCCCAAATGAAGTTTTCTTCAATTCTACAAACCCATAGGGTCAAACTACGAGAAAATATCCACAAAACGGCCCGCTTCAATTTCTCCCCATTTTCATTGTATAGCTCCCTTTAGAGGTAAACGTAATCGGGCGCCTCCTGGTATCTGCTCCGATTCAGGCACGGACAGCCGCAAATGAAGTTTTCTGCAATTCTATAAACCCATAGGGTCATACTACGAGAAAATATCAACAAAAAGGCCCGCTTCAATTTTTCCCCATTTTCCAAGTATAGCTCCCTTTATAGGTAAACGTAATCGGGCGTCTCCTGGTATCTTCTCCGATTCAGGCACGGACAGCCGCAAATGAAGTTTTCTGCAACTCTATAAACCCATAGGGTCAAACTACGAGAAAATATCCACAAAACGGCCAGCTTCAATTTCTCCCCATTTTCCTTGTATAGCTCCCTTTAGAGGTAAACGTAATCGGGCATCTCCTAGTATCTGCTCCGATTCAGGCACGGACAGCCGCAAATATAGTTTTCTGCAATTCTATAAACCCATAGGGTCAAACTACGAGAAAATAACCACAAAACGGCGCGCTTCAATTTTTCCCCATTTTCCTTGTATAGCTTCCTTTAGAGGTAAACGTAATCAGGCACCTCCTGGTATCTGCTCCGATTCAGGCACGGACTGCCCCAAATGAAGTTTTCTGCAACTCTATAAACCCATAGGGTCAAACTACGAGAAAATATCAACGAAAAGGCCCGCTTCAATTTTTCCCCATTTTCCTTGTATAGCTCCCTTTAGAGGTAAACGTAATCGGGCGTCCCCTGGTATCTGCTCCGATTCAGGCACGGACAGCCCCAAATGAAGTTTTCTTCAATTCTACAAACCCATAGGGTCAAACTACGAGAAAATATCCACAAAACGGCCCGCTTCAATTTCTCCCCATTTTCATTGTATAGCTCCCTTTAGAGGTAAACGTAATCGGGCGCCTCCTGGTATCTGCTCCGATTCAGGCACGGACAGCCGCAAATGAAGTTTTCTGCAATTCTATAAACCCATAGGGTCATACTACGAGAAAATATCAACAAAAAGGCCCGCTTCAATTTTTCCCCATTTTCCAAGTATAGCTCCCTTTATAGGTAAACGTAATCGGGCGTCTCCTGGTATCTTCTCCGATTCAGGCACGGACAGCCGCAAATGAAGTTTTCTGCAACTCTATAAACCCATAGGGTCAAACTACGAGAAAATATCCACAAAACGGCCAGCTTCAATTTCTCCCCATTTTCCTTGTATAGCTCCCTTTAGAGGTAAACGTAATCGGGCGTCTCCTCGTATCTGCTCTGATTCAGGCACGGACAGCCGCAAATGAAGTTTTCGACAATTCTATAAACCCATAGGGTCAAACTACGAGAAAATATCCACAAAACGGCCCGCTTCAATTTCTCCCCATTTTCCTTGTATAGCTCCCTTTAGAGGTAAACATAATCGGGCGCCTCCTGGTATCTGCTCCGATTCAGGCACGGACAGCCGCAAATGAATTTTTCTGCAATTCTATAAACCCATAGGGTCAAACTACGAGAAAATATCCAAAAAATGGCCCGCTTCAATTGTTCCCCATTTTCCTTGTATAGCTCCCTTTAGAGGTAAACGTAATCGGGCGTCCCCTGGTATCTGCTCCGATTCAGGCACGGACAGCCCCAAATGAACTTTTCTGCAATTCTATAAACCCATAGGGTCAAACTACGAGAAAATATCCACAAAACGGCCAGCTTCAATTTCTCCCCATTTTCCTTGTATAGCTCCCTTTAGAGGTAAACGTAATCGGGCATCTCCTAGTATCTGCTCCGATTCAGTCACGGACAGCCGCAAATATAGTTTTCTGCAATTCTATAAACCCATAGGGTCAAACTACGAGAAAATAACCACAAAACGGCGCGCTTCAATTTTTCCCCATTTTCCTTGTATAGCTTCCTTTAGAGGTAAACGTAATCAGGCACCTCCTGGTATCTGCTCCGATTCAGGCACGGACTGCCGCAAATGAAGTTTTCTGCAACTCTATAAACCCATAGGGTCAAACTACGAGAAAATATCAACAAAAAGGCCCGCTTCAATTTTTCCCCATTTTCCTTGTATAGCTCCCTTTAGAGGTAAACGTAATCGGGCGTCCCCTGGTATCAGCTCCGATTCAGGCACGGACAACCCCAAATGAAGTTTTCTGCAATTCTACAAGCTTATAGGGTCAAACTACGAGAAAATATCCACAAAACGGCCCGCTTCAATTTCTCCCCATTTTCATTGTATAGCTCCCTTTAGAGGTAAACGTAATCGGGCGTCCCCTGGTATCTGCTCCGATTCAGGCACGGACAGCCCCAAATGAACTTTTCTGCAATTCTATAAACCCATAGGGTCAAACTACGAGAAAATATCCACAAAACGGCCAGCTTCAATTTCTCCCCATTTTCCTTGTATAGCTATCTTTAGAGGTAAACGTAATCGGGTATCTCCTAGTATCTGCTCCGATTCAGGCACGGACAGCCGCAAATAAAGTTTTCTGCAATTCTATAAACCCATAGGGTCAAACTACGAGAAAATAACCACAAAACGGCGCGCTTCAATTTTTCCCCATTTTCCTTGTATAACTTCCTTTAGAGGTAAACGTAATCAGGCACCTCCTGGTATCTGCTCCGATTCAGGCACGGACTGCCGCAAATGAACTTTTCTGCAATTCTATAAACCCATAGGGTCAAACTACGAGAAAATATCCACAAAACGGCCAGCTTCAATTTCTCCCCATTTTCCTTGTATAGCTCCCTTTAGAGGTAAACGTAATCGGGCATCTCCTAGTATCTGCTCTGATTCAGGCACGGACAGCCGCAAATAAAGTTTTCTGCAATTCTATAAACCCATAGGGTCAAACTACGAGAAAATATCCACAAAACGGCCCGCTTCAATTTCTCCCCATTTTCCTTGTATAGCTCCCTTTAGAGGTAAACATAATCGGGCGCCTCCTGGTATCTGCTCCGATTCAGGCACGGACAGCCGCAAATGAATTTTTCTGCAATTCTATAAACCCATAGGGTCAAACTACGAGAAAATATCCAAAAAATGGCCCTCTTCAATTGTTCCCCATTTTCCTTGTATAGCTCCCTTTAGAGGTAAACGTAATCGGGCGTCCCCTGGTATCTGCTCCGATTCAGGCACGGACAGCCCCAAATGAACTTTTCTGCAATTCTATAAACCCATAGGGTCAAACTACGAGAAAATATCCACAAAACGGCCAGCTTCAATTTCTCCCCATTTTCCTTGTATAGCTCCCTTTAGAGGTAAACGTAATCGGGCATCTCCTAGTATCTGCTCCGATTCAGGCACGGACAGCCGCAAATATAGTTTTCTGCAATTCTATAAACCTATAGGGTCAAACTACGAGAAAATAACCACAAAACGGCGCGCTTCAATTTTTCACCATTTTCCTTGTATAGCTTCCTTTAGAGGTAAACGTAATCAGGCACCTCCTGGTATCTGCTCCGATTCAGGCACGGACTGCCGCAAATGAAGTTTTCTGCAACTCTATAAACCCATAGGGTCAAACTACGAGAAAATATCAACAAAAAGGCCCGCTTCAATTTTTCCCCATTTTCCTTGTATAGCTCCCTTTAGAGGTAAACGTAATCGGGCGTCCCCTGGTATCAGCTCCGATTCAGGCACGGACAGCCCCAAATGAAGTTTTCTGCAATTCTACAAGCCCATAGGGTCAAACTACGAGAAAATATCCACAAAACGGCCCGCTTGAATTTCTCCCCATTTTCATTGTATAGCTCCCTTTAGAGGTAAACGTAATCGGGCGCCTCCTGGTATCTGCTCCGATTCAGGCACGGACAACCGCAAATGAAGTTTTCTGCAATTCTATAAACCCATAGGGTCAAACTACGAGAAAAGATCCACAAAACGGCCCGCTTCAATTTTTCCCCATTTTCCTTGTATAGCTCCCTTTAGAGGTAAACGTAATCGGGCATCCCATGGTATCTGCTCCGATTCAGGCACGGACAGCCGCAAATGAAGTTTTCTGCAATTCTATAAACCCATAGGGTCAAACTACGAGAAAATAACCACAAAACGGCGCGCTTCAATTTTTCCCCATTTTCCTTGTATAGCTTCCTTTAGAGGTAAACGTAATCAGGCACCTCCTGGTATCTGCTCCGATTCAGGCACGGACTGCCGCAAATGAAGTTTTCTGCAACTCTATAAACCCATAGGGTCAAACTACGAGAAAATATCAACAAAAAGGCCCGCTTCAATTTTTCCCCATTTTCCTTGTATAGCTCCCTTTAGAGGTAAACGTAATCGGGCGTCCCCTGGTATCAGCTCCGATTCAGGCACGGACAGCCCCAAATGAAGTTTTCTGCAATTCTACAAGCCCATAGGGTCAAACTACGAGAAAATATCCACAAAACGGCCCGCTTCAATTTCTCCCCATTTTCATTGTATAGCTCCCTTTAGAGGTAAACGTAATCGGGCGTCCCCTGGTATCTGCTCCGATTCAGGCACGGACAGCCCCAAATGAACTTTTCTGCAATTCTATAAACCCATAGGGTCAAACTACGAGAAAATATCCACCAAACGGCCCGCTTCAATTTCTCCCCATTTTCCTTGTATAGCTCCCTTTAGAGGTAAACGTAATCGGGCATCTCCTAGTATCTGCTCCGATTCAGGCACGGACAGCCGCATATAAAGTTTTCTGCAATTCTATAAACCCATAGGGTCAAACTACGAGAAAATAACCACAAAACGGCGCGCTTCAATTTTTCCCCATTTTCCTTGTATAGCTTCCTTTAGAGGTAAACGTAATCAGGCACCTCCTGGTATCTGCTCCGATTCAGGCACGGACTGCCGCAAATGAAGTTTTCTGCAACTCTATAAACCCATAGGGTCAAACTACGAGAAAATATCAACAAAAAGGCCCGCTTCAATTTTTCCCCATTTTCCTTGTATAGCTCCCTTTAGAGGTAAACGTAATCGGGCGTCCCCTGGTATCAGCTCCGATTCAGGCACGGACAACCCCAAATGAAGTTTTCTGCAATTCTACAAGCTTATAGGGTCAAACTACGAGAAAATATCCACAAAACGGCCCGCTTCAATTTCTCCCCATTTTCATTGTATAGCTCCCTTTAGAGGTAAACGTAATCGGGCGTCCCCTGGTATCTGCTCCGATTCAGGCACGGACAGCCCCAAATGAACTTTTCTGCAATTCTATAAACCCATAGGGTCAAACTACGAGAAAATATCCACAAAACGGCCAGCTTCAATTTCTCCCCATTTTCCTTGTATAGCTATCTTTAGAGGTAAACGTAATCGGGTATCTCCTAGTATCTGCTCCGATTCAGGCACGGACAGCCGCAAATAAAGTTTTCTGCAATTCTATAAACCCATAGGGTCAAACTACGAGAAAATAACCACAAAACGGCGCGCTTCAATTTTTCCCCATTTTCCTTGTATAACTTCCTTTAGAGGTAAACGTAATCAGGCACCTCCTGGTATCTGCTCCGATTCAGGCACGGACTGCCGCAAATGAACTTTTCTGCAATTCTATAAACCCATAGGGTCAAACTACGAGAAAATATCCACAAAACGGCCAGCTTCAATTTCTCCCCATTTTCCTTGTATAGCTCCCTTTAGAGGTAAACGTAATCGGGCATCTCCTAGTATCTGCTCTGATTCAGGCACGGACAGCCGCAAATAAAGTTTTCTGCAATTCTATAAACCCATAGGGTCAAACTACGAGAAAATATCCACAAAACGGCCCGCTTCAATTTCTCCCCATTTTCCTTGTATAGCTCCCTTTAGAGGTAAACATAATCGGGCGCCTCCTGGTATCTGCTCCGATTCAGGCACGGACAGCCGCAAATGAATTTTTCTGCAATTCTATAAACCCATAGGGTCAAACTACGAGAAAATATCCAAAAAATGGCCCGCTTCAATTGTTCCCCATTTTCCTTGTATAGCTCCCTTTAGAGGTAAACGTAATCGGGCGTCCCCTGGTATCTGCTCCGATTCAGGCACGGACAGCCCCAAATGAACTTTTCTGCAATTCTATAAACCCATAGGGTCAAACTACGAGAAAATATCCACAAAACGGCCAGCTTCAATTTCTCCCCATTTTCCTTGTATAGCTCCCTTTAGAGGTAAACGTAATCGGGCATCTCCTAGTATCTGCTCCGATTCAGGCACGGACAGCCGCAAATATAGTTTTCTGCAATTCTATAAACCCATAGGGTCAAACTACGAGAAAATAACCACAAAACGGCGCGCTTCAATTTTTCACCATTTTCCTTGTATAGCTTCCTTTAGAGGTAAACGTAATCAGGCACCTCCTGGTATCTGCTCCGATTCAGGCACGGACTGCCGCAAATGAAGTTTTCTGCAACTCTATAAACCCATAGGGTCAAACTACGAGAAAATATCAACAAAAAGGCCCGCTTCAATTTTTCCCCATTTTCCTTGTATAGCTCCCTTTAGAGGTAAACGTAATCGGGCGTCCCCTGGTATCAGCTCCGATTCAGGCACGGACAGCCCCAAATGAAGTTTTCTGCAATTCTACAAGCCCATAGGGTCAAACTACGAGAAAATATCCACAAAACGGCCCGCTTGAATTTCTCCCCATTTTCATTGTATAGCTCCCTTTAGAGGTAAACGTAATCGGGCGCCTCCTGGTATCTGCTCCGATTCAGGCACGGACAACCGCAAATGAAGTTTTCTGCAATTCTATAAACCCATAGGGTCAAACTACGAGAAAAGATCCACAAAACGGCCCGCTTCAATTTTTCCCCATTTTCCTTGTATAGCTCCCTTTAGAGGTAAACGTAATCGGGCATCCCATGGTATCTGCTCCGATTCAGGCACGGACAGCCGCAAATGAAGTTTTCTGCAATTCTATAAACCCATAGGGTCAAACTACGAGAAAATAACCACAAAACGGCGCGCTTCAATTTTTCCCCATTTTCCTTGTATAGCTTCCTTTAGAGGTAAACGTAATCAGGCACCTCCTGGTATCTGCTCCGATTCAGGCACGGACTGCCGCAAATGAAGTTTTCTGCAACTCTATAAACCCATAGGGTCAAACTACGAGAAAATATCAACAAAAAGGCCCGCTTCAATTTTTCCCCATTTTCCTTGTATAGCTCCCTTTAGAGGTAAACGTAATCGGGCGTCCCCTGGTATCAGCTCCGATTCAGGCACGGACAGCCCCAAATGAAGTTTTCTGCAATTCTACAAGCCCATAGGGTCAAACTACGAGAAAATATCCACAAAACGGCCCGCTTCAATTTCTCCCCATTTTCATTGTATAGCTCCCTTTAGAGGTAAACGTAATCGGGCGTCCCCTGGTATCTGCTCCGATTCAGGCACGGACAGCCCCAAATGAACTTTTCTGCAATTCTATAAACCCATAGGGTCAAACTACGAGAAAATATCCACCAAACGGCCCGCTTCAATTTCTCCCCATTTTCCTTGTATAGCTCCCTTTAGAGGTAAACGTAATCGGGCATCTCCTAGTATCTGCTCCGATTCAGGCACGGACAGCCGCATATAAAGTTTTCTGCAATTCTATAAACCCATAGGGTCAAACTACGAGAAAATAACCACAAAACGGCGCGCTTCAATTTTTCCCCATTTTCCTTGTATAGCTTCCTTTTGAGGTAAACGTAATCAGGCACCTCCTGGTATCTGCTCCGATTCAGGCACGGACTGCCGCAAATGAACTTTTCTGCAATTCTATAAACCCATAGGGTCAAACTACGAGAAAATATCCAAAAAATGGCCCGCTTCAATTGTTCCCCATTTTCCTTGTATAGCTCCCTTTAGAGGTAAACGTAATCGGGCGTCCCCTGGTATCTGCTCCGATTCAGGCACGGACAGCCCCAAATGAACTTTTCTGCAATTCTATAAACCCATAGGGTCAAACTACGAGAAAATATCCACAAAACGGCCAGCTTCAATTTCTCCCCATTTTCCTTGTATAGCTCCCTTTAGAGGTAAACGTAATCGGGCATCTCCTAGTATCTGCTCCGATTCAGGCACGGACAGCCGCAAATAAAGTTTTCTGCAATTCTATAAACCCATAGGGTCAAACTACGAGAAAATAACCACAAAACGGCGCGCTTCAATTTTTCCCCATTTTCCTTGTATAGCTTCCTTTAGAGGTAAACGTAATCAGGCACCTCCTGGTATCTGCTCCGATTCAGGCACGGACTGCCGCAAATGAAGTTTTCTGCAACTCTATAAACCCATAGGGTCAAACTACGAGAAAATATCAACAAAAAGGCCCGCTTCAATTTTTCCCCATTTTCCTTGTATAGCTCCCTTTAGAGGTAAACGTAATCGGGCGTCCCCTGGTATCAGCTCCGATTCAGGCACGGACAGCCCCAAATGAAGTTTTCTGCAATTCTACAAGCCCATAGGGTCAAACTACGAGAAAATATCCACAAAACGGCCCGCTTCAATTTCTCCCCATTTTCATTGTATAGCTCCCTTTAGAGGTAAACGTAATCGGGCGTCCCCTGGTATCTGCTCCGATTCAGGCACGGACAGCCCCAAATGAACTTTTCTGCAATTCTATAAACCCATAGGGTCAAACTACGAGAAAATATCCACAAAACGGCCAGCTTCAATTTCTCCCCATTTTCCTTGTATAGCTCTCTTTAGAGGTAAACGTAATCGGGTATCTCCTAGTATCTGCTCCGATTCAGGCACGGACAGCCGCAAATAAAGTTTTCTGCAATTCTATAAACCCATAGGGTCAAACTACGAGAAAATAACCACAAAACGGCGCGCTTCAATTTTTCCCCATTTTCCTTGTATAACTTCCTTTAGAGGTAAACGTAATCAGGCACCTCCTGGTATCTGCTCCGATTCAGGCACGGACTGCCGCAAATGAACTTTTCTGCAATTCTATAAACCCATAGGGTCAAACTACGAGAAAATATCCACAAAACGGCCAGCTTCAATTTCTCCCCATTTTCCTTGTATAGCTCCCTTTAGAGGTAAACGTAATCGGGCATCTCCTAGTATCTGCTCTGATTCAGGCACGGACAGCCGCAAATAAAGTTTTATGCAATTCTATAAACCCATAGGGTCAAACTACGAGAAAATAACCACAAAACGGCGCGCTTCAATTTTTCCCCATTTTCCTTGTATAGCTTCCTTTAGAGGTAAACGTAATCAGGCACCTCCTGGTATCTGCTCCGATTCAGGCACGGACTGCCGCAAATGAAGTTTTCTGCAACTCTATAAACCCATAGGGTCAAACTACGAGAAAATATCAACAAAAAGGCCAGCTTCAATTTTTCCCCATTTTCATTGTATAGCTCCCTTTAGAGGTAAACGTAATCGGGCGTCCCCTGGTATCAGCTCCGATTCAGGCACGGACAGCCCCAAATGAAGTTTTCTGCAATTCTACAAGCCCATAGGGTCAAACTACGAGAAAATATCCACAAAACGGCCCGCTTCAATTTCTCCCCATTTTCATTGTATAGCTCCCTTTAGAGGTAAACGTAATCGGGCGTCCCCTGGTATCTGCTCCGATTCAGGCACGGACAGCCCCAAATGAACTTTTCTGCAATTCTATAAACCCATAGGGTCAAACTACGAGAAAATATCCACCAAACGGCCCGCTTCAATTTCTCCCCATTTTCCTTGTATAGCTCCCTTTAGAGGTAAACGTAATCGGGCATCTCCTAGTATCTGCTCCGATTCAGGCACGGACAGCCGCATATAAAGTTTTCTGCAATTCTATAAACCCATAGGGTCAAACTACGAGAAAATAACCACAAAACGGCGCGCTTCAATTTTTCCCCATTTTCCTTGTATAGCTTCCTTTTGAGGTAAACGTAATCAGGCACCTCCTGGTATCTGCTCCGATTCAGGCACGGACTGCCGCAAATGAACTTTTCTGCAATTCTATAAACCCATAGGGTCAAACTACGAGAAAATATCCAAAAAATGGCCCGCTTCAATTGTTCCCCATTTTCCTTGTATAGCTCCCTTTAGAGGTAAACGTAATCGGGCGTCCCCTGGTATCTGCTCCGATTCAGGCACGGACAGCCCCAAATGAACTTTTCTGCAATTCTATAAACCCATAGGGTCAAACTACGAGAAAATATCCACAAAACGGCCAGCTTCAATTTCTCCCCATTTTCCTTGTATAGCTCCCTTTAGAGGTAAACGTAATCGGGCATCTCCTAGTATCTGCTCCGATTCAGGCACGGACAGCCGCAAATAAAGTTTTCTGCAATTCTATAAACCCATAGGGTCAAACTACGAGAAAATAACCACAAAACGGCGCGCTTCAATTTTTCCCCATTTTCCTTGTATAGCTTCCTTTAGAGGTAAACGTAATCAGGCACCTCCTGGTATCTGCTCCGATTCAGGCACGGACTGCCGCAAATGAAGTTTTCTGCAACTCTATAAACCCATA
Source organism: Heracleum sosnowskyi (assembly GCA_030848705.1). Lineage (NCBI taxonomy): Eukaryota > Viridiplantae > Streptophyta > Magnoliopsida > Apiales > Apiaceae > Heracleum > Heracleum sosnowskyi. Next base: position 585,204 of record JAUIZM010000033.1, read on the forward strand.
GGGTCAAACTACGAGAAAATATCAACAAAAAGGCCCGCTTCAATTTTTCCCCATTTTCCTTGTATAGCTCCCTTTAGAGGTAAACGTAATCGGGCGTCCCCTGGTATCAGCTCCGATTCAGGCACGGACAGCCCCAAATGAAGTTTTCTGCAATTCTACAAGCCCATAGGGTCAAACTACGAGAAAATATCCACAAAACGGCCCGCTTCAATTTCTCCCCATTTTCATTGTATAGCTCCCTTTAGAGGTAAACGTAATCGGGCGTCCCCTGGTATCTGCTCCGATTCAGGCACGGACAGCCCCAAATGAACTTTTCTGCAATTCTATAAACCCATAGGGTCAAACTACGAGAAAATATCCACAAAACGGCCAGCTTCAATTTCTCCCCATTTTCCTTGTATAGCTCTCTTTAGAGGTAAACGTAATCGGGTATCTCCTAGTATCTGCTCCGATTCAGGCACGGACAGCCGCAAATAAAGTTTTCTGCAATTCTATAAACCCATAGGGTCAAACTACGAGAAAATAACCACAAAACGGCGCGCTTCAATTTTTCCCCATTTTCCTTGTATAACTTCCTTTAGAGGTAAACGTAATCAGGCACCTCCTGGTATCTGCTCCGATTCAGGCACGGACTGCCGCAAATGAACTTTTCTGTAATTCTATAAACCCATAGGGTCAAACTACGAGAAAATATCCACAAAACGGCCAGCTTCAATTTCTCCCCATTTTCCTTGTATAGCTCCCTTTAGAGGTAAACGTAATCGGGCATCTCCTAGTATCTGCTCTGATTCAGGCACGGACAGCCGCAAATAAAGTTTTATGCAATTCTATAAACCCATAGGGTCAAACTACGAGAAAATAACCACAAAACGGCGCGCTTCAATTTTTCCCCATTTTCCTTGTATAGCTTCCTTTAGAGGTAAACGTAATCAGGCACCTCCTGGTATCTGCTCCGATTCAGGCACGGACTGCCGCAAATGAAGTTTTCTGCAACTCTATAAACCCATAGGGTCAAACTACGAGAAAATATCAACAAAACGGCCCGCTTCAATTTCTCCCCATTTTCATTGTATAGCTCCCTTTAGAGGTAAACGTAATCGGGCGTCCCCTGGTATCAGCTCCGATTCAGGCACGGACAGCCCCAAATGAAGTTTTCTGCAATTCTACAAACCCATAGGGTCAAACTACGAGAAAATATCCACAAAACGGCCCGCTTCAATTTCTCCCCATTTTCATTGTATAGCTCCCTTTAGAGGTAAACGTAATCGGGCGCCTCCTGGTATCTGCTCCGATTCAGGCACGGACAGCCGCAAATGAAGTTTTCTGCAATTCTATAAACCCATAAGGTCAAACTACGAGAAAATATCCACAAAACGGCCCGCTTCAATTTTCCCCATTTTCCTTGTATAGCTCCCTTTAGAGGTAAACGTAATCGGGCATCCCATGGTATCTGCTCCGATTCAGGCACGGACAACCGCAAATGAAGTTTTCTGCAATTCTATAAACCCATAGGGTCAAACTACGAGAAAATAACCACAAAACGGCGCGCTTCAATTTTTCCGCATTTTCCTTGTATAGCTTCCTTTAGAGGTAAAGGTAATCAGGCACCTCCTGGTATCTGCTCCGATTCAGGCACGGACTGCCGCAAATGAAGTTTTCTGCAACTCTATAAACCCATAGGGTCAAACTACGAGAAAATATCAACAAAAAGGCCCGCTTCAATTTTTCCCCATTTTCCTTGTATAGCTCCCTTTAGAGGTAAACGTAATCGGGCGTCCCCTGGTATCAGCTCCGATTCAGGCACGGACAGCCCCAAATGAAGTTTTCTGCAATTCTACAAGCCCATAGGGTCAAACTACGAGAAAATATCCACAAAACGGCCCGCTTCAATTTCTCCCCATTTTCATTGTATAGCTCCCTTTAAAGGTAAACGTAATCGGGCGCCTCCTGGTATCTGCTCCGATTCAGGAACGGACAGCCGCAAATGAAGTTTTCTGCAATTCTATAAACCCATAGGGTCAAACTACGAGAAAATATCCACAAAACGGCCCGCTTCAATTTTTCCCCATTTTCCTTGTATAGCTCCCTTTAGAGGTAAACGTAATCGGGCATCCCATGGTATCTGCTCCGATTCAGGCACGGACAACCGCAAATGAAGTTTTCTGCAATTCTATAAACCCATAGGGTCAAACTACGAGAAAATAACCACAAAACGGCTCTCTTCAATTTTTCCCCATTTTCCTTGTATAGCTTCCTTTAGAGGTAAACGTAATCAGGCACCTCCTGGTATCTGCTCCGATTCAGGCACGGACTGCCGCAAATGAAGTTTTCTGCAACTCTATAAACCCATAGGGTCAAACTACGAGAAAATATCAACAAAAAGGCCCGCTTCAATTTTTCCCCATTTTCCTTGTATAGCTCCCTTTAGAGGTAAACGTAATCGGGCGTCCCCTGGTATCAGCTCCGATTCAGGCACGGACAGCCCCAAATGAAGTTTTCTGCAATTCTACAAACCCATAGGGTCAAACTACGAGAAAATATCCACAAAACGGCCCGCTTCAATTTCTCCCCATTTTCATTGTATAGCTCCCTTTAGAGGTAAACGTAATCGGGCGCCTCCTGGTATCTGCTCCGATTCAGGCACGGACAACCGCAAATGAAGTTTTCTGCAATTCTATAAACCCATAGGGTCAAACTACGAGAAAAGATCCACAAAACGGCCCGCTTCAATTTTTCCCCATTTTCCTTGTATAGCTCCCTTTAGAGGTAAACGTAATCGGGCATCCCATGGTATCTGCTCCGATTCAGGCACGGACAGCCGCAAATGAAGTTTTCTGCAATTCTATAAACCCATAGGGTCAAACTACGAAAAAATAACCACAAAACGGCGCGCTTCAATTTTTCCCTATTTTCCTTGTATAGCTTCCTTTAGAGGTAAACGTAATCAGGCACCTCCTGGTATCTGCTCCGATTCAGGCACGGACTGCCGCAAATGAAGTTTTCTGCAACTCTATAAACCCATAGGGTCAAACTACGAGAAAATATCAACAAAAAGGCCCGCTTCAATTTTTCCCCATTTTCCTTGTATAGCTTCCTTTAGAGGTAAACGTAATCAGGCACCTCCTGGTATCTGCTCCGATTCAGGCACGGACTGCCGCAAATGAAATTTTCTGCAACTCTATAAACCCATAGGGTCAAACTACGAGAAAATATCAACAAAAAGGCCAGCTTCAATTTTTCCCCATTTTCCTTGTATAGCTCCCTTTAGAGGTAAACGTAATCGGGCATCTCCTAGTATCTGCTCCGATTCAGGCACGGACAGCCGCAAATAAAGTTTTCTGCAATTCTATAAACCCATAGGGTCAAACTACGAGAAAATATCCACCAAACGGCCCGCTTCAATTTCTCCCCATTTTCCTTGTATAGCTCCCTTTAGAGGTAAACGTAATCGGGCATCTCCTAGTATCTGCTCCGATTCAGGCACGGACAGCCGCATATAAAGTTTTCTGCAATTCTATAAACCCATAGGGTCAAACTACGAGAAAATAACCACAAAACGGCGCGCTTCAATTTTTCCCCATTTTCCTTGTATAGCTTCCTTTTGAGGTAAACGTAATCAGGCACCTCCTGGTATCTGCTCCGATTCAGGCACGGACTGCCGCAAATGAACTTTTCTGCAATTCTATAAACCCATAGGGTCAAACTACGAGAAAATATCCAAAAAATGGCCCGCTTCAATTGTTCCCCATTTTCCTTGTATAGCTCCCTTTAGAGGTAAACGTAATCGGGCGTCCCCTGGTATCTGCTCCGATTCAGGCACGGACAGCCCCAAATGAACTTTTCTGCAATTCTATAAACCCATAGGGTCAAACTACGAGAAAATATCCACAAAACGGCCAGCTTCAATTTCTCCCCATTTTCCTTGTATAGCTCCCTTTAGAGGTAAACGTAATCGGGCATCTCCTAGTATCTGCTCCGATTCAGGCACGGACAGCCGCAAATAAAGTTTTCTGCAATTCTATAAACCCATAGGGTCAAACTACGAGAAAATAACCACAAAACGGCGCGCTTCAATTTTTCCCCATTTTCCTTGTATAGCTTCCTTTAGAGGTAAACGTAATCAGGCACCTCCTGGTATCTGCTCCGATTCAGGCACGGACTGCCGCAAATGAAGTTTTCTGCAACTCTATAAACCCATAGGGTCAAACTACGAGAAAATATCAACAAAAAGGCCCGCTTCAATTTTTCCCCATTTTCCTTGTATAGCTCCCTTTAGAGGTAAACGTAATCGGGCGTCCCCTGGTATCAGCTCCGATTCAGGCACGGACAGCCCCAAATGAAGTTTTCTGCAATTCTACAAGCCCATAGGGTCAAACTACGAGAAAATATCCACAAAACGGCCCGCTTCAATTTCTCCCCATTTTCATTGTATAGCTCCCTTTAGAGGTAAACGTAATCGGGCGTCCCCTGGTATCTGCTCCGATTCAGGCACGGACAGCCCCAAATGAACTTTTCTGCAATTCTATAAACCCATAGGGTCAAACTACGAGAAAATATCCACAAAACGGCCAGCTTCAATTTCTCCCCATTTTCCTTGTATAGCTCTCTTTAGAGGTAAACGTAATCGGGTATCTCCTAGTATCTGCTCCGATTCAGGCACGGACAGCCGCAAATAAAGTTTTCTGCAATTCTATAAACCCATAGGGTCAAACTACGAGAAAATAACCACAAAACGGCGCGCTTCAATTTTTCCCCATTTTCCTTGTATAACTTCCTTTAGAGGTAAACGTAATCAGGCACCTCCTGGTATCTGCTCCGATTCAGGCACGGACTGCCGCAAATGAACTTTTCTGCAATTCTATAAACCCATAGGGTCAAACTACGAGAAAATATCCACAAAACGGCCAGCTTCAATTTCTCCCCATTTTCCTTGTATAGCTCCCTTTAGAGGTAAACGTAATCGGGCATCTCCTAGTATCTGCTCTGATTCAGGCACGGACAGCCGCAAATAAAGTTTTATGCAATTCTATAAACCCATAGGGTCAAACTACGAGAAAATAACCACAAAACGGCGCGCTTCAATTTTTCCCCATTTTCCTTGTATAGCTTCCTTTAGAGGTAAACGTAATCAGGCACCTCCTGGTATCTGCTCCGATTCAGGCACGGACTGCCGCAAATGAAGTTTTCTGCAACTCTATAAACCCATAGGGTCAAACTACGAGAAAATATCAACAAAACGGCCCGCTTCAATTTCTCCCCATTTTCATTGTATAGCTCCCTTTAGAGGTAAACGTAATCGGGCGTCCCCTGGTATCAGCTCCGATTCAGGCACGGACAGCCCCAAATGAAGTTTTCTGCAATTCTACAAACCCATAGGGTCAAACTACGAGAAAATATCCACAAAACGGCCCGCTTCAATTTCTCCCCATTTTCATTGTATAGCTCCCTTTAGAGGTAAACGTAATCGGGCGCCTCCTGGTATCTGCTCCGATTCAGGCACGGACAGCCGCAAATGAAGTTTTCTGCAATTCTATAAACCCATAAGGTCAAACTACGAGAAAATATCCACAAAACGGCCCGCTTCAATTTTCCCCATTTTCCTTGTATAGCTCCCTTTAGAGGTAAACGTAATCGGGCATCCCATGGTATCTGCTCCGATTCAGGCACGGACAACCGCAAATGAAGTTTTCTGCAATTCTATAAACCCATAGGGTCAAACTACGAGAAAATAACCACAAAACGGCGCGCTTCAATTTTTCCGCATTTTCCTTGTATAGCTTCCTTTAGAGGTAAAGGTAATCAGGCACCTCCTGGTATCTGCTCCGATTCAGGCACGGACTGCCGCAAATGAAGTTTTCTGCAACTCTATAAACCCATAGGGTCAAACTACGAGAAAATATCAACAAAAAGGCCCGCTTCAATTTTTCCCCATTTTCCTTGTATAGCTCCCTTTAGAGGTAAACGTAATCGGGCGTCCCCTGGTATCAGCTCCGATTCAGGCACGGACAGCCCCAAATGAAGTTTTCTGCAATTCTACAAGCCCATAGGGTCAAACTACGAGAAAATATCCACAAAACGGCCCGCTTCAATTTCTCCCCATTTTCATTGTATAGCTCCCTTTAAAGGTAAACGTAATCGGGCGCCTCCTGGTATCTGCTCCGATTCAGGAACGGACAGCCGCAAATGAAGTTTTCTGCAATTCTATAAACCCATAGGGTCAAACTACGAGAAAATATCCACAAAACGGCCCGCTTCAATTTTTCCCCATTTTCCTTGTATAGCTCCCTTTAGAGGTAAACGTAATCGGGCATCCCATGGTATCTGCTCCGATTCAGGCACGGACAACCGCAAATGAAGTTTTCTGCAATTCTATAAACCCATAGGGTCAAACTACGAGAAAATAACCACAAAACGGCTCTCTTCAATTTTTCCCCATTTTCCTTGTATAGCTTCCTTTAGAGGTAAACGTAATCAGGCACCTCCTGGTATCTGCTCCGATTCAGGCACGGACTGCCGCAAATGAAGTTTTCTGCAACTCTATAAACCCATAGGGTCAAACTACGAGAAAATATCAACAAAAAGGCCCGCTTCAATTTTTCCCCATTTTCCTTGTATAGCTCCCTTTAGAGGTAAACGTAATCGGGCGTCCCCTGGTATCAGCTCCGATTCAGGCACGGACAGCCCCAAATGAAGTTTTCTGCAATTCTACAAACCCATAGGGTCAAACTACGAGAAAATATCCACAAAACGGCCCGCTTCAATTTCTCCCCATTTTCATTGTATAGCTCCCTTTAGAGGTAAACGTAATCGGGCGCCTCCTGGTATCTGCTCCGATTCAGGCACGGACAACCGCAAATGAAGTTTTCTGCAATTCTATAAACCCATAGGGTCAAACTACGAGAAAAGATCCACAAAACGGCCCGCTTCAATTTTTCCCCATTTTCCTTGTATAGCTCCCTTTAGAGGTAAACGTAATCGGGCATCCCATGGTATCTGCTCCGATTCAGGCACGGACAGCCGCAAATGAAGTTTTCTGCAATTCTATAAACCCATAGGGTCAAACTACGAAAAAATAACCACAAAACGGCGCGCTTCAATTTTTCCCTATTTTCCTTGTATAGCTTCCTTTAGAGGTAAACGTAATCAGGCACCTCCTGGTATCTGCTCCGATTCAGGCACGGACTGCCGCAAATGAAGTTTTCTGCAACTCTATAAACCCATAGGGTCAAACTACGAGAAAATATCAACAAAAAGGCCCGCTTCAATTTTTCCCCATTTTCCTTGTATAGCTTCCTTTAGAGGTAAACGTAATCAGGCACCTCCTGGTATCTGCTCCGATTCAGGCACGGACTGCCGCAAATGAAATTTTCTGCAACTCTATAAACCCATAGGGTCAAACTACGAGAAAATATCAACAAAAAGGCCAGCTTCAATTTTTCCCCATTTTCCTTGTATAGCTCCCTTTAGAGGTAAACGTAATCGGGCGTCCCCTGGTATCAGCTCCGATTCAGGCACGGACAGCCCCAAATGAAGTTTTCTGCAATTCTACAAACCCATAGGGTCAAACTACGAGAAAATATCCACAAAACGGCCCGCTTCAATTTCTCCCCATTTTCATTGTATAGCTCCCTTTAAAGGTAAACGTAATCGGGCGCCTCCTGGTATCTGCTCCGATTCAGGCACGGACAGCCGCAAATGAAGTTTTCTGCAATTCTATAAACCCATAGGGTCAAACTACGAGAAAAGATCCACAAAACGGCCCGCTTCAATTTTTCCCCATTTTCCTTGTATAGCTCCCTTTAGAGGTAAACGTAATCGGGCATCCCATGGTATCTGCTCCGATTCAGGCACGGACAGCCGCAAATGAAGTTTTCTGCAATTCTATAAACCCATAGGGTCAAACTACGAGAAAATAACCACAAAACGGCGCTCTTCAATTTTTCCCCATTTTCCTTGTATAGCTTCCTTTAGAGGTAAACGTAATCAGGCACCTCCTGGTATCTGCTCCGATTCAGGCACGGACTGCCGCAAATGAAGTTTTCTGCAACTCTATAAACCCATAGGGTCAAACTACGAGAAAATATCAACAAAAAGACCCGCTTCAATTTTTCCCCATTTTCCTTGTATAGCTCCCTTTAGAGGTAAACGTAATCGGGCGTCCCCTGGTATCAGCTCCGATTCAGGCACGGACAGCCCCAAATGAAGTTTTCTGCAATTCTACAAACCCATAGGGTCAAACTACGAGAAAATATCCACAAAACGGCCCGCTTCAATTTCTCCCCATTTTCATTGTATAGCTCCCTTTAGAGGTAAACGTAATCGGGCGCCTCCTGGTATCTGCTCCGATTCAGGCACGGACAACCGCAAATGAAGTTTTCTGCAATTCTATAAACCCATAGGGTCAAACTACGAGAAAAGATCCACAAAACGGCCCGCTTCAATTTTTCCCCATTTTCCTTGTATAGCTCCCTTTAGAGGTAAACGTAATCGGGCATCCCATGGTATCTGCTCCGATTCAGGCACGGACAGCCGCAAATGAAGTTTTCTGCAATTCTATAAACCCATAGGGTCAAACTACGAAAAAATAACCACAAAACGGCGCGCTTCAATTTTTCCCCATTTTCCTTGTATAGCTTCCTTTAGAGGTAAACGTAATCAGGCACCTCCTGGTATCTGCTCCGATTCAGGCACGAACTGCCGCAAATGAAGTTTTCTGCAACTCTATAAACCCATAGGGTCAAACTACGAGAAAATATCAACAAAAAGGCCCGCTTCAATTTTTCCCCATTTTCCTTGTATAGCTTCCTTTAGAGGTAAACGTAATCAGGCACCTCCTGGTATCTGCTCCGATTCAGGCACGGACTGCCGCAAATGAAATTTTCTGCAACTCTATAAACCCATAGGGTCAAACTACGAGAAAATATCAACAAAAAGGCCAGCTTCAATTTTTCCCCATTTTCCTTTATAGCTCCCTTTAAAGGTAAACGTAATCGGGCGTCCCCTGGTATCAGCTCCGATTCAGGCACGGACAGCCCCAAATGAAGTTTTCTGCAATTCTACAAACCCATAGGGTCAAACTACGAGAAAATATCCACAAAACGGCCCGCTTCAATTTCTCCCCATTTTCATTGTATAGCTCCCTTTAAAGGTAAACGTAATCGGGCGCCTCCTGGTATCTGCTCCGATTCAGGCACGGACAGCCGCAAATGAAGTTTTCTGCAATTCTATAAACCCATAGGGTCAAACTACGAGAAAATATCCACAAAACGGCCCGCTTCAATTTTTCCCCATTTTCCTTGTATAGCTCCCTTTAGAGGTAAACGTAATCGGGCATCCCATGGTATCTGCTCCGATTCAGGCACGGACAACCGCAAATGAAGTTTTCTGCAATTCTATAAACCCATAGGGTCAAACTACGAGAAAATAACCACAAAACGGCGCTCTTCAATTTTTCCCCATTTTCCTTGTATAGCTTCCTTTAGAGGTAAACGTAATCAGGCACCTCCTGGTATCTGCTCCGATTCAGGCACGGACTGCCGCAAATGAAGTTTTCTGCAACTCTATAAACCCATAGGGTCAAACTACGAGAAAATATCAACAAAAAGGCCCGCTTCAATTTTTCCCCATTTTCCTTGTATAGCTCCCTTTAGAGGTAAACGTAATCGGGCGTCCCCTGGTATCAGCTCCGATTCAGGCACGGACAGCCCCAAATGAAGTTTTCTGCAATTCTACAAACCCATAGGGTCAAACTACGAGAAAATATCCACAAAACGGCCCGCTTCAATTTCTCCCCATTTTCATTGTATAGCTCCCTTTAGAGGTAAACGTAATCGGGCGCCTCCTGGTATCTGCTCCGATTCAGGCACGGACAACCGCAAATGAAGTTTTATGCAATTCTATAAACCCATAGGGTCAAACTACGAGAAAAGATCCACAAAACGGCCCGCTTCAATTTTTCCCCATTTTCCTTGTATAGCTCCCTTTAGAGGTAAACGTAATCGGGCATCCCATGGTATCTGCTCCGATTCAGGCACGGACAGCCGCAAATGAAGTTTTCTGCAATTCTATAAACCCATAGGGTCAAACTACGAAAAAATAACCACAAAACGGCGCGCTTCAATTTTTCCCCATTTTCCTTGTATAGCTTCCTTTAGAGGTAAACGTAATCAGGCACCTCCTGGTATCTGCTCCGATTCAGGCACGGACTGCCGCAAATGAAGTTTTCTGCAACTCTATAAACCCATAGGGTCAAACTACGAGAAAATATCAACAAAAAGGCCCGCTTCAATTTTTCCCCATTTTCCTTGTATAGCTTCCTTTAGAGGTAAACGTAATCAGGCACCTCCTGGTATCTGCTCCGATTCAGGCACGGACTGCCGCAAATGAAATTTTCTGCAACTCTATAAACCCATAGGGTCAAACTACGAGAAAATATCAACAAAAAGGCCAGCTTCAATTTTTCCCCATTTTCCTTGTATAGCTCCCTTTAGAGGTAAACGTAATCGGGCGTCCCCTGGTATCAGCTCCGATTCAGGCACGGACAGCCCCAAATGAAGTTTTCTGCAATTCTACAAACCCATAGGGTCAAACTACGAGAAAATATCCACAAAACGGCCCGCTTCAATTTCTCCCCATTTTCATTGTATAGCTCCCTTTAAAGGTAAACGTAATCGGGCGCCTCCTGGTATCTGCTCCGATTCAGGCACGGACAGCCGCAAATGAAGTTTTCTGCAATTCTATAAACCCATAGGGTCAAACTACGAGAAAATATCCACAAAACGGCCCGCTTCAATTTTTCCCCATTTTCCTTGTATAGCTCCCTTTAGAGGTAAACGTAATCGGGCATCCCATGGTATCTGCTCCGATTCAGGCACGGACAACCGCAAATGAAGTTTTCTGCAATTCTATAAACCCATAGGGTCAAACTACGAAAAAATAACCACAAAACGGCGCGCTTCAATTTTTCCCCATTTTCCTTGTATAGCTTCCTTTAGAGGTAAACGTAATCAGGCACCTCCTGGTATCTGCTCCGATTCAGGCACGAACTGCCGCAAATGAAGTTTTCTGCAACTCTATAAACCCATAGGGTCAAACTACGAGAAAATATCAACAAAAAGGCCCGCTTCAATTTTTCCCCATTTTCCTTGTATAGCTTCCTTTAGAGGTAAACGTAATCAGGCACCTCCTGGTATCTGCTCCGATTCAGGCACGGACTGCCGCAAATGAAATTTTCTGCAACTCTATAAACCCATAGGGTCAAACTACGAGAAAATATCAACAAAAAGGCCAGCTTCAATTTTTCCCCATTTTCCTTGTATAGCTCCCTTTAGAGGTAAACGTAATCGGGCGTCCCCTGGTATCAGCTCCGATTCAGGCACGGACAGCCCCCAATGAAGTTTTCTGCAATTCTACAAACCCATAGGGTCAAACTACGAGAAAATATCCACAAAACGGCCCGCTTCAATTTCTCCCCATTTTCATTGTATAGCTCCCTTTAAAGGTAAACGTAATCGGGCGCCTCCTGGTATCTGCTCCGATTCAGGCACGGACAGCCGCAAATGAAGTTTTCTGCAATTCTATAAACCCATAGGGTCAAACTACGAGAAAATATCCACAAAACGGCCCGCTTCAATTTTTCCCCATTTTCCTTGTATAGCTCCCTTTAGAGGTAAACGTAATCGGGCATCCCATGGTATCTGCTCCGATTCAGGCACGGACAACCGCAAATGAAGTTTTCTGCAATTCTATAAACCCATAGGGTCAAACTACGAGAAAATAACCACAAAACGGCGCTCTTCAATTTTTCCCCATTTTCCTTGTATAGCTTCCTTTAGAGGTAAACGTAATCAGGCACCTCCTGGTATCTGCTCCGATTCAGGCACGGACTGCCGCAAATGAAGTTTTCTGCAACTCTATAAACCCATAGGGTCAAACTACGAGAAAATATCAACAAAAAGGCCCGCTTCAATTTTTCCCCATTTTCCTTGTATAGCTCCCTTTAGAGGTAAACGTAATCGGGCGTCCCCTGGTATCAGCTCCGATTCAGGCACGGACAGCCCCAAATGAAGTTTTCTGCAATTCTACAAACCCATAGGGTCAAACTACGAGAAAATATCCACAAAACGGCCCGCTTCAATTTCTCCCCATTTTCATTGTATAGCTCCCTTTAGAGGTAAACGTAATCGGGCGCCTCCTGGTATCTGCTCCGATTCAGGCACGGACAACCGCAAATGAAGTTTTATGCAATTCTATAAACCCATAGGGTCAAACTACGAGAAAAGATCCACAAAACGGCCCGCTTCAATTTTTCCCCATTTTCCTTGTATAGCTCCCTTTAGAGGTAAACGTAATCGGGCATCCCATGGTATCTGCTCCGATTCAGGCACGGACAGCCGCAAATGAAGTTTTCTGCAATTCTATAAACCCATAGGGTCAAACTACGAAAAAATAACCACAAAACGGCGCGCTTCAATTTTTCCCCATTTTCCTTGTATAGCTTCCTTTAGAGGTAAACGTAATCAGGCACCTCCTGGTATCTGCTCCGATTCAGGCACGGACTGCCGCAAATGAAGTTTTCTGCAACTCTATAAACCCATAGGGTCAAACTACGAGAAAATATCAACAAAAAGGCCCGCTTCAATTTTTCCCCATTTTCCTTGTATAGCTTCCTTTAGAGGTAAACGTAATCAGGCACCTCCTGGTATCTGCTCCGATTCAGGCACGGACTGCCGCAAATGAAATTTTCTGCAACTCTATAAACCCATAGGGTCAAACTACGAGAAAATATCAACAAAAAGGCCAGCTTCAATTTTTCCCCATTTTCCTTGTATAGCTCCCTTTAGAGGTAAACGTAATCGGGCGTCCCCTGGTATCAGCTCCGATTCAGGCACGGACAGCCCCAAATGAAGTTTTCTGCAATTCTACAAACCCATAGGGTCAAACTACGAGAAAATATCCACAAAACGGCCCGCTTCAATTTCTCCCCATTTTCATTGTATAGCTCCCTTTAAAGGTAAACGTAATCGGGCGCCTCCTGGTATCTGCTCCGATTCAGGCACGGACAGCCGCAAATGAAGTTTTCTGCAATTCTATAAACCCATAGGGTCAAACTACGAGAAAATATCCACAAAACGGCCCGCTTCAATTTTTCCCCATTTTCCTTGTATAGCTCCCTTTAGAGGTAAACGTAATCGGGCATCCCATGGTATCTGCTCCGATTCAGGCACGGACAACCGCAAATGAAGTTTTCTGCAATTCTATAAACCCATAGGGTCAAACTACGAGAAAATAACCACAAAACGGCGCTCTTCAATTTTTCCCCATTTTCCTTGTATAGCTTCCTTTAGAGGTAAACGTAATCAGGCACCTCCTGGTATCTGCTCCGATTCAGGCACGTACTGCCGCAAATGAAGTTTTCTGCAACTCTATAAACCCATAGGGTCAAACTACGAGAAAATATCAACAAAAAGGCCCGCTTCAATTTTTCCCCATTTTCCTTGTATAGCTCCCTTTAGAGGTAAACGTAATCGGGCGTCCCCTGGTATCAGCTCCGATTCAGGCACGGACAGCCCCAAATGAAGTTTTCTGCAATTCTACAAACCCATAGGGTCAAACTACGAGAAAATATCCACAAAACGGCCCGCTTCAATTTCTCCCCATTTTCATTGTATAGCTCCCTTTAGAGGTAAACGTAATCGGGCGCCTCCTGGTATCTGCTCCGATTCAGGCACGGACAACCGCAAATGAAGTTTTCTGCAATTCTATAAACCCATAGGGTCAAACTACGAGAAAAGATCCACAAAACGGCCCGCTTCAATTTTTCCCCATTTTCCTTGTATAGCTCCCTTTAGAGGTAAACGTAATCGGGCATCCCATGGTATCTGCTCCGATTCAGGCACGGACAGCCGCAAATGAAGTTTTCTGCAATTCTATAAACCCATAGGGTCAAACTACGAAAAAATAACCACAAAACGGCGCGCTTCAATTTTTCCCCATTTTCCTTGTATAGCTTCCTTTAGAGGTAAACGTAATCAGGCACCTCCTGGTATCTGCTCCGATTCAGGCACGAACTGCCGGAAATGAAGTTTTCTGCAACTCTATAAACCCATAGGGTCAAACTACGAGAAAATATCAACAAAAAGGCCCGCTTCAATTTTTCCCCATTTTCCTTGTATAGCTTCCTTTAGAGGTAAACGTAATCAGGCACCTCCTGGTATCTGCTCCGATTCAGGCACGGACTGCCGCAAATGAAATTTTCTGCAACTCTATAAACCCATAGGGTCAAACTACGAGAAAATATCAACAAAAAGGCCAGCTTCAATTTTTCCCCATTTTCCTTGTATAGCTCCCTTTAGAGGTAAACGTAATCGGGCGTCCCCTGGTATCAGCTCCGATTCAGGCACGGACAGCCCCAAATGAAGTTTTCTGCAATTCTACAAACCCATAGGGTCAAACTACGAGAAAATATCCACAAAACGGCCCGCTTCAATTTCTCCCCATTTTCATTGTATAGCTCCCTTTAAAGGTAAACGTAATCGGGCGCCTCCTGGTATCTGCTCCGATTCAGGCACGGACAGCCGCAAATGAAGTTTTCTGCAATTCTATAAACCCATAGGGTCAAACTACGAGAAAATATCCACAAAACGGCCCGCTTCAATTTTTCCCCATTTTCCTTGTATAGCTCCCTTTAGAGGTAAACGTAATCGGGCATCCCATGGTATCTGCTCCGATTCAGGCACGGACAACCGCAAATGAAGTTTTCTGCAATTCTATAAACCCATAGGGTCAAACTACGAGAAAATAACCACAAAACGGCGCTCTTCAATTTTTCCCCATTTTCCTTGTATAGCTTCCTTTAGAGGTAAACGTAATCAGGCACCTCCTGGTATCTGCTCCGATTCAGGCACGGACTGCCGCAAATGAAGTTTTCTGCAACTCTATAAACCCATAGGGTCAAACTACGAGAAAATATCAACAAAAAGGCCCGCTTCAATTTTTCCCCATTTTCCTTGTATAGCTCCCTTTAGAGGTAAACGTAATCGGGCGTCCCCTGGTATCAGCTCCGATTCAGGCACGGACAGCCCCAAATGAAGTTTTCTGCAATTCTACAAACCCATAGGGTCAAACTACGAGAAAATATCCACAAAACGGCCCGCTTCAATTTCTCCCCATTTTCATTGTATAGCTCCCTTTAGAGGTAAACGTAATCGGGCGCCTCCTGGTATCTGCTCCGATTCAGGCACGGACAACCGCAAATGAAGTTTTCTGCAATTCTATAAACCCATAGGGTCAAACTACGAGAAAAGATCCACAAAACGGCCCGCTTCAATTTTTCCCCATTTTCCTTGTATAGCTCCCTTTAGAGGTAAACGTAATCGGGCATCCCATGGTATCTGCTCCGATTCAGGCACGGACAGCCGCAAATGAAGTTTTCTGCAATTCTATAAACCCATAGGGTCAAACTACGAAAAAATAACCACAAAACGGCGCGCTTCAATTTTTCCCCATTTTCCTTGTATAGCTTCCTTTAGAGGTAAACGTAATCAGGCACCTCCTGGTATCTGCTCCGATTCAGGCACGGACTGCCGCAAATGAAGTTTTCTGCAACTCTATAAACCCATAGGGTCAAACTACGAGAAAATATCCAAAAACTGGCCCGCTTCAATTGTTCCCCATTTTCGTTGTATAGCTCCCTTTAGAGGTAAACGTAATCGGGCGCCTCCTGGTATCTGCTCCGATTCAGGCACGGACAGCCGCAAATGAAGTTTTCTGCAATTCTATAAACCCATAGGGTCAAACTACGAGAAAATATCCACAAAACGGCCCGCTTCAATTTTTCCCCATTTTCCTTGTATAGCTCCCTTTAGAGGTAAACGTAATCGGGCATCCCATGGTATCTGCTCCGATTCAGGCACGGACAGCCGCAAATGAAGTTTTCTGCAATTCTATAAACCCATAGGGTCAAACTACGAAAAAATAACCACAAAACGGCGCGCTTCAATTTTTCCCCATTTTCCTTGTATAGCTTCCTTTAGAGGTAAACGTAATCAGGCACCTCCTGGTATCTGCTCCGATTCAGGCACGGACTGCCGCAAATGAAGTTTTCTGCAACTCTATAAACCCATAGGGTCAAACTACGAGAAAATATCAACAAAAAGGCCCGCTTCAATTTTTCCCCATTTTCCTTGTATAGCTCCCTTTAGAGGTAAACGTAATCGGGCGTCCCGTGGTATCTGCTCCGATTCAGGCACAGACAGCCCCAAATGAAGTTTTCTGCAATTCTACAAACCCATAGGGTCAAACTACGAGAAAATATCCACAAAACGGCCCGCTTCAATTTCTCCCCATTTTCATTGTATAGCTCCCTTTAGAGGTAAACGTAATCGGGCGCCTCCTGGTATCTGCTCCGATTCAGGCACGGACAACCGCAAATGAAGTTTTCTGCAATTCTATAAACCCATAGGGTCAAACTACGAGAAAAGATCCACAAAACGGCCCGCTTCAATTTTTCCCCATTTTCCTTGTATAGCTCCCTTTAGAGGTAAACGTAATCGGGCATCCCATGGTATCTGCTCCGATTCAGGCACGGACAGCCGCAAATGAAGTTTTCTGCAATTCTATAAACCCATAGGGTCAAACTACGAAAAAATAACCACAAAACGGTGCGCTTCAATTTTTCCCCATTTTCCTTGTATAGCTTCCTTTAGAGGTAAACGTAATCAGGCACCTCCTGGTATCTGCTCCGATTCAGGCACGGACTGCCGCAAATGAAGTTTTCTGCAACTCTATAAACCCATAGGGTCAAACTACGAGAAAATATCCAAAAACTGGCCCGCTTCAATTGTTCCCCATTTTCGTTGTATAGCTCCCTTTAGAGGTAAACGTAATCGGGCGCCTCCTGGTATCTGCTCCGATTCAGGCACGGACAGCCGCAAATGAAGTTTTCTGCAATTCTATAAACCCATAGGGTCAAACTACGAGAAAATATCCACAAAACGGCCCGCTTCAATTTTTCCCCATTTTCCTTGTATAGCTCCCTTTAGAGGTAAACGTAATCGGGCATCCCATGGTATCTGCTCCGATTCAGGCACGGACAGCCGCAAATGAAGTTTTCTGCAATTCTATAAACCCATAGGGTCAAACTACGAAAAAATAACCACAAAACGGCGCGCTTCAATTTTTCCCCATTTTCCTTGTATAGCTTCCTTTAGAGGTAAACGTAATCAGGCACCTCCTGGTATCTGCTCCGATTCAGGCACGGACTGCCGCAAATGAAGTTTTCTGCAACTCTATAAACCCATAGGGTCAAACTACGAGAAAATATCAACAAAAAGGCCCGCTTCAATTTTTCCCCATTTTCCTTGTATAGCTCCCTTTAGAGGTAAACGTAATCGGGCGTCCCGTGGTATCTGCTCCGATTCAGGCACAGACAGCCCCAAATGAAGTTTTCTGCAATTCTACAAACCCATAGGGTCAAACTACGAGAAAATATCCACAAAATGGCCCGCTTCAATTTCTCCCCATTTTCATTGTATAGCTCCCTTTAGAGGTAAACGTAATCGGGCATCCCATGGTATCTGCTCCGATTCAGGCACGGACAGCCGCAAATGAAGTTTTCTGTAATTCTATAAACCCATAGGGTCAAACTACGAGAAAATATCCAAAAACTGGCCCGCTTCAATTGTTCCCCATTTTCGTTGTATAGCTCCCTTTAGAGGTAAACGTAATCGGGCGCCTCCTGGTATCTGCTCCGATTCAGGCACGGACAGCCGCAAATGAAGTTTTCTGCAATTCTATAAACCCATAGGGTCAAACTACGAGAAAATATCCACAAAACGGCCCGCTTCAATTTCTCCCCATTTTCATTGTATAGCTCCCTTTAGAGGTAAACGTAATCGGGCGCCTCCTGGTATCTGCTCCGATTCAGGCACGGACAACCGCAAATGAAGTTTTCTGCAATTCTATAAACCCATAGGGTCAAACTACGAGAAAAGATCCACAAAACGGCCCGCTTCAATTTTTCCCCATTTTCCTTGTATAGCTCCCTTTAGAGGTAAACGTAATCGGGCATCCCATGGTATCTGCTCCGATTCAGGCACGGACAGCCGCAAATGAAGTTTTCTGCAATTCTATAAACCCATAGGGTCAAACTACGAAAAAATAACCACAAAACGGCGCGCTTCAATTTTTCCCCATTTTCCTTGTATAGCTTCCTTTAGAGGTAAACGTAATCAGGCACCTCCTGGTATCTGCTCCGATTCAGGCACGGACTGCCGCAAATGAAGTTTTCTGCAACTCTATAAACCCATAGGGTCAAACTACGAGAAAATATCAACAAAAAGGCCCGCTTCAATTTTTCCCCATTTTCCTTGTATAGCTCCCTTTAGAGGTAAACGTAATCGGGCGTCCCCTGGTATCAGCTCCGATTCAGGCACGGACAGCCCCAAATGAAGTTTTCTGCAATTCTACAAACCCATAGGGTCAAACTACGAGAAAATATCCACAAAATGGCCCGCTTCAATTTCTCCCCATTTTCATTGTATAGCTCCCTTTAGAGGTAAACGTAATCGGGCGCCTCCTGGTATCTGCTCCGATTCAGGCACGAACAACCGCAAATGAAGTTTTCTGCAATTCTATAAACCCATAGGGTCAAACTACGAGAAAAGATCCACAAAACGGCCCGCTTCAATTTTTCCCCATTTTCCTTGTATAGCTCCCTTTAGAGGTAAACGTAATCGGGCATCCCATGGTATCTGCTCCGATTCAGGCACGGACAGCCGCAAATGAAGTTTTCTGCAATTCTATAAACCCATAGGGTCAAACTACGAAAAAATAACCACAAAACGGCGCGCTTCAATTTTTCCCCATTTTCCTTGTATAGCTTCCTTTAGAGGTAAACGTAATCAGGCACCTCCTGGTATCTGCTCCGATTCAGGCACGGACTGCCGCAAATGAAGTTTTCTGCAACTCTATAAACCCATAGGGTCAAACTACGAGAAAATATCAACAAAAAGGCCCGCTTCAATTTTTCCCCATTTTCCTTGTATAGCTCCCTTTAGAGGTAAACGTAATCGGGCGTCCCCTGGTATCTGCTCCGATTCAGGCACGGACAGCCCCAAATGAAGTTTTCTGCAATTCTACAAACCCATAGGGTCAAACTACGAGAAAATATCCACAAAACGGCCCGCTTCAATTTCTCCCCATTTTCATTGTATAGCTCCCTTTAGAGGTAAACGTAATCGGGCATCCCATGGTATCTGCTCCGATTCAGGCACGGACAGCCGCAAATGAAGTTTTCTGTAATTCTATAAACCCATAGGGTCAAACTACGAGAAAATATCCAAAAACTGGCCCGCTTCAATTGTTCCCCATTTTCGTTGTATAGCTCCCTTTAGAGGTAAACGTAATCGGGCGCCTCCTGGTATCTGCTCCGATTCAGGCACGGACAGCCGCAAATGAAGTTTTCTGCAATTCTATAAACCCATAGGGTCAAACTACGAGAAAATATCCACAAAACGGCCCGCTTCAATTTTGCCCCATTTTCCTTGTATAGCTCCCTTTAGAGGTAAACGTAATCGGGCATCCCATGGTATCTGCTCCGATTCAGGCATGGACAGCCGCAAATGAAGTTTTCTGCAATTCTATAAACCCATAGGGTCAAACTACGAGAAAATATCCAAAAAATGGCCCGCTTCAATTGTTCCCCATTTTCCTTGTATAGCTCCCTTTAGAGGTAAACGTAATCGGGCGTCCCCTGGAATCTGCTCCGATTCAGGCACGGACAGCCCCAAATGAACTTTTCTGCAATTCTATAAACCCATAGGGTCAAACTACGAGAAAATATCCACAAAACAGCCAGCTTCAATTTCTCCCCATTTTCCTTGTATAGCTCCCTTTAGAGGTAAACGTAATCGGGCATCTCCTAGTATATGCTCCGATTCAGGCACGGACAACCGCAAATAAAGTTTTCTGCAATTCTATAAACCCATAGGGTCAAACTACGAGAAAATAACCACAAAACGGCGCGCTTCAATTTTTCCCCATTTTCCTTGTATAGCTTCCTTTAGAGGTAAACGTAATCAGGCACCTCCTGGTATCTGCTCTGATTCAGGCACGGACTGCCGCAAATGAAGTTTTCTGCAACTCTATAAACCCATAGGGTCAAACTACGAGAAAATATCAACAAAAAGGTCCGCTTCAATTTTTCCCCATTTTCCTTGTACAGCTCCCTTTAGAGGTAAACGTAATCGGGCGTCCCCTGGTATCAGCTCCGATTCACGCACGGACAACCCCAAATGAAATTTTTTGCAATTCTACAAACCCATAAGGTACTACGAGAAAATATCCACAAAACGGCCCGCTTCAATTTCTCCCCATTTTCATTGTATAGCTCCCTTTAGAGGTAAACGTAATCGGGCCCCTCCTGGTGTCTGCTCCGATTCAGGCACGGACAGCCGCAAATGAAGTTTTCTGCAATTCTATAAACCCATAGGGTCAAACTACGAGAAAATATCCACAAAACGGCCCGCTTCAATTTTTCCCCATTTTCCTTGTATAGCTCCCTTTAGAGGTAAACGTAATCGGGCATCCCATGGTATCTTCTCCGATTCAGGCACGGACAACTGCAAATGAAGTTTTCTGCAATTCTATAAACCCATAGGGTCAAACTACGAGAAAATAATCACAAAACGGCGCGCTTCAATTTTTCCCCATTTTCCTTGTATAGCTTCCTTTAGAGGTAAACGTAATCAGGCACCTCCTGGTATCTGCTCCGATTCAGGCACGGACTGCCGCAAATGAAGTTTTCTGCAACTCTATAAACCCATAGGGTCAAACTACGAGAAAATATCAACGAAAAGGCCCGCTTCAATTTTTCCCCATTTTCCTTGTATAGCTCCCTTTAGAGGTAAACGTAATCGGGCGTCCCCTGGTATCTGCTCCGATTCAGGCACGGACAACCCCAAATGAAGTTTTCTGCAATTCTACAAACCCATAGGGTCAAACTACGAGAAAATATCCAAAAACGGCCCGCTTCAATTTCTCCCCATTTTCATTGTATAGCTCCCTTTAGAGGTAAACGTAATCGGGCGCCTCCTGGTATCTGCTCCGACTCAGGCACGGACAGCCGCAAATAAAGTTTTCTGCAATTCTATAAACCAATAGGGTCAAACTACGAGAAAATATCAACAAAAAGGCCCGCTTCAATTTTTCCCCATTTTCCAAGTATAGCTCCCTTTAGAGGTAAGCGTAATCGGGCGTCTCCTGGTATCTTCTCCGATTCAGGCACGGACAGCCGCAAATGAAGTTTTCTGCAACTCTATAAACCCATAGGGTCAAACTACGAGAAAATATCCACAAAACGGCCAGCTTCAATTTCTCCCCATTTTCCTTGTATTGCTCCCTTTAGAGGTAAACGTAATCGGGCATCCCATGGTATCTGCTCCGATTCAGGCACGGACAGCCGCAAATGAAGTTTTCTGCAATTCTATAAACCCATAGGGTCAAACTACGGAAAAATAACCACAAAACGGCGCGCTTCAATTTTTCCCCATTTTCCTTGTATAGCTTCCTTTAGAGGTAAACGTAATCAGGCACCTCCTGGTATCTGCTCCGATTCAGGCACGGACTGCCGCAAATGAAGTTTTCTGCAACTCTATAAACCCATAGGGTCAAACTACGAGAAAATATCAACAAAAAGGCCCGCTTCAATTTTTCCCCATTTTCCTTGTATAGCTCCCTTTAGAGGTAAACGTAATCGGGCGTCCCCTGGTATCTGCTCCGATTCAGGCACGGACAGCCCCAAATGAAGTTTTCTGCAATTCTACAAACCCATAGGGTCAAACTACGAGAAAATATCCACAAAACGGCCCGCTTCAATTTCTCCCCATTTTCATTGTATAGCTCCCTTTAGAGGTAAACGTAATCGGGCATCCCATGGTATCTGCTCCGATTCAGGCACGGACAGCCGCAAATGAAGTTTTCTGTAATTCTATAAACCCATAGGGTCAAACTACGAGAAAATATCCAAAAACTGGCCCGCTTCAATTGTTCCCCATTTTCGTTGTATAGCTCCCTTTAGAGGTAAACGTAATCGGGCGCCTCCTGGTATCTGCTCCGATTCAGGCACGGACAGCCGCAAATGAAGTTTTCTGCAATTCTATAAACCCATAGGGTCAAACTACGAGAAAATATCCACAAAACGGCCCGCTTCAATTTTGCCCCATTTTCCTTGTATAGCTCCCTTTAGAGGTAAACGTAATCGGGCATCCCATGGTATCTGCTCCGATTCAGGCATGGACAGCCGCAAATGAAGTTTTCTGCAATTCTATAAACCCATAGGGTCAAACTACGAGAAAATATCCAAAAAATGGCCCGCTTCAATTGTTCCCCATTTTCCTTGTATAGCTCCCTTTAGAGGTAAACGTAATCGGGCGTCCCCTGGAATCTGCTCCGATTCAGGCACGGACAGCCCCAAATGAACTTTTCTGCAATTCTATAAACCCATAGGGTCAAACTACGAGAAAATATCCACAAAACAGCCAGCTTCAATTTCTCCCCATTTTCCTTGTATAGCTCCCTTTAGAGGTAAACGTAATCGGGCATCTCCTAGTATATGCTCCGATTCAGGCACGGACAACCGCAAATAAAGTTTTCTGCAATTCTATAAACCCATAGGGTCAAACTACGAGAAAATAACCACAAAACGGCGCGCTTCAATTTTTCCCCATTTTCCTTGTATAGCTTCCTTTAGAGGTAAACGTAATCAGGCACCTCCTGGTATCTGCTCTGATTCAGGCACGGACTGCCGCAAATGAAGTTTTCTGCAACTCTATAAACCCATAGGGTCAAACTACGAGAAAATATCAACAAAAAGGTCCGCTTCAATTTTTCCCCATTTTCCTTGTACAGCTCCCTTTAGAGGTAAACGTAATCGGGCGTCCCCTGGTATCAGCTCCGATTCAGGCACGGACAACCCCAAATGAAATTTTCTGCAATTCTACAAACCCATAAGGTACTACGAGAAAATATCCACAAAACGGCCCGCTTCAATTTCTCCCCATTTTCATTGTATAGCTCCCTTTAGAGGTAAACGTAATCGGGCCCCTCCTGGTATCTGCTCCGATTCAGGCACGGACAGCCGCAAATGAAGTTTTCTGCAACTCTATAAACCCATAGGGTCAAACTACGAGAAAATATCCACAAAACGGCCCGCTTCAATTTTTCCCCATTTTCCTTGTATAGCTCCCTTTAGAGGTAAACGTAATCGGGCATCCCATGGTATCTGCTCCGATTCAGGCACGGACAACTGCAAATGAAGTTTTCTGCAATTCTATAAACCCATAGGGTCAAACTACGAGAAAATAATCACAAAACGGCGCGCTTCAATTTTTCCCCATTTTCCTTGTATAGCTTCCTTTAGAGGTAAACGTAATCAGGCACCTCCTGGTATCTGCTCCGATTCAGGCACGGACTGCCGCAAATGAAGTTTTCTGCAACTCTATAAACCCATAGGGTCAAACTACGAGAAAATATCAACGAAAAGGCCCGCTTCAATTTTTCCCCATTTTCCTTGTATAGCTCCCTTTAGAGGTAAACGTAATCGGGCGTCCCCTGGTATCTGCTCCGATTCAGGCACGGACAACCCCAAATGAAGTTTTCTGCAATTCTACAAACCCATAGGGTCAAACTACGAGAAAATATCCAAAAACGGCCCGCTTCAATTTCTCCCCATTTTCATTGTATAGCTCCCTTTAGAGGTAAACGTAATCGGGCGCCTCCTGGTATCTGCTCCGACTCAGGCACGGACAGCCGCAAATAAAGTTTTCTGCAATTCTATAAACCAATAGGGTCAAACTACGAGAAAATATCAACAAAAAGGCCCGCTTCAATTTTTCCCCATTTTCCAAGTATAGCTCCCTTTAGAGGTAAGCGTAATCGGGCGTCTCCTGGTATCTTCTCCGATTCAGGCACGGACAGCCGCAAATGAAGTTTTCTGCAACTCTATAAACCCATAGGGTCAAACTACGAGAAAATATCCACAAAACGGCCAGTTTCAATTTCTCCCCATTTTCCTTGTATTGCTCCCTTTAGAGGTAAACGTAATCGGGCGTCTCCTCGTATCTGCTCTGATTCAGGCACGGACAGCCGCAAATGAAGTTTTTGACAATTCTATAAACCCATAGGGTCAAACTACGAGAAAATATCCACAAAACGGCCCGCTTCAATTTCTCCCCATTTTCCTTGTATAGCTCCCTTTAGAGGTAAACATAATCGGGCGCCTCCTGGTATCTGCTCCGATTCAGGCACGGACAGCCGCAAATGAAGTTTTCTGCAATTCTATAAACCCATAGGGTCAAACTACGAGAAAATATCCAAAAAATGGCCCGCTTCAATTGTTCCCCATTTTCCTTGTATAGCTCCCTTTAGAGGTAAACGTAATCGGGCGTCCCCTGGTATCTGCTCCGATTCAGGCACGGACAGCCCCAAATGAACTTTTCTGCAATTCTATAAACCCATAGGGTCAAACTACGAGAAAATATCCACAAAACGGCCAGCTTCAATTTCTCCCCATTTTCCTTGTATAGCTCCCTTTAGAGGTAAACGTAATCGGGCGTCTCCTCGTATCTGCTCTGATTCAGGCACGGACAGCCGCAAATGAAGTTTTCGACAATTCTATAAACCCATAGGGTCAAACTACGAGAAAATATCCACAAAACGGCCCGCTTCAATTTCTCCCCATTTTCCTTGTATAGCTCCCTTTAGAGGTAAACATAATCGGGCGCCTCCTGGTATCTGCTCCGATTCAGGCACGGACAGCCGCAAATGAAGTTTTCTGCAATTCTATAAACCCATAGGGTCAAACTACGAGAAAATATCCAAAAAATGGCCCGCTTCAATTGTTCCCCATTTTCCTTGTATAGCTCCCTTTAGAGGTAAACGTAATCGGGCGTCCCCTGGTATCTGCTCCGATTCAGGCACGGACAGCCCCAAATGAACTTTTCTGCAATTCTATAAACCCATAGGGTCAAACTACGAGAAAATATCCACAAAACGGCCAGCTTCAATTCTCCCCATTTTCCTTGTATAGCTCCCTTTAGAGGTAAACGTAATCGGGCATCTCCTAGTATCTGCTCCGATTCAGGCACGGACAGCCGCAAATATAGTTTTCTGCAATTCTATAAACCCATAGGGTCAAACTACGAGAAAATAACCACAAAACGACGCGCTTCAATTTTTCCCCATTTTCCTTGTATAGCTTCCTTTAGAGGTAAACGTAATCAGGCACCTCCTGGTATCTGCTCCGATTCAGGCACGGACTGCCGCAAATGAAGTTTTCTGCAACTCTATAAACCCATAGGGTCAAACTACGAGAAAATATCAACAAAAAGGCCCGCTTCAATTTTCCCCCATTTTCCTTGTATAGCTCCCTTTAGAGGTAAACGTAATCGGGCGTCCCCTGGTATCAGCTCCGATTCAGGCACGGACAGCCCCAAATGAAGTTTTCTGCAATTCTACAAGCCCATAGGGTCAAACTACGAGAAAATATCCACAAAACGGCCCGCTTCAATTTCTCCCCATTTTCCTTGTATAGCTCCCTTTAGAGGTAAACGTAATCGGGCATCCCATGGTATCTGCTCCGATTCAGGCATGGACAGCCGCAAATGAAGTTTTCTGCAATTCTATAAACCCATAGGGTCAAACTACGAGAAAATATCCAAAAAATGGCCCGCTTCAATTGTTCCCCATTTTCCTTGTATAGCTCCCTTTAGAGGTAAACGTAATCGGGCGTCCCCTGGAATCTGCTCCGATTCAGGCACGGACAGCCCCAAATGAACTTTTCTGCAATTCTATAAACCCATAGGGTCAAACTACGAGAAAATATCCACAAAACAGCCAGCTTCAATTTCTCCCCATTTTCCTTGTATAGCTCCCTTTAGAGGTAAACGTAATCGGGCATCTCCTAGTATATGCTCCGATTCAGGCACGGACAACCGCAAATAAAGTTTTCTGCAATTCTATAAACCCATAGGGTCAAACTACGAGAAAATAACCACAAAACGGCGCGCTTCAATTTTTCCCCATTTTCCTTGTATAGCTTCCTTTAGAGGTAAACGTAATCAGGCACCTCCTGGTATCTGCTCCGATTCAGGCACGGACTGCCGCAAATGAAGTTTTCTGCAACTCTATAAACCCATAGGGTCAAACTACAAGAAAATATCAACAAAAAGGTCCGCTTCAATTTTTCCCCATTTTCCTTGTACAGCTCCCTTTAGAGGTAAACGTAATCGGGCGTCCCCTGGTATCAGCTCCGATTTAGGCACGGACAACCCCAAATGAAATTTTCTGCAATTCTACAAACCCATAGGGTACTACGAGAAAATATCCACAAAACGGCCCGCTTCAATTTCTCCCCATTTTCATTGTATAGCTCCCTTTAGAGGTAAACGTAATCGGGCCCCTCCTAGTATCTGCTCTGATTCAGGCACGGACAGCCGCAAATGAAGTTTTCTGCAATTCTATAAACCCATAGGGTCAAACTACGAGAAAATATCCACAAAACGGCCCGCTTCAATTTTTCCCCATTTTCCTTGTATAGCTCCCTTTAGAGGTAAACGTAATCGGGCATCCCATGGTATCTGCTCCGATTCAGGCACGGACAACTGCAAATGAAGTTTTCTGCAATTCTATAAACCCATAGGGTCAAACTACGAGAAAATAATCACAAAACGGCGCGCTTCAATTTTTCCCCATTTTCCTTGTATAGCTTCCTTTAGAGGTAAACGTAATCAGGCACCTCCTGGTATCTGCTCCGATTCAGGCACGGACTGCCGCAAATGAAGTTTTCTGCAACTCTATAAACCCATAGGGTCAAACTATGAGAAAATATCAACGAAAAGGCCCGCTTCAATTTTTCCCCATTTTCCTTGTATAGCTCCCTTTAGAGGTAAACGTAATCGGGCGTCCCCTGGTATCTGCTCCGATTCAGGCACGGACAACCCCAAATGAAGTTTTCTGCAATTCTACAAACCCATAGGGTCAAACTACGAGAAAATATCCAAAAACGGCCCGCTTCAATTTCTCCCCATTTTCATTGTATAGCTCCCTTTAGAGGTAAACGTAATCGGGCGCCTCCTGGTATCTGCTCCGACTCAGGCACGGACAGCCGCAAATAAAGTTTTCTGCAATTCTATAAACCAATAGGGTCAAACTACGAGAAAATATCAACAAAAAGGCCCGCTTCAATTTTTCCCCATTTTCCAAGTATAGCTCCCTTTAGAGGTAAGCGTAATCGGGCGTCTCCTGGTATCTTCTCCGATTCAGGCACGGACAGCCGCAAATGAAGTTTTCTGCAACTCTATAAACCCATAGGGTCAAACTACGAGAAAATATCCACAAAACGGCCAGCTTCAATTTCTCCCCATTTTCCTTGTATTGCTCCCTTTAGAGGTAAACGTAATCGGGCGTCTCCTCGTATCTGCTCTGATTCAGGCACGGACAGCCGCAAATGAAGTTTTTGACAATTCTATAAACCCATAGGGTCAAACTACGAGAAAATATCCACAAAACGGCCCGCTTCAATTTCTCCCCATTTTCCTTGTATAGCTCCCTTTAGAGGTAAACATAATCGGGTGCCTCCTGGTATCTGCTCCGATTCAGGCACGGACAGCCGCAAATGAAGTTTTCTGCAATTCTATAAACCCATAGGGTCAAACTACGAGAAAATATCCAAAAAATGGCCCGCTTCAATTGTTCCCCATTTTCCTTGTATAGCTCCCTTTAGAGGTAAACGTAATCGGGCGTCCCCTGGTATCTGCTCCGATTCAGGCACGGACAGCCCCAAATGAACTTTTCTGCAATTCTATAAACCCATAGGGTCAAACTACGAGAAAATATCCACAAAACGGCCAGCTTCAATTTCTCCCCATTTTCCTTGTATAGCTCCCTTTAGAGGTAAACGTAATCGGGCGTCTCCTCGTATCTGCTCTGATTCAGGCACGGACAGCCGCAAATGAAGTTTTCGACAATTCTATAAACCCATAGGGTCAAACTACGAGAAAATATCCACAAAACGGCCCGCTTCAATTTCTCCCCATTTTCCTTGTATAGCTCCCTTTAGAGGTAAACATAATCGGGCGCCTCCTGGTATCTGCTCCGATTCAGGCACGGACAGCCGCAAATGAAGTTTTCTGCAATTCTATAAACCCATAGGGTCAAACTACGAGAAAATATCCAAAAAATGGCCCGCTTCAATTGTTCCCCATTTTCCTTGTATAGCTCCCTTTAGAGGTAAACGTAATCGGGCGTCCCCTGGTATCTGCTCCGATTCAGGCACGGACAGCCCCAAATGAACTTTTCTGCAATTCTATAAACCCATAGGGTCAAACTACGAGAAAATATCCACAAAACGGCCAGCTTCAATTCTCCCCATTTTCCTTGTATAGCTCCCTTTAGAGGTAAACGTAATCGGGCATCTCCTAGTATCTGCTCCGATTCAGGCACGGACAGCCGCAAATATAGTTTTCTGCAATTCTATAAACCCATAGGGTCAAACTACGAGAAAATAACCACAAAACGACGCGCTTCAATTTTTCCCCATTTTCCTTGTATAGCTTCCTTTAGAGGTAAACGTAATCAGGCACCTCCTGGTATCTGCTCCGATTCAGGCACGGACTGCCGCAAATGAAGTTTTCTGCAACTCTATAAACCCATAGGGTCAAACTACGAGAAAATATCAACAAAAAGGCCCGCTTCAATTTTCCCCCATTTTCCTTGTATAGCTCCCTTTAGAGGTAAACGTAATCGGGCGTCCCCTGGTATCAGCTCCGATTCAGGCACGGACAGCCCCAAATGAAGTTTTCTGCAATTCTACAAGCCCATAGGGTCAAACTACGAGAAAATATCCACAAAACGGCCCGCTTCAATTTCTCCCCATTTTCATTGTATAGCTCCCTTTAGAGGTAAACGTAATCGGGCGTCTCCTGGTATCTGCTCCGATTCAGGCACGAACAGCCGCAAATGAAGTTTTCTGCAATTCTATAAACCCATAGGGTCAAACTACGAGAAAATATCCACAAAACGGCCCGCTTCAATTGTTCCCCATTTTCCTTGTATAGCTCCCTTTAGAGGTAAACGTAATCGGGCATCCCCTGGTATCTGCTCCGATTCAGGCACGGACAGCCCCAAATGAAGTTTTCTGCAATTCTACAAGCCCATAGGGTCAAACTACGAGAAAATATCCACAAAACGGCCCGCTTCAATTTCTCCCCATTTTCATTGTATAGCTCCCTTTAGAGGTAAACGTAATCGGGCGCCTCCTGGTATCTGCTCCGATTCAGGCACGAACAGCCGCAAATGAAGTTTTCTGCAATTCTATAAACCCATAGGGTCAAACTACGAGAAAATATCAACAAAAAGGTCCGCTTCAATTTTTCCCCATTTTCCTTGTACAGCTCCCTTTAGAGGTAAACGTAATCGGGCGTCCCCTGGTATCAGCTCCGATTCAGGCACGGACAACCCCAAATGAAATTTTCTGCAATTCTACAAACCCATAGGGTACTACGAGAAAATATCCACAAAACGGCCCGCTTCAATTTCTCCCCATTTTCATTGTATAGCTCACTTTAGAGGTAAACGTAATCGGGCCCCTCCTGGTATCTGCTCCGATTCAGGCACGGACAGCCGCAAATGAAGTTTTCTGCAATTCTATAAACCCATAGGGTCAAACTACGAGAAAATATCCACAAAACGGCCCGCTTCAATTTTTCCCCATTTTCCTTGTATAGCTCCCTTTAGAGGTAAACGTAATCGGGCATCCCATGGTATCTGCTCCGATTCAGGCACGGACAACTGCAAATGAAGTTTTCTGCAATTCTATAAACCCATAGGGTCAAACTACGAGAAAATAATCACAAAACGGCGCGCTTCAATTTTTCCCCATTTTCCTTGTATAGCTTCCTTTAGAGGTAAACGTAATCAGGCACCTCCTGGTATCTGCTCCGATTCAGGCACGGACTGCCGCAAATGAAGTTTTCTGCAACTCTATAAACCCATAGGGTCAAACTACGAGAAAATATCAACGAAAAGGCCCGCTTCAATTTTTCCCCATTTTCCTTGTATAGCTCCCTTTAGAGGTAAACGTAATCGGGCGTCCCCTGGTATCTGCTCCGATTCAGGCACGAACAACCCCAAATGAAGTTTTCTGCAATTCTACAAACCCATAGGGTCAAACTACGAGAAAATATCCAAAAACGGCCCGCTTCAATTTCTCCCCATTTTCATTGTATAGCTCCCTTTAGAGGTAAACGTAATCGGGCGCCTCCTGGTATCTGCTCCGACTCAGGCACGGACAGCCGCAAATAAAGTTTTCTGCAATTCTATAAACCAATAGGCTCAAACTACGAGAAAATATCAACAAAAAGGCCCGCTTCAATTTTTCCCCATTTTCCAAGTATAGCTCCCTTTAGAGGTAAGCGTAATCGGGCGTCTCCTGGTATCTTCTCCGATTCAGGCACGGACAGCCGCAAATGAAGTTTTCTGCAACTCTATAAACCCATAGGGTCAAACTACGAGAAAATATCCACAAAACGGCCAGCTTCAATTTCTCCCCATTTTCCTTGTATTGCTCCCTTTAGAGGTAAACGTAATCGGGCGTCTCCTCGTATCTGCTCTGATTCAGGCACGGACAGCCGCAAATGAAGTTTTCGACAATTCTATAAACCCATAGGGTCAAACTACGAGAAAATATCCACAAAACGGCCCGCTTCAATTTCTCCCCATTTTCCTTGTATAGCTCCCTTTAGAGGTAAACATAATCGGGCGCCTCCTGGTATCTGCTCCGATTCAGGGACGGACAACCGCAAATGAAGTTTTCTGCAATTCTATAAACCCATAGGGTCAAACTACGAGAAAATATCCAAAAAATGGCCCGCTTCAATTGTTCCCCATTTTCCTTGTATAGCTCCCTTTAGAGGTAAACGTAATCGGGCGTCCCCTGGTATCTGCTCCGATTCAGGCACGGACAGCCCCAAATGAACTTTTCTGCAATTCTATAAACCCATAGGGTCAAACTACGAGAAAATATCCACAAAACGGCCAGCTTCAATTTCTCCCCATTTTCCTTGTATAGCTCCCTTTAGAGGTAAACGTAATCGGGCGTCTCCTCGTATCTGCTCTGATTCAGGCACGGACAGCCGCAAATGAAGTTTTCGACAATTCTATAAACCCATAGGGTCAAACTACGAGAAAATATCCACAAAACGGCCAGCTTCAATTTCTCCCCATTTTCCTTGTATAGCTCCCTTTAGAGGTAAACATAATCGGGCGCCTCCTGGTATCTGCTCCGATTCAGGCACGGACAGCCGCAAATGAAGTTTTCTGCAATTCTATAAACCCATAGGGTCAAACTACGAGAAAATATCCAAAAAATGGCCCGCTTCAATTGTTCCCCATTTTCCTTGTATAGCTCCCTTTAGAGGTAAACGTAATCGGGCGTCCCCTGGTATCTGCTCCGATTCAGGCACGGACAGCCTCAAATGAACTTTTCTGCAATTCTATAAACCCATAGGGTCAAACTACGAGAAAATATCCACAAAACGGCCAGCTTCAATTTCTCCCCATTTTCCTTGTATAGCTCCCTTTAGAGGTAAACGTAATCGGGCGTCTCCTCGTATCTGCTCTGATTCAGGCACGGACAGCCGCAAATGAAGTTTTCGACAATTCTATAAACCCATAGGGTCAAACTACGAGAAAATATCCACAAAACGGCCCGCTTCAATTTCTCCCCATTTTCCTTGTATAGCTCCCTTTAGAGGTAAACATAATCGGGCGCCTCCTGGTATCTGCTCCGATTCAGGGACGGACAACCGCAAATGAAGTTTTCTGCAATTCTATAAACCCATAGGGTCAAACTACGAGAAAATATCCAAAAAATGGCCCGCTTCAATTGTTCCCCATTTTCCTTGTATAGCTCCCTTTAGAGGTAAACGTAATCGGGCGTCCCCTGGTATCTGCTCCGATTCAGGCACGGACAGCCCCAAATGAACTTTTCTGCAATTCTATAAACCCATAGGGTCAAACTACGAGAAAATATCCACAAAACGGCCAGCTTCAATTTCTCCCCATTTTCCTTGTATAGCTCCCTTTAGAGGTAAACGTAATCGGGCGTCTCCTCGTATCTGCTCTGATTCAGGCACGGACAGCCGCAAATGAAGTTTTCAACAATTCTATAAACCCATAGGGTCAAACTACGAGAAAATATCCACAAAACGGCCAGCTTCAATTTCTCCCCATTTTCCTTGTATAGCTCCCTTTAGAGGTAAACATAATCGGGCGCCTCCTGGTATCTGCTCCGATTCAGGCACGGACAGCCGCAAATGAAGTTTTCTGCAATTCTATAAACCCATAGGGTCAAACTACGAGAAAATATCCAAAAAATGGCCCGCTTCAATTGTTCCCCATTTTCCTTGTATAGCTCCCTTTAGAGGTAAACGTAATCGGGCGTCCCCTGGTATCTGCTCCGATTCAGGCACGGACAGCCCCAAATGAACTTTTCTGCAATTCTATAAACCCATAGGGTCAAACTACGAGAAAATATCCACAAAACGGCCAGCTTCAATTCTCCCCATTTTCCTTGTATAGCTCCCTTTAGAGGTAAACGTAATCGGGCATCTCCTAGTATCTGCTCCGATTCAGGCACGGACAGCCGCAAATATAGTTTTCTGCAATTCTATAAACCCATAGGGTCAAACTACGAGAAAATAACCACAAAACGACGCGCTTCAATTTTTCCCCATTTTCCTTGTATAGCTTCCTTTAGAGGTAAACGTAATCAGGCACCTCCTGGTATCTGCTCCGATTCAGGCACGGACTGCCGCAAATGAAGTTTTCTGCAACTCTATAAACCCATAGGGTCAAACTACGAGAAAATATCAACAAAAAGGCCCGCTTCAATTTTCCCCCATTTTCCTTGTATAGCTCCCTTTAGAGGTAAACGTAATCGGGCGTCCCCTGGTATCAGCTCCGATTCAGGCACGGACAGCCCCAAATGAAGTTTTCTGCAATTCTACAAGCCCATAGGGTCAAACTACGAGAAAATATCCACAAAACGGCCCGCTTCAATTTCTCCCCATTTTCATTGTATAGCTCCCTTTAGAGGTAAACGTAATCGGGCGCCTCCTGGTATCTGCTCCGATTCAGGCACGAACAGCCGCAAATGAAGTTTTCTGCAATTCTATAAACCCATAGGGTCAAACTACGAGAAAATATCCACAAAACGGCCCGCTTCAATTGTTCCCCATTTTCCTTGTATAGCTCCCTTTAGAGGTAAACGTAATCGGGCATTCCCTGGTATCTGCTCCGATTCAGGCACGGACAGCCGCAAATGAAGTTTTCTGCAATTCTATAAACCCATAGGGTCAAACTACGAGAAAATAAACAGAAAACGGCGCGC
Source organism: Heracleum sosnowskyi (assembly GCA_030848705.1). Lineage (NCBI taxonomy): Eukaryota > Viridiplantae > Streptophyta > Magnoliopsida > Apiales > Apiaceae > Heracleum > Heracleum sosnowskyi. The sequence continues at coordinate 618,652 of JAUIZM010000033.1, forward strand.
TTCAATTTTTCCCCATTTTCCTTGTATAGCTTCCTTTAGAGGTAAACATAATCAGGCACCTCCTGGTATCTGCTCCGATTCAGGCACGGACTGCCGCAAATGAAGTTTTCTGCAACTCTATAAACCCATAGGGTCAAACTACGAGAAAATATCAACAAAAAGGCCCGCTTCAATTTTTCCCCATTTTCCTTGTATAGCTCCCTTTAGAGGTAAACGTAATCGGGCGTCCCCTGGTATCAGCTCCGATTCAGGCACGGACAGCCGCAAATGAAGTTTTTTGCAATTCTACAAACCCATAGGGTCAAACTACGAGAAAATATCCACAAAACGTCCCGCTTCAATTTCTCCCCATTTTCATTGTATAGCTCCCTTTAGAGGTAAACGTAATCGGGCGCCTCCTGGTATCTGCTCCGATTCAGGCACGGACAGCCGCAAATTAAGTTTTCTGCAATTCTATAAACCCATAGGGTCAAACTACGAGAAAATAACCACAAAACGGCGCGCTTCAATTTTTCCCCATTTTCCTTGTATAGCTTCCTTTAGAGGTAAACGTAATCAGGCACCTCCTGGTATCTGCTCCGATTCAGGCACGGACTGCCGCAAATGAAGTTTTCTGCAACTCTATAAACCCATAGGGTCAAACTACGAGAAAATATCAACGAAAAGGCCCGCTTCAATTTTTCCCCATTTTCCTTGTATAGCTCCCTTTAGAGGTAAACGTAATCGGGCGTCCCCTGGTATCTGCTCCGATTCAGGCACGGACAGCCCCAAATGAAGTTTTCTGCAATTCTACAAACCCATAGGGTGAAACTACGAGAAAATATCTACAAAACGGCCCGCTTCAATTTCTCCCCATTTTCATTGTATAGCTCCCTTTAGAGGTAAACGTAATCGGGCGCCTCCTGGTATCTCCTCCGACTCAGGCACGGACAGCCGCAAATGAAGTTTTCTGCAATTCTATAAACCAATAGGGTCAAACTACGAGAAAATATCAACAAAAAGGCCCGCTTCAATTTTTCCCCATTTTCCAAGTATAGCTCCCTTTAGAGGTAAACGTAATCGGGCGTCTCCTGGTATCTTCTCCGATTCAGGCACGGACAGCCGCAAATGAAGTTTTCTGCAATTCTATAAACCCATAGGGTCAAACTACGAGAAAATATCCACAAAACGGCGTGCTTCAATTTTTCCCCATTTTCCTTGTATAGCTTCCTTTAGAGGTAAACGTAATCAGGCACCTCCTGGTATCTGCTCCGATTCAGGCACGGACTGCCGCAAATGAAGTTTTCTGCAACTCTATAAACCCATAGGGTCAAACTACGAGAAAATATCAACAAAAAGGCCTGCTTCAATTTTTCCCCATTTTCCTTGTATAGCTCCCTTTAGAGGTAAACGTAATCGGGGGTCCCCTGGTATCAGCTCCGATTCAGGCACGGACAGCCCCAAATGAAGTTTTCTGCAATTCTACAAGCCCATAGGGTCAAACTACGAGAAAATATCCACAAAACGACCCGCTTCAATTTCTCCCCATTTTCATTGTATAGCTCCCTTTAGAGGTAAACGTAATCGGGCGCCCCCTGGTATCTGCTCCGATTCAGGCACGAACAGCCCCAAATGAACTTTTCTGCAATTCTATAAACCCATAGGGTCAAACTACGAGAAAATATCCACAAAACGGCCAGCTTCAATTCTCCCCATTTTCCTTGTATAGCTCCCTTTAGAGGTAAACGTAATCGGGCATCCCCTGGTATCTGCTCCGATTCAGGCACGGACAGCCGTAAATATAGTTTTCTGCAATTCTATAAACCCATAGGGTCAAACTACGAGAAAATAACCACAAAACGGCGCGCTTCAATTTTTCCCCATTTTCCTTGTATAGCTTCCTTTAGAGGTAAACGTAATCAGGCACCTCCTGGTATCTGCTCCGATTCAGGCACGGACTGCCGCAAATGAAGTTTTCTGCAACTCTATAAACCCATAGGGTCAAACTACGAGAAAATATCAACAAAAAGGCCCGCTTCAATTTTCCCCCATTTTCCTTGTATAGCTCCCTTTAGAGGTAAACGTAATCGGGCGTTCCCTGGTATCAGCTCCGATTCAGGCACGGACAGCCGCAAATGAAGTTTTTTGCAATTCTACAAACCCATAGGGTCAAACTACGAGAAAATATCCACAAAACGTCCCGCTTCAATTTCTCCCCATTTTCCTTGTATAGCTCCCTTTAGAGGTAAACGTAATCGGGGGTCCCCTGGTATCAGCTCCGATTCAGGCACGGACAGCCCCAAATGAAGTTTTCTGCAATTCTACAAGCCCATAGGGTCAAACTACGAGAAAATATCCACAAAACGACCCGCTTCAATTTCTCCCCATTTTCATTGTATAGCTCCCTTTAGAGGTAAACGTAATCGGGCGCCCCCTGGTATCTGCTCCGATTCAGGCACGAAACGCCCCAAATGAACTTTTCTGCAATTCTATAAACCCATAGGGTCAAACTACGAGAAAATATCCACAAAATGGCCAGCTTCAATTCTCCCCATTTTCCTTGTATAGCTCCCTTTAGAGGTAAACGTAATCGGGCATCCCCTGGTATCTGCTCCGATTCAGGCACGGACAGCCGTAAATATAGTTTTCTGCAATTCTATAAACCCATAGGGTCAAACTACGAGAAAATAACCACAAAACGGCGCGCTTCAATTTTTCCCCATTTTCCTTGTATAGCTTCCTTTAGAGGTAAACGTAATCAGGCACCTCCTGGTATCTGCTCCGATTCAGGCACGGACTGCCGCAAATGAAGTTTTCTGCAACTCTATAAACCCATAGGGTCAAACTACGAGAAAATATCAACAAAAAGGCCCGCTTCAATTTTCCCCCATTTTCCTTGTATAGCTCCCTTTAGAGGTAAACGTAATCGGGCGTCCCCTGGTATCAGCTCCGATTCAGGCACGGACAGCCCCAAATGAAGTTTTCTGCAATTCTACAAGCCCATAGGGTCAAACTACGAGAAAATATCCACAAAACGGCCCGCTTCAATTTCTCCCCATTTTCATTGTATAGCTCCCTTTAGAGGTAAACGTAATCGGGCGCCTCCTGGTATCTGCTCCGATTCAGGCACGAACAGCCGCAAATGAAGTTTTCTGCAATTCTATAAACCCATAGCGTCAAACTACGAGAAAATATCCACAAAACGGCCCGCTTCAATTTTTCCCCATTTTCCTTGTATAGCTCCCTTTAGAGGTAAACGTAATCGGGCATCCCCTGGTATCTGCTCCGATTCAGGCACGGACAGCCGCAAATGAAGTTTTCTGCAATTCTATAAACCCATAGGGTCAAACTATGAGAAAATAAACACAAAACGGCGCGCTTCAATTTTTCCCCATTTTCTTTGTATAGCTTCCTTTAGAGGTAAACGTAATCAGGCACCTCCTGGTATCTGCTCCGATTCAGGCACGGACTGCCGCAAATGAAGTTTTCTGCAACTCTATAAACCCATAGGGTCAAACTACGAGAAAATATCAACAAAAAGGCCCGCTTCAATTTTTCCCCATTTTCCTTGTATAGCTCCCTTTAGAGGTAAACGTAATCGGGCGTTCCCTGGTATCAGCTCCGATTCAGGCACGGACAGCCGCAAATGAAGTTTTTTGCAATTCTACAAACCCATAGGGTCAAACTACGAGAAAATATCCACAAAACGTCCCGCTTCAATTTCTCCCCATTTTCATTGTATAGCTCCCTTTAGAGGTAAACGTAATCGGGCGCCTCCTGGTATCTGCTCCGATTCAGGCACGGACAGCCGCAAATTAAGTTTTCTGCAATTCTATAAACCCATAGGGTCAAACTACGAGAAAATAACCACAAAACGGCGCGCTTCAATTTTTCCCCATTTTCCTTGTATAGCTTCCTTTAGAGGTAAACGTAATCAGGCACCTCCTGGTATCTGCTCCGATTCAGGCACGGACTACCGCAAATGAAGTTTTCTGCAACTCTATAAACCCATAGGGTCAAACTACGAGAAAATAAACACAAAACGGCGCGCTTCAATTTTTCCCCATTTTCCTTGTATAGCTTCCTTTAGAGGTAAACGTAATCAGGCACCTCCTGGTATCTGCTCCGATTCAGGCACGGACTGCCGCAAATGAAGTTTTCTGCAACTCTATAAACCCATAGGGTCAAACTACGAGAAAATATCAACAAAAAGGCCCGCTTCAATTTTTCCCCATTTTCCTTGTATAGCTCCCTTTAGAGGTAAACGTAATCGGGCGTCCCCTGGTATCAGCTCCGATTCAGGCACGGACAGCCGCAAATGAAGTTTTTTGCAATTCTACAAACCCATAGGGTCAAACTACGAGAAAATAACCACAAAACGGCGCGCTTCAATTTTTCCCCATTTTCCTTGTATAGCTTCCTTTAGAGGTAAACGTAATCAGGCACCTCCTGGTATCTGCTCCGATTCAGGCACGGACTGCCGCAAATGAAGTTTTCTGCAACTCTATAAACCCATAGGGTCAAACTACGAGAAAATATCAACAAAAAGGCCCGCTTCAATTTTCCCCCATTTTCCTTGTATAGCTCCCTTTAGAGGTAAACGTAATCGGGCGTCCCCTGGTATCAGCTCCGATTCAGGCACGGACAGCCCCAAATGAAGTTTTCTGCAATTCTACAAGCCCATAGGGTCAAACTACGAGAAAATATCCACAAAACGGCCCGCTTCAATTTCTCCCCATTTTCATTGTATAGCTCCCTTTAGAGGTAAACGTAATCGGGCGCCTCCTGGTATCTGCTCCGATTCAGGCACGAACAGCCGCAAATGAAGTTTTCTGCAATTCTATAAACCCATAGCGTCAAACTACGAGAAAATATCCACAAAACGGCCCGCTTCAATTTTTCCCCATTTTCCTTGTATAGCTCCCTTTAGAGGTAAACGTAATCGGGCATCCCCTGGTATCTGCTCCGATTCAGGCACGGACAGCCGCAAATGAAGTTTTCTGCAATTCTATAAACCCATAGGGTCAAACTACGAGAAAATAAACACAAAACGGCGCGCTTCAATTTTTCCCCATTTTCTTTGTATAGCTTCCTTTAGAGGTAAACGTAATCAGGCACCTCCTGGTATCTGCTCCGATTCAGGCACGGACTGCCGCAAATGAAGTTTTCTGCAACTCTATAAACCCATAGGGTCAAACTACGAGAAAATATCAACAAAAAGGCCCGCTTCAATTTTTCCCCATTTTCCTTGTATAGCTCCCTTTAGAGGTAAACGTAATCGGGCGTTCCCTGGTATCAGCTCCGATTCAGGCACGGACAGCCGCAAATGAAGTTTTTTGCAATTCTACAAACCCATAGGGTCAAACTACGAGAAAATATCCACAAAACGTCCCGCTTCAATTTCTCCCCATTTTCATTGTATAGCTCCCTTTAGAGGTAAATGTAATCGGGCGCCTCCTGGTATCTGCTCCGATTCAGGCACGGACAGCCGTAAATTAAGTTTTCTGCAATTCTATAAACCCATAGGGTCAAACTACGAGAAAATAACTACAAAACGGCGCGCTTCAATTTTTCCCCATTTTCCTTATATAGCTTCCTTTAGAGGTAAACGTAATCAGGCACCTCCTGGTATCTGCTCCGATTCAGGCACGGACTGCCGCAAATGAAGTTTTCTGCAACTCTATAAACCCATAGGGTCAAACTACGAGAAAATAAACACAAAACGGCGCGCTTCAATTTTTCCCCATTTTCCTTGTATAGCTTCCTTTAGAGGTAAACGTAATCAGGCACCTCCTGGTATCTGCTCCGATTCAGGCACGGACTGCCGCAAATGAAGTTTTCTGCAACTCTATAAACCCATAGGGTCAAACTACGAGAAAATATCAACAAAAAGGCCCGCTTCAATTTTTCCCCATTTTCCTTGTATAGCTCCCTTTAGAGGTAAACGTAATCGGGCGTCCCCTGGTATCAGCTCCGATTCAGGCACGGACAGCCGCAAATGAAGTTTTTTGCAATTCTACAAACCCATAGGGTCAAACTACGAGAAAATATCCACAAAACGTCCCGCTTCAATTTCTCCCCATTTTCATTGTATAGCTCCCTTTAGAGGTAAACGTAATCGGGCGCCTCCTGGTATCTGCTCCGATTCAGGCACGGACAGCCGCAAATTAAGTTTTCTGCAATTCTATAAACCCATAGGGTCAAACTACGAGAAAATAACCACAAAACGGCGCGCTTCAATTTTTCCCCATTTTCCTTGTATAGCTTCCTTTAGAGGTAAACGTAATCAGGCACCTCCTGGTATCTGCTCCGATTCAGGCACGGACTGCCGCAAATGAAGTTTTCTGCAACTCTATAAACCCATAGGGTCAAACTACGAGAAAATATCAACGAAAAGGCCCGCTTCAATTTTTCCCCATTTTCCTTGTATAGCTCCCTTTAGAGGTAAACGTAATCGGGCGTCCCCTGGTATCTGCTCCGATTCAGGCACGAACAGCCCCAAATGAAGTTTTCTGCAATTCTACAAACCCATAGGGTGAAACTACGAGAAAATATCCACAAAACGGCCCGCTTCAATTTCTCCCCATTTTCATTGTATAGCTCCCTTTAGAGGTAAACGTAATCGGGCGCCTCCTGGTATCTGCTCCGACTCAGGCACGGACAGCCGCAAATGAAGTTTTCTGCAATTCTATAAACCAATAGGGTCAAACTACGAGAAAATATCAACAAAAAGGCCCGCTTCAATTTTTCCCCATTTTCCAAGTATAGCTCCCTTTAGAGGTAAACGTAATCGGGCGTCTCCTGGTATCTTCTCCGATTCAGGCACGGACAGCCGCAAATGAAGTTTTCTGCAATTCTATAAACCCATAGGGTCAAACTACGAGAAAATATCCACAAAACGGCGCGCTTCAATTTTTCCCCATTTTCCTTGTATAGCTTCCTTTAGAGGTAAACGTAATCAGGCACCTCCTGGTATCTGCTCCGATTCAGGCACGGACTGCCGCAAATGAAGTTTTCTACAACTCTATAAACCCATAGGGTCAAACTACGAGAAAATATCAACAAAAAGGCCTGCTTCAATTTTTCCCCATTTTCCTTGTATAGCTCCCTTTAGAGGTAAACGTAATCGGGGGTCCCCTGGTATCAGCTCCGATTCAGGCACGGACAGCCCCAAATGAAGTTTTCTGCAATTCTACAAGCCCATAGGGTCAAACTACGAGAAAATATCCACAAAACGACCCGCTTCAATTTCTCCCCATTTTCATTGTATAGCTCTCTTTAGAGGTAAACGTAATCGGGCGCCCCCTGGTATCTGCTCCGATTCAGGCACGAACAGCCCCAAATGAACTTTTCTGCAATTCTATAAACCCATAGGGTCAAACTACGAGAAAATATCCACAAAACGGCCAGCTTCAATTCTCCCCATTTTCCTTGTATAGCTCCCTTTAGAGGTAAACGTAATCGGGCATCCCCTGGTATCTGCTCCGATTCAGGCACGGACAGCCGTAAATATAGTTTTCTGCAATTCTATAAACCCATAGGGTCAAACTACGAGAAAATAACCACAAAACGGCGCGCTTCAATTTTTCCCCATTTTCCTTGTATAGCTTCCTTTAGAGGTAAACGTAATCAGGCACCTCCTGGTATCTGCTCCGATTCAGGCACGGACTGCCGCAAATGAAGTTTTCTGCAACTCTATAAACCCATAGGGTCAAACTACGAGAAAATATCAACAAAAAGGCCCGCTTCAATTTTTCCCCATTTTCCTTGTATAGCTCCCTTTAGAGGTAAACGTAATCGGGCGTCCCCTGGTATCAGCTCCGATTCAGGCACGGACAGCCCCAAATGAAGTTTTCTGCAATTCTACAAGCCCATAGGGTCAAACTACGAGAAAATATCCACAAAACGGCCCGCTTCAATTTCTCCCCATTTTCATTGTATAGCTCCCTTTAGAGGTAAACGTAATCGGGCGCCTCCTGGTATCTGCTCCGATTCAGGCACGGACAGCCGCAAATGAAGTTTTCTGCAATTCTATAAACCCATAGGGTCAAACTACGAGAAAATAAACACAAAACGGCGCGCTTCAATTTTTCCCCATTTTCCTTGTATAGCTTCCTTTAGAGGTAAACGTAATCAGGCACCTCCTGGTATCTGCTCCGATTCAGGCACGGACTGCCGCAAATGAAGTTTTCTGCAACTCTATAAACCCATAGGGTCAAACTACGAGAAAATATCAACAAAAAGGCCCACTTCAATTTTTCCCCATTTTCCTTGTATAGCTCCCTTTAGAGGTAAACGTAATCGGGCGTCCCCTGGTATCAGCTCCGATTAAGGCACGGACAGCCCCAAATGAAGTTTTTTGCAATTCTACAAACCCATAGGGTCAAACTACGAGAAAATATCCACAAAACGTCCCGCTTCAATTTCTCCCCATTTTCATTGTATAGCTCCCTTTAGAGGTAAACGTAATCGGGCGCCTCCACCAATCTGCTCCGATTCGGGCACGGACAGCCGCAAATTAAGTTTTCTGCAATTCTATAAACCCATAGGGTCAAACTACGAGAAAATAACCACAAAACGGCGCGCTTCAATTTTTCCCCATTTTCCTTGTATAGCTTCCTTTAGAGGTAAACGTAATCAGGCACCTCCTGGTATCTGCTCCGATCCAGGCACGGACTGCCGCAAATGAAGTTTTTTGTAACTCTATAAACCCATAGGGTCAAACTACGAGAAAATATCAACAAAAAGGCCCGCTTCAATTTTTCCCCATTTTCCTTGTATAGCTCCCTTTAGAGGTAAACGTAATCGGGCGTCCCCTGGTATCAGCTCCGATTCAGGCACGGACAGCCGCAAATGAAGTTTTTTGCAATTCTACAAACCCATAGGGTCAAACTACGAGAAAATATCCACAAAACGTCCCGCTTCAATTTCTCCCCATTTTCATTGTATAGCTCCCTTTAGAGGTAAACGTAATCGGGCGCCTCCTGGTATCTGCTCCGATTCAGGCACGGACAGCCGCAAATTAAGTTTTCTGCAATTCTATAAACCCATAGGGTCAAACTACGAGAAAATAACCACAAAACGGCGCGCTTCAATTTTTCCCCATTTTCCTTGTATAGCTTCCTTTAGAGGTAAACGTAATCAGGCACCTCCTGGTATCTGCTATGATTCAGGCACGGACTGCCGCAAATGAAGTTTTCTGCAACTCTATAAACCCATAGGGTCAAACTACGAGAAAATATCAACGAAAATGCCCGCTTCAATTTTTCCCCATTTTCCTTGTATAGCTCCCTTTAGAGGTAAACGTAATCGGGCGTCCCCTGGTATCTGCTCCGATTCAGGCACGGACAGCCCCAAATGAAGTTTTCTGCAATTCTACAAACCCATAGGGTGAAACTACGAGAAAATATCCACAAAACGGCCCGCTTCAATTTCTCCCCATTTTCATTGTATAGCTCCCTTTAGAGGTAAACGTAATCGGGCGCCTTCTGGTATCTGCTCCGACTCAGGCACGGACAGCCGCAAATGAAGTTTTCTGCAATTCTATAAACCAATAGGGTCAAACTACGAGAAAATATCAACAAAAAGGCCCGCTTCAATTTTTCCCCATTTTCCAAGTATAGCTCCCTTTAGAGGTAAACGTAATCGGGCGTCTCCTGGTATCTTCTCCGATTCAGGCACGGACAGCCGCAAATGAAGTTTTCTGCAATTCTATAAACCCATAGGGTCAAACTATGAGAAAATATCCACAAAACGGCGCGCTTCAATTTTTCCCCATTTTCCTTGTATAGCTTCCTTTAGAGGTAAACGTAATCAGGCACCTCCTGGTATCTGCTCCGATTCAGGCACGGACTGCCGCAAATGAAGTTTTCTGCAACTCTATAAACCCATAGGGTCAAACTACTAGAAAATATCAACAAAAAGGTCCGCTTCAATTTTTCCCCATTTTCCTTGTATAGCTCCCTTTAGAGGTAAACGTAATCGGGGGTCCCCTGGTATCAGCTCCGATTCAGGCACGGACAGCCCCAAATGAACTTTTCTGCAATTCTATAAACCCATAGGGTCAAACTACGAGAAAATATCCACAAAACGGCCAGCTTCAATTCTCCCCATTTTCCTTGTATAGCTCCCTTTAGAGGTAAACGTAATCGGGCATCCCCTGGTATCTGCTCCGATTCAGGCACGGACAGCCGTAAATATATTTTTCTGCAATTCTATAAACCCATAGGGTCAAACTACGAGAAAATAACCACAAAACGGCGCGCTTCAATTTTTCCCCATTTTCCTTGTATAGCTTCCTTTAGAGGTAAACGTAATCAGGCACCTCCTGGTATCTGCTCCGATTCAGGCACGGACTGCCGCAAATGAAGTTTTCTGCAACTCTATAAACCCATAGGGTCAAACTACGAGAAAATATCAACAAAAAGGCCCGCTTCAATTTTTCCCCATTTTCCTTGTATAGCTCCCTTTAGAGGTAAACGTAATCGGGCGTCCCCTGGTATCAGCTCCGATTCAGGCACGGACAGCCCCAAATGAAGTTTTCTGCAATTCTACAAGCCCATAGGGTCAAACTACGAGAAAATATCCACAAAACGGCCCGCTTCAATTTCTCCCCATTTTCATTGTATAGCTCCCTTTAGAGGTAAACGTAATCGGGCGCCTCCTGGTATCTGCTCCGATTCAGGCACGAACAGCCGCAAATGAAGTTTTCTGCAATTCTATAAACCCATAGGGTCAAACTACGAGAAAATATCCACAAAACGGCCCGCTTCAATTTTTCCCCATTTTCCTTGTATAGCTCCCTTTAGAGGTAAACGTAATCGGGCATCCCCTGGTATCTGCTCCGATTCAGGCACGGACAGCCGCAAATGAAGTTTTCTGCAATTCTATAAACCCATAGGGTCAAACTACGAGAAAATATCCACAAAACGGCGCGCTTCAATTTTTCCCCATTTTCCTTGTATAGCTTCCTTTAGAGGTAAACGTAATCAGGCACCTCCTGGTATCTGCTCCGATTCAGGCACGGACTGCCGCAAATGAAGTTTTCTGCAACTCTATAAACCCATAGGGTCAAACTACGAGAAAATATCAACAAAAAGGCCCGCTTCAATTTTTCCCCATTTTCCTTGTATAGCTCCCTTTAGAGGTAAACGTAATCGGGCGTCCCCTGGTATCAGCTCCGATTAAGGCACGGACAGCCCCAAATGAAGTTTTTTGCAATTCTACAAACCCAGAGGGTCAAACTACTAGAAAATATCCACAAAACGTCCCGCTTCAATTTCTCCCCATTTTCATTGTATAGCTCCCTTTAGAGGTAAACGTAATCGGGCGCCTCCTGGTATCTGCTCCGATTCAGGCACGGACAGCCGCAAATAAAGTTTTCTGCAATTCTATAAACCCATAGGGTCAAACTACGAGAAAATAACCACAAAACGGCGCGCTTCAATTTTTCCCCATTTTCCTTGTATAGCTTCCTTTAGAGGTAAACGTAATCAGGCACCTCCTGGTATCTGCTCCGATTCAGGCACGGACTGCCGCAAATGAAGTTTTCTGCAACTCAATAAATCCATAGGGTCAAACTACGAGAAAATATCAACAAAAAGGCCCGCTTCAATTTTTCCCCATTTTCCTTGTATAGCTCCCTTTAGAGGTAAACGTAATCGGGGGTCCCCTGGTATCAGCTCCGATTCAGGCACGGACAGCCCCAAATGAAGTTTTCTGCAATTCTACAAGCCCATAGGGTCAAACTATGAGAAAATATCCACAAAACGACCCGCTTCAATTTCTCCCCATTTTCATTGTATAGCTCCCTTTAGAGGTAAACGTAATCGGGCGCCTCCTGGTATCTACTCCGATTCAGGCACGAACAGCCGCAAATGAAGTTTTCTGCAATTCTATAAACCCATAGGGTCAAACTACGAGAAAATATCCACAAAACGGCCCACTTCAATTTTTCCCCATTTTCCTTGTATAGCTCCCTTTAGAGGTAAACGTAATCGGGCATCCCCTGGTATCTGCTCCGATTCAGGCACGGACAGCCGCAAATGAAGTTTTCTGCAATTCTATAAACCCATAGGGTCAAACTACGAGAAAATAAACACAAAACGGCGCGCTTCAATTTTTCCCCATTTTCCTTGTATAGCTTCCTTTAGAGGTAAACGTAATCAGGCACCTCCTGGTATCTGCTCCGATTCAGGCACGGACTGCCGCAAATGAAGTTTTCTGCAACTCTATAAACCCATAGGGTCAAACTACGAGAAAATATCAACAAAAAGGCCCGCTTCAATTTTTCCCCATTTTCCTTGTATAGCTCCCTTTAGAGGTAAACGTAATCGGGCGTCCCCTGGTATCAGCTCCGATTAAGGCACGGACAGCCCCAAATGAAGTTTTCTGCAATTCTACAAACCCATAGGGTCAAACTACGAGAAAATATCCACAAAATGGCCCGCTTTAATTTCTCCCCATTTTCATTGTATAGCTCCCTTTAGAGGTAAACGTAATCGGGCGCCTCCTGGTATCTGCTCCGATTCAGGCACGGACAGCCGCAAATTAAGTTTTCTGCAATTCTATAAACCCATAGGGTCAAACTACGAGAAAATAACCACAAAACGGCGCGCTTCAATTTTTCCCCATTTTCCTTGTATAGCTTCCTTTAGAGGTAAACGTAATCAGGCACCTCCTGGTATCTGCTCCGATTCAGGCACGGACTGCCGCAAATGAAGTTTTCTGCAACTCTATAAACCCATAGGGTCAAACTACGAGAAAATATCAACAAAAAGGCCCGCTTCAATTTTTCCCCATTTTCCTTGTATAGCTCCCTTTAGAGGTAAACGTAATCGGGCGTCCCCTGGTATCAGCTCCGATTCAGGCACGGACAGCCCCAAATGAAGTTTTCTGCAATTCTACAAACCCATAGGGTGAAACTACGAGAAAATATCCATAAAACGGCCCGCTTCAATTTCTCCCCATTTTCATTGTATAGCTCCCTTTAGAGGTAAACGTAATCGGGCGCCTCCTGGTATCTGCTCCGATTCAGGCACGGACAGCCGCAAATGAAGTTTTCTGCAATTCTATAAACCCATAGGGTCAAACTACGAGAAAATATCCACAAAACGGCCCGCTTCAATTTTTCCCCATTTTCCTTGTATAGCTCCCTTTAGAGGTAAACATAATCGGGCATCCCCTGGTATCTGCTCCGATTCAAGCACGGACAGCCGCAAATGAAGTTTTCTGCAATTCTATAAACCCATAGGGTGAAACTACGAGAAAATATCCACAAAACGGCCCGCTTCAATTTCTCCCCATTTTCGTTGTGTAGCTCCCTTTAGAGGTAAACGTAATCGGGCGCCTCCTGGTATCTGCTCCGATTCAGGCACGGACAGCCGCAAATGAAGTTTTCTGCAATTCTATAAACCCATAGGGTCAAACTACGAGAAAATATCCACAAAACGGCCCGCTTCAATTTTTCCCCATTTTCCTTGTATAGCTCCCTTTAGAGGTAAACATAATCGGGCATCCCCTGGTATCTGCTCCGATTCAGGCACGGACAGCCGCAAATGAAGTTTTCTGCAATTCTATAAACCCATAGGGTCAAACTACGAGAAAATAAACACAAAACGGCGCGCTTCAATTTTTCCCCATTTTCCTTGTATAGCTTCCTTTAGAGGTAAACGTAATCAGGCACCTCCTGGTATCTGCTCCGATTCAGGCTCGGACTGCCGCAAATGAAGTTTTCTGCAACTCTATAAACCCATAGGGTCAAACTACGAGAAAATATCAACAAAAAGGCCCGCTTCAATTTTTCTCCATTTCCCTTGTATAGCTCCCTTTAGAGGTAAACGTAATCGGGGGTCCCCTGGTATCAGCTCCGATTCAGGCACGGACAGCCCCAAATGAAGTTTTCTGCAATTCTACAAGCCCATAGGGTCAAACTACGAGAAAATATCCACAAAACGACCCGCTTCAATTTCTCCCCATTTTCATTGTATAGCTCCCTTTATAGGTAAACGTAATCGGGCGCCTCCTGGTATCTGCTCCGATTCAGGCACGAACAGCCGCAAATGAAGTTTTCTGCAATTCTATAAACCCATAGGGTCAAACTACGAGAAAATATCCACAAAACGGCCCGCTTCAATTTTTCCCCATTTTCCTTGTATAGCTCCCTTTAGAGGTAAACGTAATCGGGCATCCCCTGGTATCTGCTCCGATTCAGGCACGGACAGCCGCAAATGAAGTTTTCTGCAATTCTATAAACCCATAGGGTCAAACTACGAGAAAATATCCACAAAACGGCCCGCTTCAATTTTTCCCCATTTTCCTTGTATAGCTCCCTTTAGAGGTAAACGTAATCGGGCATCCCCTGGTATCTGCTCCGATTCAGGCACGGACAGCCGCAAATGAAGTTTTCTGCAATTCTATAAACCCATAGGGTGAAACTACGAGAAAATATCCACAAAACGGCCCGCTTCAATTTCTCCCCATTTTCGTTGTGTAGCTCCCTTTAGAGGTAAACGTAATCGGGCGCCTCCTGGTATCTGCTCCGATTCAGGCACGGACAGCCGCAAATGAAGTTTTCTGCAATTCTATAAACCCATAGGGTCAAACTACGAGAAAATATCCACAAAACGGCCCGCTTCAATTTTTCCCCATTTTCCTTGTATAGCTCCCTTTAGAGGTAAACATAATCGGGCATCCCCTGGTATCTGCTCCGATTCAGGCACGGACAGCCGCAAATGAAGTTTTCTGCAATTCTATAAACCCATAGGGTCAAACTACGAGAAAATAAACACAAAACGGCGCGCTTCAATTTTTCCCCATTTTCCTTGTATAGCTTCCTTTAGAGGTAAACGTAATCAGGCACCTCCTGGTATCTGCTCCGATTCAGGCTCGGACTGCCGCAAATGAAGTTTTCTGCAACTCTATAAACCCATAGGGTCAAACTACGAGAAAATATCAACAAAAAGGCCCGCTTCAATTTTTCTCCATTTCCCTTGTATAGCTCCCTTTAGAGGTAAACGTAATCGGGGGTCCCCTGGTATCAGCTCCGATTCAGGCACGGACAGCCCCAAATGAAGTTTTCTGCAATTCTACAAGCCCATAGGGTCAAACTACGAGAAAATATCCACAAAACGACCCGCTTCAATTTCTCCCCATTTTCATTGTATAGCTCCCTTTATAGGTAAACGTAATCGGGCGCCTCCTGTTATCTGCTCCGATTCAGGCACGAACAGCCGCAAATGAAGTTTTCTGCAATTCTATAAACCCATAGGGTCAAACTACGAGAAAATATCCACAAAACGTCCCGCTTCAATTTCTCCCCATTTTCATTGTATAGCTCCCTTTAGAGGTAAACGTAATCGGGCGCCTCCTGGTATCTGCTCCGATTCAGGCACGGACAGCCGCAAATAAAGTTTTCTGCAATTCTATAAACCCATAGGGTCAAACTACGAGAAAATAACCACAAAACGGCGCGCTTCAATTTTTCCCCATTTTCCTTGTATAGCTTCCTTTAGAGGTAAACGTAATCAGGCACCTCCTGGTATCTGCTCCGATTCAGGCACGGACTGCCGCAAATGAAGTTTTCTGCAACTCTATAAATCCATAGGGTCAAACTACGAGAAAATATCAACAAAAAGGCCCGCTTCAATTTTTCCCCATTTTCCTTGTATAGCTCCCTTTAGAGGTAAACGTAATCGGGGGTCCCCTGGTATCAGCTCCGATTCAGGCACGGACAGCCCCAAATGAAGTTTTCTGCAATTCTACAAGCCCATAGGGTCAAACTATGAGAAAATATCCACAAAACGACCCGCTTCAATTTCTCCCCATTTTCATTGTATAGCTCCCTTTAGAGGTAAACATAATCGGGCGCCTCCTGGTATCTACTCCGATTCAGGCACGAACAGCCGCAAATGAAGTTTTCTGCAATTCTATAAACCCATAGGGTCAAACTACGAGAAAATATCCACAAAACGGCCCACTTCAATTTTTCCCCATTTTCCTTGTATAGCTCCCTTTAGAGGTAAACGTAATCGGGCATCCCCTGGTATCTGCTCCGATTCAGGCACGGACAGCCGCAAATGAAGTTTTCTGCAATTCTATAAACCCATAGGGTCAAACTACGAGAAAATAAACACAAAACGGCGCGCTTCAATTTTTCCCCATTTTCCTTGTATAGCTTCCTTTAGAGGTAAACGTAATCAGGCACCTCCTGGTATCTGCTCCGATTCAGGCACGGACTGCCGCAAATGAAGTTTTCTGCAACTCTATAAACCCATAGGGTCAAACTACGAGAAAATATCCACAAAATGGCCCGCTTTAATTTCTCCCCATTTTCATTGTATAGCTCCCTTTAGAGGTAAACGTAATCGGGCGCCTCCTGGTATCTGCTCCGATTCAGGCACGGACAGCCGCAAATTAAGTTTTCTGCAATTCTATAAACCCATAGGGTCAAACTACGAGAAAATAACCACAAAACGGCGCGCTTCAATTTTCCCCCATTTTCCTTGTATAGCTTCCTTTAGAGGTAAACGTAATCAAGCACCTCCTGGTATCTGCTCCGATTCAGGCACGGACTGCCGCAAATGAAGTTTTCTGCAACTCTATAAACCCATAGGGTCAAACTACGAGAAAATATCAACAAAAAGGCCCGCTTCAATTTTTCCCCATTTTCCTTGTATAGCTCCCTTTAGAGGTAAACGTAATCGGGCGTCCCCTGGTATCAGCTCCGATTCAGGCACGGACAGCCCCAAATGAAGTTTTCTGCAATTCTACAAACCCATAGGGTGAAACTACGAGAAAATATCCACAAAACGGCCCGCTTCAATTTCTCCCCATTTTCATTGTATAGCTCCCTTTAGAGGTAAACGTAATCGGGCGCCTCCTGGTATCTGCTCCGATTCAGGCACGGACAGCCGCAAATGAAGTTTTCTGCAATTCTATAAACCCATAGGGTCAAACTACGAGAAAATATCCACAAAACGGCCCGCTTCAATTTTTCCCCATTTTCCTTGTATAGCTCCCTTTAGAGGTAAACATAATCGGGCATCCCCTGGTATCTGCTCCGATTCAAGCACGGACAGCCGCAAATGAAGTTTTCTGCAATTCTATAAACCCATAGGGTGAAACTACGAGAAAATATCCACAAAACGGCCCGCTTCAATTTCTCCCCATTTTCGTTGTGTAGCTCCCTTTAGAGGTAAACGTAATCGGGCGCCTCCTGGTATCTGCTCCGATTCAGGCACGGACAGCCGCAAATGAAGTTTTCTGCAATTCTATAAACCCATAGGGTCAAACTACGAGAAAATATCCACAAAACGGCCCGCTTCAATTTTTCCCCATTTTCCTTGTATAGCTCCCTTTAGAGGTAAACATAATCGGGCATCCCCTGGTATCTGCTCCGATTCAGGCACGGACAGCCGCAAATGAAGTTTTCTGCAATTCTATAAACCCATAGGGTCAAACTACGAGAAAATAAACACAAAACGGCGCGCTTCAATTTTTCCCCATTTTCCTTGTATAGCTTCCTTTAGAGGTAAACGTAATCAGGCACCTCCTGGTATCTGCTCCGATTCAGGCTCGGACTGCCGCAAATGAAGTTTTCTGCAACTCTATAAACCCATAGGGTCAAACTACGAGAAAATATCAACAAAAAGGCCCGCTTCAATTTTTCTCCATTTCCCTTGTATAGCTCCCTTTAGAGGTAAACGTAATCGGGGGTCCCCTGGTATCAGCTCCGATTCAGGCACGGACAGCCCCAAATGAAGTTTTCTGCAATTCTACAAGCCCATAGGGTCAAACTACGAGAAAATATCCACAAAACGACCCGCTTCAATTTCTCCCCATTTTCATTGTATAGCTCCCTTTATAGGTAAACGTAATCGGGCGCCTCCTGGTATCTGCTCCGATTCAGGCACGAACAGCCGCAAATGAAGTTTTCTGCAATTCTATAAACCCATAGGGTCAAACTACGAGAAAATATCCACAAAACGGCCCGCTTCAATTTTTCCCCATTTTCCTTGTATAGCTCCCTTTAGAGGTAAACGTAATCGGGCATCCCCTGGTATCTGCTCCGATTCAGGCACGGACAGCCGCAAATGAAGTTTTCTGCAATTCTATAAACCCATAGGGTCAAACTACGAGAAAATAAACACAAAACGGCGCGCTTCAATTTTTCCCCATTTTCCTTGTATAGCTTCCTTTAGAGGTAAACGTAATCAGGCACCTCCTGGTATCTGCTCCGATTTAGGCACGGACTGCCGCAAATGAAGTTTTCTGCAACTCTATAAACCCATAGGGTCAAACTACGAGAAAATATCAACAAAAAGGCCCGCTTCAATTTTTCCCCATTTTCCTTGTATAGCTCCCTTTAGAGGTAAACGTAATCGGGCGTCCCCTGGTATCAGCTCCGATTAAGGCACGGACAGCCCCAAATGAAGTTTTTTGCAATTCTACAAACCCATAGGGTCAAACTACGAGAAAATATCCACAAAACGTCCCGCTTCAATTTCTCCCCATTTTCATTGTATAGCTCCCTTTAGAGGTAAACGTAATCGGGCGCCTCCTGGTATCTGCTCCGATTCAGGCACGGACAGCCGCAAATTAAGTTTTCTGCAATTCTATAAACCCATAGGGTCAAACTACGAGAAAATAACCACAAAACGGCGCGCTTCAATTTTTCCCCATTTTCCTTGTATAGCTTCCTTTAGAGGTAAACGTAATCAGGCACCTCCTGGTATCTGCTCCGATTCAGGCACGGACTGCCGCAAATGAAGTTTTCTGCAACTCTATAAACCCATAGGGTCAAACTACGAGAAAATATCAACAAAAAGGCCCGCTTCAATTTTTCCCCATTTTCCTTGTATAGCTCCCTTCAGAGGTAAACGTAATCGGGGGTCCCCTGGTATCAGCTCCGATTCAGGCACGGACAGCCCCAAATGAAGTTTTCTGCAATTCTACAAGCCCATAGGGTCAAACTACGAGAAAATATCCACAAAACGACCCGCTTCAATTTCTCCCCATTTTCATTGTATAGCTCCCTTTAGAGGTAAACGTAATCGGGCGCCTCCTGGTATCTGCTCCGATTCAGGCACGAACAGCCGCAAATGAAGTTTTCTGCAATTCTATAAACCCATAGGATCAAACTACGAGAAAATATCCACAAAACGGCCCGCTTCAATTTTTCCCCATTTTCCTTGTATAGCTCCCTTTAGAGGTAAACGTAATCGGGCATCCCTTGGTATCTGCTCCGATTCAGGCACGGACAGCCGCAAATGAAGTTTTCTGCAATTCTATAAACCCATAGGGTCAAACTACGAGAAAATATCAACAAAAAGGCCCGATTCAATTTTTCCCCATTTTCCTTGTATAGCTCCCTTCAGAGGTAAACGTAATCAGGCACCTCCTGGTATCTGCTCCGATTCAGGCACGGACTGCCGCAAATGAAGTTTTCTGCAACTCTATAAATCCATAGGGTCAAACTACGAGAAAATATCAACAAAAAGGCCCGCTTCAATTTTTCCCCATTTTCCTTGTATAGCTCCCTTTAGAGGTAAACGTAATCGGGGGTCCCCTGTTATCAGCTCCGATTCAGGCACGGACAGCCCCAAATGAAGTTTTCTGCAATTCTACAAGCCCATAGGGTCAAACTACGAGAAAATATCCACAAAACGACCCGCTTCAATTTCTCCCCATTTTCATTGTATAGCTCCCTTTAGAGGTAAACGTAATCGGGCGCCTCCTGGTATCTGCTCCGATTCAGGCACGAACAGCCGCAAATGAAGTTTTCTGCAATTCTATAAACCCATAGGGTCAAACTACGAGAAAATATCCACAAAACGGCCCGCTTCAATTTTTCCCCATTTTCCTTGTATAGCTCCCTTTAGAGGTAAACGTAATCGGGCATCCCCTGGTATCTGCTCCGATTCAGGCACGGACAGCCGCAAATGAAGTTTTCTGCAATTCTATAAACCCATAGGGTCAAACTACGAGAAAATAAACACAAAACGGCGCGCTTCAATTTTTCCCCATTTTCCTTGTATAGCTTCCTTTAGAGGTAAACGTAATCAGGCACCTCCTGGTATCTGCTCCGATTTAGGCACGGACTGCCGCAAATGAAGTTTTCTGCAACTCTATAAACCCATAGGGTCAAACTACGAGAAAATATCAACAAAAAGGCCCGCTTCAATTTTTCCCCATTTTCCTTGTAAAGCTCCCTTTAGAGGTAAACGTAATCGGGCGTCCCCTGGTATCAGCTCCGATTAAGGCACGGACAGCCCCAAATGAAGTTTTTTGCAATTCTACAAACCCATAGGGTCAAACTACGAGAAAATATCCACAAAACGTCCCGCTTCAATTTCTCCCCATTTTCATTGTATAGCTCCCTTTAGAGGTAAACGTAATCGGGCGCCTCCTGGTATCTGCTCCGATTCAGGCACGGATAGCCGCAAATTAAGTTTTCTGCAATTCTATAAACCCATAGGGTCAAACTACGAGAAAATAAACACAAAACGGCGCGCTTCAATTTTTCCCCATTTTCCTTGTATAGCTTCCTTTAGAGGTAAACGTAATCAGGCACCTCCTGGTATCTGCTCCGATTTAGGCACGGACTGCCGCAAATGAAGTTTTCTGCAACTCTATAAACCCATAGGGTCAAACTACGAGAAAATATCAACAAAAAGGCCCGCTTCAATTTTTCCCCATTTTCCTTGTATAGCTCCCTTTAGAGGTAAACGTAATCGGGCGTCCCCTGGTATCAGCTCCGATTAAGGCACGGACAGCCCCAAATGAAGTTTTTTGCAATTCTACAAACCCATAGGGTCAAACTACGAGAAAATATCCACAAAACGTCCCGCTTCAATTTCTCCCCATTTTCATTGTATAGCTCCCTTTAGAGGTAAACGTAATCGGGCGCCTCCTGGTATCTGCTCCGATTCAGGCACGGACAGCCGCAAATTAAGTTTTCTGCAATTCTATAAACCCATAGGGTCAAACTACGAGAAAATAACCACAAAACGGCGCGCTTCAATTTTTCCCCATTTTCCTTGTATAGCTTCCTTTAGAGGTAAACGTAATCAGGCACCTCCTGGTATCTGCTCCGATTCAGGCACGGACTGCCGCAAATGAAGTTTTCTGCAACTCTATAAACCCATAGGGTCAAACTACGAGAAAATATCAACAAAAAGGCCCGCTTCAATTTTTCCCCATTTTCCTTGTATAGCTCCCTTCAGAGGTAAACGTAATCGGGGGTCCCCTGGTATCAGCTCCGATTCAGGCACGGACAGCCCCAAATGAAGTTTTCTGCAATTCTACAAGCCCATAGGGTCAAACTACGAGAAAATATCCACAAAACGACCCGCTTCAATTTCTCCCCATTTTCATTGTATAGCTCCCTTTAGAGGTAAACGTAATCGGGCGCCTCCTGGTATCTGCTCCGATTCAGGCACGAACAGCCGCAAATGAAGTTTTCTGCAATTCTATAAACCCATAGGATCAAACTACGAGAAAATATCCACAAAACGGCCCGCTTCAATTTTTCCCCATTTTCCTTGTATAGCTCCCTTTAGAGGTAAACGTAATCGGGCATCCCTTGGTATCTGCTCCGATTCAGGCACGGACAGCCGCAAATGAAGTTTTCTGCAATTCTATAAACCCATAGGGTCAAACTACGAGAAAATATCAACAAAAAGGCCCGATTCAATTTTTCCCCATTTTCCTTGTATAGCTCCCTTCAGAGGTAAACGTAATCAGGCACCTCCTGGTATCTGCTCCGATTCAGGCACGGACTGCCGCAAATGAAGTTTTCTGCAACTCTATAAATCCATAGGGTCAAACTACGAGAAAATATCAACAAAAAGGCCCGCTTCAATTTTTCCCCATTTTCCTTGTATAGCTCCCTTTAGAGGTAAACGTAATCGGGGGTCCCCTGTTATCAGCTCCGATTCAGGCACGGACAGCCCCAAATGAAGTTTTCTGCAATTCTACAAGCCCATAGGGTCAAACTACGAGAAAATATCCACAAAACGACCCGCTTCAATTTCTCCCCATTTTCATTGTATAGCTCCCTTTAGAGGTAAACGTAATCGGGCGCCTCCTGGTATCTGCTCCGATTCAGGCACGAACAGCCGCAAATGAAGTTTTCTGCAATTCTATAAACCCATAGGGTCAAACTACGAGAAAATATCCACAAAACGGCCCGCTTCAATTTTTCCCCATTTTCCTTGTATAGCTCCCTTTAGAGGTAAACGTAATCGGGCATCCCCTGGTATCTGCTCCGATTCAGGCACGGACAGCCGCAAATGAAGTTTTCTGCAATTCTATAAACCCATAGGGTCAAACTACGAGAAAATAAACACAAAACGGCGCGCTTCAATTTTTCCCCATTTTCCTTGTATAGCTTCCTTTAGAGGTAAACGTAATCAGGCACCTCCTGGTATCTGCTCCGATTTAGGCACGGACTGCCGCAAATGAAGTTTTCTGCAACTCTATAAACCCATAGGGTCAAACTACGAGAAAATATCAACAAAAAGGCCCGCTTCAATTTTTCCCCATTTTCCTTGTAAAGCTCCCTTTAGAGGTAAACGTAATCGGGCGTCCCCTGGTATCAGCTCCGATTAAGGCACGGACAGCCCCAAATGAAGTTTTTTGCAATTCTACAAACCCATAGGGTCAAACTACGAGAAAATATCCACAAAACGTCCCGCTTCAATTTCTCCCCATTTTCATTGTATAGCTCCCTTTAGAGGTAAACGTAATCGGGCGCCTCCTGGTATCTGCTCCGATTCAGGCACGGATAGCCGCAAATTAAGTTTTCTGCAATTCTATAAACCCATAGGGTCAAACTACGAGAAAATAACCACAAAACGGCGCGCTTCAATTTTTCCCCATTTTCCTTGTATAGCTTCCTTTAGAGGTAAACGTAATCAGGCACCTCCTGGTATCTGCTCCGATTCAGGCACGGACTGCCGCAAATGAAGTTTTCTGCAACTCTATAAACCCATAGGGTCAAACTACGAGAAAATATCAACAAAAAGGCCCGCTTCAATTTTTCCCCATTTTCCTTGTATAGCTCCCTTCAGAGGTAAACGTAATCGGGGGTCCCCTGGTATCAGCTCCGATTCAGGCACGGACAGCCCCAAATGAAGTTTTCTGCAATTCTACAAGCCCATAGGGTCAAACTACGAGAAAATATCCACAAAACGACCCGCTTCAATTTCTCCCCATTTTCATTGTATAGCTCCCTTTAGAGGTAAACGTAATCGGGCGCCTCCTGGTATCTGCTCCGATTCAGGCACGAACAGCCGCAAATGAAGTTTTCTGCAATTCTATAAACCCATAGGGTCAAACTACGAGAAAATATCCACAAAACGGCCCGCTTCAATTTTTCCCCATTTTCCTTGTATAGCTCCCTTTAGAGGTAAACGTAATCGGGCATCCCCTGGTATCTGCTCCGATTCAGGCACGGACAGCCGCAAATGAAGTTTTCTGCAATTCTATAAACCCATAGGGTCAAACTACGAGAAAATATCAACAAAAAGGCCCGCTTCAATTTTTCCCCATTTTCCTTGTATAGCTCCCTTCAGAGGTAAACGTAATCAGGCACCTCCTGGTATCTGCTCCGATTCAGGCACGGACTGCCGCAAATGAAGTTTTCTGCAACTCTATAAACCCATAGGGTCAAACTACGAGAAAATATCCACAAAATGACCCGCTTCAATTTCTCCCCATTTTCATTGTATAGCTCCCTTTAGAGGTAAACGTAATCGGGCGCCTCCTGGTATCTGCTCCGATTCAGGCACGAACAGCCGCAAATGAAGTTTTCTGCAATTCTATAAACCCATAGGGTCAAACTACGAGAAAATATCCACAAAACGGCCCGCTTCAATTTTTCCCCATTTTCCTTGTATAGCTCCCTTTAGAGGTAAACGTAATCGGGCATCCCCTGGTATCTGCTCCGATTCAGGCACGGACAGCCGCAAATGAAGTTTTCTGCAATTCTATAAACCCATAGGGTCAAACTACGAGAAAATAAACACAAAACGGCGCGCTTCAATTTTTCCCCATTTTCCTTGTATAGCTTCCTTTAGAGGTAAACGTAATCAGGCACCTCCTGGTATCTGCTCCGATTCAGGCACGGACTGCCGCAAATGAAGTTTTCTGCAACTCTATAAACCCATAGGGTCAAACTACGAGAAAATATCAACAAAAAGGCCCGCTTCAATTTTTCCCCATTTTCCTTGTATAGCTCCCTTTAGAGGTAAACGTAATCGGGCGTCCCCTGGTATCAGCTCCGATTAAGGCACGGACAGCCCCAAATGAAGTTTTCTGCAATTCTACAAACCCATAGGGTCAAACTACGAGAAAATATCCACAAAATGGCCCGCTTTAATTTCTCCCCATTTTCATTGTATAGCTCCCTTTAGAGGTAAACGTAATCGGGCGCCTCCTGGTATCTGCTCCGATTCAGGCACGGACAGCCGCAAATTAAGTTTTCTGCAATTCTATAAACCCATAGGGTCAAACTACGAGAAAATAAACACAAAACGGCGCGCTTCAATTTTTCCCCATTTTCCTTGTATAGCTTCCTTTAGAGGTAAACGTAATCAGGCACCTCCTGGTATCTGCTCCGATTCAGGCACGGACTGCCGCAAATGAAGTTTTCTGCAACTCTATAAACCCATAGGGTCAAACTACGAGAAAATATCAACAAAAAGGCCCGCTTCAATTTTTCCCCATTTTCCTTGTATAGCTCCCTTTAGAGGTAAACGTAATCGGGCGTCCCCTGGTATCAGCTCCGATTAAGGCACGGACAGCCCCAAATGAAGTTTTCTGCAATTCTACAAACCCATAGGGTCAAACTACGAGAAAATATCCACAAAATGGCCCGCTTTAATTTCTCCCCATTTTCATTGTATAGCTCCCTTTAGAGGTAAACGTAATCGGGCGCCTCCTGGTATCTGCTCCGATTCAGGCACGAACAGCCGCAAATTAAGTTTTCTGCAATTCTATAAACCCATAGGGTCAAACTACGAGAAAATAAACACAAAACGGCGCGCTTCAATTTTTCCCCATTTTCCTTGTATAGCTTCCTTTAGAGGTAAACGTAATCAGGCACCTCCTGGTATCTGCTCCGATTCAGGCACGGACTGCCGCAAATGAAGTTTTCTGCAACTCTATAAACCCATAGGGTCAAACTACGAGAAAATATCAACAAAAAGGCCCGCTTCAATTTTTCCCCATTTTCCTTGTAAAGCTCCCTTTAGAGGTAAACGTAATCGGGCGTCCCCTGGTATCAGCTCCGATTAAGGCACGGACAGCCCCAAATGAAGTTTTTTGCAATTCTACAAACCCATAGGGTCAAACTACGAGAAAATATCCACAAAACGTCCCGCTTCAATTTCTCCCCATTTTCATTGTATAGCTCCCTTTAGAGGTAAACGTAATCGGGCGCCTCCTGGTATCTGCTCCGATTCAGGCACGGATAGCCGCAAATTAAGTTTTCTGCAATTCTATAAACCCATAGGGTCAAACTACGAGAAAATAACCACAAAACGGCGCGCTTCAATTTTTCCCCATTTTCCTTGTATAGCTTCCTTTAGAGGTAAACGTAATCAGGCACCTCCTGGTATCTGCTCCGATTCAGGCACGGACTGCCGCAAATGAAGTTTTCTGCAACTCTATAAACCCATAGGGTCAAACTACGAGAAAATATCAACAAAAAGGCCCGCTTCAATTTTTCCCCATTTTCCTTGTATAGCTCCCTTCAGAGGTAAACGTAATCGGGGGTCCCCTGGTATCAGCTCCGATTCAGGCACGGACAGCCCCAAATGAAGTTTTCTGCAATTCTACAAGCCCATAGGGTCAAACTACGAGAAAATATCCACAAAACGACCCGCTTCAATTTCTCCCCATTTTCATTGTATAGCTCCCTTTAGAGGTAAACGTAATCGGGCGCCTCCTGGTATCTGCTCCGATTCAGGCACGAACAGCCGCAAATGAAGTTTTCTGCAATTCTATAAACCCATAGGGTCAAACTACGAGAAAATATCCACAAAACGGCCCGCTTCAATTTTTCCCCATTTTCCTTGTATAGCTCCCTTTAGAGGTAAACGTAATCGGGCATCCCCTGGTATCTGCTCCGATTCAGGCACGGACAGCCGCAAATGAAGTTTTCTGCAATTCTATAAACCCATAGGGTCAAACTACGAGAAAATATCAACAAAAAGGCCCGCTTCAATTTTTCCCCATTTTCCTTGTATAGCTCCCTTCAGAGGTAAACGTAATCAGGCACCTCCTGGTATCTGCTCCGATTCAGGCACGGACTGCCGCAAATGAAGTTTTCTGCAACTCTATAAACCCATAGGGTCAAACTACGAGAAAATATCCACAAAACGACCCGCTTCAATTTCTCCCCATTTTCATTGTATAGCTCCCTTTAGAGGTAAACGTAATCGGGCGCCTCCTGGTATCTGCTCCGATTCAGGCACGAACAGCCGCAAATGAAGTTTTCTGCAATTCTATAAACCCATAGGGTCAAACTACGAGAAAATATCCACAAAACGGCCCGCTTCAATTTTTCCCCATTTTCCTTGTATAGCTCCCTTTAGAGGTAAACGTAATCGGGCATCCCCTGGTATCTGCTCCGATTCAGGCACGGACAGCCGCAAATGAAGTTTTCTGCAATTCTATAAACCCATAGGGTCAAACTACGAGAAAATAAACACAAAACGGCGCGCTTCAATTTTTCCCCATTTTCCTTGTATAGCTTCCTTTAGAGGTAAACGTAATCAGGCACCTCCTGGTATCTGCTCCGATTCAGGCACGGACTGCCGCAAATGAAGTTTTCTGCAACTCTATAAACCCATAGGGTCAAACTACGAGAAAATATCAACAAAAAGGCCCGCTTCAATTTTTCCCCATTTTCCTTGTATAGCTCCCTTTAGAGGTAAACGTAATCGGGCGTCCCCTGGTATCAGCTCCGATTAAGGCACGGACAGCCCCAAATGAAGTTTTCTGCAATTCTACAAACCCATAGGGTCAAACTACGAGAAAATATCCACAAAATGGCCCGCTTTAATTTCTCCCCATTTTCATTGTATAGCTCCCTTTAGAGGTAAACGTAATCGGGCGCCTCCTGGTATCTGCTCCGATTCAGGCACGGACAGCCGCAAATTAAGTTTTCTGCAATTCTATAAACCCATAGGGTCAAACTACGAGAAAATAAACACAAAACGGCGCGCTTCAATTTTTCCCCATTTTCCTCGTATAGCTTCCTTTAGAGGTAAACGTAATCAGGCACCTCCTGGTATCTGCTCCGATTCAGGCACGGACTGCCGCAAATGAAGTTTTCTGCAACTCTATAAACCCATAGGGTCAAACTACGAGAAAATATCAACAAAAAGGCCCGCTTCAATTTTTCCCCATTTCCCTTGTATAGCTCCCTTTAGAGGTAAACGTAATCGGGGGTCCCCTGGTATCAGCTCCGATTCAGGCACGGACAGCCCCAAATGAAGTTTTCTGCAATTCTACAAGCCCATAGGGTCAAACTACGAGAAAATATCCACAAAACGACCCGCTTCAATTTCTCCCCATTTTCATTGTATAGCTCCCTTTAGAGGTAAACGTAATCGGGCGCCTCCTGGTATCTGCTCCGATTCAGGCACGAACAGCCGCAAATGAAGTTTTCTGCAATTCTATAAACCCATAGGGTCAAACTACGAGAAAATATCCACAAAACGGCCCGCTTCAATTTTTCCCCATTTTCCTTGTATAGCTCCCTTTAGAGGTAAACGTAATCGGGCATCCCCTGGTATCTGCTCCGATTCAGGCACGGACAGCCGCAAATGAAGTTTTCTGCAATTCTATAAACCCATAGGGTCAAACTACGAGAAAATAAACATAAAACGGCGCGCTTCAATTTTTCCCCATTTTCCTTGTATAGCTTCCTTTAGAGGTAAACGTAATCAGGCACCTCCTGGTATCTGCTCCGATTTAGGCACGGACTGCCGCAAATGAAGTTTTCTGCAACTCTATAAACCCATAGGGTCAAACTACGAGAAAATATCAACAAAAAGGCCCGCTTCAATTTTTCCCCATTTTCCTTGTATAGCTCCCTTTAGAGGTAAACGTAATCGGGCGTCCCCTGGTATCAGCTCCGATTAAGGCACGGACAGCCCCAAATGAAGTTTTTTGCAATTCTACAAACCCATAGGGTCAAACTACGAGAAAATATCCACAAAACGTCCCGCTTCAATTTCTCCCCATTTTCATTGTATAGCTCCCTTTAGAGGTAAACGTAATCGGGCGCCTCCTGGTATCTGCTCCGATTCAGGCACGGACAGCCGCAAATTAAGTTTTCTGCAATTCTATAAACCCATAGGGTCAAACTACGAGAAAATAACCACAAAACGGCGCGCTTCAATTTTTCCCCATTTTCCTTGTATAGCTTCCTTTAGAGGTAAACGTAATCAGGCACCTCCTGGTATCTGCTCCGATTCAGGCACGGACTGCCGCAAATGAAGTTTTCTGCAACTCTATAAACCCATAGGGTCAAACTACGAGAAAATATCAACAAAAAGGCCCGCTTCAATTTTTCCCCTTTTTCCTTGTATAGCTCCCTTCAGAGGTAAACGTAATCGGGGGTCCCCTGGTATCAGCTCCGATTCAGGCACGGACAGCCCCAAATGAAGTTTTCTGCAATTCTACAAGCCCATAGGGTCAAACTACGAGAAAATATCCACAAAAGGACCCGCTTCAATTTCTCCCCATTTTCATTGTATAGCTCCCTTTAGAGGTAAACGTAATCGGGCGCCTCCTGGTATCTGCTCCGATTCAGGCACGAACAGCCGCAAATGAAGTTTTCTGCAATTCTATAAACCCATAGGGTCAAACTACGAGAAAATATCCACAAAACGGTCCGCTTCAATTTTTCCCCATTTTCCTTGTATAGCTCCCTTTAGAGGTAAACGTAATCGGGCATCCCCTGGTATCTGCTCCGATTCAGGCACGGACAGCCGCAAATGAAGTTTTCTGCAATTCTATAAACCCATAGGGTCAAACTACGAGAAAATAAACACAAAACGGCGCGCTTCAATTTTTCCCCATTTTCCTTGTATAGCTTCCTTTAGAGGTAAACGTAATCAGGCACCTCCTGGTATCTGCTCCGATTCAGGCACGGACTGCCGCAAATGAAGTTTTCTGCAACTCTATAAACCCATAGGGTCAAACTACGAGAAAATATCAACAAAAAGGCCCGCTTCAATTTTTCCCCATTTTCCTTGTATAGCTCCCTTTAGAGGTAAACGTAATCGGGCGTCCCCTGGTATCAGCTCCGATTAAGGCACGGACAGCCCCAAATGAAGTTTTCTGCAATTCTACAAACCCATAGGGTCAAACTACGAGAAAATATCCACAAAATGGCCCGCTTTAATTTCTCCCCATTTTCATTGTATAGCTCCCTTTAGAGGTAAACGTAATCGGGCGCCTCCTGGTATCTGCTCCGATTCAGGCACGGACAGCCGCAAATTAAGTTTTCTGCAATTCTATAAACCCATAGGGTCAAACTACGAGAAAATAACCACAAAACGGCGCGCTTCAATTTTTCCCCATTTTCCTTGTATAGCTTCCTTTAGAGGTAAACGTAATCAGGCACCTCCTGGTATCTGCTCCGATTCAGGCACGGACTGCCGCAAATGAAGTTTTCTGCAACTCTATAAACCCATAGGGTCAAACTACGAGAAAATATCAACAAAAAGGCCCGCTTCAATTTTTCCCCATTTTCCTTGTATAGCTCCCTTTAGAGGTAAACGTAATCGGGCGTCCCCTGGTATCAGCTCCGATTCAGGCACGGACAGCCCCAAATGAAGTTTTCTGCAATTCTACAAACCCATAGGGTGAAACTACGAGAAAATATCCACAAAACGGCCCGCTTCAATTTCTCCCCATTTTCATTGTATAGCTCCCTTTAGAGGTAAACGTAATCGGGCGCCTCCTGGTATCTGCTCCGATTCAGGCACGGACAACCGCAAATGAAGTTTTCTGCAATTCTATAAACCCGTAGGGTCAAACTACGAGAAAATATCCACAAAACGGCCCGCTTCAATTTTTCCCCATTTTCCTTGTATAGCTCCCTTTAGAGGTAAACATAATCGGGCATCCCCTGGTATCTGCTCCGATTCAGGCACGGACAGCCGCAAATGAAGTTTTCTGCAATTCTATAAACCCATAGGGTGAAACTACGAGAAAATATCCACAAAACGGCCCGCTTCAATTTCTCCCCATTTTCATTGTATAGCTCCCTTTAGAGGTAAACGTAATCGGGCGCCTCCTGGTATCTGCTCCGATTCAGGCACGGACAGCCGCAAATGAAGTTTTCTGCAATTCTATAAACCCATAGGGTCAAACTACGAGAAAATATCCACAAAACGGCCCGCTTCAATTTTTCCCCATTTTCCTTGTATAGCTCCCTTTAGAGGTAAACATAATCGGGCATCCCCTGGTATCTGCTCCGATTCAGGCACGGACAGCCGCAAATGAAGTTTTCTGCAATTCTATAAACCCATAGGGTCAAACTACGAGAAAATAAACACAAAACGGCGCGCTTCAATTTTTCCCCATTTTCCTTGTATAGCTTCCTTTAGAGGTAAACGTAATCAGGCACCTCCTGGTATCTGCTCCGATTCAGGCACGGACTGCCGCAAATGAAGTTTTCTGCAACTCTATAAACCCATAGGGTCAAACTACGAGAAAATATCAACAAAAAGGCCCGCTTCAATTTTTCCCCATTTTCCTTGTATAGCTCCCTTTAGAGGTAAACGTAATCGGGCGCCCCCTGGTATCAGCTCCGATTCAGGCACGGACAACCCCAAATGAAGTTTTCTGCAATTCTACAAACCCATAAGGTGAAACTACGAGAAAATATCCACAAAACGGCCCGCTTCAATTTCTCCCCATTTTCATTGTATAGCTCCCTTTAGAGGTAAACGTAATCGGGCGCCTCCTGGTATCTGCTCCGATTCAGGCACGGACAACCGCAAATGAAGTTTTCTGCAATTCTATAAACCCGTAGGGTCAAACTACGAGAAAATATCCACAAAACGGCCCGCTTCAATTTTTCCCCATTTTCCTTGTATAGCTCCCTTTAGAGGTAAACATAATCGGGCATCCCCTGGTATCTGCTCCGATTCAGGCACGGACAGCCGCAAATGAAGTTTTCTGCAATTCTATAAACCCATAGGGTGAAACTACGAGAAAATATCCACAAAACGGCCCGCTTCAATTTCTCCCCATTTTCATTGTATAGCTCCCTTTAGAGGTAAACGTAATCGGGCGCCTCCTGGTATCTGCTCCGATTCAGGCACGGACAGCCGCAAATGAAGTTTTCTGCAATTCTATAAACCCATAGGGTCAAACTACGAGAAAATAAACACAAAACGGCGCGCTTCAATTTTTCCCCATTTTCCTTGTATAGCTTCCTTTAGAGGTAAACGTAATCAGGCACCTCCTGGTATCTGCTCCGATTCAGGCACGGACTGCCGCAAATGAAGTTTTCTGCAACTCTATAAACCCATAGGGTCAAACTACGAGAAAATATCAACAAAAAGGCCCGCTTCAATTTTTCCCCATTTTCCTTGTATAGCTCCCTTTAGAGGTAAACGTAATCGAGCGTCCCCTGGTATCAGCTCCGATTCAGGCACGGACAGCCCCAAATGAAGTTTTCTGCAATTCTACAAACCCATAGGGTGTAACTACGAGAAAATATCCACAAAACGGCCCGCTTCAATTTCTCCCCATTTTCATTGTATAGCTCCCTTTAGAGGTAAACGTAATCGGGCGCCTCCTGGTATCTGCTCCGATTCAGGCACGGACAGCCGCAAATGAAGTTTTCTGCAATTCTATAAACCCATAGGGTCAAACTACGAGAAAATATCCACAAAACGGCCCGCTTCAATTTTTCCCCATTTTCCTTGTATAGCTCCCTTTAGAGGTAAACATAATCGGGCATCCCCTGGTATCTGCTCCGATTCAGGCACGGACAGCCGCAAATGAAGTTTTCTGCAATTCTATAAACCCATAGGGTGAAACTACGAGAAAATATCCACAAAACGGCCCGCTTCAATTTCTCCCCATTTTCATTGTATAGCTCCCTTTAGAGGTAAACGTAATCGGGCGCCTCCTGGTATCTGCTCCGATTCAGGCACGGACAGCCGCAAATGAAGTTTTCTGCAATTCTATAAACCCATAGGGTCAAACTATGAGAAAATATCCACAAAACGGCCCGCTTCAATTTTTCCCCATTTTCCTTGTATAGCTCCCTTTAGAGGTAAACATAATCGGGCATCCCCTGGTATCTGCTCCGATTCAGGCACGGACAGCCGCAAATGAAGTTTTCTGCAATTCTATAAACCCATAGGGTCAAACTACGAGAAAATAAACACAAAACGGTGCGCTTCAATTTTTCCCCATTTTCCTTGTATAGCTTCCTTTAGAGGTAAACGTAATCAGGCACCTCCTGGTATCTGCTCCGATTCAGGCACGGACTGCCGCAAATGAAGTTTTCTGCAACTCTATAAACCCATAGGGTCAAACTACGAGAAAATATCAACAAAAAGGCCCGCTTCAATTTTTCCCCATTTCCCTTGTATAGCTCCCTTTAGAGGTAAACGTAATCGGGGGTCCCCTGGTATCAGCTCCGATTCAGGCACGGACAGCCCCAAATGAAGTTTTCTGCAATTCTACAAGCCCATAGGGTCAAACTACGAGAAAATATCCACAAAACGACCCGCTTCAATTTCTCCCCATTTTCATTGTATAGCTCCCTTTAGAGGTAAACGTAATCGGGCGCCTCCTGGTATCTGCTCCGATTCAGGCACGAACAGCCGCAAATGAAGTTTTCTGCAATTCTATAAACCCATAGGGTCAAACTACGAGAAAATATCCATAAAACGGCCCGCTTCAATTTTTCCCCATTTTCCTTGTATAGCTCCCTTTAGTGGTAAACGTAATCGGGCATCCCCTGGTATCTGCTCCGATTCAGGCACGGACAGCCGCAAATGAAGTTTTCTGCAATTCTATAAACCCATAGGGTCAAACTACGAGAAAATAAACACAAAACGGCGTGCTTCAATTTTTCCCCATTTTCCTTGTATAGCTTCCTTTAGAGGTAAACGTAATCAGGCACCTCCTGGTATCTGCTCCGATTTAGGCACGGACTGCCGCAAATGAAGTTTTCTGCAACTCTATAAACCCATAGGGTCAAACTACGAGAAAATATCAACAAAAAGGCCCGCTTCAATTTTTCCCCATTTTCCTTGTATAGCTCCCTTTAGAGGTAAACGTAATCGGGCGTCCCCTGGTATCAGCTCCGATTAAGGCACGGACAGCCCCAAATGAAGTTTTTTGCAATTCTACAAACCCATAGGGTCAAACTACGAGAAAATATCCACAAAACGTCCCGCTTCAATTTCTCCCCATTTTCATTGTATAGCTCCCTTTAGAGGTAAACGTAATCGGGCGCCTCCTGGTATCTGCTCCGATTCAGGCACGGACAGCCGCAAATTAAGTTTTCTGCAATTCTATAAACCCATAGGGTCAAACTCCGAGAATATAACCACAAAACGGCGCGCTTCAATTTTTCCCCATTTTCCTTGTATAGCTTCCTTTAGAGGTAAACGTAATCAGGCACCTCCTGGTATCTGCTCCGATTCAGGCACGGACTGCCGCAAATGAAGTTTTCTGCAACTCTATAAACCCATAGGGTCAAACTACGAGAAAATATCAACAAAAAGGCCCGCTTCAATTTTTCCCCATTTTCCTTGTATAGCTCCCTTTAGAGGTAAACGTAATCGGGGGTCCCCTGGTATCAGCTCCGATTCAGGCACGGACAGCCCCAAATGAAGTTTTCTGCAATTCTACAAGCCCATAGGGTCAAACTACGAGAAAATATCCACAAAACGACCCGCTTCAATTTCTCCCCATTTTCATTGTATAGCTCACTTTAGAGGTAAACGTAATCGGGCGCCTCCTGGTATCTGCTCCGATTCAGGCACGAACAGCCGCAAATGAAGTTTTCTGCAATTCTATAAACCCATAGGGTCAAACTACGAGAAAATATCCACAAAACGGCCCGCTTCAATTTTTCCCCATTTTCCTTGTATAGCTCCCTTTAGAGGTAAACGTAATCGGGCATCCCCTGGTATCTGCTCCGATTCAGGCACGGACAGCCGCAAATGAAGTTTTCTGCAATTCTATAAACCCATAGGGTCAAACTACGAGAAAATAAACACAAAACGGCGCGCTTCAATTTTTCCCCATTTTCCTTGTATAGCTTCCTTTAGAGGTAAACGTAATCAGGCACCTCCTGGTATCTGCTCCGATTCAGGCACGGACTGCCGCAAATGAAGTTTTCTGCAACTCTATAAACCCATAGGGTCAAACTACGAGAAAATATCAACAAAAAGGCCCGCTTCAATTTTTCCCCATTTTCCTTGTATAGCTCCCTTTAGAGGTAAACGTAATCGGGCGTCCCCTGGTATCAGCTCCGATTAAGGCACGGACAGCCCCAAATGAAGTTTTTTGCAATTCTACAAACCCATAGGGTCAAACTACGAGAAAATATCCACAAAACGTCCCGCTTCAATTTCTCCCCATTTTCATTGTATAGCTCCCTTTAGAGGTAAACGTAATCGGGCGCCTCCTGGTATCTGCTCC
Organism: Heracleum sosnowskyi; assembly: GCA_030848705.1. Classification (NCBI taxonomy): domain Eukaryota; kingdom Viridiplantae; phylum Streptophyta; class Magnoliopsida; order Apiales; family Apiaceae; genus Heracleum; species Heracleum sosnowskyi. Next base: position 653,332 of record JAUIZM010000033.1, read on the forward strand.
GATTCAGGCACGGACAGCCGCAAATTAAGTTTTCTGCAATTCTATAAACCCATAGGGTCAAACTCCGAGAAAATAACCACAAAACGGTGCGCTTCAATTTTTCCCCATTTTCCTTGTATAGCTTCCTTTAGAGGTAAACGTAATCAGGCACCTCCTGGTATCTGCTCCGATTCAGGCACGGACTGCCGCAAATGAAGTTTTCTGCAACTCTATAAACCCATAGGGTCAAACTACGAGAAAATATCAACAAAAAGGCCCGCTTCAATTTTTCCCCATTTTCCTTGTATAGCTCCCTTTAGAGGTAAACGTAATCGGGGGTCCCCTGGTATCAGCTCCGATTCAGGCACGGACAGCCCCAAATGAAGTTTTCTGCAATTCTACAAGCCCATAGGGTTAAACTACGAGAAAATATCCACAAAACGACCCGCTTCAATTTCTCCCCATTTTCATTGTATAGCTCCCTTTAGAGGTAAACGTAATCGGGCGCCTCCTGGTATCTGCTCCGATTCAGGCACGAACAGCCGCAAATGAAGTTTTCTGCAATTCTATAAACCCATAGGGTCAAACTACGAGAAAATATCCACAAAACGGCCCGCTTCAATTTTTCCCCATTTTCCTTGTATAGCTCCCTTTAGAGGTAAACGTAATCGGGCATCCCCTGGTATCTGCTCCGATTCAGGCACGGACAGCCGCAAATGAAGTTTTCTGCAATTCTATAAACCCATAGGGTCAAACTACGAGAAAATAAACACAAAACGGCGCGCTTCAATTTTTCCCCATTTTCCTTGTATAGCTTCCTTTAGAGGTAAACGTAATCAGGCACCTCCTGGTATCTGCTCCGATTCAGGCACGGACTGCCGCAAATGAAGTTTTCTGCAACTCTATAAACCCATAGGGTCAAACTACGAGAAAATATCAACAAAAAGGCCCGCTTCAATTTTTCCCCATTTTCCTTGTATAGCTCCCTTTAGAGGTAAACGTAATCGGGCGTCCCCTGGTATCAGCTCCGATTAAGGCACGGACAGCCCCAAATGAAGTTTTCTGCAATTCTACAAACCCATAGGGTCAAACTACGAGAAAATATCCACAAAATGGCCCGCTTTAATTTCTCCCCATTTTCATTGTATAGCTCCCTTTAGAGGTAAACGTAATCGGGCGCCTCCTGGTATCTGCTCCGATTCAGGCACGGACAGCCGCAAATTAAGTTTTCTGCAATTCTATAAACCCATAGGGTCAAACTACGAGAAAATAACCACAAAACGGCGCGCTTCAATTTTTCCCCATTTTCCTTGTATAGCTTCCTTTAGAGGTAAACGTAATCAGGCACCTCCTGGTATCTGCTCCGATTCAGGCACGGACTGCCGCAAATGAAGTTTTCTGCAACTCTATAAACCCATAGGGTCAAACTACGAGAAAATATCAACAAAAAGGCCCGCTTCAATTTTTCCCCATTTTCCTTGTATAGCTCCCTTTAGAGGTAAACGTAATCGGGCGTCCCCTGGTATCAGCTCCGATTCAGGCACGGACAGCCCCAAATGAAGTTTTCTGCAATTCTACAAACCCATAGGGTGAAACTACGAGAAAATATCCACAAAACGGCCCGCTTCAATTTCTCCCCATTTTCATTGTATAGCTCCCTTTAGAGGTAAACGTAATCGGGCGCCTCCTGGTATCTGCTCCGATTCAGGCACGGACAGCCGCAAATGAAGTTTTCTGCAATTCTATAAACCCATAGGGTCAAACTACGAGAAAATATCCACAAAACGGCCCGCTTCAATTTTTCCCCATTTTCCTTCTATAGCTCCCTTTAGAGGTAAACATAATCGGGCATCCCCTGGTATCTGCTCCGATTCAGGCACGGACAACCGCAAATGAAGTTTTCTGCAATTCTATAAACCCATAGGGTGAAACTACGAGAAAATATCCACAAAACGGCCCGCTTCAATTTCTCCCCATTTTCATTGTATAGCTCCCTTTAGAGGTAAACGTAATCGGGCGCCTCCTGGTATCTGCTCCGATTCAGGCACGGACAGCCGCAAATGAAGTTTTCTGCAATTCTATAAACCCATAGGGTCAAACTACGAGAAAATATCCACAAAACGGCCCGCTTCAATTTTTCCCCATTTTCCTTGTATAGCTCCCTTTAGAGGTAAACATAATCGGGCATCCCCTGGTATCTGCTCCGATTCAGGCACGGACAGCCGCAAATGAAGTTTTCTGCAATTCTATAAACCCATAGGGTCAAATTACGAGAAAATAAACACAAAACGGCGCGCTTCAATTTTTCCCCATTTTCCTTGTAAAGCTTCCTTTAGAGGTAAACGTAATCAGGCACCTCCTGGTATCTGCTCCGATTCAGGCACGGACTGCCGCAAATGAAGTTTTCTGCAACTCTATAAACCCATAGGGTCAAACTACGAGAAAATATCAACAAAAAGGCCCGCTTCAATTTTTCCCCATTTCCCTTGTATAGCTCCCTTTAGAGGTAAACGTAATCGGGGGTCCCCTGGTATCAGCTCCGATTCAGGCACGGACAGCCCCAAATGAAGTTTTCTGCAATTCTACAAGCCCATAGGGTCAAACTACGAGAAAATATCCACAAAACGACCCGCTTCAATTTCTCCCCATTTTCATTGTATAACTCCCTTTAGAGGTAAACGTAATCGGGCGCCTCCAGGTATCTGCTCCAATTCAGGCACGAACAGCCGCAAATGAAGTTTTCTGCAATTCTATAAACCCATAGGGTCAAACTACGAGAAAATATCCACAAAACGGCCCGCTTCAATTTTTCCCCATTTTCATTGTATAGCTCCCTTTAGAGGTAAACGTAATCGGGCATCCCCTGGTATCTGCTCCGATTCAGGCACGGACAGCCGCAAATGAAGTTTTCTGCAATTCTATAAACCCATAGGGTCAAACTACGAGAAAATAAACACAAAACGGCGCGCTTCAATTTTTCCCCATTTTCCTTGTATAGTTTCCTTTAGAGGTAAACGTAATCAGGCACCTCCTGGTATCTGCTCCGATTCAGGCACGGACTGCCGCAAATGAAGTTTTCTGCAACTCTATAAACCCATAGGGTCAAACTACGAGAAAATATCAACAAAAAGGCCCGCTTCAATTTTTCCCCATTTTCCTTGTATAGCTCCCTTTAGAGGTAAACGTAATCGGGCGTCCCCTGGTATCAGCTCCGATTAAGGCACGGACAGCCCCAAATGAAGTTTTCTGCAATTCTACAAACCCATAGGGTCAAACTACGAGAAAATATCCACAAAATGGCCCGCTTTAATTTCTCCCCATTTTCATTGTATAGCTCCCTTTAGAGGTAAACGTAATCGGGCGCCTCCTGGTATCTGCTCCGATTCAGGCACGGACAGCCACAAATTAAGTTTTCTGCAATTCTATAAACCCATAGGGTCAAACTACGAGAAAATAACCACAAAACGGCGCGCTTCAATTTTTCCCCATTTTCCTTGTATAGCTTCCTTTAGAGGTAAACGTAATCAGGCACCTCCTGGTATCTGCTCCGATTCAGGCACGGACTGCCGCAAATGAAGTTTTCTGCAACTCTATAAACCCCATAGGGTCAAACTACGAGAAAATATCAACAAAAAGGCCCGCTTCAATTTTTCCCCATTTTCCTTGTATAGCTCCCTTTAGAGGTAAACGTAACGGGCGTCCCCTGGTATCAGCTCCGATTCAGGCACGGACTGCCGCAAATGAAGTTTTCTGCAACTCTATAAACCCATAGGGTCAAACTACGAGAAAATATCAACAAAAAGGCCCGCTTCAATTTTTCCCCATTTTCCTTGTATAGCTCCCTTTAGAGGTAAACGTAATCGGGCGTCCCCTGGTATCAGCTCCCATTCAGGCACGGACAGCCCCAAATGAAGTTTTCTGCAATTCTACAAACCCATAGGGTGAAACTACGAGAAAATATCCACAAAACGGCCCGCTTCAATTTCTCCCCATTTTCATTGTATAGCTCCCTTTAGAGGTAAACGTAATCGGGCGCCTCCTGGTATCTGCTCCGATTCAGGCACGGACAGCCGCAAATGAAGTTTTCTGCAATTCTATAAACCCATAGGGTCAAACTACGAGAAAATATCCACAAAACGGCCCGCTTCAATTTTTCCCCATTTTCCTTGTATAGCTCCCTTTAGAGGTAAACATAATCGGGCATCCCCTGGTATCTGCTCCGATTCAGGCACGGACAGCCGCAAATGAAGTTTTCTGCAATTCTATAAACCCATAGGGTGAAACTACGAGAAAATATCCACAAAACGGCCCGCTTCAATTTCTCCCCATTTTCATTGTATAGCTCCCTTTAGAGGTAAACGTAATCGGGCGCCTCCTGGTATCTGCTCCGATTCAGGCACGGACAGCCGCAAATGAAGTTTTCTGCAATTCTATAAACCCATAGGGTCAAACTACGAGAAAATATCCACAAAACGGCCCGCTTCAATTTTTCCCCATTTTCCTTGTATAGCTCCCTTTAGAGGTAAACATAATCGGGCATCCCCTGGTATCTGCTCCGATTCAGGCACGGATAGCCGCAAATGAAGTTTTCTGCAATTCTATAAACCCATAGGGTCAAACTACGAGAAAATAAACACAAAACGGCGCGCTTCAATTTTTCCCCATTTTCCTTGTATAGCTTCCTTTAGAGGTAAACGTAATCAGGCACCTCCTGGTATCTGCTCCGATTCAGGCACGGACTGCCGCAAATGAAGTTTTCTGCAACTCTATAAACCCATAGGGTCAAACTACGAGAAAATATCAACAAAAAGGCCCGCTTCAATTTTTCCCCATTTTCCTTGTATAGCTCCCTTTAGAGGTAAACGTAATCGGGCGTCCCCTGGTATCAGCTCCGATTCAGGCACGGACAGCCCCAAATGAAGTTTTCTGCAATTCTACAAACCCATAGGGTGAAACTACGAGAAAATATCCACAAAACGGCCCGCTTCAATTTCTCCCCATTTTCATTGTATAGCTCCCTTTAGAGGTAAACGTAATCGGGCGCCTCCTGGTATCTGCTCCGATTCAGGCACGGACAGCCGCAAATGAAGTTTTCTGCAATTCTATAAACCCATAGGGTCAAACTACGAGAAAATATCCACAAAACGGCCCGCTTCAATTTTTCCCCATTTTCCTTGTATAGCTCCCTTTAGAGGTAAACATAATCGGGCATCCCCTGGTATCTGCTCCGATTCAGGCACGGACAGCCGCAAATGAAGTTTTCTGCAATTCTATAAACCCATAGGGTGAAACTACGAGAAAATATCCACAAAACGGCCCGCTTCAATTTCTCCCCATTTTCATTGTATAGCTCCCTTTAGAGGTAAACGTAATCGGGCGCCTCCTGGTATCTGCTCCGATTCAGGCACGGACAGCCGCAAATGAAGTTTTCTGCAATTCTATAAACCCATAGGGTCAAACTACGAGAAAATATCCACAAAACGGCCCGCTTCAATTTTTCCCCATTTTCCTTGTATAGCTCCCTTTAGAGGTAAACATAATCGGGCATCCCCTGGTATCTGCTCCGATTCAGGCACGGACAGCCGCAAATGAAGTTTTCTGCAATTCTATAAACCCATAGGGTCAAACTACGAGAAAATAAACACAAAACGGCGCGCTTCAATTTTTCCCCATTTTCCTTGTATAGCTTCCTTTAGAGGTAAACGTAATCAGGCACCTCCTGGTATCTGCTCCGATTCAGGCACGGACTGCCGCAAATGAAGTTTTCTGCAACTCTATAAACCCATAGGGTCAAACTACGAGAAAATATCAACAAAAAGGCCCGCTTCAATTTTTCCCCATTTCCCTTGTATAGCTCCCTTTAGAGGTAAACGTAATCGGGGGTCCCCTGGTATCAGCTCCGATTCAGGCACGGACAGCCCCAAATGAAGTTTTCTGCAATTCTATAAGCCCATAGGGTCAAACTACGAGAAAATATCCACAAAACGACCCGCTTCAATTTCTCCCCATTTTCATTGTATAGCTCCCTTTAGAGGTAAACGTAATCGGGCGCCTCCTGGTATCTGCTCCGATTCAGGCACGAACAGCCGCAAATGAAGTTTTCTGCAATTCTATAAACCCATAGGGTCAAACTACGAGAAAATATCCACAAAACGGCCCGCTTCAATTTTTCCCCATTTTCCTTGTATAGCTCCCTTTAGAGGTAAACGTAATCGGGCATCCCCTGGTATCTGCTCCGATTCAGGCACGGACAGCCGCAAATGAAGTTTTCTGCAATTCTATAAACCCATAGGGTCAAACTACGAGAAAATAAACACAAAACGGCGCGCTTCAATTTTTCCCCATTTTCCTTGTATAGCTTCCTTTAGAGGTAAACGTAATCAGGCACCTCCTGGTATCTGCTCCGATTTAGGCACGGACTGCCGCAAATGAAGTTTTCTGCAACTCTATAAACCCATAGGGTCAAACTACGAGAAAATATCAACAAAAAGGCCCGCTTCAATTTTTCCCCATTTTCCTTGTATAGCTCCCTTTAGAGGTAAACGTAATCGGGCGTCCCCTGGTATCAGCTCCGATTAAGGCACGGACAGCCCCAAATGAAGTTTTTTGCAATTCTACAAACCCATAGGGTCAAACTACGAGAAAATATCCACAAAACGTCCCGCTTCAATTTCTCCCCATTTTCATTGTATAGCTCCCTTTAGAGGTAAACGTAATCGGGCGCCTCCTGGTATCTGCTCCGATTTAGGCACGGACAGCCGCAAATTAAGTTTTCTGCAATTCTATAAACCCATAGGGTCAAACTACGAGAAAATAACCACAAAACGGCGCGCTTCAATTTTTCCCCATTTTCCTTGTATAGCTTCCTTTAGAGGTAAACGTAATCAGGCACCTCCTGGTATCTGCTCCGATTCAGGCACGGACTGCCGCAAATGAAGTTTTCTGCAACTCTATAAACCCATAGGGTCAAACTACGAGAAAATATCAACAAAAAGGCCCGCTTCAATTTTTCCCCATTTTCCTTGTATAGCTCCCTTTAGAGGTAAACGTAATCGGGCGTCCCCTGGTATCAGCTCCGATTCAGGCACGGACAGCCCCAAATGAAGTTTTCTGCAATTCTACAAACCCATAGGGTGAAACTACGAGAAAATATCCACAAAACGGCCCGCTTCAATTTCTCCCCATTTTCATTGTATTGCTCCCTTTAGAGGTAAACGTAATCGGGCGCCTCCTGGTATCTGCTCCGATTCAGGCACGGACAGCCGCAAATGAAGTTTTCTGCAATTCTATAAACCCATAGGGTCAAACTACGAGAAAATATCCACAAAACGGCCCGCTTCAATTTTTCCCCATTTTCCTTGTATAGCTCCCTTTAGAGGTAAACATAATCGGGCATCCCCTGGTATCTGCTCCGATTCAGGCACGGACAGCCGCAAATGAAGTTTTCTGCAATTCTATAAACCCATAGGGTGAAACTACGAGAAAATATCCACAAAACGGCCCGCTTCAATTTCTCCCCATTTTCATTGTATAGCTCCCTTTAGAGGTAAACGTAATCGGGCGCCTCCTGGTATCTGCTCCGATTCAGGCACGGACAGCCGCAAATGAAGTTTTCTGCAATTCTATAAACCCATAGGGTCAAACTACGAGAAAATATCCACAAAACGGCCCGCTTCAATTTTTCCCCATTTTCCTTGTATAGCTCCCTTTAGAGGTAAACATAATCGGGCATCCCCTGGTATCTGCTCCGATTCAGGCACGGACAGCCGCAAATGAAGTTTTCTGCAATTCTATAAACCCATAGGGTGAAACTACGAGAAAATATCCACAAAACGGCCCGCTTCAATTTTTCCCCATTTTCCTTGTATAGCTCCCTTTAGAGGTAAACATAATCGGGCATCCCCTGGTATCTGCTCCGATTCAGGCACGGACAGCCGCAAATGAAGTTTTCTGCAATTCTATAAACCCATAGGGTCAAACTACGAGAAAATATCCACAAAACGGCCCGCTTCAATTTTTCCCCATTTTCCTTGTATAGCTCCCTTTAGAGGTAAACATAATCGGGCATCCCCTGGTATCTGCTCCGATTCAGGCACGGACAGCCGCAAATGAAGTTTTCTGCAATTCTATAAACCCATAGGGTGAAACTACGAGAAAATATCCACAAAACGGCCCGCTTCAATTTCTCCCCATTTTCATTGTATAGCTCCCTTTAGAGGTAAACGTAATCGGGCGCCTCCTGGTATCTGCTCCGATTCAGGCACGGACAGCCGCAAATGAAGTTTTCTGCAATTCTATAAACCCATAGGGTCAAACTACGAGAAAATATCCACAAAACGGCCCGCTTCAATTTTTCCCCATTTTCCTTGTATAGCTCCCTTTAGAGGTAAACATAATCGGGCATCCCCTGGTATCTGCTCCGATTCAGGCACGGATAGCCGCAAATGAAGTTTTCTGCAATTCTATAAACCCATAGGGTCAAACTACGAGAAAATAAACACAAAACGGCGCGCTTCAATTTTTCCCCATTTTCCTTGTATAGCTTCCTTTAGAGGTAAACGTAATCAGGCACCTCCTGGTATCTGCTCCGATTCAGGCACGGACTGCCGCAAATGAAGTTTTCTGCAACTCTATAAACCCATAGGGTCAAACTACGAGAAAATATCAACAAAAAGGCCCGCTTCAATTTTTCCCCATTTTCCTTGTATAGCTCCCTTTAGAGGTAAACGTAATCGGGCGTCCCCTGGTATCAGCTCCGATTCAGGCACGGACAGCCCCAAATGAAGTTTTCTGCAATTCTACAAACCCATAGGGTGAAACTACAAGAAAATATCCACAAAACGGCCCGCTTCAATTTCTCCCCATTTTCATTGTATAGCTCCCTTTAGAGGTAAACGTAATCGGGCGCCTCCTGGTATCTGCTCCGATTCAGGCACGGACAGCCGCAAATGAAGTTTTCTGCAATTCTATAAACCCATAGGGTCAAACTACGAGAAAATATCCACAAAACGGCCCGCTTCAATTTTTCCCCATTTTCCTTGTATAGCTCCCTTTAGAGGTAAACATAATCGGGCATCCCCTGGTATCTGCTCCGATTCAGGCACGGACAGCCGCAAATGAAGTTTTCTGCAATTCTATAAACCCATAGGGTCAAACTACGAGAAAATATCCACAAAACGGCCCGCTTCAATTTTTCCCCATTTTCCTTGTATAGCTCCCTTTAGAGGTAAACATAATCGGGCATCCCCTGGTATCTGCTCCGATTCAGGCACGGACAGCCGCAAATGAAGTTTTCTGCAATTCTATAAACCCATAGGGTCAAACTACGAGAAAATAAACACAAAACGGCGCGCTTCAATTTTTCCCCATTTTCCTTGTATAGCTTCCTTTAGAGGTAAACGTAATCAGGCACCTCCTGGTATCTGCTCCGATTCAGGCACGGACTGCCGCAAATGAAGTTTTCTGCAACTCTATAAACCCATAGGGTCAAACTACGAGAAAATATCAACAAAAAGGCCCGCTTCAATTTTTCCCCATTTCCCTTGTATAGCTCCCTTTAGAGGTAAACGTAATCGGGGGTCCCCTGGTATCAGCTCCGATTCAGGCACGGACAGCCCCAAATGAAGTTTTCTGCAATTCTATAAGCCCATAGGGTCAAACTACGAGAAAATATCCACAAAACGACCCGCTTCAATTTCTCCCCATTTTCATTGTATAGCTCCCTTTAGAGGTAAACGTAATCGGGCGCCTCCTGGTATCTGCTCCGATTCAGGCACGAACAGCCGCAAATGAAGTTTTCTGCAATTCTATAAACCCATAGGGTCAAACTACGAGAAAATATCCACAAAACGGCCCGCTTCAATTTTTCCCCATTTTCCTTGTATAGCTCCCTTTAGAGGTAAACGTAATCGGGCATCCCCTGGTATCTGCTCCGATTCAGGCACGGACAGCCGCAAATGAAGTTTTCTGCAATTCTATAAACCCATAGGGTCAAACTACGAGAAAATAAACACAAAACGGCGCGCTTCAATTTTTCCCCATTTTCCTTGTATAGCTTCCTTTAGAGGTAAACGTAATCAGGCACCTCCTGGTATCTGCTCCGATTTAGGCACGGACTGCCGCAAATGAAGTTTTCTGCAACTCTATAAACCCATAGGGTCAAACTACGAGAAAATATCAACAAAAAGGCCCGCTTCAATTTTTCCCCATTTTCCTTGTATAGCTCCCTTTAGAGGTAAACGTAATCGGGCGTCCCCTGGTATCAGCTCCGATTAAGGCACGGACAGCCCCAAATGAAGTTTTTTGCAATTCTACAAACCCATAGGGTCAAACTACGAGAAAATATCCACAAAACGTCCCGCTTCAATTTCTCCCCATTTTCATTGTATAGCTCCCTTTAGAGGTAAACGTAATCGGGCGCCTCCTGGTATCTGCTCCGATTTAGGCACGGACAACCGCAAATTAAGTTTTCTGCAATTCTATAAACCCATAGGGTCAAACTACGAGAAAATAACCACAAAACGGCGCGCTTCAATTTTTCCCCATTTTCCTTGTATAGCTTCCTTTAGAGGTAAACGTAATCAGGCACCTCCTGGTATCTGCTCCGATTCAGGCACGGACTGCCGCAAATGAAGTTTTCTGCAACTCTATAAACCCATAGGGTCAAACTACGAGAAAATATCAACAAAAAGGCCCGCTTCAATTTTTCCCCATTTTCCTTGTATAGCTCCCTTTAGAGGTAAACGTAATCGGGCGTCCCCTGGTATCAGCTCCGATTCAGGCACGGACAGCCCCAAATGAAGTTTTCTGCAATTCTACAAACCCATAGGGTGAAACTACGAGAAAATATCCACAAAACGGCCCGCTTCAATTTCTCCCCATTTTCATTGTATTGCTCCCTTTAGAGGTAAACGTAATCGGGCGCCTCCTGGTATCTGCTCCGATTCAGGCACGGACAGCCGCAAATGAAGTTTTCTGCAATTCTATAAACCCATAGGGTCAAACTACGAGAAAATATCCACAAAACGGCCCGCTTCAATTTTTCCCCATTTTCCTTGTATAGCTCCCTTTAGAGGTAAACATAATCGGGCATCCCCTGGTATCTGCTCCGATTCAGGCACGGACAGCCGCAAATGAAGTTTTCTGCAATTCTATAAACCCATAGGGTGAAACTACGAGAAAATATCCACAAAACGGCCCGCTTCAATTTCTCCCCATTTTCATTGTATAGCTCCCTTTAGAGGTAAACGTAATCGGGCGCCTCCTGGTATCTGCTCCGATTCAGGCACGGACAGCCGCAAATGAAGTTTTCTGCAATTCTATAAACCCATAGGGTCAAACTACGAGAAAATATCCACAAAACGGCCCGCTTCAATTTTTCCCCATTTTCCTTGTATAGCTCCCTTTAGAGGTAAACATAATCGGGCATCCCCTGGTATCTGCTCCGATTCAGGCACGGACAGCCGCAAATGAAGTTTTCTGCAATTCTATAAACCCATAGGGTGAAACTACGAGAAAATATCCACAAAACGGCCCGCTTCAATTTTTCCCCATTTTCCTTGTATAGCTCCCTTTAGAGGTAAACATAATCGGGCATCCCCTGGTATCTGCTCCGATTCAGGCACGGACAGCCGCAAATGAAGTTTTCTGCAATTCTATAAACCCATAGGGTCAAACTACGAGAAAATATCCACAAAACGGCCCGCTTCAATTTTTCCCCATTTTCCTTGTATAGCTCCCTTTAGAGGTAAACATAATCGGGCATCCCCTGGTATCTGCTCCGATTCAGGCACGGACAGCCGCAAATGAAGTTTTCTGCAATTCTATAAACCCATAGGGTGAAACTACGAGAAAATATCCACAAAACGGCCCGCTTCAATTTCTCCCCATTTTCATTGTATAGCTCCCTTTAGAGGTAAACGTAATCGGGCGCCTCCTGGTATCTGCTCCGATTCAGGCACGGACAGCCGCAAATGAAGTTTTCTGCAATTCTATAAACCCATAGGGTCAAACTACGAGAAAATATCCACAAAACGGCCCGCTTCAATTTTTCCCCATTTTCCTTGTATAGCTCCCTTTAGAGGTAAACATAATCGGGCATCCCCTGGTATCTGCTCCGATTCAGGCACGGATAGCCGCAAATGAAGTTTTCTGCAATTCTATAAACCCATAGGGTCAAACTACGAGAAAATAAACACAAAACGGCGCGCTTCAATTTTTCCCCATTTTCCTTGTATAGCTTCCTTTAGAGGTAAACGTAATCAGGCACCTCCTGGTATCTGCTCCGATTCAGGCACGGACTGCCGCAAATGAAGTTTTCTGCAACTCTATAAACCCATAGGGTCAAACTACGAGAAAATATCAACAAAAAGGCCCGCTTCAATTTTTCCCCATTTTCCTTGTATAGCTCCCTTTAGAGGTAAACGTAATCGGGCGTCCCCTGGTATCAGCTCCGATTCAGGCACGGACAGCCCCAAATGAAGTTTTCTGCAATTCTACAAACCCATAGGGTGAAACTACAAGAAAATATCCACAAAACGGCCCGCTTCAATTTCTCCCCATTTTCATTGTATAGCTCCCTTTAGAGGTAAACGTAATCGGGCGCCTCCTGGTATCTGCTCCGATTCAGGCACGGACAGCCGCAAATGAAGTTTTCTGCAATTCTATAAACCCATAGGGTCAAACTACGAGAAAATATCCACAAAACGGCCCGCTTCAATTTTTCCCCATTTTCCTTGTATAGCTCCCTTTAGAGGTAAACATAATCGGGCATCCCCTGGTATCTGCTCCGATTCAGGCACGGACAGCCGCAAATGAAGTTTTCTGCAATTCTATAAACCCATAGGGTGAAACTACGAGAAAATATCCACAAAACGGCCCGCTTCAATTTCTCCCCATTTTCATTGTATAGCTCCCTTTAGAGGTAAACGTAATCGGGCGCCTCCTGGTATCTGCTCCGATTCAGGCACGGACAGCCGCAAATGAAGTTTTCTGCAATTCTATAAACCCATAGGGTCAAACTACGAGAAAATATCCACAAAACGGCCCGCTTCAATTTTTCCCCATTTTCCTTGTATAGCTCCCTTTAGAGGTAAACATAATCGGGCATCCCCTGGTATCTGCTCCGATTCAGGCACGGATAGCCGCAAATGAAGTTTTCTGCAATTCTATAAACCCATAGGGTCAAACTACGAGAAAATAAACACAAAACGGCGCGCTTCAATTTTTCCCCATTTTCCTTGTATAGCTTCCTTTAGAGGTAAACGTAATCAGGCACCTCCTGGTATCTGCTCCGATTCAGGCACGGACTGCCGCAAATGAAGTTTTCTGCAACTCTATAAACCCATAGGGTCAAACTACGAGAAAATATCAACAAAAAGGCCCGCTTCAATTTTTCCCCATTTTCCTTGTATAGCTCCCTTTAGAGGTAAACGTAATCGGGCGTCCCCTGGTATCAGCTCCGATTCAGGCACGGACAGCCCCAAATGAAGTTTTCTGCAATTCTACAAACCCATAGGGTGAAACTACAAGAAAATATCCACAAAACGGCCCGCTTCAATTTCTCCCCATTTTCATTGTATAGCTCCCTTTAGAGGTAAACGTAATCGGGCGCCTCCTGGTATCTGCTCCGATTCAGGCACGGACAGCCGCAAATGAAGTTTTCTGCAATTCTATAAACCCATAGGGTCAAACTACGAGAAAATATCCACAAAACGGCCCGCTTCAATTTTTCCCCATTTTCCTTGTATAGCTCCCTTTAGAGGTAAACATAATCGGGCATCCCCTGGTATCTGCTCCGATTCAGGCACGGACAGCCGCAAATGAAGTTTTCTGCAATTCTATAAACCCATAGGGTGAAACTACGAGAAAATATCCACAAAACGGCCCGCTTCAATTTCTCCCCATTTTCATTGTATAGCTCCCTTTAGAGGTAAACGTAATCGGGCGCCTCCTGGTATCTGCTCCGATTCAGGCACGGACAGCCGCAAATGAAGTTTTCTGCAATTCTATAAACCCATAGGGTCAAACTACGAGAAAATATCCACAAAACGGCCCGCTTCAATTTTTCCCCATTTTCCTTGTATAGCTCCCTTTAGAGGTAAACATAATCGGGCATCCCCTGGTATCTGCTCCGATTCAGGCACGGACAGCCGCAAATGAAGTTTTCTGCAATTCTATAAACCCATAGGGTCAAACTACGAGAAAATAAACACAAAACGGCGCGCTTCAATTTTTCCCCATTTTCCTTGTATAGCTTCCTTTAGAGGTAAACGTAATCAGGCACCTCCTGGTATCTGCTCCGATTCAGGCACGGACTGCCGCAAATGAAGTTTTCTGCAACTCTATAAACCCATAGGGTCAAACTACGAGAAAATATCAACAAAAAGGCCCGCTTCAATTTTTCCCCATTTCCCTTGTATAGCTCCCTTTAGAGGTAAACGTAATCGGGGGTCCCCTGGTATCAGCTCCGATTCAGGCACGGACAGCCCCAAATGAAGTTTTCTGCAATTCTATAAGCCCATAGGGTCAAACTACGAGAAAATATCCACAAAACGACCCGCTTCAATTTCTCCCCATTTTCATTGTATAGCTCCCTTTAGAGGTAAACGTAATCGGGCGCCTCCTGGTATCTGCTCCGATTCAGGCACGAACAGCCGCAAATGAAGTTTTCTGCAATTCTATAAACCCATAGGGTCAAACTACGAGAAAATATCCACAAAACGGCCCGCTTCAATTTTTCCCCATTTTCCTTGTATAGCTCCCTTTAGAGGTAAACGTAATCGGGCATCCCCTGGTATCTGCTCCGATTCAGGCACGGACAGCCGCAAATGAAGTTTTCTGCAATTCTATAAACCCATAGGGTCAAACTACGAGAAAATAAACACAAAACGGCGCGCTTCAATTTTTCCCCATTTTCCTTGTATAGCTTCCTTTAGAGGTAAACGTAATCAGGCACCTCCTGGTATCTGCTCCGATTTAGGCACGGACTGCCGCAAATGAAGTTTTCTGCAACTCTATAAACCCATAGGGTCAAACTACGAGAAAATATCAACAAAAAGGCCCGCTTCAATTTTTCCCCATTTTCCTTGTATAGCTCCCTTTAGAGGTAAACGTAATCGGGCGTCCCCTGGTATCAGCTCCGATTAAGGCACGGACAGCCCCAAATGAAGTTTTTTGCAATTCTACAAACCCATAGGGTCAAACTACGAGAAAATATCCACAAAACGTCCCGCTTCAATTTCTCCCCATTTTCATTGTATAGCTCCCTTTAGAGGTAAACGTAATCGGGCGCCTCCTGGTATCTGCTCCGATTTAGGCACGGACAGCCGCAAATTAAGTTTTCTGCAATTCTATAAACCCATAGGGTCAAACTACGAGAAAATAACCACAAAACGGCGCGCTTCAATTTTTCCCCATTTTCCTTGTATAGCTTCCTTTAGAGGTAAACGTAATCAGGCACCTCCTGGTATCTGCTCCGATTCAGGCACGGACTGCCGCAAATGAAGTTTTCTGCAACTCTATAAACCCATAGGGTCAAACTACGAGAAAATATCAACAAAAAGGCCCGCTTCAATTTTTCCCCATTTTCCTTGTATAGCTCCCTTTAGAGGTAAACGTAATCGGGCGTCCCCTGGTATCAGCTCCGATTCAGGCACGGACAGCCCCAAATGAAGTTTTCTGCAATTCTACAAACCCATAGGGTGAAACTACGAGAAAATATCCACAAAACGGCCCGCTTCAATTTCTCCCCATTTTCATTGTATTGCTCCCTTTAGAGGTAAACGTAATCGGGCGCCTCCTGGTATCTGCTCCGATTCAGGCACGGACAGCCGCAAATGAAGTTTTCTGCAATTCTATAAACCCATAGGGTCAAACTACGAGAAAATATCCACAAAACGGCCCGCTTCAATTTTTCCCCATTTTCCTTGTATAGCTCCCTTTAGAGGTAAACATAATCGGGCATCCCCTGGTATCTGCTCCGATTCAGGCACGGACAGCCGCAAATGAAGTTTTCTGCAATTCTATAAACCCATAGGGTGAAACTACGAGAAAATATCCACAAAACGGCCCGCTTCAATTTCTCCCCATTTTCATTGTATAGCTCCCTTTAGAGGTAAACGTAATCGGGCGCCTCCTGGTATCTGCTCCGATTCAGGCACGGACAGCCGCAAATGAAGTTTTCTGCAATTCTATAAACCCATAGGGTCAAACTACGAGAAAATATCCACAAAACGGCCCGCTTCAATTTTTCCCCATTTTCCTTGTATAGCTCCCTTTAGAGGTAAACATAATCGGGCATCCCCTGGTATCTGCTCCGATTCAGGCACGGACAGCCGCAAATGAAGTTTTCTGCAATTCTATAAACCCATAGGGTCAAACTACGAGAAAATAAACACAAAACGGCGCGCTTCAATTTTTCCCCATTTTCCTTGTATAGCTTCCTTTAGAGGTAAACGTAATCAGGCACCTCCTGGTATCTGCTCCGATTCAGGCACGGACTGCCGCAAATGAAGTTTTCTGCAACTCTATAAACCCATAGGGTCAAACTACGAGAAAATATCAACAAAAAGGCCCGCTTCAATTTTTCCCCATTTTCCTTGTATAGCTCCCTTTAGAGGTAAACGTAATCGGGCGTCCCCTGGTATCAGCTCCGATTCAGGCACGGACAACCCCAAATGAAGTTTTCTGCAATTCTACAAACCCATAGGGTGAAACTACGAGAAAATATCCACAAAACGGCCCGCTTCAATTTCTCCCCATTTTCATTGTATAGCTCCCTTTAGAGGTAAACGTAATCGGGCGCCTCCTGGTATCTGCTCCGATTCAGGCACGGACAGCCGCAAATGAAGTTTTCTGCAATTCTATAAACCCATAGGGTCAAACTACGAGAAAATATCCACAAAACGGCCCGCTTCAATTTTTCCCCATTTTCCTTGTATAGCTCCCTTTAGAGGTAAACATAATCGGGCATCCCCTGGTATCTGCTCCGATTCAGGCACGGACAGCCGCAAATGAAGTTTTCTGCAATTCTATAAACCCATAGGGTGAAACTACGAGAAAATATCCACAAAACGGCCCGCTTCAATTTCTCCCCATTTTCATTGTATAGCTCCCTTTAGAGGTAAACGTAATCGGGCGCCTCCTGGTATCTGCTCCGATTCAGGCACGGACAGCCGCAAATGAAGTTTTCTGCAATTCTATAAACCCATAGGGTCAAACTACGAGAAAATATCCACAAAACGGCCCGCTTCAATTTTTCCCCATTTTCCTTGTATAGCTCCCTTTAGAGGTAAACATAATCGGGCATCCCCTGGTATCTGCTCCGATTCAGGCACGGACAGCCGCAAATGAAGTTTTCTGCAATTCTATAAACTCATAGGGTCAAACTACGAGAAAATAAACACAAAACGGCGCGCTTCAATTTTTCCCCATTTTCCTTGTATAGCTTCCTTTAGAGGTAAACGTAATCAGGCACCTCCTGGTATCTGCTCCGATTCAGGCACGGACTGCCGCAAATGAAGTTTTCTGCAACTCTATAAACCCATAGGGTCAAACTACGAGAAAATATCAACAAAAAGGCCCGCTTCAATTTTTCCCCATTTCCCTTGTATAGCTCCCTTTAGAGGTAAACGTAATCGGGGGTCCCCTGGTATCAGCTCCGATTCAGGCACGGACAGCCCCAAATGAAGTTTTCTGCAATTCTACAAGCCCATAGGGTCAAACTACGAGAAAATATCCACAAAACGACCCGCTTCAATTTCTCCCCATTTTCATTGTATAGCTCCCTTTAGAGGTAAACGTAATCGGGCGCCTCCTGGTATCTGCTCCGATTCAGGCACGAACAGCCGCAAATGAAGTTTTCTGCAATTCTATAAACCCATAGGGTCAAACTACGAGAAAATATCCACAAAACGGCCCGCTTCAATTTTTCCCCATTTTCCTTGTATAGCTCCCTTTAGAGGTAAACGTAATCGGGCATCCCCTGGTATCTGCTCCGATTCAGGCACGGACAGCCGCAAATGAAGTTTTCTGCAATTCTATAAACCCATAGGGTCAAACTACGAGAAAATAAACACAAAACGGCGCGCTTCAATTTTTCCCCATTTTCCTTGTATAGCTTCCTTTAGAGGTAAACGTAATCAGGCACCTCCTGGTATCTGCTCCGATTTAGGCACGGACTGCCGCAAATGAAGTTTTCTGCAACTCTATAAACCCATAGGGTCAAACTACGAGAAAATATCAACAAAAAGGCCCGCTTCAATTTTTCCCCATTTTCCTTGTATAGCTCCCTTTAGAGGTAAACGTAATCGGGTGTCCCCTGGTATCAGCTCCGATTAAGGCACGGACAACCCCAAATGAAGTTTTTTGCAATTCTACAAACCCATAGGGTCAAACTACGAGAAAATATCCACAAAACGTCCCGCTTCAATTTCTCCCCATTTTCATTGTATAGCTCCCTTTAGAGGTAAACGTAACCGGGCGCCTCCTGGTATCTGCTCCGATTCAGGCACGGACAGCCGCAAATTAAGTTTTCTGCAATTCTATAAACCCATAGGGTCAAACTACGAGAAAATAACCACAAAACGGCGCGCTTCAATTTTTCCCCATTTTCCTTGTATAGCTTCCTTTAGAGGTAAACGTAATCAGGCACCTCCTGGTATCTGCTCCGATTCAGGCACGGACTGCCGCAAATGAAGTTTTCTGCAACTCTATAAACCCATAGGGTCAAACTACGAGAAAATATCAAGAAAAAGGCCCGCTTCAATTTTTCCCCATTTTCCTTGTATAGCTCCCTTTAGAGGTAAACGTAATCGGGCGTCCCCTGGTATCAGCTCCGATTCAGGCACGGACAGCCCCAAATGAAGTTTTCTGCAATTCTACAAACCCATAGGGTGAAACTACGAGAAAATATCCACAAAACGGCCCGCTTCAATTTCTCCCCATTTTCATTGTATAGCTCCCTTTAGAGGTAAACGTAATCGGGCGCCTCCTGGTATCTGCTCCGATTCAGGCACGGACAGCCGCAAATGAAGTTTTCTGCAATTCTATAAACCCATAGGGTCAAACTACGAGAAAATATCCACAAAACGGCCCGCTTCAATTTTTCCCCATTTTCCTTGTATAGCTCCCTTTAGAGGTAAACATAATCGGGCATCCCCTGGTATCTGCTCCGATTCAGGCACGGACAGCCGCAAATGAAGTTTTCTGCAATTCTATAAACCCATAGGGTGAAACTACGAGAAAATATCCACAAAACGGCCCGCTTCAATTTCTCCCCATTTTCATTGTATAGCTCCCTTTAGAGGTAAACGTAATCGGGCGCCTCCTGGTATCTGCTCCGATTCAGGCACGGACAGCCGCAAATGAAGTTTTCGGCAATTCTATAAACCCATAGGGTCAAACTACGAGAAAATATCCACAAAACGGCCCGCTTCAATTTTTCCCCATTTTCCTTGTATAGCTCCCTTTAGAGGTAAACATAATCGGGCATCCCCTGGTATCTGCTCCGATTCAGGCACGGACAGCCGCAAATGAAGTTTTCTGCAATTCTATAAACCCATAGGGTCAAACTACGAGAAAATAAACACAAAACGGCGCGCTTCAATTTTTCCCCATTTTCCTTGTATAGCTTCCTTTAGAGGTAAACGTAATCAGGCACCTCCTGGTATCTGCTCCGATTCAGGCACGGACTGCCGCAAATGAAGTTTTCTGCAACTCTATAAACCCATAGGGTCAAACTACGAGAAAATATCAACAAAAAGGCCCGCTTCAATTTTTCCCCATTTTCCTTGTATAGCTCCCTTTAGAGGTAAACGTAATCGGGCGTCCCCTGGTATCAGCTCCGATTCAGGCACGGACAGCCCCAAATGAAGTTTTCTGCAATTCTACAAACCCATAGGGTGAAACTACGAGAAAATATCCACAAAACGGCCCGCTTCAATTTCTCCCCATTTTCATTGTATAGCTCCCTTTAGAGGTAAACGTAATCGGGCGCCTCCTGGTATCTGCTCCGATTCAGGCACGGACAGCCGCAAATGAAGTTTTCTGCAATTCTATAAACCCATAGGGTCAAACTACGAGAAAATATCCACAAAACGGCCCGCTTCAATTTTTCCCCATTTTCCTTGTATAGTTAGAGGTAAACATAATCGGGCATCCCCTGGTATCTGCTCCGATTCAGGCACGGACAGCCGCAAATGAAGTTTTCTGCAATTCTATAAACCCATAGGGTGAAACTACGAGAAAATATCCACAAAACGGCCCGCTTCAATTTCTCCCCATTTTCATTGTATAGCTCCCTTTAGAGGTAAACGTAATCGGGCGCCTCCTGGTATCTGCTCCGATTCAGGCACGGACAGCCGCAAATGAAGTTTTCTGCAATTCTATAAACCCATAGGGTCAAACTACGAGAAAATATCCACAAAACGGCCCGCTTCAATTTTTCCCCATTTTCCTTGTATAGCTCCCTTTAGAGGTAAACATAATCGGGCATCCCCTGGTATCTGCTCCGATTCAGGCACGGACAGCCGCAAATGAAGTTTTCTGCAATTCTATAAACCCATAGGGTCAAACTACGAGAAAATAAACACAAAATGGCGCGCTTCAATTTTTCCCCATTTTCCTTGTATAGCTTCCTTTAGAGGTAAACGTAATCAGGCACCTCCTGGTATCTGCTCCGATTCAGGCACGGACTGCCGCAAATGAAGTTTTCTGCAACTCTATAAACCCATAGGGTCAAACTACGAGAAAATATCAACAAAAAGGCCCGCTTCAATTTTTCCCCATTTCCCTTGTATAGCTCCCTTTAGAGGTAAACGTAATCGGGGGTCCCCTGGTATCAGCTCCGATTCAGGCACGGACAGCCCCAAATGAAGTTTTCTGCAATTCTACAAGCCCATAGGGTCAAACTACGAGAAAATATCCACAAAACGACCCGCTTCAATTTCTCCCCATTTTCATTGTATAGCTCCCTTTAGAGGTAAACGTAATCGGGCGCCTCCTGGTATCTGCTCCGATTCAGGCACGAACAGCCGCAAATGAAGTTTTCTGCAATTCTATAAACCCATAGGGTCAAACTACGAGAAAATATCCACAAAACGGCCCGCTTCAATTTTTCCCCATTTTCCTTGTATAGCTCCCTTTAGAGGTAAACGTAATCGGGCATCCCCTGGTATCTGCTCCGATTCAGGCACGGACAGCCGCAAATGAAGTTTTCTGCAATTCTATAAACCCATAGGGTCAAACTACGAGAAAATAAACACAAAACGGCGCGCTTCAATTTTTCCCCATTTTCCTTGTATAGCTTCCTTTAGAGGTAAACGTAATCAGGCACCTCCTGGTATCTGCTCCGATTTAGGCACGGACTGCCGCAAATGAAGTTTTCTGCAACTCTATAAACCCATAGGGTCAAACTACGAGAAAATATCAACAAAAAGGCCCGCTTCAATTTTTCCCCATTTTCCTTGTATAGCTCCCTTTAGAGGTAAACGTAATCGGGCGTCCCCTGGTATCAGCTCCGATTAAGGCACGGACAGCCCCAAATGAAGTTTTTTGCAATTCTACAAACCCATAGGGTCAAACTACGAGAAAATATCCACAAAACGTCCCGCTTCAATTTCTCCCCATTTTCATTGTATAGCTCCCTTTAGAGGTAAACGTAATCGGGCGCCTCCTGGTATCTGCTCCGATTCAGGCACGGACAGCCGCAAATTAAGTTTTCTGCAATTCTATAAACCCATAGGGTCAAACTACGAGAAAATAACCACAAAACGGCGCGCTTCAATTTTTCCCCATTTTCCTTGTATAGCTTCCTTTAGAGGTAAACGTAATCAGGCACCTCCTGGTATCTGCTCCGATTCAGGCACGGACTGCCGCAAATGAAGTTTTCTGCAACTCTATAAACCCATAGGGTCAAACTACGAGAAAATATCAACAAAAAGGCCCGCTTCAATTTTTCCCCATTTTCCTTGTATAGCTCCCTTTAGAGGTAAACGTAATCGGGGGTCCCCTGGTATCAGCTCCGATTCAGGCACGGACAGCCCCAAATGAAGTTTTCTGCAATTCTACAAGCCCATAGGGTCAAACTACGAGAAAATATCCACAAAACGACCCGCTTCAATGTCTCCCCATTTTCATTGTATAGCTCCCTTTAGAGGTAAACGTAATCGGGCGCCTCCTGGTATCTGCTCCGATTCAGGCACGAACAGCCGCAAATGAAGTTTTCTGCAATTCTATAAACCCATAGGGTCAAACTACGAGAAAATATCCACAAAACGGCCCGCTTCAATTTTTCCCCATTTTCCTTGTATAGCTCCCTTTAGAGGTAAACGTAATCGGGCATCCCCTGGTATCTGCTCCGATTCAGGCACGGACAGCCGCAAATGAAGTTTTCTGCAATTCTATAAACCCATAGGGTCAAACTACGAGAAAATAAACACAAAACGGCGCGCTTCAATTTTTCCCCATTTTCCTTGTATAGCTTCCTTTAGAGGTAAACGTAATCAGGCACCTCCTGGTATCTGCTCCGATTCAGGCACGGACTGCCGCAAATGAAGTTTTCTGCAACTCTATAAACCCATAGGGTCAAACTACGAGAAAATATCAACAAAAAGGCCCGCTTCAATTTTTCCCCATTTTCCTTGTATAGCTCCCTTTAGAGGTAAACGTAATCGGGCGTCCCCTGGTATCAGCTCCGATTAAGGCACGGACAGCCCCAAATGAAGTTTTCTGCAATTCTACAAACCCATAGGGTCAAACTACGAGAAAATATCCACAAAATGGCCCGCTTTAATTTCTCCCCATTTTCATTGTATAGCTCCCTTTAGAGGTAAACGTAATCGGGCGCCTCCTGGTATCTGCTCCGATTCAGGCACGGACAGCCGCAAATTAAGTTTTCTGCAATTCTATAAACCCATAGGGTCAAACTACGAGAAAATAACCACAAAACGGCGCGCTTCAATTTTTCCCCATTTTCCTTGTATAGCTTCCTTTAGAGGTAAACGTAATCAGGCACCTCCTGGTATCTGCTCCGATTCAGGCACGGACTGCCGCAAATGAAGTTTTCTGCAACTCTATAAACCCATAGGGTCAAACTACGAGAAAATATCAACAAAAAGGCCCGCTTCAATTTTTCCCCATTTTTCTTGTATAGCTCCCTTTAGAGGTAAACGTAATCGGGCGTCCCCTGGTATCAGCTCCGATTCAGGCACGGACAGCCCCAAATGAAGTTTTCTGCAATTCTACAAACCCATAGGGTGAAACTACGAGAAAATATCCACAAAACGGCCCGCTTCAATTTCTCCCCATTTTCATTGTATAGCTCCCTTTAGAGGTAAACGTAATCGGGCGCCTCCTGGTATCTGCTCCGATTCAGGCACGGACAGCCGCAAATGAAGTTTTCTGCAATTCTATAAACCCATAGGGTCAAACTACGAGAAAATATCCACAAAACGGCCCGCTTCAATTTTTCCCCATTTTCCTTGTATAGCTCCCTTTAGAGGTAAACATAATCGGGCATCCCCTGGTATCTGCTCCGATTCAGGCACGGACAACCGCAAATGAAGTTTTCTGCAATTCTATAAACCCATAGGGTGAAACTACGAGAAAATATCCACAAAACGGCCCGCTTCAATTTCTCCCCATTTTCATTGTATAGCTCCCTTTAGAGGTAAACGTAATCGGGCGCCTCCTGGTATCTGCTCCGATTCAGGCACGGACAGCCGCAAATGAAGTTTTCTGCAATTTTATAAACCCATAGTGACTACGAGAAAATATCCACAAAACGGCCCGCTTCAATTTTTCCCCATTTTCCTTGTATAGCTCCCTTTAGAGGTAAACATAATCGGGCATCCCCTGGTATCTGCTCCGATTCAGGCACGGACAGCCGCAAATGAAGTTTTCTGCAATTCTATAAACCCATAGGGTCAAACTACGAGAAAATAAACACAAAACGGCGCGCTTCAATTTTTCCCCATTTTCCTTGTATAGCTTCCTTTAGAGGTAAACGTAATCAGGCACCTCCTGGTATCTGCTCCGATTCAGGCACGGACTGCCGCAAATGAAGTTTTCTGCAACTCTATAAACCCATAGGGTCAAACTACGAGAAAATATCAACAAAAAGGCCCGCTTCAATTTTTCCCCATTTCCCTTGTATAGCTCCCTTTAGAGGTAAACGTAATCGGGGGTCCCCTGGTATCAGCTCCGATTCAGGCACGGACAGCCCCAAATGAAGTTTTCTGCAATTCTACAAGCCCATAGGGTCAAACTACGAGAAAATATCCACAAAACGACCCGCTTCAATTTCTCCCCATTTTCATTGTATAGCTCCCTTTAGAGGTAAACGTAATCGGGCGCCTCCTGGTATCTGCTCCAATTCAGGCACGAACAGCCGCAAATGAAGTTTTCTGCAATTCTATAAACCCATAGGGTCAAACTACGAGAAAATATCCACAAAACGGCCCGCTTCAATTTTTCCCCATTTTCCTTGTATAGCTCCCTTTAGAGGTAAACGTAATCGGGCATCCCCTGGTATCTGCTCCGATTCAGGCACGGACAGCCGCAAATGAAGTTTTCTGCAATTCTATAAACCCATAGGGTCAAACTACGAGAAAATAAACACAAAACGGCGCGCTTCAATTTTTCCCCATTTTCCTTGTATAGCTTCCTTTAGAGGTAAACGTAATCAGGCACCTCCTGGTATCTGCTCCGATTCAGGCACGGACTGCCGCAAATGAAGTTTTCTGCAACTCTATAAACCCATAGGGTCAAACTACGAGAAAATATCAACAAAAAGGCCCGCTTCAATTTTTCCCCATTTTCCTTGTATAGCTCCCTTTAGAGGTAAACGTAATCGGGCGTCCCCTGGTATCAGCTCCGATTAAGGCACGGACAGCCCCAAATGAAGTTTTCTGCAATTCTACAAACCCATAGGGTCAAACTACGAGAAAATATCCACAAAATGGCCCGCTTTAATTTCTCCCCATTTTCATTGTATAGCTCCCTTTAGAGGTAAACGTAATCGGGCGCCTCCTGGTATCTGCTCCGATTCAGGCACGGACAGCCGCAAATTAAGTTTTCTGCAATTCTATAAACCCATAGGGTCAAACTACGAGAAAATAACCACAAAACGGCGCGCTTCAATTTTTCCCCATTTTCCTTGTATAGCTTCCTTTAGAGGTAAACGTAATCAGGCACCTCCTGGTATCTGCTCCGATTCAGGCACGGACTGCCGCAAATGAAGTTTTCTGCAACTCTATAAACCCCATAGGGTCAAACTACGAGAAAATATCAACAAAAAGGCCCGCTTCAATTTTTCCCCATTTTCCTTGTATAGCTCCCTTTAGAGGTAAACGTAATCGGGCGTCCCCTGGTATCAGCTCCGATTCAGGCACGGACACCCCAAATGAAGTTTTCTGCAATTCTACAAACCCATAGGGTGAAACTACGAGAAAATATCCACAAAACGGCCCGCTTCAATTTCTCCCCATTTTTTGTATAGCTCCCTTTAGAGGTAAACGTAATCGGGCGCCTCCTGGTATCTGCTCCGATTCAGGCACGGACAGCCGCAAATGAAGTTTTCTTCAATTCTATAAACCCATAGGGTCAAACTACGAGAAAATATCCACAAAACGGCCCGCTTCAATTTTTCCCCATTTTCCTTGTATAGCTCCCTTTAGAGGTAAACGTAATCGGGCATCCCCTGGTATCTGCTCCGATTCAGGCACGGACAGCCGCAAATGAAGTTTTCTGCAATTCTATAAACCCATAGGGTCAAACTACGAGAAAATAAACACAAAACGGTGCGCTTCAATTTTTCCCCATTTTCCTTGTATAGCTTCCTTTAGAGGTAAACGTAATCAGGCACCTCCTGGTATCTGCTCCGATTCAGGCACGGACTGCCGCAAATGAAGTTTTCTGCAACTCTATAAACCCATAGGGTCAAACTACGAGAAAATATCAACAAAAAGGCCCGCTTCAATTTTTCCCCATTTTCCTTGTATAGCTCCCTTTAGAGGTAAACGTAATCGGGCGTCCCCTGGTATCAGCTTCGATTAAGGCACGGACAGCCCCAAATGAAGTTTTCTGCAATTCTACAAACCCATAGGGTCAAACTACGAGAAAATATCCACAAAATGGCCCGCTTTAATTTCTCCCCATTTTCATTGTATAGCTCCCTTTAGAGGTAAACGTAATCGGGCGCCTCCTGGTATCTGCTCCGATTCAGGAACGGACAGCCGCAAATTAAGTTTTCTGCAATTCTATAAACCCATAGGGTCAAACTACGAGAAAATAACCACAAAACGGCGCGCTTCAATTTTTCCCCATTTTCCTTGTATAGCTTCCTTTAGAGGTAAACGTAATCAGGCACCTCCTGGTATCTGCTCCGATTCAGGCACGGACTGCCGCAAATGAAGTTTTCTGCAACTCTATAAACCCCATAGGGTCAAACTACGAGAAAATATCAACAAAAAGGCCCGCTTCAATTTTTCCCCATTTTCCTTGTATAGCTCCCTTTAGAGGTAAACGTAATCGGGCGTCCCCTGGTATCAGCTCCGATTCAGGCACGGACACCCCAAATGAAGTTTTCTGCAATTCTACAAACCCATAGGGTGAAACTACGAGAAAATATCCACAAAACGGCCCGCTTCAATTTCTCCCCATTTTTTGTATAGCTCCCTTTAGAGGTAAACGTAATCGGGCGCCTCCTGGTATCTGCTCCGATTCAGGCACGGACAGCCGCAAATGAAGTTTTCTTCAATTCTATAAACCCATAGGGTCAAACTACGAGAAAATATCCACAAAACGGCCCGCTTCAATTTTTCCCCATTTTCCTTGTATAGCTCCCTTTAGAGGTAAACATAATCGGGCATCCCCTGGTATCTGCTCCGATTCAGGCACGGACAGCCGCAAATGAAGTTTTCTGCAATTCTATAAACCCATAGGGTCAAACTACGAGAAAATAAACACAAAACGGCGCGCTTCAATTTTTCCCCATTTTCCTTGTATAGCTTCCTTTAGAGGTAAACGTAATCAGGCACCTCCTGGTATCTGCTCCGATTCAGGCACGGACTGCCGCAAATGAAGTTTTCTGCAACTCTATAAACCCATAGGGTCAAACTACGAGAAAATATCAACAAAAAGGCCCGCTTCAATTTTTCCCCATTTTCCTTGTATAGCTCCCTTTAGAGGTAAACGTAATCGGGCGTCCCCTGGTATCAGCTCCGATTAAGGCACGGACAGCCCCAAATGAAGTTTTCTGCAATTCTACAAACCCATAGGGTCAAACTACGAGAAAATATCCACAAAATGGCCCGCTTTAATTTCTCCCCATTTTCATTGTATAGCTCCCTTTAGAGGTAAACGTAATCGGGCGCCTCCTGGTATCTGCTCCGATTCAGGCACGGACAGCCGCAAATTAAGTTTTCTGCAATTCTATAAACCCATAGGGTCAAACTATGAGAAAATAACCACAAAACGGCGCGCTTCAATTTTTCCCCATTTTCCTTGTATAGCTTCCTTTAGAGGTAAACGTAATCAGGCACCTCCTGGTATCTGCTCCGATTCAGGCACGGACTGCCGCAAATGAAGTTTTCTGCAACTCTATAAACCCCATAGGGTCAAACTACGAGAAAATATCAACAAAAAGGCCCGCTTCAATTTTTCCCCATTTTCCTTGTATAGCTCCCTTTAGAGGTAAACGTAATCGGGCGTCCCCTGGTATCAGCTCCGATTCAGGCACGGACACCCCAAATGAAGTTTTCTGCAATTCTACAAACCCATAGGGTGAAACTACGAGAAAATATCCACAAAACGGCCCGCTTCAATTTCTCCCCATTTTTTGTATAGCTCCCTTTAGAGGTAAACGTAATCGGGCGCCTCCTGGTATCTGCTCCGATTCAGGCACGGACAGCCGCAAATGAAGTTTTCTTCAATTCTATAAACCCATAGGGTCAAACTACGAGAAAATATCCACAAAACGGCCCGCTTCAATTTTTCCCCATTTTCCTTGTATAGCTCCCTTTAGAGGTAAACATAATCGGGCATCCCCTGGTATCTGCTCCGATTCAGGCACGGACAGCCGCAAATGAAGTTTTCTGCAATTCTATAAACCCATAGGGTCAAACTACGAGAAAATAAACACAAAACGGCGCGCTTCAATTTTTCCCCATTTTCCTTGTATAGCTTCCTTTAGAGGTAAACGTAATCAGGCACCTCCTGGTATCTGCTCCGATTCAGGTACGGACTGCCGCAAATGAAGTTTTCTGCAACTCTATAAACCCATAGGGTCAAACTACGAGAAAATATCAACAAAAAGGCCCGCTTCAATTTTTCCCCATTTTCCTTGTATAGCTCCCTTTAGAGGTAAACGTAATCGGGCGTCCCCTGGTATCAGCTCCGATTAAGGCACGGACAGCCCCAAATGAAGTTTTCTGCAATTCTACAAACCCATAGGGTCAAACTACGAGAAAATATCCACAAAATGGCCCGCTTTAATTTCTCCCCATTTTCATTGTATAGCTCCCTTTAGAGGTAAACGTAATCGGGCGCCTCCTGGTATCTGCTCCGATTCAGGCACGGACAGCCGCAAATTAAGTTTTCTGCAATTCTATAAACCCATAGGGTCAAACTACGAGAAAATAACCACAAAACGGCGCGCTTCAATTTTTCCCCATTTTCCTTGTATAGCTCCCTTTAGAGGTAAACGTAATCGGGCGTCCCCTGGTATCTGCTCCGATTCAGGCACGGACTGCCGCAAATGAAGTTTTCTGCAACTCTATAAACCCATAGGGTCAAACTACGAGAAAATATCAACAAAAAGGCCCGCTTCAATTTTTCCCCATTTTCCTTGTATAGCTCCCTTTAGAGGTAAACGTAATCGGGCGTCCCCTGGTATCAGCTCCGATTCAGGCACGGACAGCCCCAAATGAAGTTTTCTGCAATTCTACAAGCCCTTAGGGTCAAACTACGAGAAAATATCCACAAAACGGCCCGCTTCAATTTCTCCCCATTTTCATTGTATAGCTCCCTTTAGAGGTAAACGTAATCGGGCGCCTCCTGGTATCTGCTCCGATTCAGGCACGGACAGCCCCAAATGAAGTTTTCTGCAATTCTACAAACCCATAGGGTCAAACTACGAGAAAATATCCACAAAACGGCCCGCTTCAATTTCTCCCCATTTTCATTGTATAGCTCCCTTTAGAGGTAAACGTAATCGGGCGCCTCATGGTATCTGCTCCGATTCAGGCACGGACAGCCGCAAATGAAGTTTTCTGCAATTCTATAAACCCATAGGGTCAAACTACGAGAAAATATCAACAAAAAGGCCCGCTTCAATTTTTCCCCATTTTCCAAGTATAGCTCCCTTTAGAGGTAAACGTAATCGGGCGTCTCCTGGTATCTTCTCCGATTCAGGCACGGACAGCCGCAAATGAAGTTTTCTGCAACTCTATAAACCCATAGGGTCAAACTACGAGAAAATATCCACAAAACGGCCAGCTTCAATTTCTCCCCATTTTCCTTGTATAGGGAGGTAAACGTAATCGGGCGTCTCCTCGTATCTGCTCTGATTCAGGCACGGACAGCCGCAAATGAAGTTTTCGACAATTCTATAAACCCATAGGGTCAAACTACGAGAAAATATTCACAAAACGGCCCGCTTCAATTTCTCCCCATTTTCATTGTATAGCTCCCTTTAGAGGTAAACGTAATCGGGCGCCTCCTGGTATCTGCTCCGATTCAAGCACGGACAGCCGTAAATGAAGTTTTCTGCAATTCTATAAACCCATAGGGTCAAACTACGAGAAAATATCCACAAAACGGCCCGCTTCAATTTTTCCCCATTTTCCTTGTATAGCTCCCTTTAGAGGTAAACATAATCGGGCATCCCCTGGTATCTGCTCCGATTCAGGCACGGACAGCCGCAAATGAAGTTTTCTGCAATTCTATAAACCCATAGGGTCAAACTACGAGAAAATATCCACAAAACGGCCCGCTTCAATTTTTCCCCATTTTCCTTGTATAGCTCCCTTTAGATGTAAACGTAATCGGGCATCCCCTGGTATCTGCTCCGATTCAGGCACGGACAGCCGCAAATAAAGTTTTCTGCAATTCAATAAACCCATAGGGTCAAACTACGAGAAAATAAACACAAAACGGCGCGCTTCAATTTTTCCCCATTTTCCTTGTATAGCTTCCTTTAGAGGTAAACGTAATCAGGCACCTCCTGGTATCTGCTCCGATTCAGGCACGGACTGCCGCAAATGAAGTTTTCTGCAACTCTATAAACCCATAGGGTCAAACTACGAGAAAATATCAACAAAAAGGCCCGCTTCAATTTTTCCCCATTTTCCTTGTATAGCTCCCTTTAGAGGTAAACGTAATCGGGCGTCCCCTGGTATCAGCTCCGATTAAGGCACGGACAGCCCCAAATGAAGTTTTTTGCAATTTTACAAACCCATAGGGTCAAACTACGAGAAAATATCCACAAAACGTCCCGCTTCAATTTCTCCCCATTTTCATTGTATAGCTCCCTTTAGAGGTAAACGTAATCGGGCGCCTCCTGGTACCTGCTCCGATTCAGGCACGGACAGCCGCAAATTAAGTTTTCTGCAATTCTATAAACCCATAGGGTCAAACTACGAGAAAATAACCACAAAACGGCGCGCTTCAATTTTTCCCCATTTTCCTTGTATAGCTTCCTTTAGAGGTAAACGTAATCAGGCACCTCCTGGTATCTGCTCCGATTCAGGCACGGATTGCCGCAAATGAAGTTTTCTGCAACTCTATAAACCCATAGGGTCAAACTACGAGAAAATATCAACAAAAAGGCCCGCTTCAATTTTTCCCCATTTTCCTTGTATAGCTCCCTTTAGAGGTAAACGTAATCGGGCGTCCCCTGGTATCAGCTCCAATTCAGGCACGGACAGCCCCAAATGAAGTTTTCTGCAATTCTACAAACCCATAGGGTGAAACTACGAGAAAATATCCACAAAACGGCCCGCTTCAATTTCTCCCCATTTTCATTGTATAGCTCCCTTTAGAGGTAAACGTAATCGGGCGCCTCCTGGTATCTGCTCCGATTCAGGCACGGACAGCCGCAAATGAAGTTTTCTGCAATTCTATAAACCCATAGGGTCAAACTACGAGAAAATATCCACAAAACGGCCCGCTTCAATTTTTCCCCATTTTCCTTGTATAGCTCCCTTTAGAGGTAAACATAATCGGGCATCCCCTGGTATCTGCTCCGATTCAGGCACGGACAGCCGCAAATGAAGTTTTCTGCAATTCTATAAACCCATAGGGTGAAACTACGAGAAAATATCCACAAAACGGCCCGCTTCAATTTCTCCCCATTTTCATTGTATAGCTCCCTTTAGAGGTAAACGTAATCGGGCGCCTCCTGGTATCTGCTCCGATTCAGGCACGGACAGCCGCAAATGAAGTTTTCTGCAATTCTATAAACCCATAGGGTCAAACTACGAGAAAATATCCACAAAACGGCCCGCTTCAATTTTTCCCCATTTTCCTTGTATAGCTCCCTTTAGAGGTAAACATAATCGGGCATCCCCTGGTATCTGCTCCGATTCAGGCACGGACAGCCGCAAATGAAGTTTTCTGCAATTCTATAAACCCATAGGGTCAAACTACGAGAAAATAAACACAAAACGGCGCGCTTCAATTTTTCCCCATTTTCCTTGTATAGCTTCCTTTAGAGGTAAACGTAATCAGGCACCTCCTGGTATCTGCTCCGATTCAGGCACGGACTGCCGCAAATGAAGTTTTCTGCAACTCTATAAACCCATAGGGTCAAACTACGAGAAAATATCAACAAAAAGGCCCGCTTCAATTTTTCCCCATTTCCCTTGTATAGCTCCCTTTAGAGGTAAACGTAATCGGGGGTCCCCTGGTATCAGCTCCGATTCAGGCACGGACAGCCCCAAATGAAGTTTTCTGCAATTCTACAAGCCCATAGGGTCAAACTACGAGAAAATATCCACAAAACGACCCACTTCAATTTCTCCCCATTTTCATTGTATAGCTCCCTTTAGAGGTAAACGTAATCGGGCGCCTCCTGGTATCTGCTCCGATTCAGGCACGAACAGCCGCAAATGAAGTTTTCTGCAATTCTATAAACCCATAGGGTCAAACTACGAGAAAATATCCACAAAACGGCCCGCTTCAATTTTTCCCCATTTTCCTTGTATAGCTCCCTTTAGAGGTAAACGTAATCGGGCATCCCCTGGTATCTGCTCCGATTCAGGCACGGACAGCCGCAAATGAAGTTTTCTGCAATTCTATAAACCCATAGGGTCAAACTACGAGAAAATAAACACAAAACGGCGCGCTTCAATTTTTCCCCATTTTCCTTGTATAGCTTCCTTTAGAGGTAAACGTAATCAGGCACCTCCTGGTATCAGCTCCGATTTAGGCACGGACTGCCGCAAATGAAGTTTTCTGCAACTCTATAAACCCATAGGGTCAAACTACGAGAAAATATCAACAAAAAGGCCCGCTTCAATTTTTCCCCATTTTCCTTGTATAGCTCCCTTTAGAGGTAAACGTAATCGGGCGTCCCCTGGTATCAGCTCCGATTAAGGCACGGACAGCCCCAAATGAAGTTTTTTGCAATTCTACAAACCCATAGGGTCAAACTACGAGAAAATATCCACAAAACGTCCCGCTTCAATTTCTCCCCATTTTCATTGTATAGCTCCCTTTAGAGGTAAACGTAATCGGGCGCCTCCTGGTATCTGCTCCGATTCAGGCACGGACAGCCGCAAATTAAGTTTTCTGCAATTCTATAAACCCATAGGGTCAAACTACGAGAAAATAACCACAAAATGGCGCGCTTCAATTTTTCCCCATTTTCCTTGTATAGCTTCCTTTAGAGGTAAACGTAATCAGGCACCTCCTGGTATCTGCTCCGATTCAGGCACGGACTGCCGCAAATGAAGTTTTCTGCAACTCTATAAACCCATAGGGTCAAACTACGAGAAAATATCAACAAAAAGGCCCGCTTCAATTTTTCCCCATTTTCCTTGTATAGCTCCCTTTAGAGGTAAACATAATCGGGCGTCCCCTGGTATCAGCTCCGATTCAGGCACGGACAGCCCTAAATGAAGTGTTCTGCAATTCTACAAACCCATAGGGTGAAACTACGAGAAAATATCCACAAAACGGCCCGCTTCAATTTCTCCCCATTTTCATTGTATAGCTCCCTTTAGAGGTAAACGTAATCGGGTGCCTCCTGGTATCTGCTCCGATTCAGGCACGGACAGCCGCAAATGAAGTTTTCTGCAATTCTATAAACCCATAGGGTCAAACTACGAGAAAATATCCACAAAACGGCCCGCTTCAATTTTCCCCCATTTTCCTTGTATAGCTCCCTTTAGAGGTAAACATAATCGGGCATCCCCTGGTATCTGCTCCGATTCAGGCACGGACAGCCGCAAATGAAGTTTTCTGCAATTCTATAAACCCATAGGGTCAAACTATGAGAAAATAAACACAAAACGACACGCTTCAATTTTTCCCCATTTTCCTTGTATAGCTTCCTTTAGAGGTAAACGTAATCAGGCACCTCCTGGAATCTGCTCCGATTCAGGCACGGACTGCCGCAAATGAAGTTTTCTGCAACTCTATAAACCCATAGGGTCAAACTACGAGAAAATATCAACAAAAAGGCCCGCTTCAATTTTTCCCCATTTTCCTTGTATAGCTCCCTTTAGAGGTAAACGTAATCGGGGGTCCCCTGGTATCAGCTCCGATTCAGGCACGGACAGCCCCAAATGAAGTTTTCTGCAATTCTACAAGCCCATAGGGTCAAACTACGAGAAAATATCCACAAAACGACCCGCTTCAATTTCTCCCCATTTTCATTGTATAGCTCCCTTTAGAGGTAAACGTAATCGGGCGCCTCCTGGTATCTGCTCCGATTCAGGCACGAACAGCCGCAAATGAAGTTTTCTGCAATTCTATAAACCCATAGGGTCAAACTACGAGAAAATATCCACAAAACGGCCCGCTTCAATTTTTCCCCATTTTCCTTGTATAGCTCCCTTTAGAGGTAAACGTAATCGGGCATCCCCTGGTATCTGCTCCGATTCAGGCACGGACAGCCGCAAATGAAGTTTTCTGCAATTCTATAAACCCATAGGGTCAAACTACGAGAAAATAAACACAAAACGGCGCGCTTCAATTTTTCCCCATTTTCCTTGTATAGCTTCCTTTAGAGGTAAACGTAATCAGGCACCTCCTGGTATCTGCTCCGATTCAGGCACGGACTGCCGCAAATGAAGTTTTCTGCAACTCTATAAACCCATAGGGTCAAACTATGAGAAAATATCAACAAAAAGGCCCGCTTCAATTTTTCCCCATTTTCCTTGTATAGCTCCCTTTAGAGGTAAACGTAATCGGGCGTCCCCTGGTATCAGCTCCGATTAAGGCACGGACAGCCCCAAATGAAGTTTTCTGCAATTCTACAAACCCATAGGGTCAAACTACGAGAAAATATCCACAAAATGGCCCGCTTTAATTTCTCCCCATTTTCATTGTATAGCTCCCTTTAGAGGTAAACGTAATCGGGCGCCTCCTGGTATCTGCTCCGATTCAGGCACGGACAGCCGCAAATTAAGTTTTCTGCAATTCTATAAACCCATAGGGTCAAACTACGAGAAAATAACCACAAAACGGCGCGCTTCAATTTTTCCCCATTTTCCTTGTATAGCTTCCTTTAGAGGTAAACGTAATCAGGCACCTCCTGGTATCTGCTCCGATTCAGGCACGGACTGCCGCAAATGAAGTTTTCTGCAACTCTATAAACCCATAGGGTCAAACTACGAGAAAATATCAACAAAAAGGCCCGCTTCAATTTTTCCCCATTTTCCTTGTATAGCTCCCTTTAGAGGTAAACGTAATCGGGGGTCCCCTGGTATCAGCTCCGATTCAGGCACGGACAGCCCCAAATGAAGTTTTCTACAATTCTACAAGCCCATAGGGTCAAACTACGAGAAAATATCCACAAAACGACCCGCTTCAATTTCTCCCCATTTTCATTGTATAGCTCCCTTTAGAGGTAAACGTAATCGGGCGCCTCCTGGTATCTGCTCCGATTCAGGCACGAACAGCCGCAAATGAAGTTTTCTGCAATTCTATAAACCCATAGGGTCAAACTACGAGAAAATATCCACAAAACGGCCCGCTTCAATTTTTCCCCATTTTCCTTGTATAGCTCCCTTTAGAGGTAAACGTAATCGGGCATCCCCTGGTATCTGCTCCGATTCAGGCACGGACAGCCGCAAATGAAGTTTTCTGCAATTCTATAAACCCATAGGGTCAAACTACGAGAAAATAAACACAAAACGGCGCGCTTCAATTTTTCCCCATTTTCCTTGTATAGCTTCCTTTAGAGGTAAACGTAATCAGGCACCTCCTGGTATCTGCTCCGATTCAGGCACGGACTGCCGCAAATGAAGTTTTCTGCAACTCTATAAACCCATAGGGTCAAACTATGAGAAAATATCAACAAAAAGGCCCGCTTCAATTTTTCCCCATTTTCCTTGTATAGCTCCCTTTAGAGGTAAACGTAATCGGGCGTCCCCTGGTATCAGCTCCGATTAAGGCACGGACAGCCCCAAATGAAGTTTTCTGCAATTCTACAAACCCATAGGGTCAAACTACGAGAAAATATCCACAAAATGGCCCGCTTTAATTTCTCCCCATTTTCATTGTATAGCTCCCTTTAGAGGTAAACGTAATCGGGCGCCTCCTGGTATCTGCTCCGATTCAGGCACGGACAGCCGCAAATTAAGTTTTCTGCAATTCTATAAACCCATAGGGTCAAACTACGAGAAAATAACCACAAAACGGCGCGCTTCAATTTTTCCCCATTTTCCTTGTATAGCTTCCTTTAGAGGTAAACGTAATCAGGCACCTCCTGGTATCTGCTCCGATTCAGGCACGGACTGCCGCAAATGAAGTTTTCTGCAACTCTATAAACCCATAGGGTCAAACTACGAGAAAATATCAACAAAAAGGCCCGCTTCAATTTTTCCCCATTTTCCTTGTATAGCTCCCTTTAGAGGTAAACGTAATCGGGCGTCCCCTGGTATCAGCTCCGATTCAGGCACGGACAGCCCCAAATGAAGTTTTCTGCAATTCTACAAACCCATAGGGTGAAACTACGAGAAAATATCCACAAAACGGCCCGCTTCAATTTCTCCCCATTTTCATTGTATAGCTCCCTTTAGAGGTAAACGTAATCGGGCGCCTCCTGGTATCTGCTCCGATTCAGGCACGGACAGCCGCAAATGAAGTTTTCTGCAATTCTATAAACCCATAGGGTCAAACTACGAGAAAATATCCACAAAACGGCCCGCTTCAATTTTTCCCCATTTTCCTTGTATAGCTCCCTTTAGAGGTAAACATAATCGGGCATCCCCTGGTATCTGCTCCGATTCAGGCACGGACAGCCGCAAATGAAGTTTTCTGCAATTCTATAAACCCATAGGGTGAAACTACGAGAAAATATCCACAAAACGGCCCGCTTCAATTTCTCCCCATTTTCATTGTATAGCTCCCTTTAGAGGTAAACGTAATCGGGCGCCTCCTGGTATCTGCTCCGATTCAGGCACGGACAGCCGCAAATGAAGTTTTCTGCAATTCTATAAACCCATAGGGTCAAACTACGAGAAAATATCCACAAAACGGCCCGCTTCAATTTTTCCCCATTTTCCTTGTATAGCTCCCTTTAGAGGTAAACATAATCGGGCATCCCCTGGTACCTGCTCCGATTCAGGCACGGACAGCCGCAAATGAAGTTTTCTGCAATTCTATAAACCCATAGGGTCAAACTACGAGAAAATAAACACAAAACGGCGCGCTTCAATTTTTCCCCATTTTCCTTGTATAGCTTCCTTTAGAGGTAAACGTAATCAGGCACCTCCTGGTATCTGCTCCGATTCAGGCACGGACTGCCGCAAATGAAGTTTTCTGCAACTCTATAAACCCATAGGGTCAAACTACGAGAAAATATCAACAAAAAGGCCCGCTTCAATTTTTCCCCATTTCCCTTGTATAGCTCCCTTTAGAGGTAAACGTAATCGGGGGTCCCCTGGTATCAGCTCCGATTCAGGCACGGACAGCCCCAAATGAAGTTTTCTGCAATTCTACAAGCCCATAGGGTCAAACTACGAGAAAATATCCACAAAACGACCCGCTTCAATTTCTCACCATTTTCATTGTATAGCTCCCTTTAGAGGTAAACGTAATCGGGCGCCTCCTGGTATCTGCTCCAATTCAGGCACGAACAGCCGCAAATGAAGTTTTCTGCAATTCTATAAACCCATAGGGTCAAACTACGAGAAAATATCCACAAAACGGCCCGCTTCAATTTTTCCCCATTTTCCTTGTATAGCTCCCTTTAGAGGTAAACGTAATCGGGCATCCCCTGGTATCTGCTCCGATTCAGGCACGGACAGCCGCAAATGAAGTTTTCTGTAATTCTATAAACCCATAGGGTCAAACTACGAGAAAATAAACACAAAACGGCGCGCTTCAATTTTTCCCCATTTTCCTTGTATAGCTTCCTTTAGAGGTAAACGTAATCAGGCACCTCCTGGTATCTGCTCCGATTCAGGCACGGACTGCCGCAAATGAAGTTTTCTGCAACTCTATAAACCCATAGGGTCAAACTACGAGAAAATATCAACAAAAAGGCCCGCTTCAATTTTTCCCCATTTTCCTTGTATAGCTCCCTTTAGAGGTAAACGTAATCGGGCGTCCCCTGGTATCAGCTCCGATTAAGGCACGGACAGCCCCAAATGAAGTTTTCTGCAATTCTACAAACCCATAGGGTCAAACTACGAGAAAATATCCACAAAATGGCCCGCTTTAATTTCTCCCCATTTTCATTGTATAGCTCCCTTTAGAGGTAAACGTAATCGGGCGCCTCCTGGTATCTGCTCCGATTCAGGCACGGATAGCCGCAAATTAAGTTTTCTGTAATTCTATAAACCCATAGGGTCAAACTACGAGAAAATAACCACAAAACGGCGCGCTTCAATTTTTCCCCATTTTCCTTGTATAGCTTCCTTTAGAGGTAAACGTAATCAGGCACCTCCTGGTATCTGCTCCGATTCAGGCACGGACTGCCGCAAATGAAGTTTTCTGCAACTCTATAAACCCCATAGGGTCAAACTACGAGAAAATATCAACAAAAAGGCCCGCTTCAATTTTTCCCCATTTTCCTTGTATAGCTCCCTTTAGAGGTAAACGTAATCGGGCGTCCCCTGGTATCTGCTCCGATTCAGGCACGGACAGCCGCAAATGAAGTTTTCTGCAATTCTATAAACCCATAGGGTCAAACTACGAGAAAATAAACACAAAACGGCGCGCTTCAATTTTTCCCCATTTTCCTTATATAGCTTCCTTTAGAGGTAAACGTAATCAGGCACCTCCTGGTATCTGCTCCGATTCAGGCACGGACTGCCGCAAATGAAGTTTTCTGCAACTCTATAAACCCATAGGGTCAAACTACGAGAAAATATCAACAAAAAGGCCCGCTTCAATTTTTCCCAATTTTCCTTGTATAGCTCCCTTTAGAGGTAAACGTAATCGGGCGTCCCCTGGTATCAGCTCCGATTCAGGCACGGACAGCCCCAAATGAAGTTTTCTGCAATTCTACAAGCCCTTAGGGTCAAACTACGAGAAAATATCCACAAA
Organism: Heracleum sosnowskyi; assembly: GCA_030848705.1. Taxonomy (NCBI): domain Eukaryota; kingdom Viridiplantae; phylum Streptophyta; class Magnoliopsida; order Apiales; family Apiaceae; genus Heracleum; species Heracleum sosnowskyi. Next base: position 692,032 of record JAUIZM010000033.1, read on the forward strand.
ACGGCCCGCTTCAATTTCTCCCCATTTTCATTGTATAGCTCCCTTTAGAGGTAAACGTAATCGGGCGCCTCCTGGTATCTGCTCCGATTCAGGCACGGACAACCCCAAATGAAGTTTTCTGCAATTCTACAAACCCATAGGGTCAAACTACGAGAAAATATCCACAAAACGGCCCGCTTCAATTTCTCCCCATTTTCATTGTATAGCTCCCTTTAGAGGTAAACGTAATCGGGCGCCTCATGGTATCTGCTCCGATTCAGGCACGGACAGCCGCAAATGAAGTTTTCTGCAATTCTATAAACCCATAGGGTCAAACTACGAGAAAATATCAACAAAAAGGCCCGCTTCAATTTTTCCCCATTTTCCAAGTATAGCTCCCTTTAGAGGTAAACGTAATCGGGCGTCTCCTGGTATCTTCTCCGATTCAGGCACGGACAGCCGCAAATGAAGTTTTCTGCAACTCTATAAACCCATAGGGTCAAACTACGAGAAAATATCCACAAAACGGCCAGCTTCAATTTCTCCCCATTTTCCTTGTATAGCTCCCTTTAAAGGTAAACGTAATCGGGCGTCTCCTCGTATCTGCTCTGATTCAGGCACGGACAGCCGCAAATGAAGTTTTCGACAATTCTATAAACCCATAGGGTCAAACTACGAGAAAATATCCACAAAACGGCCCGCTTCAATTTTTCCCCATTTTCCTTGTATAGCTCCCTTTAGAGGTAAACGTAATCGGGCATCCCCTGGTATCTGCTCCGATTCAGGCACGGACAGCCGCAAATGAAGTTTTCTGTAATTCTATAAACCCATAGGGTCAAACTACGAGAAAATAAACACAAAACGGCGCGCTTCAATTTTTCCCCATTTTCCTTGTATAGCTTCCTTTAGAGGTAAACGTAATCAGGCACCTCCTGGTATCTGCTCCGATTCAGGCACGGACTGCCGCAAATGAAGTTTTCTGCAACTCTATAAACCCATAGGGTCAAACTACGAGAAAATATCAACAAAAAGGCCCGCTTCAATTTTTCCCCATTTTCCTTGTATAGCTCCCTTTAGAGGTAAACGTAATCGGGCGTCCCCTGGTATCAGCTCCGATTAAGGCACGGACAGCCCCAAATGAAGTTTTCTGCAATTCTACAAACCCATAGGGTCAAACTACGAGAAAATATCCACAAAATGGCCCGCTTTAATTTCTCCCCATTTTCATTGTATAGCTCCCTTTAGAGGTAAACGTAATCGGGCGCCTCCTGGTATCTGCTCCGATTCAGGCACGGATAGCCGCAAATTAAGTTTTCTGTAATTCTATAAACCCATAGGGTCAAACTACGAGAAAATAACCACAAAACGGCGCGCTTCAATTTTTCCCCATTTTCCTTGTATAGCTTCCTTTAGAGGTAAACGTAATCAGGCACCTCCTGGTATCTGCTCCGATTCAGGCACGGACTGCCGCAAATGAAGTTTTCTGCAACTCTATAAACCCCATAGGGTCAAACTACGAGAAAATATCAACAAAAAGGCCCGCTTCAATTTTTCCCCATTTTCCTTGTATAGCTCCCTTTAGAGGTAAACGTAATCGGGCGTCCCCTGGTATCTGCTCCGATTCAGGCACGGACAGCCGCAAATGAAGTTTTCTGCAATTCTATAAACCCATAGGGTCAAACTACGAGAAAATAAACACAAAACGGCGCGCTTCAATTTTTCCCCATTTTCCTTATATAGCTTCCTTTAGAGGTAAACGTAATCAGGCACCTCCTGGTATCTGCTCCGATTCAGGCACGGACTGCCGCAAATGAAGTTTTCTGCAACTCTATAAACCCATAGGGTCAAACTACGAGAAAATATCAACAAAAAGGCCCGCTTCAATTTTTCCCAATTTTCCTTGTATAGCTCCCTTTAGAGGTAAACGTAATCGGGCGTCCCCTGGTATCAGCTCCGATTCAGGCACGGACAGCCCCAAATGAAGTTTTCTGCAATTCTACAAGCCCTTAGGGTCAAACTACGAGAAAATATCCACAAAACGGCCCGCTTCAATTTCTCCCCATTTTCATTGTATAGCTCCCTTTAGAGGTAAACGTAATCGGGCGCCTCCTGGTATCTGCTCCGATTCAGGCACGGACAGCCCCAAATGAAGTTTTCTGCAATTCTACAAACCCATAGGGTCAAACTACGAGAAAATATCCACAAAACGGCCCGCTTCAATTTCTCCCCATTTTCATTGTATAGCTCCCTTTAGAGGTAAACGTAATCGGGCGCCTCATGGTATCTGCTCCGATTCAGGCACGGACAGCCGCAAATGAAGTTTTCTGCAATTCTATAAACCCATAGGGTCAAACTACGAGAAAATATCAACAAAAAGGCCCGCTTCAATTTTTCCCCATTTTCCAAGTATAGCTCCCTTTAGAGGTAAACGTAATCGGGCGTCTCCTGGTATCTTCTCCGATTCAGGCACGGACAGCCGCAAATGAAGTTTTCTGCAACTCTATAAACCCATAGGGTCAAACTACGAGAAAATATCCACAAAACGGCCAGCTTCAATTTCTCCCCATTTTCCTTGTTTAGCTCCCTTTAGAGGTAAACGTAATCGGGCGTCTCCTCGTATCTGCTCTGATTCAGGCACGGACAGCCGCAAATGAAGTTTTCGACAATTCTATAAACCCATAGGGTCAAACTACGAGAAAATATTCACAAAACGGCCCGCTTCAATTTCTCCCCATTTTCATTGTATAGCTCCCTTTAGAGGTAAACGTAATCGGGCGTCCCCTGGTATCAGCTCCGATTCAGGCACGGACACCCCAAATGAAGTTTTCTGCAATTCTACAAGCCCATAGGGTCAAACTACGAGAAAATATCCACAAAACGACCCGCTTCAATTTCTCACCATTTTCATTGTATAGCTCCCTTTAGAGGTAAACGTAATCGGGCGCCTCCTGGTATCTGCTCCAATTCAGGCACGAACAGCCGCAAATGAAGTTTTCTGCAATTCTATAAACCCATAGGGTCAAACTACGAGAAAATATCCACAAAACGGCCCGCTTCAATTTTTCCCCATTTTCCTTGTATAGCTCCCTTTAGAGGTAAACGTAATCGGGCATCCCCTGGTATCTGCTCCGATTCAGGCACGGACAGCCGCAAATGAAGTTTTCTGTAATTCTATAAACCCATAGGGTCAAACTACGAGAAAATAAACACAAAACGGCGCGCTTCAATTTTTCCCCATTTTCCTTGTATAGCTTCCTTTAGAGGTAAACGTAATCAGGCACCTCCTGGTATCTGCTCCGATTCAGGCACGGACTGCCGCAAATGAAGTTTTCTGCAACTCTATAAATCCATAGGGTCAAACTACGAGAAAATATCAACAAAAAGGCCCGCTTCAATTTTTCCCCATTTTCCTTGTATAGCTCCCTTTAGAGGTAAACGTAATCGGGCGTCCCCTGGTATCAGCTCCGATTAAGGCACGGACAGCCCCAAATGAAGTTTTCTGCAATTCTACAAACCCATAGGGTCAAACTACGAGAAAATATCCACAAAATGGCCCGCTTTAATTTCTCCCCATTTTCATTGTATAGCTCCCTTTAGAGGTAAACGTAATCGGGCGCCTCCTGGTATCTGCTCCGATTCAGGCACGGATAGCCGCAAATTAAGTTTTCTGTAATTCTATAAACCCATAGGGTCAAACTACGAGAAAATAACCACAAAACGGCGCGCTTCAATTTTTCCCCATTTTCCTTGTATAGCTTCCTTTAGAGGTAAACGTAATCAGGCACCTCCTGGTATCTGCTCCGATTCAGGCACGGACTGCCGCAAATGAAGTTTTCTGCAACTCTATAAACCCCATAGGGTCAAACTACGAGAAAATATCAACAAAAAGGCCCGCTTCAATTTTTCCCCATTTTCCTTGTATAGCTCCCTTTAGAGGTAAACGTAATCGGGCGTCCCCTGGTATCTGCTCCGATTCAGGCACGGACAGCCGCAAATGAAGTTTTCTGCAATTCTATAAACCCATAGGGTCAAACTACGAGAAAATAAACACAAAACGGCGCGCTTCAATTTTTCCCCATTTTCCTTATATAGCTTCCTTTAGAGGTAAACGTAATCAGGCACCTCCTGGTATCTGCTCCGATTCAGGCACGGACTGCCGCAAATGAAGTTTTCTGCAACTCTATAAACCCATAGGGTCAAACTACGAGAAAATATCAACAAAAAGGCCCGCTTCAATTTTTCCCAATTTTCCTTGTATAGCTCCCTTTAGAGGTAAACGTAATCGGGCGTCCCCTGGTATCAGCTCCGATTCAGGCACGGACAGCCCCAAATGAAGTTTTCTGCAATTCTACAAGCCCTTAGGGTCAAACTACGAGAAAATATCCACAAAACGGCCCGCTTCAATTTCTCCCCATTTTCATTGTATAGCTCCCTTTAGAGGTAAACGTAATCGGGCGCCTCCTGGTATCTGCTCCGATTCAGGCACGGACAACCCCAAATGAAGTTTTCTGCAATTCTACAAACCCATAGGGTCAAACTACGAGAAAATATCCACAAAACGGCCCGCTTCAATTTCTCCCCATTTTCATTGTATAGCTCCCTTTAGAGGTAAACGTAATCGGGCGCCTCATGGTATCTGCTCCGATTCAGGCACGGACAGCCGCAAATGAAGTTTTCTGCAATTCTATAAACCCATAGGGTCAAACTACGAGAAAATATCAACAAAAAGGCCCGCTTCAATTTTTCCCCATTTTCCAAGTATAGCTCCCTTTAGAGGTAAACGTAATCGGGCGTCTCCTGGTATCTTCTCCGATTCAGGCACGGACAGCCGCAAATGAAGTTTTCTGCAACTCTATAAACCCATAGGGTCAAACTACGAGAAAATATCCACAAAACGGCCAGCTTCAATTTCTCCCCATTTTCCTTGTATAGCTCCCTTTAAAGGTAAACGTAATCGGGCGTCTCCTCGTATCTGCTCTGATTCAGGCACGGACAGCCGCAAATGAAGTTTTCGACAATTCTATAAACCCATAGGGTCAAACTACGAGAAAATATCCACAAAACGGCCCGCTTCAATTTTTCCCCATTTTCCTTGTATAGCTCCCTTTAGAGGTAAACGTAATCGGGCATCCCCTGGTATCTGCTCCGATTCAGGCACGGACAGCCGCAAATGAAGTTTTCTGTAATTCTATAAACCCATAGGGTCAAACTACGAGAAAATAAACACAAAACGGCGCGCTTCAATTTTTCCCCATTTTCCTTGTATAGCTTCCTTTAGAGGTAAACGTAATCAGGCACCTCCTGGTATCTGCTCCGATTCAGGCACGGACTGCCGCAAATGAAGTTTTCTGCAACTCTATAAACCCATAGGGTCAAACTACGAGAAAATATCAACAAAAAGGCCCGCTTCAATTTTTCCCCATTTTCCTTGTATAGCTCCCTTTAGAGGTAAACGTAATCGGGCGTCCCCTGGTATCAGCTCCGATTAAGGCACGGACAGCCCCAAATGAAGTTTTCTGCAATTCTACAAACCCATAGGGTCAAACTACGAGAAAATATCCACAAAATGGCCCGCTTTAATTTCTCCCCATTTTCATTGTATAGCTCCCTTTAGAGGTAAACGTAATCGGGCGCCTCCTGGTATCTGCTCCGATTCAGGCACGGATAGCCGCAAATTAAGTTTTCTGTAATTCTATAAACCCATAGGGTCAAACTACGAGAAAATAACCACAAAACGGCGCGCTTCAATTTTTCCCCATTTTCCTTGTATAGCTTCCTTTAGAGGTAAACGTAATCAGGCACCTCCTGGTATCTGCTCCGATTCAGGCACGGACTGCCGCAAATGAAGTTTTCTGCAACTCTATAAACCCCATAGGGTCAAACTACGAGAAAATATCAACAAAAAGGCCCGCTTCAATTTTTCCCCATTTTCCTTGTATAGCTCCCTTTAGAGGTAAACGTAATCGGGCGTCCCCTGGTATCTGCTCCGATTCAGGCACGGACAGCCGCAAATGAAGTTTTCTGCAATTCTATAAACCCATAGGGTCAAACTACGAGAAAATAAACACAAAACGGCGCGCTTCAATTTTTCCCCATTTTCCTTATATAGCTTCCTTTAGAGGTAAACGTAATCAGGCACCTCCTGGTATCTGCTCCGATTCAGGCACGGACTGCCGCAAATGAAGTTTTCTGCAACTCTATAAACCCATAGGGTCAAACTACGAGAAAATATCAACAAAAAGGCCCGCTTCAATTTTTCCCAATTTTCCTTGTATAGCTCCCTTTAGAGGTAAACGTAATCGGGCGTCCCCTGGTATCAGCTCCGATTCAGGCACGGACAGCCCCAAATGAAGTTTTCTGCAATTCTACAAGCCCTTAGGGTCAAACTACGAGAAAATATCCACAAAACGGCCCGCTTCAATTTCTCCCCATTTTCATTGTATAGCTCCCTTTAGAGGTAAACGTAATCGGGCGCCTCCTGGTATCTGCTCCGATTCAGGCACGGACAGCCCCAAATGAAGTTTTCTGCAATTCTACAAACCCATAGGGTCAAACTACGAGAAAATATCCACAAAACGGCCCGCTTCAATTTCTCCCCATTTTCATTGTATAGCTCCCTTTAGAGGTAAACGTAATCGGGCGCCTCATGGTATCTGCTCCGATTCAGGCACGGACAGCCGCAAATGAAGTTTTCTGCAATTCTATAAACCCATAGGGTCAAACTACGAGAAAATATCAACAAAAAGGCCCGCTTCAATTTTTCCCCATTTTCCAAGTATAGCTCCCTTTAGAGGTAAACGTAATCGGGCGTCTCCTGGTATCTTCTCCGATTCAGGCACGGACAGCCGCAAATGAAGTTTTCTGCAACTCTATAAACCCATAGGGTCAAACTATGAGAAAATATCCACAAAACGGCCAGCTTCAATTTCTCCCCATTTTCCTTGTTTAGCTCCCTTTAGAGGTAAACGTAATCGGGCGTCTCCTCGTATCTGCTCTGATTCAGGCACGGACAGCCGCAAATGAAGTTTTCGACAATTCTATAAACCCATAGGGTCAAACTACGAGAAAATATTCACAAAACGGCCCGCTTCAATTTCTCCCCATTTTCATTGTATAGCTCCCTTTAGAGGTAAACGTAATCGGGCGTCCCCTGGTATCAGCTCCGATTCAGGCACGGACACCCCAAATGAAGTTTTCTGCAATTCTACAAACCCATGGGGTGAAACTACGAGAAAATATCCACAAAACGGCCCGCTTCAATTTCTCCCCATTTTTTGTATAGCTCCCTTTAGAGGTAAACGTAATCGGGCGCCTCCTGGTATCTGCTCCGATTCAGGCACGGATAGCCGCAAATGAAGTTTTCTTCAATTCTATAAACCCATAGGGTCAAACTACGAGAAAATATCCACAAAACGGCCCGCTTCAATTTTTCCCCATTTTCCTTGTATAGCTCCCTTTAGAGGTAAACATAATCGGGCATCCCCTGGTATCTGCTCCGATTCAGGCACGGACAGCCGCAAATGAAGTTTTCTGCAATTCTATAAACCCATAGGGTCAAACTACGAGAAAATAAACACAAAACGGCGCGCTTCAATTTTTCCCCATTTTCCTTGTATAGCTTCCTTTAGAGGTAAACGTAATCAGGCACCTCCTGGTATCTGCTCCGATTCAGGCACGGACTGCCGCAAATGAAGTTTTCTGCAACTCTATAAACTCATAGGGTCAAACTACGAGAAAATATCAACAAAAAGGCCCGCTTCAATTTTTCCCCATTTTCCTTGTATAGCTCCCTTTAGAGGTAAACGTAATCGGGCGTCCCCTGGTATCAGCTCCGATTCAGGCACGGACAGCCCCAAATGAAGTTTTCTGCAATTCTACAAGCCCTTAGGGTCAAACTACGAGAAAATATCCACAAAACGGCCCGCTTCAATTTCTCCCCATTTTCATTGTATAGCTCCCTTTAGAGGTAAACGTAATCGGGCGCCTCCTGGTATCTGCTCCGATTCAGGCACGGACAGCCCCAAATGAAGTTTTCTGCAATTCTACAAACCCATAGGGTCAAACTACGAGAAAATATCCACAAAACGGCCCGCTTCAATTTCTCCCCATTTTCATTGTATAGCTCCCTTTAGAGGTAAACGTAATCGGGCGCCTCATGGTATCTGCTCCGATTCAGGCACGGACAGCCGCAAATGAAGTTTTCTGCAATTCTATAAACCCATAGGGTCAAACTACGAGAAAATATCAACAAAAAGGCCCGCTTCAATTTTTCCCCATTTTCCAAGTATAGCTTCCTTTAGAGGTAAACGTAATCAGGCACCTCCTGGTATCTGCTCCGATTCAGGCACGGACTGCCGCAAATGAAGTTTTCTGCAACTCTATAAACCCATAGGGTCAAACTACGAGAAAATATCAACAAAAAGGCCCGCTTCAATTTTTCCCCATTTTCCTTGTATAGCTCCCTTTAGAAGTAAACGTAATCGGGCGTCCCCTGGTATCAGCTCCGATTCAGGCACGGACATCCCCAAATGAAGTTTTCTGCAATTCTACAAGCTCTTAGGGTCAAACTACGAGAAAATATCCACAAAACGGCCCGCTTCAATTTCTCCCCATTTTCATTGTATAGCTCCCTTTAGAGGTAAACGTAATCGGGCGCCTCCTGGTATCTGCTCCGATTCAGGCACGGACTGCCGCAAATGAAGTTTTCTGCAACTCTATAAACCCATAGGGTCAAACTACGAGAAAATATCAACAAAAAGGCCCGCTTCAATTTTTCCCCATTTTCCTTGTATAGCTCCCTTTAGAGGTAAACGTAATCGGGCGTCCCCTGGTATCAGCTCCGATTCAGGCACGGACAGCCCCAAATGAAGTTTTTTGCAATTCTACAAGCCCTTAGGGTCAAACTACGAGAAAATATCCACAAAACGGCCCGCTTCAATTTCTCCCCATTTTCATTGTATAGCTCCCTTTAGAGGTAAACGTAATCGGGCGCCTCCTGGTATCTGCTCCGATTCAGGCACGGACAGCCCCAAATGAAGTTTTCTGCAATTCTACAAACCCATAGGGTCAAACTACGAGAAAATATCCACAAAACGGCCCGCTTCAATTTCTCCCCATTTTCATTGTATAGCTCCCTTTAGAGGTAAACGTAATCGGGCGCCTCATGGTATCTGCTCCGATTCAGGCACGGACAGCCCCAAATGAAGTTTTCTGCAATTCTACAAGCCCATAGGGTCAAACTACGAGAAAATATCCACAAAACGACCCGCTTCAATTTCTCCCCATTTTCATTGTATAGCTCCCTTTAGAGGTAAACGTAATCGGGCGCCCCCTGGTATCTGCTCCGATTCAGGCACGAACAGCCCCAAATGAACTTTTCTGCAATTCTATAAACCCATAGGGTCAAACTACGAGAAAATATCCACAAAACGGCCAGCTTCAATTCTCCCCATTTTCCTTGTATAGCTCCCTTTAGAGGTAAACGTAATCGGGCGTCCCCTGGTATCAGCTCCGATTCAGGCACGGACACCCCAAATGAAGTTTTCTGCAATTCTACAAACCCATGGGGTGAAACTACGAGAAAATATCCACAAAACGGCCCGCTTCAATTTCTCCCCATTTTTTGTATAGCTCCCTTTAGAGGTAAACGTAATCGGGCGCCTCCTGGTATCTGCTCCGATTCAGGCACGGATAGCCGCAAATGAAGTTTTCTTCAATTCTATAAACCCATAGGGTCAAACTACGAGAAAATATCCACAAAACGGCCCGTTTCAATTTTTCCCCATTTTCCTTGTATAGCTCCCTTTAGAGGTAAACAGAATCGGGCATCCCCTGGTATCTGCTCCGATTCAGGCACGGACAGCCGCAAATGAAGTTTTCTGCAATTCTATAAACCCATAGGGTCAAACTACGAGAAAATAAACACAAAACGGCGCGCTTCAATTTTTCCCCATTTTCCTTGTATAGCTTCCTTTAGAGGTAAACGTAATCAGGCACCTCCTGGTATCTGCTCCGATTCAGGCACGGACTGCCGCAAATGAAGTTTTCTGCAACTCTATAAACCCATAGGGTCAAACTACGAGAAAATATCAACAAAAAGGCCCGCTTCAATTTTTCCCCATTTTCCTTGTATAGCTCCCTTTAGAGGTAAATGTAATCGGGCGTCCCCTGGTATCAGCTCCGATTCAGGCACGGACAGCCCCAAATGAAGTTTTCTGCAATTCTACAAGCCCTTAGGGTCAAACTACGAGAAAATATCCACAAAACGGCCCGCTTCAATTTCTCCCCATTTTCATTGTATAGCTCCCTTTAGAGGTAAACGTAATCGGGCGCCTCCTGGTATCTGCTCCGATTCAGGCACGGACAGCCCCAAATGAAGTTTTCTGCAATTCTACAAACCCATAGGGTCAAACTACGAGAAAATATCCACAAAACGGCCCGCTTCAATTTCTCCCCATTTTCATTGTATAGCTCCCTTTAGAGGTAAACGTAATCGGGCGCCTCATGGTATCTGCTCCGATTCAGGCACGGACAGCCGCAAATGAAGTTTTCTGCAATTCTATAAACCCATAGGGTCAAACTACGAGAAAATATCAACAAAAAGGCCCGCTTCAATTTTTCCCCATTTTCCAAGTATAGCTCCCTTTAGAGGTAAACGTAATCGGGCGTCTCCTGGTATCTTCTCCGATTCAGGCACGGACAGCCGCAAATGAAGTTTTCTGCAACTCTATAAACCCATAGG